>HG995348.1:8027194-9227194 GCA_905333045.1 Lysandra bellargus | reverse complement strand
AACAATCCTGCATCGCGCTATCGAAGTTTCGGAGAACGGCAAGATACAACGTCTGAAATGACGTTATTGGGCTTCGGCCTGACCAAACTTACCACCTCTCTCGGTCGGAAGATCTTCCTTTTCGGCCGCCACTAACAACGATAAAGTCTAAACCCTAAACTGACTGCGATTGTCTCAAAGGCCTTTAATATGTGGACTGTCGCCAGTCACCATTCACCACCCGGCTATTTTCCGTATCAAAACGGCCTATTTTGCCTGTTGCATAGGGTCATGTTATAGATTTGATTGTTCCATTTTCGCAGTATCGCTTGTAATGTATTTTACATCCTCTTTGTAACCGCTGGGCTGGCCGCTGAAGTTACACTTGAATATGGCGAAGCCGAAATATTAAAGGATTTTTAATCATAACATTAGTATTCGTATACTTATATATATTTAAACAGAGAAGAAGAAGAAGAAGAGGCTTTGCGTCCCCGCCACTGCGGCCGTCGCTCTCACCATCGAAGTCGGCTGTGAAGGCGGGTTTGACGTATGGCAAGGCTATTGAGACGGCCCGGCGGTCGATGAGCATTGCGGAGTTTGATATTCCGCAAGTCCGCTTCCGTCGGGCCCGAACTGGAGGGTGCCTTCTCACCATAGCTGGTGAGGGCGCGGAGAAGAAGAAAGACGCCTTTGCTGCAAGGCTCAGGACTGTCTTGCCACAGGAGGTAAGGGTCGGACGGCCAGCTGTTTTCGCAGAGATGCACATCGCCGGCCTGGACGACTCTGTGACGGCCGCCGATATCATGGAAGCGGTCGCACTTAATGGAGAGTGCCTGGCTGGCGATGTCCGGGTAGGGCCTATGAGGGAGGGGCCACGGGGGGATGGGTCGTGTTGGATCCGCCTCCCAGCCGCGGCCGCCAAGAAGCTCTCGAGCTCTGGGCGGTTGCGGGTTGGTTGGGTGTCAGCGAGAGTGACGTTGTTGGCCGCGAGGCCGACGCGTTGCTTCCGCTGCCAGGACACCGGCCACGTGGCTGCCAAGTGCCAGTGCCCGGTGGACCGCAGCCGGACTTGTTTCCGGTGCGGGAAACCGGGGCACAAGGCGGCGGAGTGCGGGGCTGCAGAGCAAAACTGCGCCCTGTGCGAGGCCGCTGGCAGGGCAGAAAGGGGGCACGTGCTGGGCGGCAGAGGATGTCCATCTGCCGTGAAAAAGCCGGCCCCCCGAGAAGAGAAGGCCCCGTCCAAGGCTCGGCAAAAGCCGAAGCCTAAGGGCGTGCGGGCTCCGCCCGTCTCTGCTGCTATGGAGACGGAGGCCTAGACCCGCGGGCGGCGATCGGGGGATCCCCGCTCGCATAAAGGGTCCCGAGGTGACAGCCCCCCTATAGCCCGGAGGGCTCTCGGCGAGGTTGGCTGCGCGCGGGAAGGGGCGGAATTGAATTGCCCCGCGGTACCCGTCCCTCCCGCACTAGGCGCATGACGGAGGGCTGGGGGGGTTTTAGTGGGTAGACCTCTTGTAGGGAGTCCCACATACCCCCGCCCCTTCCCCCGAAGGGGTGGGGGATACGCGAAGTATTTCCTCTCCTTTAAAAAAAAAAAGGGGCGGATCTTCTCTATTTTTCATGTTTTTTAAAAATATCTTTGGAAATAAATATTAAGAAACAAAATTGTTCGGTTAAGGATGTTTTAATATAGATTTACTAACAATTTATTCAAATTAAATGTATAATTATCCTATAATATATAAGTATTATTATATTTCGATGAATTAGATTTTTGTCGGAGGTGAGTTTGTAAATTAATTACAGCCGAAGTATTACGTTTTATAAAAATGTTTATGGTTTAAAGTCTTTTAAATATTGTGTTTTATATCTCATATTTTTTTACATTTCGTTATTATATTCGATCTAGGTAAGCCGGGAGTCACGGAATAACAAATTGGGGTTTATGCCCACCTTAAGGCCTTTATATAAGTATAAGCTCTGGTATAAGTTTTGATTCAATTTTAATTTTTAAGTACTTAGGTTCGCATTAATACTTCAGTCGGAATTTCCAGGAATTGCTATTGTATTCTATTGTTGTCGCGATCACCGGTGCTCGCGCGGGGCCTGAAGAATTAAGATAGTTGACATCGGTCTTCGGCCTAACTGACCAGGGGGATTTCAGAATCGTTTTGAGATCTAAGAAATACTGTTTGAGATCTAAAAACAATAATATTATTAGGTATTTTTATGAGTAACCGCTCACGTCGGCTTCCGTCTAGAAAGCAACAATTAAGCCTCTTCCTACTTCCCCTAATGGTTTAATTCTCTTGAAATTAACTTTAATAATACTTTATTAAAAGCTTTAAAACATAATTCTACATTCGTTACAATCAGTCGCGGTTGTCACTCACCATTCGCGCCATTTTACTTCTGTGACAATTAAACACTTGATTTGAATATCGGCCACGCCTGTCAACAAATAAATAACGTCGCGGTTTAAACAGGGTTACATTTAAAAATAAAATAATTAATTTTCATTAAACATTCATTATACGCTCTTTGAGTGCTCTACAATCACCACTTACTCTACAAAAGTACATTTCAAAGAAACATCTTTACTTTACCTACTTATTAGGTACAATATTGTTATAACACTTAGGTACTTACTTAGATATTTTTATATTTGCGAAAATACATATTTTTATACAATATTATATTATTATTAGCAACTAGCAGGTAGGTAGATCATAGTTCATACGCCCAAGTCGTAAAGTTTTAACTGTTTAAATTTATCTGGGGGAGCGGAATAATCCCCAATCACCGGCCATTCACTTTCCCGCGCAATTCAATAATCGAATTAACCCGATTGCGTTCCAATTATTTCAATTACAAATTGATCGAATGTTGCCAGTTGTAAATTTCCATTTATTTGTTCCATATTCGATTTTTGATTTATCGTTTGGTTACATCTGGTATATTTATGCGCGCGTTTATTGGCCACTTATATTTTATGCGTCAATATTGACCGTCGTAAATTCTGCGATATAATATCTAGTTCAGCGATTAGAGCTCAACTACGATAACTTGGCACGCCCCTCCAAGTGACTGTTTCAGTGTGTGTAGTCATATCCTTATGAAAGAGTTTGTATGTAGTAAGTATTCAACCAATCACAGTACACGTAATATTTCAGTAAATGTCACTTATTACCAAGACTTGTTGATCAACTAATCATAACTAGCCTACCGCGCAAGACAACGCACTTCAAACGTTTTGACAACGCACTTCAAAGATTTTGAATTTTGGAGGGGCGCGCCATGTTATCGTAGTTGATCTCTACTTCAACTTTATTATTTGGGTTGCAATGTTGCCGTTTTCGGGGGAATATGGTCAAATAATATTGGGCGAGAGCAAATTTTGTGAGCTTTTCCCAAGCTTTTCACTTTATCACTATTAAGTTATTCTAATAAATAAGTTTTGCTTCACTTTATCTTACTTAATATTTCTTGTAAATTCATTGGGGAGCAATTTTCTTATTACGCAAGAACCGTAGATATATTTTATTTTAATAGAAGATGTCCTGTCCCCGGCACCCAAAATTACAATACCCATTTTAATCCTTCAAGCCCCATAAGAGCACCGGTGATCGCGACAACAAATACAATAGCATTTCCAAGAATCACCGATCGAAGGATTAATTGATTGTGGTTTAAAAGCATTGATACTGCTTGCAGAAATGCTTGCGTGTTAATACCTATCACATGGCCAGTCACCGGCCGATACTTGCGCAAATTGTTTTTTAATCGAATTAATGCACTCGGACGTTGTACAAAGTAAATGTTTGTGTTGTCCACCCGGCGGACGGTGGACAGCGGTCAGACCATTAATTTCGTCGTCCCCGCCAACTTGTCCACTTCTGTCCCTCGGACATTAAAGCGGTATGGTCAAATGGCAATTGCAATAATATACCAATAATATGGACCACAGGGGGTCGGTGAATATATTTGATACTTAATAATATTTTGCTAACTAAATATTAACTCATCGCGCTAAATATATAAAAACCAGAAACAAAAAAAATAAGTTTTACCTGCTACTCTACTTGTAGCTTCGTCCTTGGAACGAGGTGTCTATTTAATTTTAATATTTGCATGTTGTAGAATAAGCTATATTTTAAAGCGGCACTTGAAATATTTCCTTTTTATAAGTCTACGAATAGCATTTTCATATACGAAAATAGCCGAAGTTTAAATTAAGAACATAGTTCTACGTATTGCACTAGTGCTAAGTCTACGTGCTTCGTGGATCATCGGTTAGCCGAAGCTATTTCCGTATCCATTCGGCCTGCCCTGCCCCGGGGTAATTCGAGATGCCGAGAACGCTATTACTTATTAATTCTGCGCAAATATTATTAAAAGAAAATACATACCTATTTAGAGTATTTAGTTTAAAATCAACTTTAAAAGTCCAGTAAAATGTTGCCAATTTAGGAAGGGATCACAATTCGCAGACAATTGACATCACTTCCTGCGGGAGTGTGATGGATCGTCATGTCGCATCAATTATAATTCGATTTGCTCCAATCAATCAACCATTTAAAATTGTATTATTTCATATCTCGCACTTGTTCGCTCTCAGTTTTTCAAGGGGTCGGTATACATAATAATACATAGCACGTCTGTGGCAGTATTCACATAACGTCGACCGAAACATGAAAAACAACTTTAGAGGATTAAAATTTATGTTTTTTAAATTAGCGGAACAATAAACAAAAATTGCGAAGGGATTATACATAGTGGAAATGATCTAAAAGCGAAAATCTATACTCTATAGTCTATGGTTTATTTGAAAAAGGAACGCGAGCGTGCGCGCCACGCGCCGGTCGCGCGCCAACTTATTATTATTATTATTTGAATAATGAACAAAAATATTTAATTGCATATTGTTCAGGCTAATCCGTTTGAGTGCTCGTTAAACAAATGAAGAACAACGGACTTAGTGTTTACTTAGTACTTTCAGCATAAATTATGTAGTTTTCCGAGTCTAGATACTATACTTGGAAAAGTACATAACATTATATAATTTATAAGTATGGTTACCTATGATGGTCACACCTAAAAGTGTATTATTTAGCTAGACGATGCCCGCAACTATATTGCGCCAAAATTCGTTTATGTCACAGGTTACACGGTCAAATTTTCATCAATCTGATCCATCAATCTGATCAACGGAATATTGATGGTTATAAAAAGTTCATATTAAAAATACGATCAATCCATCAATCCGTGGGTTAGACGATCAAATTTTCGTCAATTTTTACCGGATTGATGGATCAGATATGTAACCGGTGATTATTACGTATGAATCGTACATTTTTCTAATAATAATAATAGGATAAAAAGTATGCTATTGTCTATTATCCTTTTCCGCGACACAAAGTATGCCCATACCAAAATCCAAATTTCATCTAAATGGGTTTACGGTTGAAGCGTGAAGAGGTAACAGACAGATAGACACACTTTCGCATTTACAATATTAGTGTGGATAAACTAGGATAGAAATCTAAAACTTCAACAAAATGAAATGTCAGTGTAGTGTAGCAAAAAAGACCGCTACGAGCTACTCGCTACGGCGCTACGCCGCGCCGCTACGAGTCTACGAAATACATTGTACAGGTGTTTTAGCTAATATAGTCGTGTGCGTACAAGACAAAAAAACGAGGAATACGGCTTTTGCTGAACCAAAGATTTCCTTTAGGATTGATATTTATATCCCTAAGATGGGTTTACGATGTGGAGCCACCTGAATATCTCATGCAGGTGGGGGAGGGGGGGTTTTTTAGCTTTAACAAGGTATGAGGTCAATAACTGCGTGGGATTTAGGTATATAATCGAGTTTGGTATCATTTTCGATTGAATCGAATGTTTAAATGCCAATTTTGGAATAATATTTAGATAAAAGATAGTAAAAATAAAATAAAAAATTCAGAATATATGATTTTCAACCAACGTAAACGCTGTTGACAGGGCTTAATTAATATAAGGAGGCTGATAGCCGCATTATTCTGCATGCCAAAGACAGGGTGATGAATGAAGCAATAAACATATTAATAATACTAGACGTTCCGCGCGGCTTCATCCGCGTAAATCTGAAATTTCACGGAAACCGTATATTTTTCACAAATTAATAACCCATGTCTCACGTAGTATACTATATATTCGTGTCAAATAACATAAAAATTGCTCCAGTAGTCTGTGAGATATTAGCCCTTTCAAATAATTTTCCCCGTTTTTTTACATTTTCCTCTGTATCTTTGCTCTTATTGGTCTTAGCGTGATAAAATATAGCTTATATTTTAGCCTTTCTCGATAAATAGGCTATCAAATACTGAAAGATTTTTTCAAATCAGGCCAGTAGTTCTTGAGATTAGCACGTTCAAACAAACAAACTAACCAACAAACTCTTCAGCTTTATTTTCATATTTTCCTCTGTATTCTTTCAAACCGGATGAGTAGCTCCTGAGATTAGCGCGTTCAAACAAACAAACTCTTCAGCTTCATAATATTACTAGACGTTCCGCGCTGCTTCGCCCGCGTAAATTAGATATTTCACAGACAAATTAGTCCACAATAAATAGCCTATGATCCTTCACGTTTCTACTTTTTATCTGTGCCAAATAACAGAAAAATTACTCCAGTAGTTCGTGAAATAAGCCCTTTCAAATAATTTCCCCCGTTTTTTCCACATTTTCCTCTATTTCTTCGCTTATATTAGTCTTAGCGTAATAAAATATAGCCTATAGCCTTCCTTGATAAATGGGCTATCTAACACTGAAAGAATTTTTCAAATCGGACGAGTAATTACTGACTCATACTGAGATTAGCGCGTTTAAATAATGCTTCTTCTTCTTCTTTTTACGTTGTTTAACATCTTTATCGTGCAATATGAGTCCTAAAATGAATTAAGCATTCTTAAGTCATCCGAATATGGTACCGAACTTGGAATATTACCATAATTAATGCCTCTATACAGATTGAGACTCTATTTTCCTCGAGAACAGAAGCTGCTAAAATTTAAAAAAAATTACATCAAAAACGCGGTGGCTCCACATCTTAAATCCATCCTTGGGCCATAAGGACCAATCCCACCAAAGGAAATCTTTGGTTCAGCAATAGCCGTATAATTTACCGTACACACGCTACTAATAGCAGCTGCAGCCTCCTAAAAAAATATTATTCTGATTGTTATGGTAGTTTTCAGTGTTTGAAAATAGTAATTTAAAGGAAATTAAACTATTTTTATTGCTATTTCGAACAAATCTAAAAGTCGGTTAAATGTTTTTATTCGTTGCTGGAACATTTAGTTTTAATTTTATAACGAGAAAATCACAAACATCTAGAAAATCAAAATATATTTTTTGCCTTACTGCCAAATGTATGAATGTGTAATCTATCTTCTTCTTCGTATTGTTTGCACTTTTGTAGGGATTTTTTATGTTTTTAATCCATTACTATAATTTTATACGATTGTCATTGCAATTTTTAATCTAATTTGGTCAATATTAATTTTCATTTGGGTGTCATTTTCCTCGTCGTGGGAAAGCGGCGTCAAGTCGGTCTCACGCGGGGTGCACGTGCCGGGGTAATCGCCAGTATTTACCCTAAAACACCCCAACCTGCAAACAAAAATACACCTTGATTCCCACACATAGAGTAACTTTTCCAAGGCCAGGCCTACGAGTATCGACGATAAACGAGTTCATATCTTAATACGAGGGTAATAAAGTTTATTTTGTTTTGATGATAACACTCGATCAAGTACACATTAAAATTATTGGTACGTTATTGGGTGCAAATATTGCAAGGTACATACAACTGTATAATGTAGTGCATTATTTATATCTTTGATATAATTTCTTTTTATCGCGGTTCAGTGATATTTGATTCGATCATTCGATAAGTGTTATATAAAAAGTAAAATTGTTCAGATAATAATAGTATTTCAAAAAGATAAAACCGACTTCAAAATTTTGTACGTAATTAAGAAATAAAATTCCCTATCTCAAAAACTACTGAACCGATTTTGATGAAACTTGCAGTATTCCCTAAGTTGAACAATATCCAGTACAATACAAAAAGAATCACTAAAATCGGACTTGTGGTTCCGGAGATAACATACATACATACATACATACATACACTTTTGAAATTTGGCACATTTGTTCAGAAGCTGCTATAGATTAACATATACAAAAACTGGGCAGTTCTGGAAACATTACATACATACGCGTCGAATTGATAACCTCCTTTTTTTAAGTCGGTTAAAAAGTGTGTTCGAACGTAACATTGCAAAGTCTCTGAATAGCGAAGTTCGTATCACTTTCTTCTTAATATCGAGTATAGACAAAAATACAAACCTTCTATGAATATTTCAAGACTAAAATTACTTGAATTGTTTCAGCCGTTCTCGAGTTTTAGCTAGACCAACAAAATTTAAAAATCATTTTTATTTATATCGATTCTAAATTATGCAGTAATTTAACCACATAGGTAAGTGGTCCCCAACCTTTTTTTCATGCGGACCACAAACATGTTTTGGTCTAGGTTTCGCGGGCCGCCACAAAAATTTTTTAGGGTTAAAAAATAACATTCTTCAAAATTAACGATTAAAAGTGGAAAAAATTTCACGACTATCACGTCAACCTAACATTATTTTGTCGGTGGGCGTGAATTTCAAAATGGTTTAACATCACGCGGGCCGCAAATAAAGTCCCGGCGGGCCGCGGGTTGAGGATAGCGGATATAGGTAGTTTTGCGTAAGGAATGCAATGAATCTAGTTTATTCCTTCATAACACAAGCCGTGTCTAGTTTGCAGAACTGATAATATTCATAAAATTATTCATGACAATGAAGATTTTATTTCTTAACCCATCAAGCCCCATAAGTTCACCGGTGAGCGAGACACAATAGAATAACAATAGATTTCCAAGAATCCACGATCGAAGGATTAAAGTGATAAGTATTGGATTATTAAATACCGCTTTGACTACCTGCAGGTTGCAACTAGCAATATTTCCCCTGCGCATACAAAACAGGGCTGTACACGCGCCGCCGCCCCTCGGCAAACAAAGAGCGGTTTGAACACACACTGATTGGACTGTGGGACACATATCTGATGATTCAATTAGATTATGATGAAGCAGAGTACACTTTTTAGATTAATTTTTAACCAACTTCCAAAGAGGTGGTTCTATGTTCGGCTATGGCTATAAGATGAAACACCCAATAATTGGCAAATTAAGAGTTCATACTACAGAGAGTCCTTGGCATTGGCATGTATTTCCAAATAAAAATCTAAGGTGCCAATAATTATATATCATAGGATTGACTTCCAAGGTCCAACGATGGAGTATAGTTAATAGTTTGCACTACTTATATGACTGTATATTTTTAACCGACTAAAAAAGGGGCTATTTAATAATTAAAATTATCAGATGTTAATCGATGGGTAGAATCTGTCTAGCATGGGTCTACTAGTAATTTTGTAGTTTCCCGATTCAGATTAAATTGAATTTTCGCGTCGCGTCGATTAAAGCTCTAGAAAATGCAATTCTTTTAAAAGAGCTTGTTCGATCTCTAGATCAGTTTAATTTTAACTCATATAAGAAGTCATGATAGTCAGTAGAAAGTTAAGAAAAAAACAAAACAAGGAAAAGGACAAGCAATATCATTGTAATTCAGGGGGCGTTAGCGTGAATTTGGTAAAAATATGTGGCCCGCACCGCAGCCGGCATGCCCGGTATTTAAGTAAATAATATTGGAAATTGCTGTCACGCTGTTTATTCAAATTGAAATACCTCGCTTATGAACTTAGCTACCAGTCTACCCATTTGAGGTTAGTACGAAGCACGGTAATCGTTATGAAATTTTCAATGAAGTTATTCAAAATATTATGCCGTTGACTAGGCTGTTAAAATTATTGAAACGGTTGAAGTAATTATTTAATAAGATTTTGATTATTATAGTTTCTATCTGAATAAAGGATACATTCTAGCAATCTAGAATTAGGATAAATCTTATATATAAAATTCTCGTGTCACAATGTTAGTCCACGAACTCCTCCCAAACGGCTTTACTGATTTTTACCAAATTTTATATGCATATTCAGTAGGTCTGAGAATCGGCTACTGGGTACTTTATATATTGATAAGTGCATTTGTTGAATAAATAATAGTAAATTATTACAACCTGACACTGACAGCGACCATTGTTTGTGCGACGGGATAGCGATCGACGTTGCCATGGCGACATGCTTATTTAGTCACTTCAATAAAATAATATGGGCGAAATACTTTATATTTAAATGACAAAGCAACGTTTGCCGGTACAGCTAGTACAGACTATGATACAGGTGGACGAAATTCCCGAACAAAAAAAAAAATGGGTTCCAAATTTAAACGTAGCTACTAAACTTAATCCAATAAGCTGTGCAAGGTCGACTGTGATTGGCTGATAAAAAAGACCATAGAGAATATAAACTACATCAGAAAAAAGACGAAGAAGGAGTTTAAAATTCAAAGTTCGATTTTCATTTTGTGAAAATTATTTTGTAGCAACTCATACAAAAATTGTAAATTAAGTGGATTAATTAATGAAAAACGAAAGGTAAGCCATTGTAAAATGTAAATGTAACCGTAAATTGATAAATTGATGCAAAACATAACTATGTCATACCGTGTTCTAATACAAAGTATGTCGTAGTATTATTTGAATATTTGTACAATAATTTACAACTTAAACTATATTAATATGAAAAAGATAGATTATTATTTCATAGAAAATATTATAATGTATATCAGTATGCAGTTAATTTGAAAAATGTTAAAATGTGTATATTGTTTTATTGTAATAATACATAAGGTTGATAAGTATATTTAATAATTTATGTTAACTGTATGGAAATGTAGTAAATGAAAAATGTTTCATTAATTTCAGATTTTTAGGTCCCTATACTAGTTTGCAACATTTTAGTCTGCAAGCAATAGCTGTTATGGAGATTTTAGGAGGAGAAGGAAGGTATGGGATTATGAATGATACGGCCACCAAGGAAAAATCCTCTGATCAAGACGTGAGGTGGTATGCAGCTGGCCTGAGCCCACGCGATAGATTTCAGCTGTCGTATACAGGGTGTAACAAAACAAAGTAATGATACTTAAGTGTGTATGTATAAAGGTGCGCGTCCACTGGATCGGAATCGGAGCGTAGGTACGCGCGGACGGAGTTTTTGCTTTGTATTTATGGTATTGACTACTGTGAACTGCACTAGAAGTACTGGAGCGTCATTCTGCGCCTGACAAATATATGACTACACGACGCGCCGTCCGCACCGTACGTCCCGATTCCGACCTGGTGGACGCGCAGCTTTAATCCCCTCCCTATATAGAGTTTACTGTATAAGCCAATCAAGTAGTTAGTAGAGTAGCATAGACAGCTATTCTATTTATAAATAAAATACATAAACTGTACTGTAATATTATTAATAGAAATCAACAAAAGCTTGTGGATTAAATCTGTTTTATTGTTTAATTTACCTTATTACCTATTTATTTAGCTATGTACAATAATTTTTATTAAAATAAAATATTTATTTGAGCTCATTTCTTTTTTATTTTTTTTTTTTTTAATTTTTGGTATGTTTGGAGTGAAAGGCTTTGCACTTAAAAATTTCTCGTTTCAAAATAAAAAAAATAACGGATGTTTATTTTTTTTCTTCTAAGTCCGACCTCTTGTTACGTAGTATACAGTTTACATCCTCTTTGCTATGATATTCTATTATAGTACAGATATAAATAAAGTAAAACTCTACCATAGACTGCTATAGACTCTATATTGATAGAGAGTGAAATAAACAAACAAATGAATGGCCAAACCTCGGCGCCGCTTTTGGCTATTTCTATTCTTAGTTTGAAAATTAAAAATTGAAAATCATTGTACCTACGAACATTTTTTTTAAATACACTGAGTTTGAAACATTTGACTCAAAACCTTTTACTTTTACAACGACTTTTTGACACGCAAACTGCAACACCTGTTCCTTAATCCTTATACTTACCTAGAAATAATATCTTTTCTACTATGTTGCGATAAGAAATAAGTACTATGGAATATTATGTAATGCTACAAAATAGTGATAGATACAAGGAAAAACACAAACTAGGAAGGGAAAGAGTCTAGCGAGGTTACATACAATTAGTTTATTTATCTATGTGCAATATAGTGTGGATTTGGAAACTTTATTTCAGTAATGTTTGTTTTTGTTATCTGTGTTGTAACTTCAAAAAGGTTACCGTGTTAGTTTCCGTGCAAAGTCTGGCATTTTGCCCTGGAGCAATTGTTTCCAGAGAATATAAAAGTGAATGACTCGTACAAGGCTGAAGGGTATGTACTTACACATAATATCATTATGATGGAGCCAGTAGGGAGAATGTAACCAAAATATTATTTTATCGATTTACAAACCACCCTACATTGCAGAGGTACATAATACGTTTTAGGCCATAATTCTGATCCTGTATACTATAATAATATGGCTTATTTATAGTCATTAGTTGTTACTTATGTGACTTCGATCTATTAAATTTTTGAGCATATAACATTTTTCATTTTCATTAGTTTCATAATTGCAGTTCTTGTCTAAACTATGTAGTATAAAATAGTATGATAAGTGTGACATGTTTATCTTTTTAAGATAGATTTACATGAGATAAAAATGTAGGTGAGTGGCCGTGTCTGTGTGTTTGTCCCCAATCCTCAGTTTGCTAAAAGTGACCTCGTCCTCGTCAGATTATACAAGGCTGAACAGACCTTTGGGATTATGTGACCTAGGCCAGGCTGAATTGTCTTTAACCCTTAATTGGTCGCATGGGGTCAAATCACTTTCAAACCGAAAAAAATATGTGCTAGAGTTCCAGGAATGCAACGACGCTTTTGGTAGTTTCCTAATTCCTATCGAGGTATCCTAATAAGTGGTAGCCGGTTAGCTTACGATGGTACATGTGTCCCTACTCTCTTGAGCGCTGACCCCATGCGACCACTTACGTGGCTTTTTTGTCACAAGACAAGTTTCCATTTTTGTAATATTATGTTTCATTGTTAAATTATTTTTGATATAATTTAGGATGATTTATACAGATATGAGTATGTCATTCTATTGACAACTTTTTTTTTATATAATTGCTCTGTAAAAATGTCATTAAAGATCAAGATAGTGAAATACACTGGTGGCTGGAAGGTTTCTGAAGATCAAAGAGATTTTACGAGCCATATCCTCCGAACTTCAAAACTATGCACCGATTTGTGACGGGCATGAATCAGTAGACAAGATTTTAGAGCCAGAGATGCCTAAAATAAACCATGACCCCTGGATGGTGATGTTGATGATGATGATGAAGGGGTGATGACCACAAGTGCGTAACAAATCATACAAATGAGAAAAATATGTCTGTCAGTATTATCTCAGGACCTACATCCTTCGGTGCTGCAAAAAAATCTGGTCATCAGGGTAAATAATAGATTTTTTAAATCTCGATCTCAAACATAGTGTTTTTTAGTTGTAAAGAAGCAAATGAAGGTTTTTGCTTATTAAGATTAATAATTATCATAAAGCATTCTAACAATTGGCATACTTAATACTTCGTTGTATTCATTTCTTCAACTTAATTTTAATTTTTTATTTGGGGTCAGTGGAGACCCCATGCGACTACTTGTGTGACTTTTTTGATGCGCCTAATTAAGGGTTAATTAGTTAATTTCGTGTTAATAAGTATTTGACGTCACAAGAGCAAGTGTAAGGCCGTACACAAATTGCAACAGAACGGGATGGCGGCTCGAGTTTCGAATTCAAACTGGCTTCTGAACTCTCGATTTCGACTCAGGGGTATAGGGTCCCTTAAATTCAGTTAAAAGAAAGATCTGGCATTTGGATAACAAAAACTTAGTTAGAAATCTGAACTTATAACTTAGTGAGCTTTTTATTAATTCCTTGAAAGGGGATGAAGTCTGCAGCGACTCTTTCATTATACGCATACAGTTACTATCATACAATTAATTATAATTAAATAAAGTTATATTGCTATTTATCTTTCTTTATAAATATGCATTTCATATACTTAAATTATTTAATTTTAAGTAAAAACAAATTGATGAATTGTGATATACGTTTCAGACACAATTACAACCACGCTTTATGATTATTTAAATGTTAAGGTTAAGCAAAACATTATCCAAACTTAATCTACCAAAAACTACAAAAGTAATCATAAAAAGTCTCTTAGACCTTAATGCAGCCGTTAATCCCTACTTTACTCCTGTCGAAAGTATCAAACATAACCTTGGTGGCAGCCCTAGCGCGGAGGGCGGCGCGGGCGTCCTCACTCCCTCACAGACCGTTGGGGGCTCCGCACGCGTGTTACTGTATTACTGTATCGTGAACAACAAACATGGTGCTCGCAGACTTCCTCACTGAAACCAGGAGAAAATGGTTGCAGGTATGTGACATTTACTGTTGTACAAAAAAAGTAATTTAAATGAGGCAGGTTTTAGTAACAAATATGCATTTCACATGTGAAATACTGCATGCATTTTAGTTTTTACGACCAAAATAGAGTTATCACTTATCACAGCAAGGTTTTTTGGGAAAAACAAAGTAAAATTAAATGAATAATAATTTATTTACTTATTTTATTTAATAATGCATTCAATAATCGAGGGTATTCACTAAAATATTATGCTCTACTTGAGAAAAAAAAACACTCTTTTTGACGGCTACCGGCAAAAACAAGGGATGTTTAATTACTTTTAATAACCTGAGTAGCTATTATTAATTAATTACAGCTGCTATACATTTTTAATAACTTAATCTGTTAGCTACAATTTATTATAGTAATCAATTAATTGTTTTAATGTAGATTAAATTGACGTTATTTTAGTGGTGACGGCGGTTTTTGACCGACTTCCAAAAAGGAGGAGGTAATACGTTCGGCTGTATGTATCTTTTTTTTTGTATGTTCCTCGATTACTCAGGTTTTGTATAGGGTTTAACTCGAATTTGGTACCATGTTCACAAAAGTGGTGATCTGATGATGGGATATTTGAGGAATGTATTTGAGGAATCTTGAAATTTGTATGGAAACATATAGTGATTTCGATTTTTTCTGAAGCATTCGAGGTAAATGCTACCAAAAAGTAACACTTCGCACCAGGTTATACCCTGGATCCGAAGGTACCGAACAAAACTTTTGAATGCTTATAAGTACAGGTTCGGGGTCTTCATTACTTTGAAGTCGGTACCAGTCCCAAAAGTTTCAGATATTCTGACATTACTGAACTCATGATTAAATTAGCTGGTACCGACTTCAAAATAATGAAGACTGTAGTATGTACAGAAATAGTTGAGATTTAGACAAATTCTGAAAAAGGCACTATTAAAGAGCAAGAGTTATTTAACACTTTTTAGTTCATATTACGATTGTTTTTTACATTGGGAGTCGGTTTTCATTTTTTTGTTAAAAATAATTGTAGTAAAATATTGATGAGCAACGTTAATATTTTACCTCAAAACTAATTTTATTACTGTGGTTAATAAATTATATTTATTCACTTAGTTAACTTAAAAATATTAAAAGATCTTCTTTAGATAATTATTTAGTCTTTGTATGGGCTTCTTAACGTTTCGTATCATTAATAAATAAAAAAATTGTCTAATATTTATTTAAAAGATACAATCAGAGCAAATACAGGGATGTCACAAAACTAAGTGATAATACCTTAGGGTATGTGTTCCTCGTAGAGAGTTCACTGTGAAAGTAGCAGCGCTGAAAGACCATTTATTCACATTTGTATGGGGAAACTCGTGACGCTGGGGAGCAGCGTCACGAGTTTCCCCATACAACTCTCTACAAGTAACACATACACAAATTAAGATAATTATCACTTAGTTTTGTTACACTCTGTATAATGAATACACTTTTTCTTACATATAAAAATTACTTTGATCGCGGAATCAGGATAGGGAATTGTGCTTAAGATGACATAGTCAGATCAGACGACACATCCGCAAAATTCGTTGAAATAATTGTGCTGTCTGTGAACTTGTGACGTTTTATGGAGCACGTCAGTGTGCCCCTTGTAGCCCAACTTAGTATGCCGTACTTTACAAAGTAATTAAGATTTTTCTAATTTTGACGAGACAAAAATTTTCTTACACTTTTGTTTTGTGATGAAAAAACGTATAAGGTCAGAATACGTTTTAAGTTTTCTTATAACAAATTGTTATTATGGACATGGATTCTTATAGGCCACAAATATTAATAAAAGCGTGTTCTAACGTTAAGTATCTTTTTACAAAATTTAAATGTATCCACTATTATGGATTGCACAAACCTACGCGACCAAAGCGACTGCGAAGCGGTAGCGTCTACCGCGCGGCGGACGCTGCCCATGTAATCTTATGGCGCTGTGCACACCTGCACTGATGTCCGCGTCGGCAAGCGGAACGTGCGCGTCAAGTTGTCAGACGCGTGTTTTGAAGGGTACATAACTAGACTTCTTTTTTAAAACCTTTTTTTATATTATTTTCTACAACTCTTTAGCTTATGATTTTTTGATTTGTATACGTTTTGATAGATTGTGTCATGATATTAACGTTTGACGGTTCGCACCGTAGTCGCGCAGGTGTGCACGGCGAGTTTCGCGTTGCAGACGCTCCCGTATCGCGTACCGCGTCCCCTGTCACTGACGCTTAGGTTTGTTTTAAGCTTTACTCATTTGGTAAGATGACATACTAGACGTCGGCTTAAGATGACATACTACAGTTACTTATGTTTCCGCTAAATCGGTAACAGAAGCATTGTATATTTTTTGACAATGATGAAGAACTTAAAAATCCTTACACTACTGACAACTAGAGGGATGATGATGCAGCTTGGAGTTACGTATTTTATAAGACGACATGTACCATGAAAATCTAAGGAATCATAGTATGTCGTCTTATCATATCGATATGCTTCGAATAACAAAACTATCGATATGTCATCTTACACTCGTCGACCTGGCTTGCAATTTATGTTTTTTTTCACTGTTATATTAGGTTGATTTTTCTAAAACTGTTTAATTTCGTAGTTTATGAACCATTTATTTATAAAAGTAAGTGACTGATCTCATGTGACTTATTTTATTTTAAATATTTACCTTCAAACAAAAAGTATGTCATCTTAAGCACAATTCCCCTAAAGGCTATTAACATCATTTTCAATATTATATCACTCAAATAAAATATAGTATCACAACTTTACGAAGTATATAGCCAATGTAACCCTGGCCAATTTAACGAATATTTTCATATACTTTTTTGTTCACAATTCTCATTTATACATTGCGATCTATTGACGAACTAAAGTCGATTTTTAGCCAAACTTCGATCTAAATATATTTATTTAGATCACCAAAACAAACAACCAGATATTTCTGGTTATTTGTTTTGGTGCTGCGGCCTGCGGACGCTACGCGTACCTATCGTAGCGTAATACAAAGTTGTACAAAAAATATAATTTATTTCTGAAAATTACACCGTATTTATGGCTGATAAAATCCTTAAATATTTCATTTATTTACTTATCTTCATGCCTATTTCGCACTTATCACCTTAAAGTCAACAAGTTCGTCCATGTCCTCAATTATTGTCAAATCTTTTGTGTACAGTCTACTGTACACAAGGCTGTCGTGGGAACTGATTGTACAGTCGAGGGCATTAATTGTTTACCACTTCTGGGCCTTACTTCTGTTGTAATAAGACTGAAAATTCATAACTACCGCTGTACTTTGACATTGATAACAGTGTTTAGACACAGTGACAGACTGTCACATCAAGACAGAAGAATCTTATCTTAGCAAATATACCGATGATGTTTAGCCATGTTATTCGCATTTATAATGTTTAAAATAAAGCACGTGTGGGGTTTGAAACTTTGAACACAATTTGGTTTAGTAAAAAAAACTTTTGTCAAAGTTCGCGTACCGCGCGGGAACCGTACATTTTCCGAGATTTAAATCATCTCATGTCCTTTGGTAACAAACAGACAGAGATATTTTAGCATTTCTAATATTAGTATGGACATGGATTTCAGATGCAAGTCTGTCTCTATTTTGACGTAGGTAAGTCGTAAACAAAATCGTCAATTAGCTATAACAAAAGTATATTAGGGAAACACTTAGATAATGTGTCAGATAAGTTTATTTATACTGGAGTGATTACGCGGTTAGTCATCTGATGGTGGCCACACGACTCAAGTTTTGTTGGACTGTTCCAATACTCTCATCGATTTGCAAAATAATTATTTTATATATTATCACTTTTCAAAATTTTGCTTTTAGTAGTTGCCCATTAAAAATGTTATGAGTGTTATGACATGAATTATTTTTGGGGAAAAAGCCTAATCAATTTCCTTTACTAATAAATGAATTTTAGATATTTAAAGTAATCACTAAACTAATGAACCGTGTTTAAAAAAAATATTACATTCGACCCGCCGATTTTTTCCTGCGTTTAGGGTTCCGTACCTACCCAAAGGGTAAAAACGGGACCCTATTACTGAGACTTCGATGTCTGTCCGTCTGTCTGTCTGTCTCCAGGCTGTAAATTAAGAACGGTAATAGCTAGAGAGTTGAAATTTTCACAGATCATGTAACAACAAATACTAAAAACAAAATAAATTTCATATTTAATGGGGGCTCCCATACAATAAGCGTAATTTTTTAACATTTTTTGCTCGTTATTAATGATGACAACAGCGGGGCTAAAATGGTAACATTTAGCAATTCCTCTCAATCAATTCAGCAAATGAATTGTCAAAACTGTCAAACTGACAAATGTCAAATCAGTACAAAAATACAGAAATGAATTGCAAGCAGAGTTGCATTTTGCGATTTTAAAGAATTGAATCATATTATAATTCATATCATGATTCAACAAAGCGACCATTTTAGCCCCGCTGGTGTGGTGGTGGTGGTGAAATGTTCACAAATTACTCAGTTTCATTTGTATGTACTTCAATATTCATAATGAAATTTGTATAAAATTAATAATTAAGGGGGGCTCCCATACAAAAACACTCATATTTTTCTTATTTTTGTTCTATAGTGGTACGGAACCCTTCGTGCGCGAGTCCAACTCGCACTTGGCCGATTTTTTTTCATGAAGATTCTGGTAAAATCTAAATTAAACCTTAATAATATTTTAAAGAGCACTATTTTATAATGTAGCATTAAAGTACTCTCAACAAAATTAATTTTATCTTTGTGAGTCTGGAATTCGGGTCTACAAAGCGGCCTTTGATCCTCCGCCCGCCCCACCGCGCCGCCGCGCCCGCCCGTCCCAAATATTCATTAACAGATTACTTAATGGCATGATAACAGCTCATAATTAAATGTCACTACTAATTAGGGTTAGGCTTAAATAGCTGTTTCATGATTAATGTTCGCAAATTATTAAAACATTAATTTTCAATTTTAATTTTAAAACAAAGTTACTTAAACTTGAACGGCTTGCCTAGTTTGATTTTAATTACTCTGGCTTTGATTTTTGTTTCTAATTGTACGTGAAATTATTATGAAGGGAATTTGATTTTGCGTGCGAAAGTTTTTGTTTAGTCTGTCGATTTTTTTATATTCTTCTACAAGAAATGATTTGACGGTATGACAATATAAATATTATTATATCTGTATCTTCTTGGGCAGTGTCCATTAATTCACCATCATCATGGTTACCGGATCGTGCTCGAGTGTTCAGGGTGAGCGTTCAACTCCGCTCCTCAAGGATCTCTCCCGCCAGGGTTGTCAAGTAGCGGTTTATACTGTCGTCAAGTAGAAAATATATTTTAGAAAAATTATATTATGCTGCTCTTATTACAATATCTGTAATTTAAAGAAGCTTGTAAGCATTGGATGTCTTTAAGCTCATTAAATTAGTATATTTAATCTCGTAAGTTATTCAAGTGAAAATTAAAACTCCATAAAGGAATATATTTTTACCCGAATCGTCTATGTACTTATAAACTTTTATTCCAAACATAATATATAATGTAGACATCTATTGTAGATTTAATATACAAAATATAATTTTGCAAAAGTGACAACCCTATTGTCTGTATTGGCAAGCGGTTCCTACCGAACGGAGCTATTGTCATGTATGAGCATTAATATTATGATATATAATAATGCTCCGCGAACTACGTGTGACCTTTGACATTGGGGGAAAAATTCGTACCCTATTACCTACGAACAATAAAACCTAAGGAAACTAACTCCCATACTAATACAGTTTTAAATTTGGTTCCATTCGAACTGTCATGTAACGTCAGCCTTTATACCGCTCAAGGTCACCTAAATATTGCAAATGTATGAAAAGTTAACCTAAGGTACACTTTTTTGACAAGTATTTTGGAGCATGTTTTTTGACGGAGTTACTCTTCCTCAGTTTTTATTATTCGTAGCCTATTACAATGTATTTTTTGCGTATTAAAACAGTACTTTCAACTAGCCCTATATAATAGAGCTAGCCTTTAGGGAGTTCAAAGAATCGAGATTCGAGATAATATAAGAATAAGGCTCTCTCAAAATATATTCGCAATAGTGGGTTCGTCGCTACCTTCCTGATGCTACGTCCCAAGTGTGATATAAACCTCGATTTTGTTTCAACGCGTTTTTCTTTCAAAGTACTATAGTAATTGATAGCTATATAAACATTACAGTAAAACTCCGAGATCGATATTCTTTGTAGTATTTTTATGCAAATTTATGACCCGGATAAAGGCCAACTTTGACACTCTTTAACAAAAAAACTACAAAGAATCTTGGAGTTTTACTCTAATGTTTAGATAGCTATCAGCTATAGTATTTTGAAAGAAAAACGCGGTGAAACAAAATCGAGGTTTTTATTACACTGTTGTATCAGAATGTCGCAGATGACTTTACGTAGTGAGATTTTGCCATATTATATTGTACATTATAATAGAGTGAGAGCCAGCGACAGCAATTTCGTCAGTAAAAAAATACGTGTAGCACTCGGGGACTGCCGCGGTAAAGCTAATTAGTATAGCATTTTATCAACTTATGCAATTATGATTCGCATACGTCAAGTCGGCAGTGGCACACACACAAAGACCGTGCCTAAATCTGGCAGCGCCGCACTGACCGGCACAGCGGTGCGCTGTAAATTTGCCGCATTGGGGGGTGTTAGGTATTATTCGATACGGAATTTCTTGATTCGTTCGCCGATCTCAAAGCCCGCGATTAAACCTATGCAATAGCTTAAAAACTGTTAATTTTCTGGTTTTTGTCCCCCATAGCGGTGGGAAAGAGGAACGACCAGCAACTATGGAGTTTCGGTCGTTATTTTAAAAGGCATCCAGTTCTAAAAGTCTACCTAACCTTTGACAAAGTATAAGCTGGAACTCCATATAGTTGCTGGTCGTTCTTACTTCTATAGGGGTCTTAAACAGGCAAACTTGCAGCTTTAATAAAATGACGAAAGTCTGGCTATCGCTGGCTCTTGGGCCATAATATTATCTGAAACTTTGGATGCACAGTGTCGTCTGCTACATTTTGACGTCACATTTTAGAGAGTAATGAATATCGGATGAGCTGGGGCTTAAATATTTAATGTCTGCGGCTGGAGGAAACTTAACGTAAATAGCTGGTAGATAACCCTAAATATATAACATACTAGATGACGCCCGCAAATCAGTTGCGCCAAAACTCGTTTATCGCGCGGGAACCGTACAGTTTTCCGAGATAAACAGTATCCTATGTCCTTTCTCGGGACTCAAAGTATTTCCGTGCCAAATTTCAGCAAAATCGGTTTAGCGGTTTGAGCATGAAGAGATAACAGACAGACAGACAGACCGACAGACACACTTTCACATTTATAATATTAGTATATCTATGGACGCTTCACACCACGTCAGTCTGGCCCCGTGCTAAGTACCTGAAGGACTTGTGTTACAGGTACCAGACAACGGAAATATATTTAATACTTTTATACTATACATATATTTAAGATTTTTATTATATCATACACATATTTAATACACATCCATGACCCAGGAACATTGAAAATTTTTGTTCCGTCGGCGGGATTCGAACCCGCGACCCCCGGCTTGAGTTGCCACACACTCTAACCATTGAGCCGTACGGAGGTCGTCAAGTATGGATATGGATATGGATTTCATGCGGTTTCGTACAGTGAATCACTTATAATTACTTGTGTCAGTACGACCACTGGAAAAGCTTGATTTTTCAAGATAACAAACTAATAATAATAATTCATTTGATGACTAAAGAGTCATCAAATGAAAGAGAAATCCGAGAAAGCTCGATTTTTATGGTTTTTTGGCAGGTTTTTGTCTATCTTAGGGTGCGTCCACATTTGTATCATTTGCGCGATCAGATCTACGATCAGATCTCCGTCGCGTATCATCGAAGCGTGTCAAAATGATACGCGTATCATGATGCGCCCCGATCGCTATTAACCGCGTATCTGATACGTGTCGTGTCATATGTACACGCATGATCGGCAGAATGATCTAATAGGCGTCCACACTATGATACGGCACGATGTCACGACGGAGGTCTGATCGCGCAAATAATACAAATGTGGACGCACCGTTAGCAGTGCTTTTGAGAGGTTAATTTGAAATCCGTAAAAGTATTTGACGCTATTGAAAAGTATACAAGAAACCTCGTCATTAAAATATAAGAGATTTAGACCCAATTTCCACCAACGCCTGTTAAAGTTAACGATCGAATTAATGTCATTTTACCTCTCTCGTTTTTCGTATGAATAAAAGAGAAGACATACATTTAAACAAACTGTTAGCACTAACAGACGCTGGTGAAATCGTGCCTAATGCTAGATTATATTTTGACAAACTCTTTAAAACATCTAGATTACGCGCTCCTTTTACTCCTTTCAGCGTTTTTCGCTGCCGTACCTCTTTATATTTTCGAATTTCTGCATTTTAAAAATTCAACCAGTTCGTAGTAAATATTCAAACATGCCAACTTGGGTAATAAAATTCAAGGGAAAAGACACAAACATTTCGCGAAGCCCTCGGTCACGGTCGCTAGACACAGACAAGGACTCTCCGCGGGTTTGGGGGAGCACGTCCTTGGCGCGGTCATGAACGTGCCAAATCTACTGAAACGGTCGAGAAATATCTTCAAATACAAATAAAACTCATATTATATATTCAACTAGCATCTAGAACAGGGGCCACCAATTAGTTTCGCTCGGGGTCCGTTTTAAGAAAAAAAATGACTTTCGCGGTCCGCACATAAAAAAATTTAACATATTATGTTATGTAATTACGGAAATTACAGACTACTAAGGTATTTGTATCAATGAGAAAAGTGAAAATTTTTGTTGCTACAAGTTCATTTTCGAACATGCTTGGTGCGCACACAATGGGTCGGCGGTCCGGATGCGGACCGCGGTCCGCCATTTGGTGACCCTTGATCTAGAAGATCAAATTAAACTTTGAAAATTAAAGCATAAAACGGCTAGCTCTGTATTTTCTGTTTATTTACATCCACAACTAAGGTGAGCACAAGTCGCAACTCAGCCGCGTAAAAACAGTTTGACAGTATCCCGTGGTAGTCGTACATTTTCCTGCGATAAAAACTACGCTTTATCCTTCTTTGTCTACTCTATGTCTGTTTTTTTTATATAAAATTAGGGGCAAACGAGCAAACGGGTCACCTGATGGAAAGCAACTACCGTCGCCCATGGACACTCGCAGCATCAGAAGAGCTACAGGTGCGTTGCCGGCCTTTTAAGAGGCAATACGCTCTCTTCTTGAAGGTTTGCAGGTCGTATAGGTCCGGAAAAACGGCTGTCTATGCTTAATGTAATCAATCTGGGCCAGTAATTTCAGAGCCTATTCGATGCAAAGTAACTAGCTTCTCTTAATTTTTATATTTATTGTAGATTCTATACTCTTAATTATATGTATTAACTTTTACGATTTACAATTTTATAACAGTTCTAAACTAGTATGTATTTACTTTTATGATTTACAATTTCATAACAGTTCTAATATTACGTACAATATGTAAGTAATAGCACTTTTTTTAACTCTTTCCATAACAGATAGATAATAATTGAGTAACAGTTAGTAACGGGCAGCCCGTGGGAACGAGGGGGCGACACCTGTGCACAAACGCCGGTGTTATGCTAATTTTATGTGTTTATGCTGAATAACAAGTTTTTACCACACTTTTGCATAAATTCCGCATTACTTTTTGCTAATTATATCAAGTTGTGGAAAGCTTTGAAAGTCAATTATTAAGGGTTACATTGTAATTAATAATTAAATATAGGAAGTTATGAAATGTTAATAACAACGATGAATTAATAAGTTATAAGGACCATCTCTATTATAAGTTTTGAGGACCATTCAACGTTTTTTTTTATAATTATTAGAATCGCCGATCAACATATTGTATGGAATTCACATGGCATTGAATCGTCGACTTTATTTTATCGAACGCTAATTTCAATTCCATACATTTTGATCAACGATTCTATAAAGAAGCGATTAAGAAAGCGTCTTGGCTAGGGGCTCTGTTCTTTAAATGTAAATATTGCAAATAAGTTATCGATAATAATCTGAGACACTGAGGTAGTTCACCCTAGCCTTTGTGGAGGAAATATAGGTCCTTGAGCGTCGCTACGCCGATACCATCTACACTGTGATAGGTGAGCCATTGTCAAATGTTATTATATCTCGACCTCGGAGAAATACTTGTTGAAATTGCTCGCTTCTTTCAATCACATTCAATAAAAATAATCGTCAGTATTCATACTAATATTATAAATGCGAAAGTGTGTCTGTCTGTGAACTCTTTACACTCTAAACCGATATTGTTATTGTCCTTTTCGAAAGGACATAGGATACTTTTTATCCCGGAAAATGTACGATACGGTTTCCGATTAGGTAATAAACAAATTTTGGCACAACGGAGTTGCGGGCGTCATGTAGTATTACTATAACTGGATAAATTTGTTTATTTACTTACGTAAATCAAGGTGCGAACTCCGTAAGCGGTTTTTCCTCGCAAACAAATCATCGTGTTCTAATCATTTTAGTGAATAAGGGTAGAAGCTTCTGGTAAAAAAATTAAGTCGCATTAGCGCTAATCATAATAAGGGAAATGACCTAATGGCAGACACTTTAAGGAAACATGAAACATTTGAATGTTATAAAATATATAATTTATGAAAATAAAGGATTGATAACTTCTACCATGTCTTCAGTAACTCTTACAAAATAAAACTATTATAATTATTCTCTGACAAATCATTAAAAAATATATATTATTGGTCTTTTTGTAAACTCAGTCATGAGAACTAATAGATGACATCACAATAAGCGAACATCACTAATAGTAGACACCATCACCATCACGAACTATCTTTCCTTTTATTTTTATTTTTCATATTTTTTTCCTAGCAAATTTATTTTCAGTCTTTAGTCTCCATGCTCCTTTTGCCTCTTCTTTTTTCTTCTTTCTGTTTTCAGCTCTCCTTTTTCTTCTTTTTACTGCTACAAAACTAGATCTTTAGATCAGTACAAGGTCTAATATAGGTACAGTAGTTCTAAGTTCTTAGTTTGTTAATAGAATTATATTTTTAGAGAATAGTGATGATATTTGGAGTAGAATAAACTACAAAATAACTTTAGGTAGGTAGTATGTATTGCAAAACTAAAAGATGAGATCCATGTGATGACATGGATCCCATCTTTTACTTACGTGCAAAATTTCGCCTTCCTTAACCTATTTGCTAAGAAATTGCCGAGCGCGTGTTGACGCGGTCACATAATTTACGAAAACTGATCCCATTTCAAAATTTTGTTTCCGAATGCGTCCCTAATATATTTTTTCACATCAACAGATAGCATAAGAAGCTTATAAAATTTACAGCGTTGAGAAATAATTAGAGTAATTCTTATTTTTATGGCATTTTTGTCGTAAGTGTCATCTATTAGTTCAGTGTCCCTTTCCCTTAGCTGTAAATCACTTCCATGAATAAAGTTTGTTGAAATTTATTTCACCTTTAATATAACAAAAATTTTGCTGTACATTCACCTCATGTTCTATTTATTTACATACACACTCGATTCTTAAACTTACATATAGTCGAATAACATTTATCGGGAATGTAGTGTAGGTATTGTATCGGGGCAGTTCCAATAAATTAGTGATAGCCCCGTTCGCTATCTGCGGCTAGCTCGTAAACAATATCATCACTCATACCAGCGCTGGCCTGGACATGTAGACGGCCTGGCCCTTACACAATACACGCTTACTGGCCCTTGCGTCAAATCCCTAAAGTATAGTAACCTCATTATTATATTTTAATAGAGATTAATTAAGGGACAGAATTACTCTGTTTAAACGTTCTGTATAATACTGCTAACTGGTTAAGGGTCCGTATACGAAATTTGCTGATTTCGCTGATTTCACAGACGTGATTTAACAGTTAAAATGCAGTATTTCTATAAGTTTTAATGCACAACATGTAAGATCATTTCAATTATAATCTAATGTTGGAGCTATATTTTTTGTTTTTTTAAGTATTTTTAAATAATCCAACTCAAACCCGCGACAGTTTTGTGATTTTTGCTATAAAAGGTTTAGAATATCACCTGTTTATGGATTGTATTGACGTCTTAACGGTATGAAAAAAATACAATGTACTGTTGAGAAAGTCGTCTATAAAATATTGGAATTACTTTTTACTGCTTTAATATGAAATAGTTGAGTAAAAAAATATGTAACTCGGCAAAATTTTAGAGAAAATGGGCAAAGAATTGCTGTTAATTTCGGCAACCTGGAGCTGTAATTCATAAAAAGAAAACAACAGAATAATCTATAGATAAAATTCTATCCAATTCAAGAAAAAATAATAAATAAAAAAAACAAATTGTGCCAAAACACGATTCAAAACAACCTAAATCTTACATTATATTACTCGCCGCAAGGCTCGAGTCGGCTTTCCGCGCTTAAATATATTTTAAATCTAATAATTAATATATGAACAGTCTGCTTACGGATCCCGTCCGATAAGCACGCGTTTCCCGCTCAAGTGCACGCTGCTAGGCGACTGTGGTGCTGTCTCTTTCTATAGACAGCGCGCTCTCGCTCGGCACACTTTGTGCTTGTTGCGATTTCGCGATCACGTCCGCGCCACGAGGATTTTCGACTTTAGTGTGTCCGCGATCGAGCGAACTCTGCGCCGGCGCTTGTTTCGTCTCGCCCGAGTGCGGGCCCTCGCCCGCGCTTGCCGCCGTAGGTCGCGCCGCGCCTTGCTTGCCAGCGCCCGAGTGTTGTGAGTGTTTGTGTGTGTTTCCCGACCGCCTGGAACACATTGTAAGTACGGCGACACGAAAACTAGGTACACTACACGAGGTTTGTACCTCTTTACACACCTCCCCTCCCGGTTGCCGGGCGGGGTTGTACCCTCTCGGAAATTCTTCATTAAGAGCAGACTGACCGACCGACATCATGGCCGACATGATTGATAAATTTTTATCTTTCTTAAAGGTAGAGTACCCTGACGCCGCGAAAAGGTGGGACAACTTCGTGCGAAATCACGATGCTGTTTCCCCCGCGTCTCCCGACTGTGACATCGCCGTGACTCCTGTAGAGTCCGTGGTCCCCCGACTTACATACTCGTCTCCTTCTGAGATGTCTTGCTCGGAGCAAGAGACTGACCCTGGTGAAGGCGACTTCACCACGGTCGTCAGTAAAAAGACAAAGAAGAGGAAGCGCGCTGAAGGCTCTTCCTCTCCAGTCTCGTCCTCCCCGACTAAACAGGCCGGGAAACCAAAGTCTAGAAAGACTAAACCGGCCCCTAGGCCCGAGCTACCCGCGATGTCCGTGCAGACTAGTACTGCCGCGTCCCCCGCTCGCCCCCCAATCGCCCCTCAGGCATCCCAGGCCTCGCAGGCCTCTCAAATAGTTCCGGCTCAGGCCCCTCTGGCTTCCGAGACGGAACCAGCTTCCAAAATGCCTCCTCCTGTCATAGTACAGGAGAAGGAAAAATGGAACATCATCTCGGCCGCGATAAACGAGAAAAAGCTCCGTTACTCGTCGGCTACCACAACTCCGATCGGGATAAAGGTCCAGGTCCAAACGCCTCAGGACCATCGCCTCCTAACTGCGTTCCTCCGTGGAAAAAACATAGGCTACCACACCTATGCCTTAGAGGACGAACATGTCCTCCGCGTCGTTATAGTAGATGTCGATGGGATGTACTTGAAGACCTAATAGCCCAAGGTTACCCCGCGACCGAGGTACACAGGATGTACCACCCCGTCAAAAAACACGTGTACAACATGGTACTAGTGATCCTCCCCCTTACCCCCGAGGGTAAGGAAATTTTTAACATACGCGCCGTATGTAATATAACCGGAATACGCGTGGAACCCCCCCGTAAAAGAGGCACTCCTGGCCAATGCCACAGGTGCCAACTTTACGGGCACTCCGCGCGAAACTGCCAAGCCCGACCGCGTTGCGTCAAGTGCCTAGGAGACCACGGCACCTCTGACTGCCCACGCAAAACACCAGCTGAGGAGTCCGAACCCCCCAGCTGTGTGCTATGCAAAACACAAGGCCATCCGGCTAATTACAGAGGGTGTGTAAAAGCACCCAAAGTAAAGAGACGAATTGCGCCTCAAACAAAGAAAAACAATAAGGAAAAAACAAAGCAGAGATTTATCCCTGCTCCGCTTCCCACTAAATCACCTTGGGTGAACAGCACTAGTGCCCCTAAAAACTTCCCCATGCTCCCCAACAGGGTCCAGCCCACCGCCGCACAAAAACCCGCGCCCTCCGCGACAAAACCTGCGCCCCCAGCGGCAAAGCCCGCAACACCCGTGGCAAAACCCGCGCACCCCGCGAAAAAGCCCACTCCCTCCGCGAATATAACCTCCAATTACGGAGACGACCTGCGTGACGTGACCGACTTCCTAAGCCTCATAAACCCGTCAGAGGTAGCCGAATTCTCCTACGGACTGCGGACGGCTAGGAATTTTTCACAATTATCCGCCTGTCTGTCGACTTACAACGATTTGATCCGCAGGATCAATTCTCTCAATTTATCACTATCGTTTAACTAATGGATTCAACCGGAAGAATAAAACCGCGCTCCCTACAGGTAGTTACGTTTAATACAAACGGCATACATAATAATATAGACGAAATCCGCGAATTCGTCATAAACCACAATGTCGATATTTTACTAATGCAGGAGACGTTCCTTAAGCCTAGTAGAAAAAGCCCAAAAATAGCTAACTATAAAATAGTTAGAAATGACAGAACCCGATCCCAACTCGGAGGCACAATGATTTATTACAAAAAATCATTGCACTGTGTTCCCCTAGAACCCCCATCCCTAACTAACTTAGAAACTTCTATTTGTCACATAAGCATGACAGACCATCAACCTATCATAATTGTATCTGCCTATTTAGCCAGCAAAATGCCCATAACTTCTAGCGAATTAAGATCGCTATTTAATTTAGGCAATGCCGTCATTATTGCCGGCGACCTAAACTGCAAACACACAGAGTGGGGCAATGTCATATCTAATACGAATGGCATTAGATTATCCGTCTTAAGCGACTCCTTAAATTTTGCAATTTTAGCCCCAAACGACCCCACTCGCTACGACACTGCTAGCCGTAGTAACAACCTTATTCATAACCCTAGTGTTATTGATATTGCGTTAGTTAAAAACATTAACCTCAACATCTCTTTGGAAACAATCCACGAGCTTAACTCGGACCACAGACCAGTTAAAATTGCGCTTGGCAATTCTAACCAACTCGCTGCTAGTACTAAAAAGATAATTGATTATAAATTACTAGCAGATAACCTAAAAAACCTTCAATCGAGTCACCTCGATCTCATTCCCGATTTCATCGAAAACTCTAAAGTGGCGCTTGAGGCCTCTCTCCACTTGACTGATCATCTGGTAGAGAACATCGAAAAATCTTCTAGGGAAATGCCAACGATTCATGAGAATCGCTGGCCTCTCCCAGATGATATAAAAGAGTCCATCAGACTCCGTAACGCGGCTAAACGCACATACGATCGCTACCCATCGGAAGACTGGAGGAGGGCCCTCCGTCACTACGAGAGGGAAGTTAAATATAAAATCAAACAACACAAAGCCGAGAGGTGGGATCGACTGCTTAGCGAACTCGAACCGTCTCACACGGCCTACTGGCCGCTCGCGAAGTCCCTCAAAAAAGATACGGAGAGCGACATGCCTCCACTAAACAGACCAAATCGTCCTCCTGCACTGGAGGATATCGACAAAGCCGAATGCTTGGCCGACACCATAGAAAATCAGTGCCGACCTAGTACTCTCCCGACCGACCCTGATCATGATAATCTAGTCAATACCGAGGTAGAAAGCCGACTCATGGCCCCACCATCAGAGCCCCTCAGGCCGGTGGATACGGAGGAAATCAAAGATATTATTAAAGATTTGAATTCCAGAAAGGCCCCAGGCCTGGACGGTATCTCAAATAAAACCCTTAAATTACTACCTGCCACTATAATTGAATTGCTCGTGAACATCTTTAACGCCCTTTTACTAGGATGTTCATTCCCAGATATTTGGAAAGTAGCTATAATAATAGGTATCCACAAACCGGGTAAACTCCGGACGGAACCAAGTAGTTATAGACCAATTAGCTTAATTAGTTGCCTCGGTAAAATTTACGAAAGAGTTATACTAAGACGCCTAAAAGACGTCATAGTTGATAAAAAACTCTTACCTGACGAACAATTCGCATTCCGCGAATTCCACAGCTGTCCCGCTCAGGTACACCGCCTAACGGAGTACATATTAGAACAAAAGAACAATAGGAGACCGACTTGCGCTGTTTTCTTTGATGTCGCAAAAGCATTCGACAAAATTTGGCACAATGGGCTAATTTATAAACTTTTTAAACTCGGCATTCCCGATAGTCTTGTTATAATAATAAGTAACTACCTCAAAAACCGTAAATTTCGTTTTAGAGTCGAAGGCATTCTGTCTTCACTTAGAGATCTAGAGGCTGGAGTACCGCAGGGCTCGGTTCTCTCCCCGACCCTCTACAATCTCTACACGTCCGATTTACCCACTCACCCTCGAGTACAAAAAGCGCTATTCGCAGACGACACGGCCCTTTTCTTTGCTCATCGCCAAATAGCTTTCGCGTCCAAAAAACTCCAAGAAGCAGTTACCGAACTCGGTAAATGGTTCGCAAAATGGAGAATCGAACTTAACCCCGACAAAAGTCACGCTATATTATTTAACGGACTAAAACGTAAGAAAATGCAACCTATTAGTCTGCACGGAAAATTAATTCCCGAAGTCACGGCTGTCAAATACTTAGGAGTAGTACTAAACAAGTCGATGTCATTCACGAACCATATATCGAATACCGTACGTAAAGCGAAATTTGTATTATACAAATTATATCCTTTACTCAACGCGAATAGCAAGATGTCCTTAAGACATAAACTCACCTTATACAAAACATGTATAAGAACGATACTCACTTATGCGTGCGTCTCTTTCGCACACATAAGTGACAATCAGATGAACCAATTGCAACGAGTTCAAAACCGTTTTTTGCGCATGGCAACAGGTGCCCCCCGTTACATGCGAAACATCGACTTGCATAGAGACTGCGAGCTTATCACTATCAAAGCCTACATCAAAGAACTCTCGGAGAGATTCTTTGAGAAAGGAAAAGTACATCCCAATCCGCTCATTCGTAAGGCTGTGGACTACGAACATGACGCACGGACATTCCGATACCCCTTCAGGCGGCCTAAGGATATCTTAGCCGACCCTGTAGACCCCATCACAGAATACGTAACGTACTGTGTACAGTTACGCAAACACAAATCACACTCACCCGCGTGGTTAGTACTGCACCGGGGACGACGCCGGCGCCTTCCCCGAGGACTTAACACGACCCGAACGACAAACAGACAGACCGACCGAAATCCGGTGCCGAGCTCGATCCCGGGTTCGAGTTCACATGCGGATAGCATAGGAACACACCTAAATCATGACCGCGACCGCGACATTGTCGTAGAGAGCTCTACCAATTACTTTGACATTAGAACATACACGCGTATGTCCCCCCAACCAGACTCGGAAGGGGAGAGGGACGGCCCTCTTTTATGCAATAACATTAATAACTTGAGCTCATCTACCGCGATAACTCGTACGCAGCTAGTTTGTGCTACCGCGCGCGAGCAGCCTCACTCGTCAGAGAGTGAGTAAGGGGTCGGACCCCTTAAGAACAGGGGGGATCCGTGTCCCCACGTCAGATGAAAACAGCTTATTTTCGTAGCTCTCCCCAATATTGCCCGATTAGAATGTCACACGTGTGACTTTAGGGGAGGGGGCCAGGCCCCCTCATTGTTTATCTCCAAACCAACTAGCAACAGACTAGTTATAGCCACGATTAAACTACCATGGTCTTAACCAGACCAGTAGCTTAGACCCTTTCGAAAAAAAAAAAAAAAAAAAAAAATTAATATATATATTTTTAAGTCTAATAAGGGGAAAAAAACCTAATTTGCCATAACCTTTGCAATTTCGTATTCATCGGCAAAGTTTCGTATACGGACTCTTAAGAATGCTGCGAACTTTAACAGATTTCCCAATTTTCTAATCTGTCATTTTGTCTGCAGGCGTTTAAGCTATTCAAGAGTAAGAAGAGTAGAAAGAGCACTCGGAACCGAGTCTCCCCCGCTCTGGACCGCTCCTTCAGCGGCACAGTGGACGCGCGACCCGAGATAGACGTACACCACTTCTGTCCCTGTCGCACCTCCCTGCCACAAGAGGACTCGTACTCCAGCAGCATCAGCGGCGAGTACAACAGCATTAGCCGCGAGTCCAATTCCCGCATCAGCTACAGCCACGAGTCCCATCCGGACTCCGCGTACGAGTCTGACCGGGGAAGCCCCGCGCGCGTCTGCTACACCGTCACCTACTTCAACGTCAACGACAGCGAGGACAGCAGCAGCATACACACCGAATACACACTGCTGGACTATGACGCTGATGCTGAGGAGGAGACCCAGAACTTCATCAATGAGAGCATAGAGCTGGTGAGCTCGTTATGAGCTGTCCTGGTCGTTCGCTACTGAGCAGTTCCAGTGATGGCTCCTATAACTGAATCTGGAGTTGAGGAGATATCTTCAGAAAGAGACACTTAAAATATGAACTCTATGAAGTGAAAAGCTTCTATAAAATATGTGGATTTTATAAGGTGACTGTTTAATATCGTGCTAATATTGCAAATTGCAACAACAGATAGAACGATTTGATAATAGTTATCTGAAATAGAATTCTACTGTACAAATGTTGCCAATTTTATTATAAATTGTTTCTCGCAAACTTAATCAAAGTTTACCAATTTCCAAATATATTGAAATAAGTGTATTTATAAGAGATTTAGGTAATATAAGAATAATTATTGTTATATTCATAAAATTATAAAGCTATTCATAAACCTGAAAATTGTGTATATAAAGCTAAAAAAAATTGACCTAACCATCAACTTTTAACTAATTACTAATAAGTTCAGTTAAGATGACTGTGCGTAAAATAACGAATGATTCTAAATGTATTTTAATGGTAAAGGCTTAAAATATTACGAACTTTACCCGGTGTTTAAGCGTAGCAAAACATTTAAATTGAAAACGAGAACCTTCGCATAATTTTGCGCATTGCGTCTAACCGCTTGGAATAACAATTTTATACGAAAACTTTTTGCACATTGGGAATTTTATTTCTGTTTGACATTGCCAAAGTAACTTTAAAGTAAATAAGTATAGTAAGTTCATCATAATGTTATTTGCTACGCGTTATATAAAATCACATTGTTATTTTCTACCATAAAATTTAACGATTCATAAACACTAGTATTTATATAATTATGTAAAAAATATCATTGGATATAGGCTACGATTCCGGTGAATACCAAAGTATGTAATTGTGATATTTTAAGTCATAATTTAATGTTTTTATTTTGATCTCAAGTAGGTACATTAATATATTATTTTAGATTTAAGACTAGACTTACCAATAATAATTGTCATAATTTGTAAATAAATTACATATTACCATCATATTATGTATTATATTTGCCAATTTTTTATTTGCTGATTGATACTCCCCTTACCTATATTCTATGTATTATAGTATACAATATACCATATCGAGTGAAATTAAGTATTCGTATATTATTTTTCAAGTTAAATGTTAATACTATAAAAATGCGAAAGTGTCTGTCCTGTCCGTCTATTCGATTCCTCTCACTCTTCATTCGCTGCACTGATTTTGATGGAAATACTTAGGACCGGGAAAGGGCACAGAACAGTTTTAAATAAATAAACAAAGTTGTATTAACAAGTTCTGGGCAACACCTAGTCTATTAATAAGTCACGAATAATGATTTAACTTTATAGGATTTCAAATAGGTTTATAGTATAAATTAGTATCTGACGCTGTTAGATTGAGATTGTTGTAAGTTTTGACGTAGTTAGGCTAGTTAGTTATAAAAGGGTCTGTCAACAAAAATCCTCACGTTGCCAGAACAAAACTAAAAACTGCTTTGTATATAGGAACTTGCGACTCACCCAGCACGTCATACATTAACTTCTAAAATTACTAAGTATGAAAATATTGCTGCAAAAACAATTTAAATATAGGTCAGAGCTTTCAAAGCTTCCAAAATCCGTTATTTAGTTTTTACGTGTAGGTGTAACAAACATACACATTCATCGAGACAAAATAGCAATAGGCTTGACGACTAATTTTTTTTCTTTGGCAAATGAAAGACCCTTAAAAATAGAAACATCGCTGAAAGAATGACTCTGATAGCTTAAAAATTCACCAAGATATGACAATTCAAACATCTCATAAAATAGACCTGCCCGAAACGCTCCATACAAAGTGAGCTACGAAAGACTGACGTCACTCTTTCGTAGTTTGTACGGATCGGGAAAGAACTTTGTTCGATAGGTATATTAAATATTGCATTTATGAAAGTGGTTTTATAACAAAAGTTGCTTTTAATTTCATAAGTTATCGAATGGTACACAAATATTAAGAAATTTAATTGAAAAAAATTCGACTTGATTATCCAACTTTGAAGGCGCATAACAAAAAAAAATACAAATGCTATGGAGCTGAAATTTTGGAAACACTTATTTTTTACCGTGATTTCTTTATTTTATTAACAAAATTCGCTAATCTTTGACCTTGTCATCATCCCTATTGCCTATTGCCAACACCTTTGCTGTTATTTCTAATAAGCACTAACCCAATATTCATACTGCTACGACTTCTGTGGATTGACAATGATAACGGCTTAATGCTTATACCCTTAATTGCTTATCTAGGCTACATTTAGCAATCTAAGCACTTGATGTTGTGTCTATCCAATAGTAATCGCTTATTATGCAAATATCCCTCTTTTCTTTTACTATTTTCTTTCATAAAATATAAGTCTATGTTACGTACGCCTTATTCTTAGACATAATATTTTGTGAATGCCTTTCTCAAGCTAGTAGCAATCAGGAGCACAACCAAATCACAGCTCAAAATGTGATCAATACTTTGCGCTCAAAACAAAACTAGGGCGACCTGCTGTGCAGTCCATTGACTTTTCTGAATATTCCGGTTTAGGGTTCGTTCGTTCGTTCGTTTTTTGTGACTAAACACCAAAAGGTAGAAAAAATAATGCAAAATGCATAGAAATAGGTATTATTCCGAAATATTCTACTAACAAATAGTTCAATATAAAGAACACAAAAATGTTTTCAAACATGGTCATATTTTTGAAAAATTAAACACATTATTGGAAACGAGTTTTTTTTGTGTGATTTTGAATGGGGATTTGAGAAGAGAAGCTGCGTCTGCGATCTCCGAACAAGACTAACAGGTTTCGATAATTGGCAAATATTATCCGCTGTACTATTGTCAACCACTGAATGGGGATATGTATGTGAGTATAGACAGGTTTGCGAGTTTTGTTTAGTTTTACATTCTGTGGTTATTTTACATAGCCATACTTATACTTATATATCACAACACTCGATGTTGTGTTGAACATACTTCCGTACTGATATTATAAACTCGCAAGTTTGTCTGTCCGTTTACTGTTATATCTTCACGCTTAAACCGCTGAACCGATTTTGGTAAAACTTTGAGTCCCGGGAAGGGTTTTCCCCATGTCCTTTTGTCCCGGAAAAAAGTACTGATGCGGCATGAATAGCGAATTTCCGTTTAATGGTGTTGCGAGCATCTACTAGGCCCTAAATAAATTTTCAGGGCCGTTTAAAAATCTTGTCTTTCGTGCGGGGTAATTTTTTTGCAATACATAGCTATGTCCACATTGCGCACTTACATCATAGATAATACAGTATATATACTGAGAACTTATATCTTCGATTTCGTCATCTTCTTTCATATACCTTTCGTACTAATGCATTCAATAATTGAATGCGTCAACGAACGCAACGCCAACATTGTTACTAAAGAACAAAGCGAAAGTTTTGGATACGGTCAGAGGGCATGCATCGCGGTCATGCCTCACGTGCGCTGTTGACTGCGCTATGATGCACGCCCTTAATGAACAAAAAAAAGGCACAGTTTGGACATAGCTATAGAAAGCTTTTTATGTTATTGACGCCAACGCTTGATAGAGTTTTCCATGTTCAGATTAACTGTGTAATAGGTATTGTAATAAAGTAGGTATTTAATTTAAAATCTAAATTAAGATTCAGTCCCTTATTGCCATTACACGTTTTAATTAAAGCATCTCGGGTTTTCGTGTTTCGGTGTGAGACGGGACGGAAACTCGCTCGGAGCTATTCGAGGAACGTCTTTATAATATGCTTCAGTCTATTTCAGCTTAAAAGCTTATTTGATGAGATAACAACATCACGATCAGCCCTTTTTAACCGACTTCCAAAAAGGAGGTGGTTATACGTTCGTCTGTTTATATTTTATTTTTTTGTATGTTCAACCATAACTTCGCCGTTTATGGACCGATTTTCATGATTCTTTTGTTGTTGTACAGGGTTGAATCCGAGGTTGGTACCATGTTCACAAAAGTGGTGATCTGATGATGGGATCCATGAGGAATCGAGGGGACTCCTTGAAATTTATATGGGAACATATGGTGATTTCGATTTTTTCTGAAGTATTTCAGGCATATACTACCAAAAAGTAAGATTTTGCACCAGGATATACCCTGGTTCTGAAGGTACCCAACAGAACTTTTGAATCCTTATAGATCAAGTTTGAGGATTTTGGCTTTATTTAAACTACTCCAAGCAAATCCTACATTACTTGTGCTGAACATAGGCTAAATTGTATTTTGGAAAAAATAGGGTTTCGTAAGATATTTGGGTTTTTCGGACGCCAGGTGAAAAAATCAACCAGAAAAGGTACTTATTTTGCGTACGCTGCCGAAACTATAAAAGATACAACCATAAAATCTTCTAAGTATTGTAGATGTAAATAGATATACCGACTTCAAAAGTACGAAGATTGAGTACAGAAATAGTTGAGGTTTAGGCGAAGTCTGAAGATGCCGCTATAATAAGGAATAAGAATTATTTGATTCTTTTTAGATTAAGAATAAGTATTACTTTTGTTTCTATCTTGGAAGTCGGTTTTAATTTTTTGTTAAAAAATAATAATATTGTGGAATCTGTATCCCAAAACGGAACTCTTATTAGATTACTTAGATATCCGACTTGAATAAGAATTTTAAGACATGAATCTACAGGCTGTAACAAAACAAAGATATTTAGGGTTATTTAGGGTGTGTATCAGTCCCTATTAAATATTGTATTGGAACTGAAAGTAGAAGCGCTGATAGAGGAATGCTTGACCTACAAAAATTTTCATCTTTCAGTCCTGCTACTTTTATGGTGAACTCAATGTAAGGGACACATACGTCATACACACCCTAAAGTATTATCATTTATTTTGCAACACCCTGTACTTTAATCTTTTTTTACAAGCATGGCGACGCGTTACTCTACCAAGTATGTTAGTCTCAAGGTCAACTCTGACCTGCAACAATATAAAATCAATATCGAATAAAATTCCTCGCAAAAAACCGTCTCGGAAGTCGAAATGCCGACACACGGCGCGCACACGCTTACGGAAAAACTATTTAAAATTCCTACTGTTATTTTGAACTTTACATTAATCAAAATAAGGTTGAAAAGAGGACCTATCGGTAAACTTTTTGCACCCTTACGGAAGTAGTTAGTGCGAGCGAGACGGGGCGAGGGTTGTCGGGGGTGCGAGAGGGACGCAGCGTGGGAACCGCCGGGGTGGCGGGCTCTCAGACAGCTGGACACGGGCAGCACCTGTGCGGTCAGCGATATGCTCCAGCGGAGAAAAACAACCTATTGGCATATAAATGAGCTGCAGGTCACGTAATGGTAAGTGATAACTGCCAGATGTGGAATTTACAATTACACCCTTTCAAGTTTCTAGTAATAATTGTTAAGGGCACTTTGTACCTCTTGTAAGTCACCAGTGCCATGTTGGAAGTAAGTACTCCTAGAAATGTTATATTTTTATCAAAAATAAAATTCATTTTAAAAATGTTATAAAAATAATTTAATTTGTTTCACTTTTAAAAATATTATGTACAAAATATGATACACACGTTATGAAATAATTTAATTTACAGACTACATCTTTTCACAACCCGGTGCGAATCACAAGTAACTTTACAGTGACATATATTTTCATACATTCATACAATATGTACCTATTGTTCTTTTAAATCGATATTATTGTACTTTTGTGCTCTTTTATTGTTCTACATTGGACAAGTCTTTATTTCAATTCAAGTCAATACATTAGAATTTAAAAAATAAGTGCAATACTGAGCAAAATCTTATGTACGTAGTTTTAAAATTATCTTTTTTATAAATGCATTATATTTTGTAGAAGCTAAGTATGTAGTTACATTTAGTTCCATACTAATACTTGTATAAATTACATTAAAGCTTGGTATTTGGTCCCAAAGTGCTTATTCTAATAAATCTATGTATAATCTATATAAATATCACACAACCTATCGCATATTTATAAACTAGGCATAATCAACAGTCTTCTAACGGCCGAACACTTGGTCAAAATGGGGTGCATATTTTTACATTATATTACAAAGTTTTCACGCAATTTTTTGCGTAGCAGGTTTTAATGTGTAAACAGTAAACAGGAAATCTTTATTAATAATCGCAAGCAAAACTTATGTTTTAAACATTTGAAAACGGTCGATATACAATATGTATTATGTATTGTTTAGAAGTGCTTTATAATTTTAACAAAGTGTTCAGTCGATCAGGATAAACTCTGAGATCAAAACAACGACTATACAAAGTAAAGTATGAAATGTCCCGTATTTTTGGTCAGTACTTAAGATGCGACCCGATCTCAAGACGCGGTTCGGCTCTGTGATTGGTCCAAATTTTGACAGCCAACAAATCACAGAGCCCTGAACCGTGTCTTGAGACCGAGATGCATCTTGAGTACTGACCAAAAATACGGGCCAGAGCCACTTTAGCGCCTTCGTACGCCCCCGCCGCTGGATAAGAAGCGATAATGAAGCTTGTTTTGTTTAACTTTCAAGATCAAAGTTGTGAGATTAATTAAGGCATTTATTTCGCAGGCGGAATTAACGCAATATCAGTCGTATCAATGGGCCCCCGAGCTAAGGGCACTTGAAGTTTCCGAAACAATTTGGTACCCCTGGCCCTCCTGAGGCTAGTTACGTCACTGTTTCGGGTACCGGCCACGTCGTACGAAATCGTAACTTTTCAACAGCTAATTAAGACATCTACACGTGCGTAAAAAACGGTCGTCAGAGATTGTTGGCGAAAATTTCAGGTTCGATGAATCTTTTGTATCTTTTCCTTTCGTCGCAGCCTTTCTACCCTTGCTTATTTGTAGCGTTACTTAATCATGGACGATAAAATACTCATAATATTTTAAACGGGTTACGGGTAACTCGAACTTGGCGGTGCGCGTGCGGCGGACTCTCATAGTTCATAATTCATACTTCTAGATTATTCTACCACAGCTCTAGTAAGCGAGCTCGGCGCCCCACGGCCTGTAGGGTTTGGAGGTGTTCTGGGAGTACTGGTGGTGCGGGGGGTGGGGGTAGGGCGCAGGGTAGTGGGGCGCGGGGGCTGGGGGCGCGGGCGGCGCGGGCGCGGGGTACTGCGGGTAGGGCGCGGCGGGCGCGGGGGCAGGGGCGACGGGCGGCGCGGGGGGCTCGGGCAGCCAGCCCGGCTTGGCGTGCAACTCGCGCTGGGCGGCGAAGCACTGCAGGTGCGACATGAGGCGCAGGCGCAGCGGGTCCTGGATGTCCAGCCCCTCGCAGCTGACGAGGTAGCGGGCGACCTCCGCCGCGCACTCGCGGAACCCGATCGCGTGGTAGTCCATCGCGTACCGCTGCGGGTCGTACGCGTACGTGTCCACACCTGGAACAACATAATATAGACGTTAGATAATAACCAAAATTAAAAGCAGATATTCTTTGAGTGAGTATGCCTAAGTTCCTTAAAGCATCCATTCTAGTTTCATCTGAAAAACAAATTAGGACCTCGACATGCACTTAGAGCATGCTTTTTTTGTAAGTAGCATAAAAGGACGATTAAATCACTATTATAAGGAACATATTTTATAGAGTAACGGTGGTAAATTCACCAGCGAAAGTTTGCATCATTGACCATTAAAGTGTGTGCAGAAAAGAATCGTATAAATAACAATATACATGCTATACCGGGGATGATAATAAGGCAGACAATGAAGTCACTTAGCCCATTATGCATTTGAAAGACGAGACTGAAGACCAGTTTCGGCAGATGCATCATTTGCACAACAAGACGACTCGGGTATACCCATTAAGAACCCCAAGAAAAAGACAGATATATATCAATCTCTGTGGTCGGAAGGAGAAGGAAGAACAACAAGACGTCGGAAATACTAAGGGAAATACAACCCATTGACAACCCCTTGTCGTAAGAAGGAGATGGCTATACATGAAACTCTGGCGTTGGAAGAGGACGGGTGTATAACAGTCCCCAGTTCCGGTGGAGATCCACTACTCACAAGGGTGTCAGTGTGCCACCGGGATACCCTTAACAAACTCAGGGGATCTTACTACGGTACCAATTGCGATAGACGCATTTTAGTTTCATTTTACTTTTATTCACATTTGAATATTATATTTAGCTTGTATTCATTGGAAAAGAAACGAGTAACTGCAGAAGTCATATTTTTGTCGGTTTCAAAACTACTGAACTAAATTTGATAAAATTAAATACCCACAAAACAAAACGTTCAGATAAACCAGAGAGAAATATATGGAAGTTTTCTTTGCCTCTAAATATGCAGTTTTCGTGAGTTTTTCTTTCGACCAAGTCACTAGCAACATCTTAAGGATATGAGAAATAATAAGCATTTGTTTTGGCGCCTATTGCCTAGTCATCTCATTAAATCCGACATAATGACACAATCATCATCAGCCTTTTGTCCGTCCTTCCGTTTCCGAGTTTTTGTCCCTCAGGTGCGCAACCCTTCATCCTGCACAAGACGCGTGACAGGGGGATGCGAAACTATATTAAAATTGTTTTTATACCCACTTTTTGTGGCTTTTTTACTACTTGAGAGGGTCGTATTCGGGTATTAAAAAGAAATGTATTGTAATTTACTTTTATTTTTAATCAAAGCTGGGTCGTGGCATTGTCGAAAAGATATCGTCGAGATAAATTAATATGCCGATGACGACGTGTTACTTAATCACTGAAATCCATATTTCTAGGATTGTGAGTGCATTTCCCACGATCGTATTACCAAGTTAATACTGGTAGGGTCCGTCCATATTGTTCGGAGGGCGTCGCGAGAGGGTCACAGTGCGACCGGGCCCTCAGCGCACTTCCCACGCCCCTGTAATCCCCCCGTCGTGCGGATAGCTCTGATTCATAATCGCGTATTGTTTATGAAGTTAATCGGTCTATTGATGCGAGTTTTATCAATAGAAATAACTTTAAATTATGGTTTTGAGCACAGGCACTACAATAGGGCGCCTACACAATATTGTTGTTTTTATATTGCATAATATTGCGTTATACGAAAGATGTCTATGTTTTTTTTTTCATATCTTTAACAAAACAGGTATCAAGGATGTAGGTGTCAAGGCTGCCAAGCTGAAGTGGGATTGGGCGGGTCATGTTGGCCGTATGCATTCCGACCGCTGGGCAAGGATCTTAACAGAGTGGGCACCGCCGCCGAGGCCGGCCTAGAAAAAGATGGCGTGATGAGCTGGAGGCATACCAGCCGGGCTGGCCAGCGGTGGCACAGGAGAGAGACAGGTGGAAGTCTTTGGGGCAGGCCTTTGCCCAGCAGTGGGACAGTTTAGGCTTGTAATAATAATAATAATAATAATAATCTTTAACTTCATTTTAATGTATATTAGTCCTTAATAATTTGTTATAATTATTAAATACGTACCAAGGTGGACCACTTATTACAATTACGATAATGTTATCTAATATCCCAAAACGCCTTATAATCCCGAAAATGTTTGTCTAATCTGTATTTAATACGGTCAAGCAAAAAGGGCTATCATATCGCTTCCTGTTTTTTAACCCGCCAGATGGTTTCCTGAGCCGGGCTTACCCCAGGTGAGTGTTAGTGACCTACTTTACCCCATAGCTACAATGACCAGACACCGCCCCCTATTTTTTGCGGAAACAAACATTTAATAGTGATTTTACTGACTTTATCTTGAGATTGTGGTCTGGACCACCCGGTAGCTTGGAAGCGTTTTAGGGACAAATATGTTTGTTTGATAAGATCTATTACAGATGTATAAAAGAGAGTGATAGTCGTTATTTTGTTTCCGCTTAGCTCAAGACTTTTAAATGTTATGGAATAAAAAGTAGATATAGGTCTACCAGAATCTGATGGAAATTTTTGACAGCAGATTTTCAAAAAATATCCTTGATTAATTGGATAAATTTTTATATTTTCATGTTTCACATACAAAATAAGCCGCTAAAGGAATAAAAATGATGAAAATGTTTTATTTCTATCACCCCATTATTACTAGAGTCAATTTATTTTCTCACAAAAGTGAGAATGGCAAAAATGCCATCAGATTCTCGTAGACCTATAGTTATTTAACCGCAGAGTTATTAAATATGAAATATGGTCTTCCTTCCGCATGAAATCACTGAACTTTACTCGCCACTGACTTGTGACACGGTAATCGTTGCGGTCAACTCATCAGCCATAAAAAATCCGGTGGAAATGTGAATAATTAATAAATACTTCCGAATATGTAACCGCTCCGTTATTACGGAAGTGGGTCTAGAATATTATACTTTTTTAGAAATACATATTCATTATTCAGACGTTAATTTTTTTCTCTCTCTGTAAACATTTAAACAACATTATATTTCGGACATTTTATATTTGACCGCGATGCAAATTTCGTCGTCGCATTCATCAGTTTGTACTTAGTGTGTTATTCAAATGTCTTGTAACGTTTTTTTCCTATGTTTTTGTATACAGCTAGTGTGTCGCGACTCGCAAGCAACAGGTGCGGTCTGCCGGAAGTGGCCGTGGGAATTGTCTCGGAGCCACCCGCGCCACCATAGGGTTTTAGTGATAAGAGTAATGGAAGCATTGGGGATATAAGTACTAAGTAGGTTTATTAGAATGTAAGGTACACAAATTTCAACTTTTTTAACTGGTGGTTAAATTATTTTTTGAATTGTTAATGTTTTTGAAAGAAGCATCTATGATCTACATAATTTTGATGATCACATTACAATATTTTATAATGGTATTCATATGACTTATGAGGACTCTAATAACCTTCTTTAGCAAACCAAAATACGTCAAATGGTCATTAATAACAAGACGATGGCCGCAACTCCGTTGCGCCAAAACTCGTTTATCGCGCGGGAACCGTACATTTTTCCGAGATAAAAGTATCCTATGTCCTTTCCCGGGACTCAAAGTATCTCCATACCAAATTACAGCAAAATCGGTTCAGCGGTTTGGGCGTGAAGAGGTAAAAGACAGACAGACAGACACACTTTCGCATTTGTAATATTATTTGTATTATTAATTATTAAGATTATTAAAATTATTAAATTATTAATAATATTGAACATCTATTATAGAGTTACAAAAATAAATTGTTCTTCAATATAAGTTGGATCAAATTTGTAGCGCTTTCTCTTTCACACCGATATTGCCATTTCAAATGATTTTAACTGTGTAAGAGGATCGGAACGACCCCAGCATTATAAATATACAATCAGGAAGTTGCAATTTAAATTTTTAATAGACGTCGAAAGCTTTCATTATCAAAAGCAGGATGGCGGTGCGAACTTTTGCTTTTTATATTTTTTGCGCTAACGGTCTACGCGAAGGTCGGAAGTTCAAGAAAGGAGAGGATATAACGGAGGTTTATTAAATATCTATTTATAGAAATGTGGAGCACAATTATTTAGGAATGCGTAAAAAACAGGTGGGTGTTCTTTTCAGGACATTTCTTTCGAGATTCGAAGATGAAAAGCTATTATAAAAAGTATTTTGAGTTTATTTACTTGAGCGTTATGAGCAAATTTCTTTGAAGTTAAATAATTAGATTGATAAATACAATTTCTCGGTTTCATAAATTTATCAGTTTATTACAGATAAACAAAATTTAAGTAGCCTTCGAATATAAATTAATCCTACAGGCCCCGCGCGAGCACCGGTGATCGCGACAACAATAGAATACAATAGCAATTCCTGGAAATTCCGACTGAAGTATTAAGTGATACTCCTACACAAGAACGACTTTTCCTATTATCCTATTATAACGTGAAAGCTTAAATAACATTGTCGCCTTCGCAAATACAACCTGAATTAAGTTAGCTATGAGTAATTAGTGTGAAATTCACTATTTTTGCGTATTGTCTATTGATCACTTCAATAAATCTTCCGTGACCAAGTTGCCAAGTTGTTGCGCATGGTAAGTAGTAAAATATCCTCACCTCTAGCGTGCAGCGTCTTGAGATGGTCCACCGTAAGCTGCAGTATCTCAGCTTTCTCCAGCTTGGCCGAGCCCTGCTTCTCCGCCGCAGCTGGGACGAGCCGCTTGAGTTCAGTCAGCGAACTGTTGATGCGATCACGCCTCTTCTTCTCGATGACCCCGCGTCGCCGCTTGCGGGTTAACAGCTGACAGGAGCCCCCGGGAGACCTATTATAATGATAAGTTAGAGATGAGAATGAGGTCACATGCTGAAGATACAGGAGAAGATTTTTTCAAACCCCAGGATAGGGTCAATTCAGACCGCAACATGACGCGAAGATACATTTCTAAAGTATGGATTTAACAGATTTGCGAGGCGTCTCACGTAATTTAGTACAAATTTCGAAAGGCATCTACGAGTCGCGTTACGGTCTGAATTGACCCTTAAGGGCCCCCGAGACGATCAAACGGTTTGAGTCAAACACGTAAATTTTGGTTTGACTCAAACCATTTTGATCGTTTACAAAGCTAGTTTGAACGGTTTGTCAAACATTTACGTGTTTGAAGCTCGTTTGATGAAATTTCATATTTTTGTTGTGTTTGACGCGCCGTTTGATCGTGTTCCGATGCGTTTGAACAAACTTTATACCATTCTTTGGAGTAGGTACATTATTTTTAACCGACTAAAAAAGAGGAGGTTATCAATTCGATGCGTATGTATGTAATATTTCCAGCACTGCCCAGTTTTCGTATATAATGTTAGTCTATATCAGCATCTGAACAAATGTGCAAAATTTCAAAAGTGTATGTATGTTTTTATGTTTGTGTAATGTGTTCACATATCTCCGGAACTACAAGTCCGATTGAAATATTTTTTGTTGTACTATAATAGGTATTGTTTAACTTGGGAGACTTCTGCAAGTTTCATCAAAATAGGTTTAGTAGTTTTTGAGATAGGGAATTTAATCCTCAATTTCGTACAATTTTTAAGTCAGTTTTATCTTTTAAAAAAGTAAAGATTAAAAAACTAAAACCCGACTACTAAAACGCGCTCTAAAAAGTACGAAACAAGAAAACAGTTTATAGGGATATGGAAATGTTTAAAGGATAGCCGTGGTCGTATGTATGCCCATTTATTATCTATAATCAATCTGTTTTGCCATAATAGTAGGTGGCATACGACCACGATCCTTTAAACATTTCCATATCCCTATAAACTGTTTTCTTGTTTCGTACTTTTTAGAGCGCGTTTTAGTAGTCGGGTTTTAGTTTTTTAATCTTTACTTTTATTTCAACTATTTTGGGGCTAAAAATTATATATTCTAAATGTACAAGTAAAGCGCTTTTAAATGATACCAAACACGGCATATGTATCTTAACTTTATTTTTTTACTTTGTATGTTTTGTCCGCCAGAGGGTGCCACATTAGATTTTGTGAAACCCCATATAGCCTATAACCAGCGGACAATTAAGACGCTTCTAATGATATGTCATTTGTCGAATTCTGATAAGTAGTTTAGAAGTTACGAGGGAACCGATGAACATGCATACATACATACATACATACATACATACATACATACATACATACATACATACATACATACATACATACATACATACATAGCCTGTCAAAATCATAACCCTCCTTTTGCTTTAGTGTGACGTGTACTCCACGGCGAGTATTGAACCAAACTGCGCAGTTTCGTTTGACAAACCGTTCAAACCAACATCAAACGGTTGCATCAAACACGTAAGGTTTAAATCAAACCTTTTGATCGTCTCGGGGGCCCTTAAGAAGTTAAGTAATACGTTCAACCGTAATGCGAATTCAAACTGAGCTAACGTTCTGGTATGCCGGCTAGGTTTAAGAAAGGAAGCTATTTTATAAGCACAGTAGCTTTTAAAACACAACACTTTTTCGATATAGGTATAACAAAACCCAAAGTGTTATTCTAGAAACAACTACCATACTTTGCAATATTTACTTGTATTTGTTAATTGTAATGTAAATTAATACCATAATTTACATTACAATTTATCTAGTATTTTTAAAGTAAAACTGTAACAAGACATCTATCTTCTCTCACAAAACTTCTTAGTTATTTATTATATTATTAATCACAAAATATACAATAGTGACATTGCAGGATGAATGAGGATAATACTCGTACATACGTGATGAGACTGCTAAAAATCTGTATAATATATAAAACTCAAAACTGACTGACATGGTGATCTATCAACGCACAGCCCAAACCACTGGACGGATCGGGCTGAAATTTGGCATGCAGGTAGATGTTATGACGTAGGTATCCGCTAAGAAATGATTTTGATAAATTCCCACCCCAAGGATTTCAAATAGGGGATGAAAGTTTGTATATATTAATACTCTTATCTTAACGTGAGCGAAGCCGCGGGCAAAAGCTCGTATAATATAAATTACTTACTCTCTACGAGTAGGTATGTGTCGTCTAAAGAACTTTCAACTTATCTTACACAATATTACACAATATATTTTACCATGAACTGGTCGACGCTCGCAACATCGTTATGCTATTGATACTCGGGGACGCAGTAGAATCGGGTTACGGGGGATCCGTACATTTTTTCGGTAGTATCTACTGTCCTTTCCCGCAACTCAAAGTTTACACACCAAACAGCAAAATCAGTTCAGTGGTTTGGTTAGGGCTTCAAAAGGTAACAGGCAGGAACACATATTTCGCATTTGTAATATTAGTATGAATCGTAACGTAGATCATAACGTAATAATAATTTAATTTATAACAGATACTTCGTAACAATTTTTAATAGCTGGAAAGAAAAGCACTAGAATATTATGCAAGTTAAAAGCTCTTGAGAACACTTGCGGAGCTTTTTGTAAACTTTCACAAAGGTTAAGTTCAAAGGGGTGCCTTTTCTTATTTCTTTGCTTTGTTCTGAATTTGTTAGGGAGTGTTATAAAAAATAATAGGAATTGGATAATACTAGCTATGTAGTTATTAGTTATTACCTTAATTGATACCTAATTATGAATAAAATATCGTTATTTGATATTTGATAATTTTACCGTCACGTGGAAACTAATAATAATAATAATAATAATAATTATTATTATTATTAGTAATATTATTATAACATCTATGGACGCTTCACACCACGTCAGTCTGGCCCCGTGCTAAGTACCTGAAGGACTTGTGTTACAGGTACCAGACAACGGAAATATATTTAATACTTTTATACTACACATATATTTAAGATTTTTATTATATGATACACATATTTAATACACATCCATGACCCAGGAACTTCATAAACTTTTTGTTCCGTCGGCGGGACTCGAACCCGCGACCTCCGGCTTGAGCTACCAACGCGCTCACCACTGCGCCACGGAGGTTGTCAAATAATAATAATAATAAAATGTATTTATTCCTTCGATCGCGGATTCTTGGAAATCTATTGTTATTATATTGTTGTCGCGGTCACCGACGTCCTTTTGGGGCTTTAATTTAATTTAGGCTTTAATTTAGGGTTAAATTAAATGGGTTTTACAAAATATGAAAAAAACAATCAGTACATTACTCAGTAAACAGTGTTGGGAGCTGTACTAGTATAAACTGTGACACCGCTCCCAGCGACTTCCATTCTGGAACCATCGTTTACAATATTAATGTTCAGAATAGTTTTAATTATTACAATGCAAAATGTAATAAAGTTATAGACACAATTTTGGTACAAGGGTTTTACAAGTATTGGTGTGACTAACCATCTAAGAGCTACTAAGCTTCGAGAAAGTGTATTCTATTGTAGAGTAAATTATATTTTATCCTTTTGGTTTTGACGTAGAAGAGTTATAAATAGTATTAGGAAATACTTCAAAGCCAGCCCTTCTGCGTCAAACCCAGAAGGATAAAGCGTAATTATTTTTGTTTCACTAATCAACCGACTTCCAAAAAGGAGGAGGTTATATGTTCGTCTGTATATATATATTTTTTTGTATGTTCAATCATAACTTTGCCGTTTGTGGACCGATTTTCATGATTCTTTAGTTGTTGTACAGGGTTGAATCCGAATTTGGTACCATGTTCACAAAAGTGGTGACCTGATGATGGGATCCATGAGGAATCGAGGGGACTCCTTGAAATTTGTATGGAAACTTATAGTGATTTTGATTTTTTTCTGAAGCGTTCGAGGTAAATGCTACCAAAAAGTAAAACTTTGCACCAGGTTATACCCTGGATCCGAAGGTACCGAACAGAACTTTTGAATCCTTACAGATACAGGTTCGGGGATTTCGCCGTTGTTTAAACAACTGAAAGTATAAGCCAACACATCAATTTGATTGATCATCATCATCACAAGTATAATTATACCATGGGTCATCACATTATGACCCAATTATTGGTACTTTTCATGATATTTTGCATCGAAGCAGATGTTTTTGATGATTGTTTCGCTGTTTGTGGACCGATTTTCAAAATTATCGTGTTTTTGTATAGGATAATATAATCTTAATTTCGTATAATATTTATGAAAGTGGTGAACTGATGATGGGATCTATGAGCAATCGAGGGAAATCCTTAAAATTTATCAAAACACTCATAGTGGTTAAAATGTTGTTTCTTTACACTTAAGTTACGAATAAGAAAAATTTCATACGAAGGTGCCTCTTGATCCAAAGACACTACTGAACAGAACTCATAAACCTTTAAAGATAAAAGTTTGGAAATTGCAGCATCGCTTAGATAACTGCAAGCATTTACCACAATTTCACTTACAGTATTATAATATTAAGGATACTTAGTATTCGTAGTGGTTATCTACGCATAAAGCCTTGTCTTGTATATAACTAAAAAGAGTGAAATTATTATTTTTTAACAAAAAATTGAACCCGACTTCTAAGGAAAAAAACAAAATTCTTAAAATGGCCTAAAAAGTATGAAATAATTCTTATTCTTCATTAGTGCCTTTTTCAAAATTCGACTAAATAGCAACGAATTCTGTACTCAATTTTCATTCTTTTGAAGTCGGTACTGGCTAAGTTCTATGTCAAGTATCTCAGTTCTGGGCTGAAAATTGAGTAAGAATTCGTTGCTATTTAGTCGAATTTTGAAAAAGGCACTAATGAAGAATAAGAATTATTTCATACTTTTTAGGCCATTTTAAGAATTTAGTTTTTTTCCTTGGAAGTCGGGTTCAATTTTTTGTTAAAAAATAATTTCATTTTAATGAATGGGGTGTGAAATGAATCATTGTTACGTCTCGGGTAATGTAGGCTGCATGTTAGCCTAGCCGAGATAGAATTATTATTTACAGTGTGTCAGTCGGTATTTGTACTATTTTTTTAATGAGGTAATTATAGTAGTCAGTAACTCATTAGTAACCTCAATCTGTGGTAGAGCTTGTCTAACTGAAAATGATACGCCCCTACCTCGTATTCACAGCACAATTTTTTTCATTTATATATCATCTAGTGAAGTGGTAGGGCGCGTCGTTTCAAATTAGACAAGCTCTAGTAATATAGATTTTAAGCTTAAAACAAGCCTAAGCGTCAGTGACAGGGGACGCGGTACGCGATACGGGAGCGTCTGCAACGCGAAACTGGCCGTGCACACCTGCGCGACTACGGTGCGAACCGTCAAACGTTAACATCATGACACAATCTATCAAAACGTATACCCTTTGACTGGTGACCATGTATTTTGCGTAACGTAACTGGTGACGAGCGGTCTGAGAGGCTGCTACCGTTTTAGGGTCTATTGCATAGAAATTAAGTATAGCGGCTTACAGCCATATTCAAGAATAGTTTGATAACTAAGTGTAGGACAAAATAAAAGCATTTTGTACATTGTGAATCATTATACTATACGGAACTTTGATGTTACAATGAGAACAGTCTTTACAATCATGAAAATTAGAAGTGAGATGAATAATGTCTTTTTACAAAATTATAATCAACATAAATCAAACACAAACTTTTACCATAAAATTAATATAATAATCAGGTAACTGAAAAATAAGAAAACTTTTTATCACAGCTATCATTTCATAAAACTGACAATGGTCAAACTTTACTAATTCTGAGGGCTGATTCTCCTGCGTTGGCTCCTGATTTGTTGATCGATGTAACCTAGGTCGTACTCTTCAGTTCCTAAATCATGATCACTTTGCTCTGGGATGTAACTTTCGGCAATATTTTCAGCTTCCGGTTCAGTGGAATCTTTTTATGCCTACCATTCTCCTATTCTATGAATTTCAGATGAAAGCTGTTTTCTAAGGTTTAACAATACATTTCCGACTCCCGATTCCCTTAGCTTCTTATTTGGAGGACCAGAATTATCCATCGTAAATAAAAGATGTAAAAAATGAAAAAAATCAATAAGCTATGTAACATAAAAAAGTTACACTACTGGTGACGTAAGGTCTCATAGGCCGCTATCGAACTTTGCATCCATATAACTTATCGATTTGGGTTAGTCCGACGCAACTGCATCCTTCTACGGCGCGGGGACAACCAAACTCAAAGCTACACAGACGTTCAAACCTTGAGAGTGTGGAGAAGTGTATAAAAAGACGTTTCACTGACGCCGTTCGGCCTGTGAGACCGCTTGTCACCAGTTAAAGGATACAAATCAAAAAATCATAAACTAAAGAGTTGTAGAAAATAATATAAAAAAGGTTTTAAAAAAGAAGTCTAGTTATGTACACTTCAAAACACGCGTCTGACAACTTGACGCACACGTTTCGCTTGCCGACGCGGACGGCGTGTACGACGCCATAAGATGACATGGGCAGCGTCCGCCGCGCGGTAGACGCTACCGCTTCGCAGTCGCTTTGGTCGCGTAGGTTTGTGCAATCCTTTATACCGTATGCTACGCGGCACGCCCGTAGCGGTTCTACGCGCGCGCTACGTGCTACGGCCTACGAAGATGCTCGTTTGCAATATTTTTATAACGTTTATTTTATAGTTTCTTTCTGCCTATCTATACTAATATTATGAAGCGGAAGAGTTTGTTAGTTTGTTTGTTTGTTTGTTTGAACGCGCTAATCTCATGAACTGGTCCGATTTGAAAAATTCTTTCAGCGTTAGATAGTCCATTTATTAAGGCTATAGGCTGCTATATTTTATCACGCTAATCAAGAATCAAGAATCAAGAATCAAGATAATTTAAGACTAATAAGAGACTAATAAGACTAATAGGAGCGAATAAATAGAGGAAAATGTGAAAAAAACGGGGAGAAATTATTTGAAAGGGCTAACTTGAACGCGCTAATCTCAGGAACTACTTGAGCAATTTTTGAAGTGAAAACTTCTTTAGCGGCGTTGAGCACTTTTGTAGGATGGGTAAAAACTGTGAAACTCGCGTCAGATTCTCGTGCTGATCGAGAAACCTTGGAAAAACCGTAAGACGGTTGGAGAGTAGAGTTTTGTGTCGAACTCGAACTCGAACTCGAATTGATTGTAAGGGTTTCGATTAATTAAAAAAAATCGATTTTTTTAAAATCGATTTTCATAAAAAATGGGTTAAAAATTAAATCGATTGTTAGGGTTTCGATTAATTAAAAAAAATCGATTTTTAATAATCGATTTTCATAAAAAATAGGTTAAAAAAATGCACAACGTTAATAATCAAGTTTTCACTTCTGCCGGCACTCCCGGAGTGCAACCCGTCTTTTTTTTTTTTTTTGATATTTGGGTCAGACAAGAAGTAGACCAACGTGAAGGATCATAGGCTATTTTTTGTAGACTAATTTGTTTGTGAAACATCTAATTTCCGCGAGCGAAGCCACGCGGAACGTCAAGTAATATTCAAACGGAACGTCAAGCCTTATTATTGTGGAATATAGTATTGTGAAAAACGTATTATGTACATTAAATATTATACCTGTTAATATAACGTTATTTATTTACAGAACTGCGTAGGAATAATGTTTGTTTGAGAACCTTCCCAAACATAATATTCTGTAATGACAATTTGTTTACTTGGGTCATGGGTGTATGGTTCTGCGTATTTCATGCGTTATATAAATCTAACATAATAATTTAATATTTTACAATCGTTATAATAATGAAACTAGTTGTATTGCTGTCCAAACTCTACATAAACTAGAGAACGAGGAGAATAGCTGAAGCTTTAATTCTTTAGCTAGCTATTCTAAAAGTTACTTACGTCGCATCCTTGCTGCTTTCTTCCGAGAAAGCATCGTCTTCGCTCTCGGAGTGCGTCCTCTTGGGGCGGGCGGGAGTTAGGGCGGGCGCGGGCGCTGGGGCGGGCGCGGGAGCGGGCGGCTGCGGGCCCCAGTAGCCCCACTGCTGCCCCGGCTGCGGCTGCTGCTGCTCCATGTGGCGGTGGTACTCCATGCCACAAATGTTGACACTCAAGTTTCAAGTCCAAAGTTTGTAGACCCACTTAGTACTTGCTGGATTCGGAAAACGACCCTTATTGTATTCACTTAATATCCTCACATCAGTTGGAAAACTACACCGATATGCTCTTATAACATTAGGAAAAGTTCGGAAAATTAATTCAGTTTTCACATAAACACAGAATCTCAAATGTAGATGTATCCTGATAATGTAAGGTCCACTTAATTAACACTTGTTGTAATGACTAGGAAAAGGTCGGAAAATGTGACATTCAGGGTCGGTGCGCGTGCGGGCACGTGCGCTCGCGCGGGCGGCCGGCGGGCGAGTGCGTGCGCCGCGCCCGTCGCGACGGTCGCCGACACACGACCGCGCGTACGCACATACTACAACACACGATTATACACCTTATTACCAACGTATAAAGTTCAAATTGAGGGTGGTATAGCAATGCAACTATGGGAGTAACGCCAAAATATCAACGGCAGTTGTGCACGCAGAAGTGAGTTCTATTGCAACGCTATAAGGATTTGTCACCCGCACGCACAGATTGAAGGGACTTTGGATAATTGAGAGTAACTTGTTGAGCGTTTCTGAAGCAATTTTGGACTTTATGTCCATGTGGTAAGAGGGGTTTTTACATGGCGAGGGCGTTATCAGCGTGGCGTCTGGCCGCGTGGCCGGCACGCTCGAGGAAGCTGCACAATTAGATGACGGCGGCTTCACAGGCGACTATGTACCAGGGGGTTCGCCAATATATTATTGGGAAACTGAGCCACGTGTCAGGGGAAATTTTGATGAAATTTCCACTCAATAAGAAGGGGAAAATAGAGAAATATAGTAGGTCAAGACATTGACATTGATGATCCACAAGATTCAAGGATGAAACTTATTCAATAAAACTTTTAAAACTATCATGTCCTAAAATTTAATAATGTTATGTAAAAAGTTTAACTTTTGAAAACTTCGTAAGTTGGTAAAAAATTAAGTAGATTTTTTGCGACGTTTTTCTTAATCTTTTAAGATTGTTACTATAGGTGTAATATTTAATCGTATTAAACATTTCTTTAACAAGGACTCTGACAATGGGACTTTGTCGGCGTGTCATAGGATTATTGCGTCGACTTATCTCGAGCAGTATCCTATTACCAGAGATTCCGCATTTTCTCTCAAGAACTTCTTGAGCAAAGATCAAAGCTTTTTTTGCAAATTGTTAAACACGCCTTATTGTAATAAAGATTACATATGTAAAGTTAAATTTCGTACAAAACGACAATTTTTCAAAGGTTTTTTAGTTTTTTTACACGTCATTTCAATAGAATTAAGGTAGAGCCGCTCTTAATTTTTATGAACTTGACAAAATAAGGGAATTTATGTAGATGATAGTTCGTGTTACGTGTCAAACATCTCATAAAATAGACCTGCCCGAAACGCTCCGCTCCATATAAAATTCTACTCGATTATGACGTCACCTTAAGGTGCTTCCAGACAGAAGTTATATAACGTTGTATTAAGATTTTATATATTATTATCATTTTTACTAATTCCCAAAATATTTTTGTTAATTTCGTTTTTTTGTTGTTAGCCGCACTCTTTTATTGTAATTCGGTAAGAATTCCCCTATAGCACAGGTAGCGCCTAGTTTGGGGGACTGCTACTTTTAAAAAGCTCTTGTAAATTAATTTATGACAATCTACATGACAATAAAGATTTGTACTTGTATTTGTATTTATATAGATAACATTTTTGTCAATTTTTTTTAACAAATTATAACAAAACACACGAAAATTTTTTTTGGCATGTTTCAGTAGCGTACGTTACACGATGTTATAAAATGTTATCGTGTTACACAATGTTTTATAACGTTACTAGCGACAAAAAAAAATGATTAAAATCGATAGCCTATGATCCTTCACGTAGTCTACTTCTCATCTGTGCCAAATAACATAAAAATTGCTTCAGTATTTCGCGAGATAAGCCCTTCCAAATAATTTTCCCCGTTTTTTCCACATTCTCCTATTATTCTTAGCGTGATAAAATATAGCCTATAACCTCCTCGATAAATAGGCTATCTAACACTGAAAGAATCATCAAAATCCATTGTGTAGTTTTAAAGATTAAAAGGAACAAAGGGACATGAGAGAAAAAGACTTTGTTTTATAATAAGTAAGTAATATATAGATATATATGTAATAGAATAGAATTATATAACTTATGTCTGGGAGCACCTTTAGAGTTGCTTGTAGGCATCGCGGAACTCACGGAGAGAACTTTGTTTGATTGCTATTTGCTATATTATTCGTTTATAAAAGTGGTTTCATAAGAAAAGTTGATTTAAAATTTAAATTAAATAATTTATCGAATGGTACAAAAACCGAAAAATAATCGACTTGAATATCCAACTTTGAAGGCTCATAACAAAAAAATACAAATTCTATTAAGCTGAAATTTTGGAAACACTTATTTTTTACCGTTAATTCTTTATTTTATTTACAAAATTCGTTAATCTTTGACCTTGTCATCATCCTTATTCTATTTAAGTAAATCTTATTCAATCTTGTATACTTTGAAACCGCACGTTCGTTTACTATTCGGGTAAGCACATTAAACTTGATTATACAGGTCCTTACAAATATTGGTAAAGGACGAATGAAATATATTCTTGTTGATACGAAGCAAAAATAAACATAAGCAGACCTTATTTATTATTTCTATTGGACCTACAGAAGCTGTTTTAAGAGCTCTATTTTTTAACATTATCATAATAACCAAAAGATCGAAGTTTTGAGTTAATATTCTACAAACATTCCCAGAGTCAATCAAAAACATATTGTACAGTATTGGGTACATACAACCACAATAGGGTCGACACCTGCTCGACTCTCCCACAAGAATCGCTGGCAAAAAACACCGCACCCACGGGTTTTTTAATTCTTTGTTGTCAGATTAAGTCAAGAGTTAGCTATTGAGCCCTATGTGAACTTGTTGCAGATATTTTATATGATTTTTTGGTTATTATTTAAAAAGCTAATTGTAGGTTAATTCATGGTTAGAGCTTTCGTGGTTTAGTAGTAGCTTTAGATACATATTATATCTCTTAGTTACCCTTTACCTAATAATTTTTATTCAGAATCCATAGGATGTAAATTTTAATCCTCAGGTAGCTGTGGCCCTTCCTGTACCTACTACAGGTAGGGCCTTCCCTACGGAGATTCCGTAATTTACCGTATTTAGAGCCTTATAAACTCATAATTTGAAAGCTACAAAGTCATAATAAAAATACAGCAATAATCTTCAGCATATCAACATTCCTTTCCACGTTTTAAATTTTCTATTTTTGTTTATTATACTAATGATATCAGCTTCCAAAGTAAAACCGATTTATTAAAATTCAAGCAAACATTCAGCATCTCCTTAGTATTTACAAATTACTGTTATTAGAAACACACGCCAATAGATCGACAATACACTACTACAACTACATATTCCACGTTTAAATTTTTTTAAGGTCAATTGTGAACTAAGATAAGTAAAAAAATAGGTTTGGTGCGATCTCGGCGACGCGGCAAATGTATGGCCAAGGTCGTTTGCGGGGGGGATGGCCTTAAGCCTTTTTAGATTCAAACGAAACCCTAAGGTAACTTGCACAATGCACAGGGTTTGCCCCAGCTCCATTGAAGCGTCACTGAAAGCCTCATTCACTGTAAAAAAACAACATAAACGGAGACGTGAGTGGAAGAACACTATAACATTTAGCAACATACGGATATTTACTAATTTTTTCCCTTATAATTTGAATAAACCTTGTAACTTATCTACTTCATCATCTGGATAATATATCTGGCTGCACATAAAATGCACAGTTTTTTTGATTTCAAATAATTTTTCCGGCCCTGAAGCCTCCGTTTAGGCAAAGACGGCAATTTTTCTCTTAGTTACCGTGTTCATCCCCTCACGTCTTCAAACGTGTTATCATGGGGCTCTCCATCAGTAAAGTTGTTATAAACATTTTTGCATGACCTATTGAGGCAATTATACTAATGTTTATGATATTGCAAAAAACGTATAAAATATAAGTACAAACAGACGGACAAAAGTGACAAATATTACAATTTGTCGAATGGTCATCGTGTCAATAAAAACCACAACGAATAATTACATCGAGCAAATAATTCACAACGAAAACCATTATCGTATTATTTCAATTACTACCCTCACTCTAGATATCCTTTATTGCCTGGTAACAGCGTTTGAAATCGCATGGCTGCGGGTAGATACAAGTTGGCAGGGACATATTCCCGTGTGAATGAGGGGGAGTCTGCCCCACCGCCGCCCCGCCGCGGGGGCAACTTGACTGAGTATTGTTGGCGTTGCTGTATAAACAATTACGGTGATAGCATATCAGGGGATGGCCTGCAATTTTATTGTTATTGGCTTAGGTATTTTTATAAGTGCTTGCTATGCAAATTTTTTGTACTCTTGAATTTGCATTTTAACCCAATTCTGAATGTTGCCTTTTGTTTAATAGATTTTTAAATTGTCCCGTTAGTTCTACAAAGTCTTATCCTTTTAATGATTAATTACCGACTTTACTTTTTTATACATCACCTAGGCTACGAATCATTTAAAAATATATTCGTAAATCATAGTAAGTACTTGCGTTAACTTAACTCCGTTGCGCCAAAATTTGTTTATCGCGCCGGAAGCGTACATTTTTCCGGGATAAAAATTACTATCCTATGTCCTTTCCCGGGACTCAAGGTATCTCTTATATATTTAATATGGATTAAAGTCAAACTCAGAAAATGTGAACAATACTCAGCTACTTTGTTCACAATTTTTCTAATGAATCTGCTACTGCATTTCCCTAGAATTGTGATCGTCCATTAGATCCAGTCTCTACCATCACTTTAATCACAGGCTTAGAAGTTAGGGCTGACAGACCATTACATCACTACAATATTACCTCGGAGATTCTATTAAATTAAACCTTATGTCTTTGGCGTAAAGGCTAATCAAAATAAGAAAAAAAAATCGCACCGTATACGTACGCGTGCGTGAGAGCGCGTGCGGCGCGCGGTCGCACGCGCCGCCGTTACAACTTGATAGTTGATTAAGTTTTCATTCACGGTTTTATCGATTGAACTTTGCATGATTTTATCCCGGAAAATTGACGGTATCCACTAGACACAACCGAATTTCAGCGCATGTTTTAAAAATTTGTAAATCTCATAAGTATTAATAATTAATTAATTAATAATTAATGTGGTTGGGGAGGGGAAGAGGGGATTTCGGGATTAGCTCGAGCGTGTCAGATTAATCTTGTATAGGCTTCCGACATGTGTCTAGTTATCATGGTATAGAAATCAGATTTCTCACGTGGTGGGTTAATTTTTTATATTTTTTTTTAAGTGAAAACTTCTTTAGCGGCGTTGAGCACTTGTGGGATGGGTAAAAACTGTGAAACTCGCGATAGATTTTCGTGTTGATCGAAAAACCATACAAAACGCGTAAGACGGTTGGAGAGTAGTGTTTTGTGTCGAACTCGAACTCAATTTGAAACTTGATCGAAACTTTATCGAAACTTGATCGAAACTTGATCGAAACCTTGATCGAAACTTGATCGAAACCTTGATCGAAACCTTGATCGAAACTTGATCGAAACTTAATCGAAATTTGATCGAAACTTGATCGAAACTTGATCGTAACCTGATCGAAACTTGATCGAAACCTTGATCGAAACTTGATCGAAATTTGATCGAAACCTTGATCGAAACATGATCGAAACTTGATCGAAACTTGATCGAAATTTGATCGAAACTTGATCGAAACCTTGATCGAAACTTGATCGAAACCTTGATCGAAACTTGATCGAAACTTGATCGAAACCTTGATCGAAACCTTGGTCGAAACTTGATCGAAACAACTTGATTGACGATTTTTTAAAAATCGATTTTCATAAAAAATGGGTTAAAAAAATGCACAACGTTAATAATCAAGTTTTCACTTCTGCCGCCGGCACTCCCGGAGTGCAACCAGTCTTTTTTTTTATATTGAAATGTCATCGGATCTGTCAGATTAAGATAGTGGATGTTTAGTATGCCCCAAAGAAGCTTCCATATAAAGCACTGACGATTCAAAGGTCAGGTAAGCCTGTAGGGACATTTTAAAATATAAAAAAAATAAAGCTTCATATTTTCCTAACTACTTAGCTTCGCAGATATTTTATTTTGCACTAAACTAAATAATTTAGTCCTCGTATATATTTATAATTTACCTTAATAAGCAATTTTGTGAATATATTTTCTTTTTCAAAACTTTAAAATGGCTGCAGTTTCTGAACCCGCCGCTTAAATAAAAAAACGCTCTTATTATTTTTTTATCAGTTTTACCTAATGTAAAAAACCTACTAGGTCTCCATGACGCTCGGGTGACTACAAAATAGCATCTTCCCCTCCCCTACTAGTAGTGCAGTGGTCCCCAATCTTTTTTTCATGCGGGCCACAAACATGTTTTGGTCTTGGTGTCGCGGGCTGCAACAAAAAATTTTTAGGGTTAAAAAAAACATTCTTCAAAATTAACGATTTTAAAGTGGAAAAAATTTAACGACTATCACGTAGACTTTACGTTATTTTGCCGGTGGGCGTGAATTTCAAAATTGTTTAACATCACGCGGGCCACAAATAAAGTCCCGGCGGGCCGCATGGGGCCCGCGGGCCGCGGGTTGGGGATAGCGGTATTAGTGTGTCGTATCAGTAAAATTATCTCGTATCGAAAATGAACCTGTAAGTTGCTTGGCTACTATTTAATTACTCATTTTAATAATATAAATAATTATTTAGCTTTAAAAAGGAAACATTATAAGGAAACAAAGTTCGTAATAAGTTCTACAATCTACATAGTTGAATTTATTTTTTGCTACATATAGTGACATCTATGAGCAGCTCTCGTAAATCTAGGTTCAAGTTCGATCCATAGATGTCACTACATTACTCATTTCGATAATAATAATAATCGGTCAAGTGCGAGTCGGACTCGCGCACGAAGGGTTCCGTACCGTTATAGAGAAAAAATTGGCCAAAATTGTGTTTTTGTATGAGACCCCTTAATTTTTATTTTATTTTAATATTATTATATTAATCATTAAAGTAGGATTTTGTGAAAATTTCAAGTGCGTACCTGTTCCCATTATTGATTACGAGCAAAAAAGACAATAAAGAAACAAGTTTGTTGTATGGGAGCCCCCCTTAAATTTTAATTTAATTTTGTTTTTCGTATTTGTTATAGCGGCAACAGAAATACCTGGAGACAGACAGACGGACAGACATCGAAGTCTTAGTAGAGATTAACTACGATAACATGGCGCGCCCCTCCAAATGACTGTTTCAATGTGTGCAGTCACATTCTTATGAATGAGTTTGTATGTAGTAAGTATTCAATCAATCACAGTACACTTAATATTTCATTTAATGTCACTTATTACCAAGATTTGTTGGTCAATTACTAATCTTATCTAGCCTACCGCGCAAGAAAACGCCTTTCAAACGTTTTGACAACGCACTTCAAAACGTTTTGAATTTTGGAGGGGCGCGCCAAATTATCGAAGTTGATCTCTAATAGGGTCTCGTTTTTACCCTTTGGGTACGGAACCCTATAAAGCTAATATTAGAAATGGGGACCTATTGCAGTGCTTTCTCTCAGTACCGGAGTTAGAAACGCATTCTCTGGTCACGAAACCGAAACTGGAAGATAGCAGTAGATTATAGATAGTGTAATATTATTATTTGAATGTATAGTTTAATTTTCCTTGTATTTTCTGATAATTGACAGCTTACTATGTATCTGTTTCTCCGTATGTTTATTATTAACTCTGTGCCATAAAAATAAAACCATATTAAAGTTTCTATTAATAGATACTAATTTATTTTCTTAACCTAGTTTACTTATTCTAAACATATAGCAGTCAGAAAATATATTTCGGATGTTATCTGTCGGCATCGCTTTATTCCAATAACGCTTTAATTATTTTTATTCAGATTGTGATTAAAATCACACATTTTCCTTTGATGTTATAGCCCAGAGATCTGCATCACTGGAGTAGTCCCAAGTGCGTTCCCATGATCACTTGTCGTGGCTGGAGCGGGAATCGGGGTCTGAGGTGTCACGCTCGGCGCAGAAGTCCAGCTCGTCCACCGACATCGGCGTATCTGATAACATTACATAATGGTAAATACACACTACATCCATACTACAATTAAATCTAAAGTGACTGGCAGAATCCGCCGAAGCCGAATGCGAGTAAGGGCTTACGATAGTTTTATTCCAAAAATGTACGGTTCTCGCCAGTAGCGCAACTATAACATCCGGGGCCCGTGGCAAATTGATGGGGCCCTATCAGTAAAAATAGTAACGGTAATAATAAAACAATGTACAAAACATTTCTGACTGAACGGTCGGGGGCCGGGGCCCTTTTGGGGCCTGAGGCATTTTGCCAGCCTTGCCACCCTATAGTTAGCCACTGGTTCTAGCGACGATCATCGTCGTTTCTTTGATAATGGCACATCGGATGGAATGTAAAAAGACTGTACTTGGCTGCACTGTAGGCTACTCACCGAGGTGATCAAGCGTGACGCCTAGCGCGCGTCGCACCGGCGCGAGCGGCACGACCGCAGCGGGCGGCACACGCGCCACCATCGCGCGCAGACACTGCGCCGACTGACGCGCCGCCTCGCGCTCCGCCGCGCCTGCGCGTGCGCACAGCGATAAGTGCGGTGGCGGTGGTGCTGACAACCTGACAAACGAATTAAGGTATTGGTACACTGTTTAATAAAATCTGAAGAATACCAGGCCAATTCATGATCTCCGTTTCGCATTCGATATCTTTACCGAAAAATTCGAAAAATTTAGGATGGCATTATCGTTCTACGATAAAGTCCTTTTTTTTCTAGATAAAAAAAAAAACTTTACCGTGCGGTCATTGGCCAATGCTCAGAGCGGCGAGCGTTTATAGGATGTCGCGCGATGAAGTTTCCGAATCCGAATCAAATTGCATATTGTGAATCAGGGCTCAGGTTAACCTCGAGTACATAAGTTTTGTCGCTATAAAGTTCTCTATTTTAGCTCCGCCGAATACGGAAGCGTTAAAAGTTTTACGTGTCCGTCTCATAGATGTAGTCTCCGCCGGGATGTCGTCCTCGCTGTATACACTACACACTGCTCACCGATCCCGCTGCTCGCGCTCCAGCTTGGCCAGGACGTCTGCGGTGTGGGTGAGCGCAGCGCGCAGGCCGTAGTCGCGCGTGGCGGCCAGTATGTCGTCCTCTATGTCGGCGAGGAAGTCCACGTCGACGCCGACGTCGGACAGCGTGCGCAGCTCGCCGATGTCCACCTTCACGCTCGTTAGGTCCGGCTGCTAGAAATATAAGGCTTTGTTAATGAAATTCCATCAACATCATTCATTCAAATAAGGGCTGTTTGACTACATTCTAGATTAAAAGTCCAAAATTAAAAACAACGACATTCTCTATTAGATGAAACCATCATTCGTCTATTTGTATGGAAAGATTACACCAACTTTCGCCGTTATTTTTGGCTACACAGCGGCCTGATATTCTAGTGAAACTGTTTAACCTCACCGTGTCATCAGCGGGCGCGGTCTCTGCCTGCTGCTTCTTGTCGGGGAACATTGCCTCCATGTCGTAGATGCAGGTCCATGGCGAGTCCGCCGCGAACCGCAGCAGCTCCTCGTTACCCTGACCCAGCTCCGACGCTGAAATTTGTTACGTATTCATTATAGCGTTTAATCGAGATAAATCGTCACCACAACAATTACATTTTAGAACATTGAATTGTCGTCTTGTCTCAAGGTCTTACCTACATCAATAACGTAACTTAGTAGTCATAAAATTTAATCTTTAGAGCAGGATTTGAGACAATCACTCATTGAATGGTGTAAGGTGTTATCCCTGCGTTCCGTTAGCGGACCGGTTCAGTCCGTCAGGCGGCGACTAGACGTGATTCTTGATAGTTGTCCCACCTCCTCAGCGATACTCACGCAGCGTGTGCAGCACGAGGTGCGACTCGTCGCGTGTGAGCGTGGCGAAGGTGGCGTCGTATGCGGGCGCGTATGAGCTGAACGGCCCGTACTGCAGCGGCTTCACGCACTTCGCCAGGTTGCGACGGTCCTCGCGCGTCGCTGCAACGAAGGATTAGTCAGTTTATGAACAGTATATAGTGTATTTATCGGGCATCCAAACTTATAAATGCAAAAGTGTCTGTTAACTTTTCAAGTACAAAAATACTCACTGTGCAATGTCCCCGTGCCGTGCGTGAGTTTGCCGATGTACTGGCCCAGCGTCATGGGCCGATCATCGCTCGTGGGGTCCACAGTGTTGGTGACAATGCCGAGAGTGGTTTTGCCGGTTGCGTCCATGCGGGGGAATGCTGATTGATAAAGAATTAATATTAATGTTTTGAATGCAGCTGTCTGCTAATTCAGTTGTGTTTTCCTAATTTTGGTAAGAAATAAAACTTGGTATCTGTGTAGGAAAAACTACGGAAACTGACTAAGACGAAATGTAACAGACATGCAAAAATTGCACGACATGGCTACTTTATCGCATTGTTACATGAATACATCAGAATCACAAATCAGCCAAGTGTGGACTTATTATTATAAAGTTCTTTAATCAAAACCATGAAATTCAGATAAATGTGTCAAAATGTTGTGTGTCATGCCCTCAGACCAATAAAAAAAGATAGGCAGAGCCATCCATGCTATGCGGTGAGGCAGGCAATAGGAAGCCGATACGGCCATAGGAAGCCGGCCGCCCGCCATTCCGGTTGCAACGAGTGACGGCGCATGTCGTTTTCATCTGTGTCAAGAAATATCAAAATATGCCGTCCTGCACCGTTAAATGGTGCAAAAACAATTCTTGTGCTCAAAAGAAACCTTGTGGGATTATGTTTCACAAGTAATTAGTTGAATATTTATGTATTACCACCGAAATAACGAATTTAATTTATTAGTTTTAAAAATTCGTCTCGGGAGTCTCGGAACACAGAACCTCAACCAGTGCTGCATGCTGGTCGCAAGATATTTTTCCCCATAATAGGGGAAAAATATTATTACGTGCTGTATTATCCTGACAAATGTTTATTTTTAACCTAAAATTCGTTATTCATTTAAAATCTATTAATATAAATAAAATTGGAGTGTCTGTTTGTAGTATTGAAAGATTTTTTTTACTATTTGCATATTAATCTGTATACGATACATACTGCATACACCAAACAACATTCTTTACAATTTTTGTCTGTATGTATGTCTGTCTGTCTGCCTGTCTGTCTGTTCTTAGTTGAAACACAAAATTTATTAGATATAGATATTTAAGTATTTACTTTTTTCAGCAATTACTAATGAATGATGATTAATAATCTAGTTTGATAGCAACTTTTGTAGTCATTACTTAGTAGTTTAATAAGACTGCAACAGGATGGGAGTTTGACAATCTGAAACCCTGAGTTGGCAACATTATTTTTTTGCACACAAGCGCACGCCTAGCGTATTTATGCTAGGCGTGACGCACACATTGATCGACAGCGACTTCACCCCATTACCTGTAAATACTCCGTCTTTCTTTTTTTATTGGTCTGAGGTCATGCCATAGTTTCTATCGAACCTTTCTTAGCCAGCCTCCGTCGATGCTGCTCCCTCTCCTCCTCCATCTGCAGCTTGACGCTGTCTCCGGGGTCGGTCTGTTCATGGGACTCGGTGCCCTCCGCCTCCGACCCGCCGCTCTTGTGCTCGCCGTTACGTTTTAGCTTGTGCTGCCGATACCATCACACGTTAGTATGCAACATTATGAAACTTTTAGATTAAAAAGTGCAGAGTTTTTATTATAGACTTTCTAAGTCTCAGTTTCATCGTCAAAAATTTTGCCAAAGTAAAATTATTTTGAACTGAATCTATGATGTTCGCGCATTAGGAAAGCAGTGCACATGTCGAAATCGATCTATAATCAAATTGTTTCAATTGGTCAATACTGACATGGCTCATGTGTCAATTTGAAGACTTGCACTGGTAACACACTGCTTAGAGATAAACTACGATAACATGGCGCGCCCCTCCAAATTACTGTTTCAATGTGTGTAATCACATCCTTATGAAAGAGTTTGTATGTAATTGTAAGGGGGGTATTAGATTATTATTTATATTGGATCCTAGATCATTGAGTCATTTATATTGGATAATGTAATATAGATAAATGATTCATTTCTTCCTTGATCATAGATTTTTGACGTTTGCTGAGAGATTGGATCCAATACGGTCATAGAAATTGGTGTTGCCAGTTATTTAATATAAAAAAAGAGTTTTTAATTTCTTGTTCGTTAATATGTTTCAAATAATGTAATGTAATTCTTTTTCTAATTATATACTTGAATAATCTTGCTGAAGTAACATAAAACAAGCCATATTAAAAATGACGATTTCTTTGACAAATCAAATTCTCCAAGATCTAGTAACACTGATGTCAATACCTGTCAGCGTTAGCGCTCCCCATTAGCTATTAAAACCACATATGACGTAAAATAGGATCAATGTTAAATGATAATGTAATATGCAGATATGATCAAATGATCATTTTTATTGGATCCTATATATGATCCTATAAATGATCCAATATAAATGATAATGTAATACCCCCCTAAATATTCAACCAATCAATCAGTACTCGTAATATTTCACTAATCATAATTAGCCGAGCGCGCAAGACAACACACTTCAAACGTTTTGAATTTTGGAGGGGAGCGCCGTGTTATCGTAGTTTATCTCTACTTGACGCGAATATTATAAAGTAGTGGGATAACACACGCGGCCGAAATAGGTTAAAGATACAAGTTGGAAGTCGGCTACATGAAGTTGCAGCAGACGACGTGTCGTCGCGACACTACTTGTTTCTATGTATTTCTATGAAAAAGTGTCGCTAGCAGTTTTTCCGGACCTATTCCCTCTTAAAAGGCCGGCAACGCACCTGCAGCTCTTCTGATGTTGCGAGTGTCCATGGGCGACGGTAGTTACCTACCATCAGGTGACCCGTTTGCTCGTTTGCCCCCTTATTTAATAATAAAAAAAATAAAAATAAGATTCGTGTCACTAGCTGCGGAGGGTATATTTGATGTCACAGAAATACATACAAACCAGTATAAGTGTCGCGACGACACGTCGTCTGCGGTTGCTTCATGTCGCCCGCTGCCAACCGGCATCATAATGCTGCTGCAGAGTGAAGCACATGAAGTAATGAGATGTATGCTAATAATAACATTTTTAGATAAATATGTAGTATTCATATTCATCAAGCCCCAAGCGGCCACATCCGGCCGCGATAACAACAGAAAAGTTATTGTGTTTCATTTTGCCACGATCGACGGGTTAAAAAGCTTCAAATTTATAAAAATGTACTACACACACTATACTATAATGTGATAAGTTTCATTATCAATATGATAGCTTATCGAGTATCAAAAGTAGGCAACATCTCACAACTAAATGCGCACATGCAAAAGTTCGCACTATAATATGTAAAAGTACCACAACAGACAACATCCAGTTCAGTAAAGCAAAACAAACTAGTCACTAAGTGCATTCACTACTCAACAGAATTATATTGCAAACCTTTCTGCCGTACGTCCTTAACGGCTGCTTGCCAAAATATAACAACATCAAATGATTTGTAAAATGATAGATTATGGAATAGTTGCTAACTATACCAATATTGTGCAGAAAATGAATTTGAGTTGGTAACATTACCACATCACTTTTGGTACACTTGCACATCATCAAAATATACCAAAATTGTAATTTGTATGACTTACTGATAAATTTGACTGTAATAGACACTAAAAACCTTAACAATATTATTACTTATCTGTTATCACTTACCAAATCCATCTTTCCAATATCAAATCCGAGCTCTCTGATGGGTATTTCATACATGTATGTGAGGTGGTCTCCGAGTGGTCGAAGCTTGTGGGGTGTAAGTTGCTTGAGCCCCGCATGTAGCAGTCTCCGAGCAGCCTTGTGGTACACCGTACCAGCCTTGTTGTACTTCATAGCATTATTACACATTAACTTGAAGTCATTCTGAAAGAATATTTCATTTAAATATTATTACAAAGAAAAATAATAATTTAGGTTTCCTTTTTTATACAAAAAAAAAAGATTTTTATTACAATATTGTTCCAACGCAAGCCTCGAGGTGGGACTAGCGATGAATCGGTCCAAAACATAAATAATGACCAATAGCAGAAAACGTAGGATCGTGGTAGATGGGCAAGAATTACAATATTATGTCGACGAGTATATCTACTTGGGCCAGATAGTCTCCTTTAACAATATACTAGGAAAGGAAGTCAATCGTCGAACTGAAAACGCCTGGAAGAGCTACTGGTTCAGGAGAGATGCTAATTAAGGGAGATTTGCCAATCTCCCTAAAATGCAGACTCGTCGACATGTGCATTCTGTCCACCCTAACCTATGGTGCTCAGACCTGGTCATTGACTGAGTCGCAAAGGTCCCAGCTCAGGGTTTGCCAAAGAGCAATGGAGCCCAGCATGTGAGGTGTAAGACTAGCTGACCGAATAAAAAATAGCATGTTGCGCTCCAAAGCAGGTGTTAAAGACATCGGCAAGAAAGCTGCAAAATTAAAGTGGGACTGAACGGGTCATACCAGCCGCATGCATCCTGACCGTTGGGCGAAGGTCATCACAGAGTGGGTACCAGTGGACGGACGACGCCGCCGTGGATGGCCTCCAAAAAGATGGCGAGATAAACTGGATGCCTACAAGCCAGGCTGGTCTGCAGTGGCGTTGGAGCGAGACAGATGGAAGACCTTGGGGGAGGCCTTTGCCCAGCAGTGGCATAGTATAGGCTCATAAAAAAAAATTGTTCCGAAATTTATATCAGCCCCAGTTGGTCATACCTTTTAGTGGTTCTTGTCTTCTTTTAAGAAAGTTAAGCCCAATTTCACCAACGTCTGTTAGTGTTAACAGCTTGTAAAATGTCAATGTCATGTGTTTTCTTTCATTCATATGAAAAACAAGAGTTAAAATGATATTAATTCAAATGTTAACTTTAACAGTTGTGGGTGAAATTGGGTCTAAATCTACTAACAACTAGACAAAGCAAGACAATATTGTTCATTAATGTCTTTAACTAAACATTTTTATAGAAAAATACATCATACTTACAATAAAACAATTCAAAGATCTGTACTCATTATCATCAATCTTTTGCTTCATTGTGGAGAAGTCCATGGGTCTTTTTATGACATTTGAATAGTTAGGTGCAAAGTTGTCGTTGACTGGCCATGCAAAGAATTGATGTGGATCACGCTTTTCCAGATTACGGAGAAGCTGCTCTAGCAGTCTTGACAGTGGACGTCTCTTTTGACTGGCCTTAAAAATACTCAGAATAAATATATTATAAACTTAATTAAATACATATGCATACAATGTAATATTATTTGCTCACTAAGTCACTAATATTGTTGCCTTCAATGATGGGTGTTGTTATAATTGGACTTGTCTAAATGTCTTGTGTTGTTACTGTATTTTATTACTCTGCATCATAAAAAAAATAGGTCTTACTTTCAAAACACATGTTCTTGGTTCTCTGTGTGATGCTGGTGAGTTAGGACCTGGACTAAGCCGGCGCACCATTTTCTTCCCCGTTGTATGCTCTTCATCAGTTTCATCATCATCGGACAGTTTAATCTGAAGAGATATAGCAAAAACGTGAAATATATACAAAGAGAATACTAAGGAATGAAGCTAATACGGTCTGTTATAAAACATTATAATCTTAAATGTTTGTGGTGAAAGCATACATACATACATACATACATACATACATACATACATACATACAAATAATGAAAACTAAGGAAGAGTAACTGTGTCAAAAAATTTGTTTAGATTCTACGAAATTTGACCCAAATACATGCATACTTTATGCAAAAAGAGACCCGAATACATGCTTGTCAACGGCTTTATTTTGTCAATTTTAATGAAGTGTTTCATAGCTATTGCCATATTATTTTAGTGTGCGAAAATAACCTTGGGAACCAAATTCAAAACAATAGGGATGATGGCAACATCAAAGATTAGCGAATTTTGTTAATAAATTAAGGAAATCACGGTAAAAAATAAGTGTTCCAAAAATTTCAGCTCAATAGCATTTGTATTTTTTTTCTATGCGCCTTCAAAGTTGGATAATCAAGTCGAATTTTTTTTCAATTAAATTTCTTAATATTTGTATACCATTCGATAACTTATGCAATCAAAAGCAACTTTTGTTATCAAACCACTTTCATAAATGCAATATTTAATATACCTATCGAACAAAGTTCTCTCCCGATCCATACAAACTACGAAAGAGTGACGTCAGTCTTTCGTAGCACTTTGTATGGAGCATTTCGGGCAGGCCTATTTTATGAGATGATTGAATTGTAATTTTTTGGTGAATTTTTAAGCTATCAGAGTCATTCTTTCAGTGATGTTTCTATTTTTTAAGGGTCTTTCAATTACCAATAAGAAAAAAATTTAGTCATCAAACCTATTGAAGTATTCTATATATATTCCTTAGTTTTTATTATTCATAGCATAGGTACATATAATAAAAAATTTAATTAAGTATTGACCATTGACAAGAAGGAAGCAATTACATTAATATGAGATTCCACTTGTGTTGTATGGTTACTTTTTAAAGAAATGTTGGTACCATAAACCTACCATATCAATTTCACGCCGTCTTCTCTTTCTCTTTTTGACACTTCTCTCATTGTCCTTGTGGTCATCATTCGCAGAATGTTCCACATCACTTAAATCTAAAAGCTCCTCCTCTACAACAGTAAATTTTAATTTTAAACATTAGCGGTCTTACCACAAAAGATGTAAACATTTGTTGAACAGTTGTTTTGAGACCATTATGTATTGATTTTTTTTCTAATCAACTGTTTACAGTTCAACAGGTATTTGAATCTTTTGTGGTATGGCTGTATGAATTTGAAACAAAATGTAGCTGTAGAATAATCGGCCAAGTGCGAGTAGGACTCGTTTATTTTATGATTAATTGTTAAAGGCAACATATTATACTGAGGATATTGAGAAAATTTCAAGTGCCTACTTGTTAACATGATTGATATCGAACAAAAAGGCCAAAAAAACGTTTTCTGTATGGGAGCCCCCCTTGAAACAAAACAAAATATTAATTTTGTTTTGTTTTTAGTATTTGTTGCTATAGCGGCAAGTGGCAACAGAAATACCTATACAAGCTGTGAAAATTTCAAGTCTAGCTACAGCCTACAGAGGTTCTTGAGTATTGACATCGTTGGATATACAGCCTGGACACAGACAGACGGACCGACATTGAAGTTTCAATAATAGGGTCCCGATTTTACCTTTTGGATCCGGAACCCTAAAAACGTTTGAAGGGATTTTTATACTCACTACAACTTAATTTTTCTATGTCGTCCATAGCTGTATTGCTTTAATATTATGTACAGTTCTGTATTAATAACAAATATACTCGATAATGTTCTGAGTTTACAAAATAAAACAATAAAATAATTAAATATCTTAAAATTTAGGATACTGAAACGAAGCGTCCAGTCCACAATCCAAATTTTTCAGAAATTGACCGCAGACTTTTTTTTTTTGGTTTGATTCGTCCCATTCAGGACAGGCAAAGGGAACAAAGCCCATACAGCCAAATTGACCACAGACTAATGAAATTGACGTTCGGGGTATTACGTAGTATAATACAATTTACATCCTCTTTGGGAGTTGGGACTTCAATTCAAGCTGCGTTCTCGAATGTATGATACAAGGTTTTGAGGTTACGTAGTTTTTTTCTGGTTTGGTTGTTTCTTTCCCTTCTTTAGTTAGTTATTTTTAACCTTTAGCTTAAATATAGGTACGTAGGATAGTATTTAGTTTAGTGTATTTTATTAATTAGTTAGTCAATATGGATGTTGTTCCGCCGGATCCTGGTGGTGGGGATATTTTATCATTGGATATGCCCGGCACTAGTTCGGACGGGTCTATTGCTAGAAAAAGACCAAATGCGGACAGTATTCCAATTAACTCCAAAAGAAATACAGCGGTAAATTCTTCGATACAGCTTATGTACACAGTACAACCATCCGGACTTTTTGGCTGATAAAAAATATTTTGAAGGCGATGTTGACCCGTTTATTGTCCAGGTTTCAAGGAATGAACCGAATAATGCTTCTGGGGTGGTTTTAAAACCTATAAATTTCGGACAGTTTCTGTTTAAAAATAATATATAAAAAATTGTGACAGATGGCATTAAAAGATTAGGTTGGAATAAGGTTGCAATAGAGTTGGAAGATTTTGAAAGTGCGAACTCTTTTGTTATTAGCCCTATTTTACAAGAAAATGGATACTCTGCAACGATTCCCGCATACAACGTTTTCCGCATGGGGATAGTCCGCGATGTCCCCGTCGAGTGGGCCATGGAGGAATTAGTGGAAAATATAGAAGTCCCTAATGGTTTTGGTAAGGTTGTGAGGGCACGGAGACTGAGCCGGAAATCAGTTGTCAATAATTCTCCGACTTGGATTCCCACACAATCAGTTGTGTTAACTTTTTCTGGGCAAAAACTGCCTAATCGAGTTTTTTGCTTTTACAATTCGCTGCCGGTTCAAATTTATAGTTTACCAACTATTCAATGCAACAAATGTTGTAGATTCGGGTATGTAAAGGCGTTGTGTAGATCCCAGCCAAGATGTTTTAAGTGCTCTGGAACTCATGAAGGTGAGACTTGTTCAGTGCAGTCTGTATCTTGTCGTTTTTGTTCTGGTCTCCACCAGGCTAACTCTATATCCTGCCCCGAATATTCTAGGCAAAAATCTATAAAATTGTTAATGTCTCAGGAAAGCATTTCTTACATGGAGGCTTCTACAAGGCTCCCCAAGGTAAGTCGTTCTTTCGCTGATGCCTCGAAAACTTATCAGTCTCCGTCCTCCTCGCTACCTTTGCATCACGGCGATCTGAGTTCCCAAGCGTCTACGGTTCAGCGCTCATATCGCAAAACCGTTCTTTCTCCTCGCCGTACTCCTCCTCCACCGGCTCCAGGCTATGATCATCTCGCTCATCAGGATTTAATAAGAGGCCCAAATTTTTCCTCACAAAATGGAAGTGCCTTTCCTGGTCAGGGACAGGCATCCCAAGTGTCCACTGAAGGTTTTGTCCCTACACAATTATCACCTAATGACAATATCATCGAGTTTATGTTTGCGTTTATCATCAATTTTGTTTCTAGGTTTAGTGACGGCTTACCGGACAATATTCTAAATCATTTATCTAAGCTTTCATCTTTCATAACTCAAAATGGCACTCAAAATTATCCAGTGGAACTGTCGTAGTTTGAAAAACAAAAACCAAGAGATTAGGACTCTACTTCAAAATTTTGATCCCATAGTCATGGCCGTTCAGGAAACATGGTTGAGACCTGGTGTTCGTTTTAGAATTCCAGGTTTTTCATGTTTCCGGGACGATCGGAGTGATGCAAAGGCTGGATCGGCTAATTTAGTTCGTAATACTTGTAAATATTCCCTCATTCCATTACCTCCCCATAGTGATGGGATAAATATTGTTACTGTTCGAGTCATGGATGTCACATATGTTTCTGTATATATTCCGAATCCTAACGCTTCTTTACTAACTGAGTTTTTTTCAATTATATCCTCTTTACCACCTCCTGTTGTATTTTTGGGAGATTTTAATATTCACAGCATGGTGTGGGGTTCCCATTTCAATGATAATCTGTCTAGTTCTTTATTAGATTTAATTAATGACCGTAATTATGTCATTCTTAATGACAGCTCCCCAACTCGAAGGGTTGCACCATCACAGAATCCTAATAGCGCTGTCGATTTGTCATTTGTTTCTTCTGCTCTTTCTTTGTAGTGCTCTTGGTCTATTCTTCCTTATTCGTATGGAAGTGATCATTTTCCAATTGTTATATATTTTCAAAATTCCAGTAGACCTTGTACCGTTGACATCCCCCCGAGGCAGAAATTTAATCTGGCAAATGCTGATTGGGATCTGTATTCTATTACAACGGATGAGGAGTTGCAATCTATTCCTCAGATTACAACGGATAACATCTATGATATTTACCCGTCCATTAAGTTGGCTTTATTACGAAGCGCTGAAAAATCTTTCCCCGTCAAAAAGCATGGTCCATTTAGAATTCCGTCTCCACCTTGGTGGGATGCGGAGTGTACAGAGATCTGTAAAAATAGAAAGGAGGCAGAACGAGCCTACTCATTATCAATGACTTTGTCAAACTTTCTTACGTATAAAAGAATTGCTGCTCAGGCTAAAAGGCTTTTCTCTAAGAAAAAAAGACTTGGGTGGCAACTTTTTTGTGAAAGTTTATCACCCCAATCTCACCCTTCCCTGGTATGGCAAAAGATAAAAAGATATCGCGGGTCATTTTTTTGTGAGATCCGGGATTCTAATAGTGATCCTTCGTGTTGGATTGATTCCTTTGCAGAAAGGTTGGCTCCTCCTTCAGCCCCTCTACAAGAGGAATTAATGGTATATGAGAATTCTGGTACTGTGAATAGTTATAGTGACCTAGATGCTCCATTTTCATGGGAGGAATTTCAGTTGGTATTGGAAGCCTTGAGGGACTCTGCCCCTAGTGTTGATGGGATACCGTACTCATTTATTGTTAAAAGTTGAACTTCAACACAGAAAATTCTCCTCAATGTAATATTTCAGACAGGTCTCCCTCCACAAGAGTGGAAGACTCAATTTATTATCCCAATTCTGAAACCCGGTAAACCTGACGGTATCCCATCGTCATACCGTCCCATTGCCTTGTCTTGCACTCTTTCGACAATTTTAGAGCATCTCATTAAAAATATATTGGAATGGTTTGTAGAGGGTAAAAATATTCTACCATATAATCAGTTTGGCTTTCGGAAAAACTTAAGTACTGCAGACTGTCTGGCAACTTTTGTGACCGATGTCCGTTTGGCATTTTCAAAGAATGAGTCAGTGGTGGGTGTCTTCCTAGACATACAGTCACCTTATGATAATGTTCTCCTCCCCGTTCTTAGACATAAATTACTCAGATTAGGTGTATCAAGAAGAATTGTTAATTATATTTGTAATTATCTATCGTCTAGGATTGTTAACGTGCAATATAAGAATATATCCGCCTTTCCGAGGTATATTTGGAAAGGTCTCCCTCAAGGTTCTGTCCTTAGCCCACTTCTATACGATATTTATAACAGTGACCTTGAAAGCTCTGTAAGCTGCTTCTGTAATATACTCCAGTACGCTGATGATTTGGCTCTATATATTATCTGTAAGGATATTATTCAAGGTTGTAATCAACTAAATTCTGCAGTGTCCTACTTAAGCGACTGGCTGGAGAATAATGGTCTCTCAATTTCCATAGAAAAAAGCTCTGTAGTTGTTTTCTCGAGAGCCAAGTATATCCCGGATATTTCTTTAGTTTATAGCAACCAAGTTTTTCCACTTAGGGATTCTGTTAAATATTTAGGCCTTTATTTGGATTCTAAATTGTCTGGTACTAGTCACATTAATAATTGTTTAAAAAAGGCAGAAAGAAATTTAAATATCCTTCGACCCTTATCAGGAGTTTGGTGGGGTTCTCACCCATACGTCCAAAGGTTAATGTACAATGCTCTAATTCGTAGCCATTTGGATTATGCTTCCTTTTTATTGGAGCCTTGTAGCAAATCTGGTTTAAAAATGTATGATAAGCTGCAGACAAAGTGTTTACGGGTAGTCATAGGTGCAATGTAGTCATCCCCCGTTAATGCGCTCCAAGTTGAGTGTGTGGAGCCTCCTTTATCTCTACGCCGACAGTATTTGTCTGACAGGTTTGTATTTAAGGTCTACCAGTGGTCTAGCCACCCTCTTATTAATAAGCTGTCTTCACTCTTACATCTTTCAATTACTAGTTATTGGACGCATAAAAGTTTACCCTGTGTTATGAAAAGTTATCAAAAGCTAGTATCTCTTTCATGTCCTGTGGCCCAATTTTCAGTTAATCCGCTGTTTGAAGCTTCATTTTCCTCCCTTGTATTTTCTCCAGATATCATTTTAAATTTTCCCATAGTGAAGGGTTCCCCCGTTGCTAACAACCAATTTAATGCCATAAGTGATAAATTTAAGGATTGGACTTTGATTTACACGGACGCTTCAAAACTATCGGATACTTCTTGTGTAGTAGTGCCGTTTGGATCCCAAAATTTAATGTTATCCTTAATAATAAATTGCCTTCGCTTTCTTCGGTTTTTAATGCAGAGTCTCTAGCGATTTTTGATGCGCTTTCATTTGTGGAATCACACAAACTTAATAAGGCAATTATTATGTCCGATTGTAAAAGTTCCCTGGAAGCAATTTTGTCAAACCCCTTTAGAAGTAAATTTAAATTTCCTTTAATTTTTAAAATTAGGGAGTTACTATTTAAATGCTATTGTAGTAACATTCAGGTTGTACTTGCTTGGATCCCTGGTCATAGTGGGATTATAGGAAATGAATGTGTGGATATATATGCCAAAGAAGCTGTAAATTCTGGTGGTTTACGCAATTTCCAAATTTTTTGCCAGGATCTTTTGCCTCTGGCCAAGTCGCATTTGACTTTGGAGTGGAATACTGTTTGGACTGAGTCGAGTAGATATAAAGGGCGTTTTTACGCTGAAATTCAAGATTCAGTACCTAGTCGACCGTGGTTTTTTAAATATTTGAAAGCTAATAAACCTGTATGCTCTACTATCTGTCGGCTACGTCTGGGTCACTCATGTAATCCAGTATTTCTAGCTAAAATAAGGGTGAGGGATAGCTCATTGTGTGAATGTGGCTTGGATGAAGGCTCTCCAGACCATATATTTTTTGCTTGCGAAAACAACCTTTCATTGTACGATTACCTTCCTCCTAATATTCCTCGTCCCACTAATCTTAAATCTATTTTATCGTTAGTATATTCTCCATTTATAGACAATTTATGCTCGTTCATTGCTCATAGTCACATTAGGCTCTAGGTGTAATAAGAATTCTCTTCCTTATAATTATTATATTATTTATTGTAATTATGTTTATGTATTCCATGTATATTTAAAGGCTAAGAAACAATATTTTGCTTTATATTTGCTTGTTCTGGTTTTTTCTGTCTTATTATATCTTGTATTTGCATGGTCGCATGAAGTCTCCACTCATTACCCGTGCCCAGTGCATGGCGTTATACTTTTAATATGTTTTAAGAGTGGTTTAAGTTATAACTGTACATATTTTTCGCCTCAACTCTGATGCTGGCAACTCCTAAACGGGGAGGCTTACGCCAAAGAAGAAGAAGAAGAAGTACATCCTCTTTGTTCGGGGCTCGGGAGCTCCTGCAGTGTTGTCACATCTACCAACTTTATGGTAAATCTACCTATTTCACCTCCCTTCTACCAACTTCGGTATCAAATCTACCTATTTTTCAACATAATAATTATCATTGTTCACGTACAAATAATAAACGTTACAGGCTACTCGGATAGCATTTTGGTATATTGAGTCGTCTTGGTACAACACATATACTACTAAGGGATCTTCTTCTTCTTCTTTTTAAAAATGGCCCCGTAGTGAGTCGCCAATGTCAAAGTGGTTGTGATATGACTCTGCTTTATGATGGGTTGGCTTTATGAAGAAACAAGGTATAATAATTTGAGGCGCGTACGGATGTTGAAAAATCTAAAACAAGCACAAACATTTAGGGTTAGTACTGTACACCTCACAGTTTTATTTTGTTAGTATGAACATATGAACATAACATTTCAACAAATGGAGTATTTACAAAGGACAAAACGGATTTTAGATTGATAGGGCGAGGAATGGTAGGGGGGAGGATATCATACAGGGAAGGTTGGTTCCTTGGACATGAGAAGAAAATATGGTCTAGAGTGCCCTCATCTAGGCCGCATTCACATAAGGAGTGATCTCTCACCCTAATCTTGGCCAAGAAAACTGGCGTGCAACAGTGTCCCAGTCTCATTCGGCAAATTGTTGAGCACACCATTTTGCTTGCCTGTTTGAATTTAAAAAACCATGGCTTAGTAGGTATAGTGTTCTGAATTCCAAAATAGTGTTTCCCCTTAATTTCGCTAGTTTTGACCCAATCATTGTGCCATCTGTTGTTCATGTGGTTTTTGGCTAGTGTAATTAAATCCTGACAGTAGACCATATACTGACTTGACATACCAGTACTTATTGCGTCCTTAGCATATGTGTCAACCGCCTCATTTCCAGTAATCCCACTATGCCCCGGTATCCAAGCTAGGACAACCTGAATACCTTTTGTGTGACACTCAAAGAGCAGCTGTCTTATTTTCAAGACCAAAGGGAATTTGCATCTGGAGTGGAACTGGTTGGAGTTAACGGCCTCCAGGGCACTTCTGGAATCCGAAAGTATAATGGACTTGTTGAGATGATGGGATTCAACAAATGTGAGAGCCTCCAAAATAGCAAGGGTTTCCCCTGTAAACACAGAAGAATTTGGAGGTAATTTAAAATTTAGAATCACATTAACTTTCGGAATCCATACAGCCACACCAACGCAGCCGCCCTCCAAAAGCTTTGATGCGTCTGTGAAAATAAGCAGCCAGTCTTCAAAGTGTTGGTGAATAATGTTCTTGAATTGTGTGTTAGCCATGGTTGAGCCCTTGTTTATTGAAAAATTTAGAAGCACTTTTGGAGGGAGGGTAAGTGCATTATAGGGAGTGGTGAAAAGAGGATTAAGTCTACATTGGAATATAGGGCAAGGAAGACGGGTAATGGCATGGTAGCTAATCAAAAGGCAGGGAAGGTCCTTATGGTGCCAGTAGCTTGAAGAGCTGACAAGCTGTGAAAGGGTGTGGAGTTTATTTAGGAGTGGGTGAGATGAATTCTGGAATAATTTAAACACAAATCTGTCTGACAGATATTGTCTTCTGATGTTAAGTGGGGGATCCCCACATTCAACTTGAAGTGCATTAATAGGTGTGGATTTCATGGCACCAAGAACAAGCCTTAAAGATTTCGATTGAATTTTGTCCAGAACTTTCAACGGTAATTTATTGCAAGGCTCGAGGAGAAATGAACCATAATCTAAATGACTTCGGACTAACGCATTGTACATCAGCTTCTGTGTGTAAGGATGTGAACCCCACCAGACACCAGAAAGTGAGCGGAGAATATTAATATTTTTTTCGCATTTTTTCACCACATGATTTATATGGTGTACCCCGGTAAGCCTGGAGTCTAAATAGACACCCAAAAATTTTACTTTTTCCTTAACCGGGAAAACTTGGTGATTTGAATGGATGGTAATATTTGGTATTAATTTAGATCTGGTAAACACAACAACCGAACTTTTAGCAATGGAAATAGAGAGACCATGTCTATCCATCCAATCATTAAGATACTGAATGGCAGCGTTAAGGCGAGCAGAGCATTCCACAATATCTTTTGAGGCAATGTAAATGGTTATATCATCAGCATACTGAACCATCTCGCAAAAACTATTTATACAGGGGTCAAGATCTAAGGTATAAATATTGAAAAGCGTTGGACTGAGGACGTTACCTTGGGGAAGGCCTATATAAACCATTAAAGGAAGAAGGGAGGAATTTTGGGAAGTGATGGTAATAGTACGAGAGGAAAGGGAATTGCAGATATAGTTCGTCATCCTCTCTGAGACACTCAGCTGTCGCAATTTCTGCCTGAGTATTGGAAGACTGACGTTGTCGTATGCCGATGATACATCCAAAAACACCGCCACCACATGTTCCATTTTCGAAAAGGCTATGCGTATGTCAGTCACTAAGGTTCCTATACCGTCTGTTGTGCAATAGCCTTTTCGAAAACCAAACTGTGTTTTAGGAAACACACCCCGGCTCTCCAAAAACCATTCCAATCGGTTTTTGATAAGGTGTTCCAGAATTTTTCCCAAAGTGGCCGAAAGTGCTATTGGTCTATAGCTAGACGGATCATTACCAGGCTTTCCCGGTTTAAGGATCGGCAGAATAATTTGGGACCGCCACTCATCCGGGGGAACTTCCGACTGATAGATGTCATTAAGAACATTCAGACATAGTTGTTGTGTGTCAGGTCCACTGTTGACCATAAGGGAGTATGTTATACCATCTGCACCAGGAGCGGTATCCTTCAGTGAACCCAAAACCAGACGGAATTCCTCCAGAGAGAACGGAGAGTCTAACCAATTTGAAGATGATCCTTGAGAAGTACTAATGCGAATCTCGTCAAGAGATGGAGCCGTCAAGGGAGCCAACTTTCGCGAAAACGCATCAATCCATTCAGAAGGATCATTGGACTGACGGTAATTGCTCGCCGACAGAGAACCTCGAAATTTTTTAATGTTTTTCCAAATGATTGAGGGTTTAGATGTAGGTGAGAGACTTAGGCAAAATTGTCTCCAACCTTCTCTTTTTTTTTCCGAAAATAATTTTGAAACCTCAGCCGAAATTTTTTTGTAATTTAGATAATTAGCCATGGTCATGGACCTAGCATAAAGTTTTTCAGCATCCTTACGACGCTTGCAAGCTGATGTACACTCGCTGTCCCACCACGGGGGAGACGATCTACGATTTCCTGTTTGTTTAAGGGGAATCGTTTTTTCTGCTGCCTGTAGAAGAATATTTTTTAAATTTTGATATTGAATGTGAGGATCGTGATTTGTGTTTAAAGGGATGAGATTGGTTTCAGAATCTGTCGCTATTGCGTATTCTGACCAATTTGCTTTATTGAGCTTAAATTTTTGTCGGGGTGGGAGAGGGGTGAATGTCTGTCTAGTCGAGTAAGTTATTGTTACAAGGATAGGAAAATGATCACTACCATAGGAACTGGGAAGTACAGACCATGCACATAAAGAAGCAATAGACGGTGAGCACAACGACAGATCCACCACAGCCCTTGGGTTTCGCAAAGGCGAAACCCTGCGGGTGGGAGATCCATCGTTTAGCACAACCAGATTATTGTCATCTAATATGTCCATGAATGGAGAGGAATTGGAATCATTAAAGTGGGAGCCCCAAGATGTATGGTGGATGTTGAAATCCCCCAATACAACACAGGGAAGGGAAAAAGAGGAAATAATATTTGAAAGTTCAGAAAGGATAGAAGGATTGGGGGTGGGGATATATACAGATATATATACAGTATTAACAATATGGACAGCCACAATATTAAGACTACTGCTATGTACAGGGAGAGATAACAAAGAATATGTACACTGGCTGGAAACCAAAATGGCTACACCAGCCTTGCCATCCATTCTGTCATCCCGGAAGCATGAGTAGCCAGGAACACGGAAACGTGAATCGGGCTTTAACCACGTCTCCTGGATGGCAGCAATAGATGGCTTATATCTATTAACAATGTACAGGATCTCTTGTTTTTTGTTTTTAACGCTGCGACAGTTCCACTGAATCATGGGGAACTGATCCATTATTATTATTATTGCTGAGAACTATGCTGAGAAGCTGAGTCAAGTTTGCACGAGTTTTGTCCGGTAATCCGGAGTCACTGAACCGGGAGATTACTTGGGAAAGGGTACTAATAAGGGCATCAATAAAGTTGTCGTTAGGGGAGAGTTCAAATGCAGAAGGATAAGCACTACCATTAGGTAGTTGTGAAACGGGTTCCTCAATAATATTTCTGTGAGCCTGGTGATCATACCCAGGGGTCACAGGAATAATTGGTCGGCGGGGAATGAAGACGGTTTTTTTATATGAAGTGGTAGTAGAGGATTTGGGTTGGGATCTTGAATTGACTGCAGAAATCACAGAGGGAGAAGTTTTGGCCGAGTCAGCAAAAGAGCGTCTCACCGGACGGAAACGAGCCGAAACTTCCAGGTACGAGACGCTTTCCTGCGACATGACCAACTTAATTTCCTTTTGACGTATGTGCTCCGGGCAAGATGGGTTGTTAGCCGCATGAGAGCCGGAACAAAACAAACACGTAAAAACGGAAACCACACAAGTTTCACCCTCGTGTGATTGACCACACTTATAGCACCTAGGCTGAGAACGGCATTGGGGTTTAATGTGACCAAAACGACAACATTTATTGCATTGGATGTTTGGTAGGACATATGCTTCAACTGGGAGGGATGTGTAATAGCAATACACACGGGAAGGGAGTTTTTGTCCAGAGAATGTCAGGACAACAGACCGGGTGGGAGTGTAAATAGGTTGTTGCTGATCATTAAAAATCTTCCGGCTCAGTCTCCGGGCCTTCATAACATCGCCATAACCAGGTGGTATAGATAAATTGGAGACTAGCTCCTCCATGGACCATTCTACTGGAATGTCTCGCACTATGCCCATGCGGGAAACGTTGTAGACTGGAATTCCCACAACATATCCAGCACTAGCAAGCACAGACAGGTTTAAAAAGTCGTTAGCATGTACTGCCAATGTAAACTCTACAGAGATGCGGTTTCGACCTACCTTTTTAATACCGTCCATTTTAATGTTTTTAATATTATTTTTAAATAAAAATTGCCCAAATTCCATGGGACGCAGCGTTGATCCATCATTATCAGACTCAGCCTTAGAAACATGCACTATGAAAGGCGCAACATCATCAACGCCGTACACTTTTTTGTTTTCAAATTCAGGGCAGATGTAACTCATTTGAATGGATGGAACGGAATGTGCATTATTAGATAATTTTTTTGCACTTAAATTACTGCTATCAGGATTTGCACGCTTCCTTGACGCTGTAACATTGTTACAGTCCATTTCCTCGATTTGTTGGCATGCTTGAGTATCTTTGCCTCCACCTCCCGGATCGGGTGGCTCGGCGTCCATGACGCTATACTAGGGCGTAAACAACTACAAAACTATTTAAAATAACACTTACACAAGGACAAACACAATGATTTTACACACCCGGAACCACAAATAGAAACTTCAACAACAAAAAAGTAATAATAATCGGAATAACAAACTGAAAAATCAAAATAAGAAAAAAACACTTGTTTACACACTCGACCGGAAAAGCAGAGTCTACTAAGGGATACTTACGTATGTTTTAAATATGACAAATGACATTTATTCTAGTGATCTATGGCCAATTTATGACAACTTTGAAGGTTCTATAGAGAAAAAATATTTGGTAACATCTATGGTAAGACTGATTTTCTTAGTTTTTTAGAAAAGAAAACGGACTTTTATAAAATTTATACAGATGGGTCGAAAACTATAGATGAGGTTAAATCAGCTTATTATGATGAATTTCTGGATGTTACTAAATGTTTTATGATCAGTAATATGTGCTCTATTTATACAGCCGAATGTTATGCCATTTATATGGCATTACAGCATATTAAAACTTTGACCTATGTAAATAAGTTTCTTATAATATCAGATAGTAAAAGTGTCTTAGTAACTTAAGTTTCAAATGCAATTATATTATTTTTAAAATCAAAAACATATTATATGAATTAGTCAGTAATAACGTTAATATAGAGTTTCTATGGGTTCCCTCCCACAGAGGGATTGCTGGAAATGAAAGAGCAGACACAGCTTCTAGAGGACCACCAGACGAAGACCATAAGAACATTTTAAAAGTCCCATTTACAGACCTCTTTTTGACGATCAAAGATGAAACCTTTGAGCTATGGAAAAGAATTTGGAATATAGTAAAGGTTAATAAGGGCAAATGGTACAGTGACATAAAGAAGTTTTTTTTAATGTGTTTTGTAAATAGTGCTCAATAAGAAGAAAGAAGAAGGACATTAATTTTTTTTTAATTTAATTTGACGTTTATTAATGTATTTTTTCTGGAGAAAAGGACTTGTTTCCAGCTCCCAATAAATAAATAAAAAAAAAAAAGATTACAGAACACGAAAAAAAGTTAGCGGGCTTTTTAAAAAGAGAAGTCGTATTTTTTCAACTTTTGCGAAATTAATTATTTAGTTTTTATAAAGCATTTTAATAATAAAACAACGTAAAACGGCGGAATAATAGACGTTGAAATGGAGGATCCCGGGGGGACAGCCCCTGGGGAACCCGGTAGGAAAAGGCCGCGAGGGCCTGATACTGGCGAAGACAGTGATGTTCTAGATGAGTCATTTTACATCCCGTATAGCAAACCCGGCTACAGACGCTTATTCCCTGAAAAGTCCCACTCTCAGGAGTATATAGTATATACCGAATCCACCCAAACCGGTAGCAATATCGGCAACAAAAATCCGCTAACCCTGACATCCATCTTCAAAGAAGAAATTAAAGGAATAACCGGAATAAAAAGAGTAGCAGCCAATGAAATAGCAATAGCATTCTCCCAGGCAAGTTATGCCAACAATTACTTGCTCAATGAAGACTTCCATAAAAAAAATAATTTCAAAGCATTCATCCCAGCTAGGAGCATCGAAAAAATAGGAGTACTTCGGTATGTACCGACTAGGATAAGTAATGAAGACATATTCAAAAAGTTAACTTCTGCCTATGAAATTATTGGAGTGAGAAGGTTCACCAAAAAAGTTAATGGCAAAGTGAAACCGTTTCAAACGGTTTCTGTGACATTTCTCTCCAATATACTACCACAATCTGTCTCATTAGATATTTTTAATTATAAAATATATGAATATAACCCTCCTTTGCTGCAATGCTACAAGTGCTTTAAATTTAATCACCATGCTAAGATATGTAAATGTGTCCAAAAATGTTCGATTTGTTCTAAGGAACATCATTATTCTCAGTGCCCTGATGATCAGGCACTGCATTGTGCCAACTGCGGTGGACCACATCTCGCTATATCTAGAAACTGTCCGGTTAAGCAAAAGAAAATATTGGAAAAACAAAATAAAATGGCATACGCAAATGTGACTAAAAACACTGACCGCACTTAGGCTGGTTTTATCGTTAAGCGTTTCGGCAGCGCCGTTGGAGCGCCGCGCGTTCGAAGATGTATGGGGGTAGTAGTTGCGTTTCAGAGTCGCGCGCTTGAGCAGCGCCGTTCGTCCGTACGTTTTCTTCGTCTTGGAACGCGCGCGCTCCAACGGCGCTGCCCAACGCGTGACTGTAAAACCAGCCTTACAGTTTGGCACATTACAGTGCTGATTTCCCGGCTTTACCACACAAAAAACATGAGATAACTAATGAGGAATTAATACAAGGTATAATAAAAAGCGACAACATTTTAAAGTCTTTAGTAGCAACATTAGTAAATTTAAGTAACAGTAATAAAAAAATGACAACATCAGTAATAAAGGAAGTATTATTAAATAACCTTAAACATGAATAGAATTTTTTTGAAAATATGCCAATTTAATGTTGAAAATCTTAATAGCAAAAAACCTCTTCTTATTCTTTTTTTGGACCAAAATGACATTGATATATGTTTGTTAAATGAAACACATTTAAAAGAAAATCGTAATAATTTTAAAATAAAAGGTTATAATTTTATTTATCAACATGGCCTTAATGGCAGTGGTGGAGTCGGCATACTCATTAGGAATAATTTCAAATACATTACTGTCAATCTGCCTTGTTATGAAGATTTGCAATCTGCAGCTATAGTTCTTAAAACTGATAGTGGTAATTTGTCTATCTTATGTAGTTATAGTCCACCAAGACCAGGACGGTTCAAATCTAGACAACTTAAACAAATTATTAATAGTTTTCCAAAACCGATAATACTATCCGGAGATTTAAATGCTCATCATGTTGCTTTTGGATGTCTTCAAACCAAGTCTGGAGGTACAGATGTTTACGATTTATTAGATGAGTGTGACCTATGTATCCTGAACTCGGGAGCTCCAACAACAGTAGGTAGTTTACGTAATAGCCAATCTTCAATTGACATTACTTGTGTTAGCCCACAAATCGCTCCTCTATGCCATTGGAGCGTTAGTGATGATCCAATGGGCAGCTATCATTATCCCACTTTCACATTTATTGAACTCCATCCACAAGATTTTGAAGTTGATCAACCAACGGAAAGATTTCTGTATGACAAGGCAGATTGGAAGCTCCTTTGCATCTGAAACTGAAAAGGCACTCAGGTCATTTACTATTGATTACAACAAACCTTTATCTACTTATAATAAATTTTGTGTTACATTAAATACAGTTAAACCATTAGGAAAAAACCAGTTCCCTGGTATAATGTAATGTATCCCTGGGATAATGAATGCTTAGAAGCAGTTAAAAATAGTAAAGCTGCTCTAAATTTTTATAGAACACATTCATCTATAGAAAATTTCATTGAATATAAAAAAATAAATGCAATTAAAAAAAAGTTATTAAGGGAAAAGAAAAAGAATAGTTGGAGAAACCTTTGTGAATCATTCAACAGACAAACACCTGTTACTGTCATCTGGAATTATATCCGCAGATTTAAAAGAGCTTCTTCTGTTAGTAGACCAAAAAACAGTGAATGGATTCCATCTTTTCTTGATAAGTATGCACCCGATGATCCACCTGAAAAATATATAGACAGTAATTTATTAAATTCATATTTTATCCAGGAAGGCAATTCAAGTAGCATATTTTTGAGTAATACTTTTACATGGAAAGAATTCCAATTTGCTTTGAAATCTAGAAAAGACACTACTCCAGGCTTAGACGATATTCCTTACAAAATGCTAGGCTACATGCATGAAAATGCCCAAAAAATCTTATTAGATATTTATAATCTATTATGGACAAACAATCTTATACCAGACTCATGGAAAACACAATGTATTGTACCAATCCTTAAACCAGAAAAACCGGAAAATGACTGTAACTCATATAGACCTATATCTATTATCTTTGTCATCTTGTGTTGGTAAAATATTTGAATACATGCTTAAAGTGAGACTAGACTGGTATGTTGAATCAAATAATATCTTACCAAAGGAGCAGTATGGCTTTCGTAAAGGTAAAAGTTGTGTAGAAAGCTATGTTGGATTATTAAGGGATATTAAAGATTCATTTCACTCATTTTCTTCCACTGTTTGTGCCTTTCTCGATGTTCAGGGGGCGTTTGATAATGTGGATCCAACTATCCTTGTTGAAGTCTTGATAGATATAGGTGTCCCCGGAAAAGTCTGTGAATGGATTTTTAAATTTTTATTTAAGAGAACAATGTATGTCAAATTTAATAAAATTTTACATGGACCTAGACATATATATAAAGGCACAATGCAAGGTGCCACTATTTCACCACTGTTATATAGCATATACACAAGTCAACTGTGTAAATATCTTATATGTTGTAATGTAAAATTTCTACAATATGCGGATGATATTGTTGTGTATAGTAGTCATAAGGATGTAAATATTGCTGTAAATATATTAAATAAGGCATTAGAACAAGTATATAATTACTATACTAGAAAATTAAAGCTATGGATAAGTTTGGAAAAAAGTACAGCCATGATTTTCTCTAAATCAGATCCAGGAAGTTTATTTAACGTTAAACTTCACAACAATAGTCTCAAATGGGTCTGCGAAAAAAAGTTTTTGGGGATATATCTTGACAATAAGTTAAAATTTGAAAATCATATCCAACAAATTATTAAAAAAGCTTGTGGAGGTCTTAACATAATTAGATCTTTGGCAGGAGTACACTGGGGATCCGATCCTAAAACTTTATCAATGTTATATAAGAGTTTAGTACGTAGTCACTTTGATTACAGCACCTTAGCATATTACAACTGTAATTATAACTTATTAAGAAAATTAGATGTTATTCAAAATAAAGCTTGAGTCATAACAGGTGCAATGTGCTCAACTCCTATACATATTATGGAGGCCGAGACATGTATACCTCCACTAACTATTATAAGGCTAAAAATTGCTAAACGATTTTGCTTAAAGGTATTTGCCTCTAAAAATAATCATCTTTTAAATAGAATTCTTCCTATAGTTCCATCAAATAGTATGAATTTGGGTCCATATACTGATGTTTCTAACATTATTTCTAGAAAATTGCCAGAACTATTAAGGATTATGATAAACATTTACTTAAATATTGGAAATTATATATTTAGAGAAAATCATTGGCCTATGTATAATATTGAATATAATGCATACATGCATGATGTTACAATATGTGAGCAACAAATAAGTAATCAAAATGATCTTCTCAATACTATAGATAATGAGTACAGAATTTATACTGATGGGTCGAAAACCTTAAATATTGTTACATCAGCCTATTATTACTTCAGTCGGAATTTCCAGGAATTGCTATTGTATTCTATTGTTGTCGCGATCACCGGTGCTCGCGCGGGGCCTGACGGATTATGATCCTCAGAAAAAAATTAAAAAATGTTTAAAATTAGCGTATGAATGTAGTATATTTACTGCTGAATGTTATGCTATATATAAAGCATTGTTGTATATATCTTCAATTAATGAAAGCAATTGTTTGATTTTAACTGATTCACTTAGCGTTATAACTGCACTTAAAAATAGGGTTTTAAAATTTAATACAAATTATTTGATATTAAAAATTAAGCAAACTTTGTACCATATGTATAATAATAGTAAAAATGTTAAATTCATTTGGGTACCCTCTCACTCTGGAATTACTGGCAACGAAGAAGCTGATGCAGCAGCAAGAGGAGATCCAGACGAAGACCACAGTCAACTACAGCACATACCGTATACAGATATACATATTCCTATGAAAGACTGCCTGGGAGAGTTGTTCAAGGCATACTTTACGCAAACGTCGTCTGAAAAAGGAAAATGGTATTACGACATACAAAAGGTCCCGCCCGCCAAACCGTGGTACCATAAATTGAAAGAAATGTTTAGATCATTTATAGTTACTATGAACAGGATGAGATTTGGGCATTGCCAAGTTAAATCTCATCTCTACAGATTGAAGATGGTAAATACTTACCTCATTTTGTGACTGCGGCGTTGAAGAGGAGACTCTTGATCATCTGGTTTTTCGATGTGGAAAACATAATATGCACATAATATGGCACGTGGTAGCAGTGTTGTCACACCAAATTTTAGAAAATCAGTAGATGTTAGAACCAAAAGTTGGTACATCTACCACCCTCATATCAGTAAATTTTTTGGAATAAAAAATGCTAGTTTATCCATAGAGAGTTTTATTGATAGTGTTTATATATACATTTTTATTGAATAATTTTAAATGTTCAGCAGTCAGCACTCGGCACTTTGTTCCTTGAAATTAGGTTCATTTCAAAGAACGAACGAAGAGCAACGTATGAAGCAAACCTTCCAATGCCGCTATCCCCAACCCGCGGCCCGCCCGCCGGGACTTTATTTGTGGCCCACAAGATGTTAAGCCATTTTGAAATTCACGCCCAGCGAAAAAATAATTTAAAGTCGTCGTGATAGTCGTGAAATTTTTTCCATTTTTAAATCGTTAATTTTGAAGAATGTTATTTTTTAACCCTAATTTTTTTTTGTTGCGGCCCGCGTCACAAGACCAAAATTTGTTTGTACAAGGCCCGCATGAAAAAAAAGGTTGAGGACCACTGTAATATAATGTGTCAGTGCTGAGTCAGTTTCTCTGACATGTCTTTAAATTGTTGGCAGAGGAGAACAGTCTCTAAACATTGCACTGTTAAGTGGAAGTGCAAGTACCTACTTGTCTCCTCGACGATATTCAGACTATCCTGATAGATTTTTATCTTGAAATATTATTTCATCTTTAGGATCATATAATATATATTTAATTTCAATAATAATAATAGTTATAATTATTTGAGAATCAATAAATTTCACGTTTCGGACCATTCACAGACTAATATGAGTTTTGAAAGTGAGTGAACGACTCAGAACAGCTGCAGCTGGTGTAGTAGCGGTGCGTTTTTTTAATGATAATTGCTGAAGGAATTAGTGTTTAATGTTGTACCAAGACGACTCAATATACCAAAATGCTATCCGAGTAGCCGGTAACGTTTATTATTTGTACGTGAACAATGATAATTATTATGTTGAAAAATAGGTAGATTTTTTGATACCGAAGTTGGTAGATAGTAGAAGGGAGGTGAAATAGGTAGATTTACCATAAAGTTGGTAGATGTGACAGCACTGCGTGGTAGTGAAATCAGTGAATTAATGGACAAAGATGACAGTGACCGTGATATAAACATAGGAAATTTGCCTTTGAAAGATTTACTTCAAAAAATACTTTTTATGGACCGCTTTATAGCTTTTTAAAAAATATTGAGAAAAAACTTTAATTCCGTAATGCCCTGTGTAATGTTAAGTTACTTGTTGTTTAAAACACAAAAACAATGAAATGTATTTTAAGGACTGGGCTAAAAGGACTAGAATCCAGGCCCGTAAAATTTTAATAAAATAAAAAAAAGATTAGAGAACATAGAAGATTGAAGAAAGAAATGGTTTCTTAATCTTATTCAAAGAAATTAATGATTAATCAAAGGCCTTGACGGACGCGGGACTCCGGACTAGGACTCGGGGTCTCGGGACGCGGGACGCGGGACACGGACGCCTCGCTAGAGTAAAATTTTCTTTGGATCGACGGACGACGCTTAACAGACGCCAAATCGCCATAGCTGATAGCCCAAAAATTGTGCCAATAATAATATTTAAGTTACTCTGAAATAAAGGTATGTTAATTTTTCTCTATATTGTGATAGCCCATAAGAAAATACCCTTTGGGTACGGAACCCTAAAAAAAGAACAAGTACTAACTTAGGTATAACTACAACAAGATCAAAATAATAAAAAACCTAAATTTAAACTCTTGGGAAATATAGATTCATGATTCACAAAACAAAAACAAAATCATTAATCTACAAACATTTTTTCCAGGTTTGTAGAATGCAAGGGCTGCGCGTCCAGCACACTGTCACACTCGAGCAGTGTTGTTCATCCCCCTCGCCAGATATTGAGCAATCATGACCAAATTGCTTACATTCTAATTTAAGAAATTAAGGTAATTTCTTTTCAAGCATTCCGGTGTTACCTTTTGTCTGTTAGTTAGGTTGGGTTGCATCAGAGGCGTGGTTAAAGTTAAAGTTAAGGTTAAAGTTATGGTTATAGTTAAATATGGCGTCCTTTAGCTTAAACTTTAACCTTGACTTTAACCGAAAAAATTGACAGATGTCTTATGAGCATATGGGGTGTTTGGACGCCATATTTAACTATAACCAGAGATTTGACATTTTGCACTGTAGTCAAAGTTAAAGTTATAGTTAAAGTTAAAGTTAGTGGGTGCAACCCAGTCTTAGTTAATTTTTATCATTTGTTATAGGAAGCGATGCAAGATCTAGCCAGAGCGACGACAGTGACGACTTAGCGTCTCCATTTATGCCACAAATTTTCATGAGTGTAATGGAGATGCCTATGGCCGAAGAACTGTGCCCTGCATCACCACTTGCAACAGAGCAGTCGAAGGAGCTGCCTCACAGCTTATTTGATCTACGTTGAGAAGAGTTCCCTAAGTTCCCTAGTTTGATGAGTGTAATGGAGACGCATGTGGACGAAGAACTGCTCCCTGCATCATCACTTGCAACAGAGCAGTCGACGGAGCTGCCTCACAGCTTTTTTGATTTTAGTTGGGAAGAGTTCCCTAACCCACCAATTCCACCTGAAACAAGGCGTGAGCTCTTCTCAAATGTTAATGTAGGTCCAACAGCTCCATGTGTCGACCCGTATGATGTATTCGTTGCCATATGGGACAGGCAGTTTATGGAGCACATAGCTTCAGAAACAAATAGATATGCTCAGCAGGTGGTCGAAGAGACTCTCAGTAGCAACAACCTCCATCCCAATAGCCGCATTGGCAGGTGGTGTGACACCACGGCTGATGAATTGTATGTCTATATTGGCATTACTATTGCAATGGGGGTTGTTGTTAAATCCAGATTGGAGGAGTACTGGTCGTCCACCACTGACATTTTCTATACTCCGGGTTTCAGCGCATACATGTCTTTTAATCGTTTTTTAATATTGAATAAATGTTTACATTTTAACAATAATGAAGACACGCGTGGGCTAGAGCTCGACATTTCTGAAGCTAAATTATTTAAGATTAAACCTGTTTTAGTTCATCTTAATAGCAAATTTCAAAATTTATATCACCTTAGTCAAAATATATCACTTGACAAAAGTCTTCTGATGTGGAAGAAGTTAGACTGTGACCAACCCGTCCCTACTAGAGCTGATACAATGGGGATCAGGATTTATGAAGTCTGTGAGTCTCAAACTGGCTACTTGTGGCGTTTTGAGATTCACGCTCATAAACAATCCGCACAGCAGCCGGAAGACCCATTAAACGCTCCCACACCAACCATCGTTTTGGGACTCCTACATGGCCTCGAGAACAAGGGTCACACTGTATGGATGGACAATTTTTATAATTCACCCATTCTGGCACGCCGGCTCAAATCCATCGGTTTTGATTGTGTAGGTAAACTGCGAATCAACCGTAAGTTTGTTCCGCCGGCCCTGGATAGTCTAACCAAGTCGAATATGGATTGTGGCCAGATTGTCGGTTTCACTTCGGGGGATGTGGATGTCATGGTATGGCGAGATAGAACCGGTGTCGCTATGATTTCGACATACCATGGCAACGCAGTGGCCCAGGATCGAGGTGTCGCCAAACCCATCTCGATATTGGACTACAATATCATGATGGGGGGAGTCGAAAAAAAAGACCAAATGCTGGCGGCGTACCCGATAGAACGGAAATGTTCAAAGATCTGGTACAAAAAATTGTTCAGACGTCTCTTGAACGTTTCCGTTCTAAATTCATTTATCATCCACAAAAAGTCTTCGCGTACTTCTCCGCTATCCCGCCGTACTTTTACAGTTAAATTAGTCAATTCGCTTTTAAAAAAACATTGTTCTCGTCCTGTCTCTTCTCTTCCGTCTGTTCCGCCCGCTACCACACAGAACGTCGACGTCGGACCCGTGGACATCACCCACCGCTTGGAAGAGTATCCATTACGTAATGGCGCACGTCAGCGGCGACTCTGTACTCTGTGCAAGAAGCGGGTACAGACGTTCTGTATTGGTTGTGAGAGAACTGTTTGCAAAAGTTCTTGTTTTGTAAATCTTCATAATACCTAGTATTAATACATAGTATGAAACGTTTTTATTTTTTTAATTTATACTGATATTATAAATGCAAAAGTATCTCTGTCTGTCTGTCTGTCTGTCTCTCTCGCTTTCACGCCAAAACTACTGAACCGATTGTAATGAAATTTTGTGTGCTACTTTTTAACTGGAAAAGGGGGTTGTAAGGGGGTCAAAATGCGTAAATTTGTTAAAAATAAGTCAGTTCAAAAAATTCATAACAGATGGCGCTAAGAGTCGCCTATATCGCGCTATCGCTTGCTCATAAGTCTTTCTATAAGAGGTGGTACCATGTTAAGCCAGGTTTTCTGATTCTGCGATTGTCATAATACACGTTATTAAATAACTCACTACTCAGTAAGTACTATAACTATGCAGTGACGTAACCTTAAAACCTACCAATGATAAACTATAGTTTATGGGTAAAGCTAAAGTTGTGTAATGGGGGGGCTAAATAATTAAATATGCTTTAAATTTGGTATAAGTACCTATGTAAAGTTTAATTTAAAAAAATGAAATATTGTGTGCACACTGCACACCTGTTTTTGGGTATTTTGATTTAAGGGGTACCAGGGCATACCAGGGTTTTAAAAAGCTTTTAAATTTGACACTGCGTGCTATAAACTGAAGTCCACGCGGACGAAGTCGCGGGCAACAGCTAGTATGATTATAATACGAAGACTGAGATCTTTGCTATTAAGATGAATTAAAACTATTGAATGTTATGTTATTATTAATATTATATTTTGACTATACTTATTATTACTATAATGTTATCTGCTGCTCAGTGCTCACTTAGATAAAAAACTTTAAAATAAGAAATTTAAAAGAAACCCCCGATTCATTAATTTTAAGTAGGTATAATATTGTTAAATCAATAAAAGGACTAGAAATAATTTATTCCATGTTTATATTTTTTATTTATTACAGTAGTATCACACAAGGTCTTATCCATACTATTATAGTTTGTACCTGTAAGATCCCAACAATTTAATTTAATTCTATAAATATTATCAAATTATATAATTAATCAATTAGTGTTATTTATAGCACAAAAACCTGCCAAGTTCAAATTTAGAAGTATTATGGATCAGGCTGTTGATGAAGATTATAATGATCGATGAAGTGCATCTGAACTTGGCATGGGATTAGATTTCAACTCTTTTTTCAGACCAAAATTAGCCTAAAGGAACTAGGCCCTATTTTAACAGGTATGTTTTTGGTGGGATTTCAATACTTTTTTCAAGAAATCATACCTAAGTACGTTTTCTTTTTGTGTCACGCCCGATATAAACAATACTTTCGATAGATGCCGCTAGTGTTATTTGTTAAACCAGGGGTCACCAAATGGCGGACCGCGGTCCGCATCCGGACCGCCGCGCCGACCCATTGTGTGCGGACCAAGCATGTTCGAAGATGAACTTCGTTAAAAATTAATTTCGGTCTCGACATTATAATACTGATGATCATGTGTCACTTTTCTCATTGATACAAACATAATATACCTTTGTTATTTCCGTAATTACATAATATTTTGTTTAATAATTTTTAGGGTTCTGTACCCAAAGGGTAAAAACGGGACCATATTACTGAGACTTCGATGTCTTTCCGCCTGTCAGTCTGTCTGTCTGTCTCCAGGCTGCATCTCCAGAACCGCTTTAGCTAGACTTCTGAAATTTTCACAGATTGTGTATTTCTGTTGCCACTATAAGAACAAAATATACTAAAAGCAAAATGATGACAATTGAGCAAAAATGGCAACAGGTACAGGTAGGCACTTGAAATATTCAGAAAATCCGCTAATACATATATATTTTGTGATTTAATATTTAGTAATAAAATTAAAATAAAATATTAAGGGGGGCTCCCATACAAAAGTCACCATTTTTGCCTACTTTCACTCCATAACGGTATGGAACCCTTCATGCGTGAATCTGACTCGCACTTGGCCGATTTCTTAATTTTTTTTCCTAAAACGGACCCCGAGTGAAACTAATTGGTGACCCCTGTGTTAAACTATCAATAGAAGCTAATTTTTTAAATAAAGTGTAGCTATACAGTGTGCATTATACATGACAATATTTTATAGCCCCCCTCTCTCCTCCTCCCACCCTCTTCATCGTATTCTCATTGGATACAATGAGAGTATCACTAGTACATAAGAATTTTTATCTCAAGTTCGTAGATGATCCGACTCACGCTTGACCGATTTCTTAAATTTCTAAATTTTTTGCTAATCTACTTAAAACACACATGACCTGTGTCATGTGTGCCAAATTTCATAACGCTTGGATATATTTTGGAAGTCGTCTCTAAAGTTCGTAGATGAGCCGACTCACGCTTGACTGACTTCTAAAATTTCTTAATTTTTTGTTATTCTACATAATACTAGAACTCTAAAGTTCGTAGGTGAGCCAACTCACGCTTGACCAATTACTAAAATTTCTTAAGTTTTTGTTAATCTACATAATATAACACACAATCTGTGTGCCAAATTTTTCATAACGCTAGGACATTTGGAAATGGCCAATAAAGTTCAGAAATGAACCGACTCACGCTTGACCGATTTCTAAAATTTCTCAATTTTTTGTTAAACTACACATAACACACGACCTGTGGGCCAAATTTCATAACGCTAGGACATTATTGGAAGTGGCCTCTAAAGTTCGTAGATGAACTCACGCATGACCGATTTCTAAAATTTGTCAATTTTTTGCTAATCTACTTATTACATATAACACGACCTGTATGCCAAATTTCATAACGCTAGGACAATTGGAAGTGGCCTAGAGGTTTTGATTACCGGTCAGTGAGTGAGTGAGTGTACAAGTGAGTGAGTGAGTGTACAAGTGAGTGAGTGAGTGAGTGAGTGAGTGCCAAAATTAGCTATTTTTACAGGGACATATTTCAGGATCTACCGAAGCTATATCTATGAAATTTAGAATACTGCGTAAGTACTAGTATATAATTACGTAGGTATAATTTTATCTTTGCATTTGCAATAGGCACTGAGCTACAGGGGGTCAAAAGGGCGTCGAAACGGTTCGTGTAAAATGTAAATAGTGCACGGCATGCGCGTGTTAGATTGAAGTATATATGGAATCTAAGATATTTTGAAACAATTTGATGTTACTATGATAATACTAAAATTATGCCCAAGCAGCTGTAGCAAGGTATCTGTGGTTAAATGAAAATAAACTGTAAGACAATAAAGATATTTATTAAAACAACCTTAACAAGTAAGGGGTCGGTAGATATAATTATTTTCAAATTGTATAACAAATTATTACGTCATTTACGTAATCTAGCTAAGGTACTTTCAGTATATTATATTAATAAGATACAACTCAGGAATAACACAGAACTTATAACCTTATATTATAAAACAACATAATATCAAGCAATTATAGATCATCTAGCAAAAATAAACCATAGGCTTGTACAAAATCTTTCTTTATATAAATTACAATAATTACCAAGTTACTTATTACTAAAATCTTTATAACAAACAAATGGGTACATCACCTTAAACACTGTCGGCCAGAATGAGAGCCGTTACTAGGTTCGCTAGCTATTTTATACTGGGTAGAATGGATATTCTACCCACACTGAATAATAATTCTAGTACCCACATTTTCCAAAGTTTCGTACTAGAATTATTAAAATATGATATTTTATCTAAATACAATTACTTAAACAAAATCTTAACATAATAATATTCATAAAATAATTAAGAGACAATACTTTAAATACAAACTACCTTACATTATAAGTCTTTCCTTACAATTTCAAAAGGTGTTTTTATTATTAATTTAACATAAAAATTACGGCTTAATATTGGTGTTGTCAAGTCTTCAATTGACTTATTGGAACTAATATCTGAACAATGTAATTTCGCCTTGTACATTTTATTCTTTTATCTATACTTATATTAATATATATTAACATAATATCTATTACGCGCGGCCTGCTGACAATGTTTGATTTCTTCCCTTTTATTAGTCGTAGCGTGATAAAACCCTTTTGATTATATAACCATCCATTTAAACTAAAAATTTGGGAATGTACGTGGCGCCCGAAAAGGAAGATCTTTCAACCGAGAGAGAATCCGAAAATCCGGCCAAGTGCGAGTTGGACTCGCCCACGAATGGTTCCACAGCAGCAAAAAGGTTTATTTTATGAAATTAAAAGGTTTTTGATTTGTTTTTGTATTTCAGATGAATTAATGAAATTTAAATTAAGGTATTGAAATTTAAATTTATGACGTATAAAAAAACTACTTGCTAGTTCTCGTTCAAACCAATTTTTTTTTGGTACTTTTTATAGTAATGTACAATCATATAATATTTTTTCAGACTTATCATGCCCCTACTTTAGAAGTTAGAGGGGGGAAGGACACAGATTTTACCACTTTGGAAGAGTCTCTCTCAGAATTTTTCTACTTTTGTATCAAAATAAGTACTAATGCGGTTTACAGAATACACCTACTTTCCGAGTTTCAATTGTATCTAAGCTCTTATAGTTTCGAAGAAAAGTGGCTGTGACATACGGACGGACAAACAGACAGACAAACATGACGAATCTATAAGGGTTCCGTTTTTTCCATTTGGCTACGGAACCCTAAAAATACTCTAGAAGAAATCCGAGGGAAAATTCTTATTTTTCAAAATTTTCATTTTTCTTAAGGACATTATTGCCGCTAAAAGATCAGCCTATGCTGAGTTGGCTCTCGACTTTTCATTAGTATTTTCAATTCAAGAATCATTCTCATAATATCAAGTTAAGATGATCATGTAGCTAGTCTAATAATTTAGGTCTGAAAATGTTTTTTCGAGAAAATTAAACCGTTTACAAAAAGTTTTGAAAAATGTTTGCAAGAGTCTTGCTTTTTGCAAGACCAAGACCAAGACTAGGCGTGCAAGACCAAGGCCAAGACCAGACAGATTTGAGCAAGACCAAGACCAAGACTGCACAAGCAAGACCAAGACCAAGACTGGTCCAGTCTTGGTCTTGGTCTTGCTTTGCTCATCACTAATGGAATGTGCCTCGCGCTGGCCGATATAATTTATTTTTACATACTTATAGATTTCAAAATTAGATTTGACAATTTTAATCACAATTATATGTGCCAAAACATAAACAATAATACGACCAAAAAGAGAAACACGTCCAGCGATCCAAGTACTATCTTTCCCGTCGAGTCTTTCTCGTTTATTTTTAACCGACTTCCAAAAAACGAGGAGGTTATATGTTCGGCTGTGGATATTTTTTTTATTTTTTTTATTATTTTTTTTTGTATGTTCAACGATTACTCCGCCGTTTGTGAACCGATTTTCGAAATTTTTGTTGTGTTGTATTAGGTTTTACTCCAATTTGGTACCATGTTCACAAAAGTGGTGACCTGATGATGGGATTCATGAGTAATCGAGGGAACTCCTCGAAATTTATATGGAAACATATGGTGATTTTGGTTTTATGAGAAGTATCCTAAGCATATGCTACCAAAACGCAAGATTTTGCACCGAGGTATACTATGGTTCCGAAGCTACTAAGAGAACTCTGGATTCCTTATAGATACAAGTTTGGGAGTTTAGGCGCTGTTTTAAGAACTGAAAGCATATGCTACTATGCAAATTACATTCATCATCATCATCATCATTACCATGTCAGGATCACCAATGTCACCAAATTCAACCTTATCTCCAGAGCATAAGGCACACATTTGACATTACTTCTAAGAAGTTAAAGCTGCTTCGATAATGTAACATTCTGTCTCACTTCGCCGAGATATTCTGGAAAACAACCTAATTTCAACCTTTTGCATTGCGTTTAGCGTTCATAATACAATAACACTCTCTGCAGTCTCACTTCAATCTGCCAGGGCCGCAGGGCTGTCAAGCGGGCGCGGGCGGCACGGCGGCGCGGGCCGGGTAGGGACTATGTGCGCTGCGTCCGCGTCACGTGCGCCAAGTCGAGCGAGTGCCAGTACTATTGAAAGTTGAAACTAGTCCGGTGACCGGCTACTTAGCACGTCACGTCACGTGTTCACTTTGATTTCTTTAAAATGTATTGTTTAAAATTATCTGCCGGCTGCAGCTGATATTATATTTTGTAAGTGTGACTGTAATAAGATACGCAGAATAATATTATACAGGTGTATTATTCTACTTATAGTACGCGATGATTTACTCTAGTAACTAAAAAGAGTGAAATTATTATTTTTAACAAAAAATTAAAACCGACTTCCAAGGTAAAACAATAATAACATCCTTATAATATGAACTAAAAAGTATTAAATAATTATTCCTATCTAATAGTGCCTTTTTCCGAATTCGGCTAAAACTCAACTATTTCTGTACTCAATCTTCATAATTTTGAAGTCGGTGCCAGTTCCAAAAGTTTCAAATATTCTGTCAGAGAACAGAAGATTCATCTGGTACCGACTTCAAAATGATGAAGATTGAGTACAGAAATAGTTGAGTTTTAGCCGAATTCGGAAAAAGGCACTATTAGATAGGAATAATTATTTAATACTTTTTAGTTCATATTATAAGGATGTTATTATTGTTTTACCTTGGAAGTCGGTTTTAATTTTTTGTTAAAAATAATTGAAGTTATGTTTATCCGAATGAGAACTGTTCTATCTATATCTATAAAATCTTTCAGAACTGCTCGCAATAGACGCAAAATGCACTCGGTTTTAATTTTATTAATATACAACCACGGATTAAAAAAAATACGGATAGAGCAGTACACTATAAAGAGGTGAAGCATGCAAGGTACGACAATTTCGTCACAATTTCGTTTATTGTACACGTGACCGACACTCACACACGCAACTAGGTACTATAACCCGCTGTCATTGTACATAGAGTGACGGCGCCAATGATTGTATGATTGTATGAATATTGTTATTGACTTTCAAAATGTGTACCTAGACAACTGCTCCGTTCAGCGGCGCACGCGGTACTAATTACTGCGACAAGTGTGGCAAGCCGCACAAACTTTGAAGTTTGTTTACTTTGATGTTCGCAGAAAAACCGACACATGTCGGCAAATTGCAAATGTGTGTTCAAACTTTGCACAAATAGGCAAATGTCAGTGCCACACGGCGAATTTGTAAGTATTTGCGTATTTGAACACATGTCTGGCGCCTGCATAAGGCGACGAAATTGCAATGTACAAGTTTAATACGACATGTTTGTTGCAATGTGTCACTTTCTTCCTTATTCGTTTAATAGTAGATAATGCGACCAAATAAAAATATCACTGATCGCATACATTTGTTACGCTATAATAGTTTTTCTTAATTTACCAGGATAATAATTATTAACTGTCAAAGCTGAAAACATGAATCATATTACAAACTTTTATTTACATATTTCGGTTTGGTAATTTTGATACAAGTTAGTATATTTGCAATGTCAAGGAAAATCCGAGGGCTGCATTTTTGACAAAGTGAAAATAAGTAATTATTCATAACTATGAAAAATAATTAATAATAAGGACGTAGCGCCGGAAACAGCGGAAACTCTCTCTCAAAAGTGAAAAGAGATTCTTTAATTTATATTGCATATTATTGTCTTTGAAAGTTGTTGTATTGACTTATATAACAGCCTGTTATATATTTGACGGACCTCCACAGTAGGAATTAAATAAACTTAGACCTTTGCAGTGGTATGGCGGCCATTGGGAGCTGTCGGAAAAGTATGGCAAGGTAATTTTCGTGAATGGCTACTCAACGATGATTAGCTATGCAAAAATTAGCCTGGTACAAATGGTTCATTTTTTTTTATTAAAATTAACGTATTCGCGTTGGTATGGCAGGCTGTAAAGCCGCATCCCCATATAGACGAACGCACTGCCAACGCGTTTGCCAACGCGAACGGCGGTGCGTTTGCAACGGCGCTTGTGAGTAATCCACACATTGGAAAGTCATTCAGTATGCTTTGGATCGCGCCAATATGCGGACGGATTCGAAATGGATGCTGAGTCGCTAACAGCTGCAGCTATATATTTATTCACAGCTTATAATTACATTATTTTTTTATATAATATAATAATTATTACCTTATAATTATAATTATCATGATTAATAATACTTTAAATTTATTTTTTATTAAATATTTAATTTATTTTGTTTTTAGTATATTTATTGTTAATAGCGACAACATATATATATAAGTACTTACACAATCTGTGAAAATTTCAGAAATCTAGCTATAGTGGTTCTTGAGATACAGCCTGAAGACCGAGAGACAGACAGACAGACAAACAGACAGACAGACGGACGGTCAAAAGGCAAACAGAAAAGCAGACAGACATTGAAGTCTTATAAGTGATAGGGTCCCGTTTTTACCCTTTGGGTATGGAACCCTAAAAAACATCGTGAGTAAAATAGCATGTCCAAGAACCTTATTTTTTTAGCACTTTTGATGATTTTTTTGTTCCACATGAAGATTTACTCTGATAGTTAACTTAATAAATTTAAATGTTTACTCGATACTTATATTGTTCGCTATTTCGTCAAGTTAGATGTCAATTCGCCACAAGAAGGAAACGTGCACTCTTCAGCGCTGCTCCGGGCGAACTGATCGCGCGGCCTATGTGTGGATGGAACGCAAGCCTTGCGACAAATTTCCTTTGATCATTCCGACACCGCGCGGCAAGCCCGCAAACGCGTTGGCCAACGTCTAAATACGTACCGCGAACGCGCGAACGCCTGTTCTACACATTGGGCCGACGCGTTGGCCAACGCGTTGGCCAACGCGTTCGCCTATTTGTAGTGCCGACATAAGCCGCACCCGACAAGTATGGCATTACGCTTTCGCCTACTTATTTTTTTTCGACTATCTGAAAATACAAGCATTTTTGTGGAACAAATCGTTCGACACTCGTTATTTATCCGACACGTTCGATTAACGCCCACGCGTTTGGGCTGCCAGTGCGAGCGCTATGACAATCATTTTCCTTCTTGCCTTTACGTAATTATACCCCTGTAAAACCGCCATACTGGCACAAATGACCAAGAATTAGAGAGAGAAATTAGAAACCAAGAATTTTGTGTCAGTATCTCCAGGCTTATAAAGCCTGTTCAAGAGCGTTACTACAGCCGTTAGGTAATAAATAGTTACAACCGTCAAACTCCGACTATGTAATAGAACCCAAGTTAAAATCACCTATTAAAACCATGTCATCGACATGTTCACAAAAGTGGTGACCTGATGACGGAATCCATGAGTAATCGAGGGAACTCCTCAAAATTTATATGAAAACATATTATTATGGTGATTTTGGTTTTCTGTGAAGTATAAGTACTAAGCATATTATACTACCAAAAAGTCGAAATAACGATTTTTATGATTTTACCTCTTTACAGTGCCAGTGAACACACCTAGTGTGCCATGTAATTTCATCCTGCAATGCCGAGAACACGCCTTGCATAGTTTGCGTTTTTAATAGGTAAGGTATCTATACAATGTGTAAGGATATCTTTTTAGGTGTACCTACCTAAGTGTTCTTGTTTGTTTTATCATATCATATTTTGTTTCTCGTAAACTTAATGTTTTTTTTTAGATTTGAAACTAAATTACAAGATTATAATTTATGAGCTTTAAACTTTAAAATGAGGTATAGTCCATAGCCAGTGATCAATTAATGTTGAGCCGGAATTTAAACTAAACACTGGGGTGTGTTAACCAATTTTTGTGATTTCGAGTAGGTAGACCAAACGAGGTACAGTTTTTGTTTATCTTATTGTGCAAAAAATGTATGAAGATTGAAGAAGTGGTTTATGAAATACCAAATAAAATTAATATTATCTATTTGTATCAATGGATTTATTTAAATAAATGACCTATAAATACAATAAATCGAGGAAATATCTAAGTCTACCAGAATCTGATGGCAATAATGGTATTTTAATTTAAAAAGATAAAACCGACTTCAAATTTTTGTACGTAATTAAGAATTAAAATTCCCTATCTCAAAAACTACTGAACCGATTTTTATGAAACTTGCAGTATTAACTAAGTTGAACAATACCTAGTACAATAAAAAAAGAATCACTAAAATCGGACCTGTGGTTCCGGAGATATGCGTGCACAAACATAAAAATATACATACCCCAACAAACAAACTAACCTTATAAAATTAACTCAATACGGTCTAAACTCTTATACTTGTTATAAAAGAGCATTCATTATGCCAATATTACTTATAATGGCACACTATTAGGATATTTGGCTAATACTTATTACCCTTATTCTTATAATTTGGTTGGGTAAACGTTAATAACTCTAATTTATACGGCAACTATAAGGCTTCGAAATATGTTCATCTTATAGTGGCTATTTACATTGCTTTTTAGCCTTATAATATTCAAAGACATATAAAAGCTTTTAATATGGTCAATTATTCTTATAAAAGTAATGGTAACTAATAATGCTTTTAACTTATAGGGACATTTAATAAGACATCTATCCAACAAACGAATGCTAACATTTTATATGACCTTAACAAGGATAAAAGCAATCCACATTCCCTTAAACAGTGATTATAAAGATATTATTCTCTTTAAGGTTACATTAAAATGCTTTACATAACTAAATTCGCCATTTTAAACGTACAACAGATTGTGTGAATTTCTTGCGGAGCGGAATGATCGGCCAAGTGCGAGTTGGACCTGTGCACGAAGGGTTCCGTACTTTCATAGAACAAAAAAAGGCCAAATTTTTTAAAGTTTTCAGGCCTTTGTGTAAATTTCAGGTGCCTACCTGTTACCACTATTGACAAGCAATAAAAGCAAAAAAAAAACATGTTTGCTGTATAGGAGCCCCCTTAGATATCATATGTATTAATTTTATTTTGTTTTATGTATTTGTTGTTATAGTGGCAATAAATGCATACAATCCCGACAAATTTCAAAATTGTAGCTATTGCGGTTCTTGAAATACAGCTTGGAGACAGACAGATAGACAGACAGGCGGACAGATAACGAAGTCTTAGTAATATGGTCCCGTTTTACCCTTTGTGTACGGAACCCTAAAAAGGGATTCAAAACTGTGGAAGAAGTTAAAAAGGAGCGATGGTTACAGAAAGAGAGCGATGGTTAAAGAAAAGTAAAAAATATAACAATTAATTTGATAATCACGTATTTTAAATAATATTTCAAACTTAAAATTAGTGCGCAAAAGTGAGCTAAAATCCTTATAAAGTGGTCTCTTTCGGCCAACCCAACTACAGTGGAAAAAAATAATTTTTATATATAATAAACGGGAATAACACTAGCTAGGTGCGATTTTGTTAGTGTGAAAGGAACCCTAACGATATGTAAAATGACGATATCATAAGAAACAATTGATGCCGTTATAAAGTCTTTACTCTCATCAGCGACCACATATAGACTCCTTATAGACGATGTGTGAATCCTGTTGTTCTTCTAAAAGCACTGTATATAACTTGACTAAATAATTAATGACGTTTTTAGCACAAAAACAGCTCAAATTCAAGGGCAAGTTGATACCAAAACACATAGCGTATCACATTTTATCATGCATTTTAACTCCCATACACTTTTCACTATAAACGAGCACTAAATCAGGTAAATAAACTATGCATAAAATAATGACTTATCGTTTACTTGATAGTAAAATGGCTGACGTTACTATTTCTTCTCCAAGCTGTTGCGAAAATGTAAATCACTTATGACGGCAAAAAGGCAAACGGAGTTTAACTCCCTTGTATCGGACAATAATATAACACGTATAAGGGTGATCGCCCGTATTAACGCTTTCTATATGTTTCTTATAAGTTGAAGTACCTTGTTATTGGTCATTATATAACACGTATAAGGAAAAAAGCGGACAATAAAGCAACTATAAGGAGGGTATAAGGTTATTATCCTTATAAATTGTGCCCAAATGCACCCTTATTAGCGATAATACGACTTCTATAAGAATATTATTTTTGGCTATATAAGCCACTACAATATCAATTTTTGTTAGTTGGGACATATAGTTACATACACTTTTGAAGTTTGGCACATAATTTGTTCAGAAGCTGTTATAGATTAACTTATACAAAAACTGGGCAGTTCTCGAAATATTACATACATACGCGTCGAATTGATAACTTCCTTTTTTTGAAGTCGGTTAAAAAGTGAGAAAAGAAATTGACTCTAGCAATACCGGGGTAATTGGAATAAAACATTTTGATCCTTCTTTAGAGTGATCGCAGACGGCACACTTTTTGTGTGATCGAGTCTGCGGCGCACATACATTCTGCATGGCCGCGCCCTGCAGAATGTATGTGCGCCGCAGACTTTTTAGAGATTTTAATAACCCTTAGGGTTCCGTACCCAAAGAGTAAAAACGGGACTCTATTACTGAGACTTCGTTGTCTGTCCGTCTGTCCGTCCATCTGTCTGTCTGTCTCCAGGCTGTGACTCAAGAATGATAATAGCTAGAGAGTTGAAATTTTTACAGATTATGCATATCCATTGCCGCTATAACAACAAATAAAATTACTAATTACTTTAATATTTAACAATAATCTACACATATTATAAAATAAACTCACTTTTTTCCCTCATGTCCCTTTGTTCCCTTTAATCTTTAAACTATGCAACGGATTTTGATGATTAGTGTTGGATAGCCCATTTATAGAGGAAGGCCATACGCTATATTTTATTACGCTAAGACTAATAAGAGCGAAGAAATAGCGGAAAATGTGGAAAAAACGGGGAAATTTATTTGAGAGGGCTAACTTAGCTAATCTCAGGAACTACTGGTCCGATTTTAAATTTATTAAGAAAGGCTATAGGCTATATTTTATCACGCAATTGGAGAATGTGGAAAAAACGGGGGAAATTATTTGAAATGGCTTATCTCGCGAACTACTGGAGCAATTTTTATGTTATTTGGCACAGATAAGAAGTAGACCAGCGCCACATGAAGGATCACAGGCTATCGATTTTAATAATTTTTTCAGTGGCTATATGTTTTATACCCGTGCGACGCCGGGGCGGGTCGCTACTCGCTAGTAATAAAATAAAATAAAAAAAGATGGGTTGCACTCCGGGAGTGCCGGCAGAAGTGAAAACTTGATTATTAACGTTGTGCATTATTTTTTCAACCAATTTTTTAATCATCGATTTAAAAAAAATAAATAATAAAAAAAAAACAAACGTTTTAATTAATTAATCGAAACCCTTACAATCGATCAAAAAATATCGACAATCGAAAAAAAAAGCTGCTGTCAGACAGACTGTCAGACACTTCTCGCGACAGTTGTCTTGCAGGTGGAAACGCGGCCTTAATCAGCGCATCTGCTAAAGAACTCATTTCCCTGACTGTACATTTCTGCTAAACAACTCATTTCCCCGACTGTACATTTCTGCTTAGCACAATTTTCCCCCGACTGTACATTTCTGCTAAACAACTCATTTCCCCGACTGTACATTTCTGCTAAACAACCCATTTCCCCGACTGTACATTTCTGCTAAACAACTCATTTCCACGACTGTACATTTCGTTCGAGTTCGACACAAAACACTACTCTCCAACCGTCTTACGCGTTTTGTATGGTTTTTCGATCAACACGAAAATCTGGCGCGAGTTTCACAGTTTTTACCCATCCCACAAAAGTGCTCAACGCCGCTAAAGAAGTTTTCACTTCAATACATAAAACACAATTTTTGGCCTAATTTTGCTCTATAGGTAATGGTACGGAACCCTTCGTGCGCGACTCCGACTCGTAATTGGCCGATTATTATCTACCTACTTACCTTATAGCGGCTGAGTCCATAGGCTGAGTCTGTGTGTGAAACATGCAAATATAAAAATTTATCCAATGATCAAGGATATTTTTTGAGAATCTGCCATCAAAATTTGCCATCAGATCCTGGTAGACCTATAGCTACGAATAATATTTTTTTTTATTATTCGTAGACCTATTAATTATATCGCTGTTACAAGATACCGACTTTTATTTTTCCCTGGCCAGACTTTAGTAACATTTAATACTTTGACCATCGGTTTAATTTTCTATTTCAACTTGATTTCAACATGCTATTAGCCCAGGAAAATCTTAAACATTCGACCTAGGAATAATTATTCGCAAAGAGCTGGGAAATGGTAGCTAGATGCTGTTAGATGTGGTGCATACAGCATACAGCATATTATATACCATCTCTACCAATTTTCAGCTCTATGCGAATTATTCCTATGTACTGTACTCGGCGAAACTTGGCGGTAGCGGTCATTGACTTCCTGTCAAAAACTTGTCATTTTCTATATAAGCCGCGATTGACAATGAAGTGACAAATGTTGTCAATCGCGGCCATAGATAAAGGATAGTATAGATGTAATCTTTTTCATATTCAATTTTCATTTTCATATAATCTTTTTCATATAATTTTCATATAAGTAGTGTGCGTTTATTTTCTTGAATATTTCTATTTGTCGATCATTTTGGAATATATTATAATACAGAAAAGAAAATCATTTAGTTTATGATATCGAAAAACTGTAGTTCAAGTAATGAGAATCCGTAAACACACGTAAAAAGCTATGCAATTTTTGTAGACAAATTATTAAAAGGCATAAGTGCTAAAAATGTCACATCAATTAAAGCACGAATAAGGGATTATTATACTTATAAATTATCTTTTTAGCTTACAAAAATACCGATTGAAAAGCCCAAAAAACGTTGTTCAAAACTTACGTATTAAATGTTAAATCCACGTGTTTGAAGCATTCTTTGGCTATTCTTATGGTTTATTATTTAGCGGAACCACAAAACTCAACAATATCTAGCATAAAATGTTCACTAAAAACCTTTATTAACACTTTTATTACATGAAATATGCAGACCGACTCCTTTGTTTTACTTACACTAACTTAGACTAACATTATACGCTTTTGACGCTTACACACCGATATAAGGCTCTCTGATAGTATATAGTGTCTCAATGATCGCGTATAAAAAATGACAAGTTTTTGACAGGGAGTCAATGACCGCTACCGCCATGTTTCGCTGAGTACAGCATAGGTTACGATTTTTTTGCGTTTTTATTAGACCGCCAGACCGGGCTATATTACGAAAAACTAAAGGAAAAAACGAGGTCAACAACATTTTAACAGCGTTTTCGGCATCTAGAATTGCCTCGGGGCAGGGCGGACAGGGCAGCCCGAATGGATACGGAAATAACTGAACAAAACTGGTGATCCACGAAGCACTCTTTCGTTCCCAAACGGTCGCATGCGACCGCGAGAACAAAAGATTTCCAAGAATCCGCGATCGAGGTACCTATCCTATATACCTAGATTTAGTACCTAGTACCTACTATAGCAATACGTAGTATAATGTAAACTTTGGAATTTTTCGTAATAAATTCGGCCTGCCCTGCCCCGGGGCAGCTCTACTCTAAAATCTAGATGCCAATCAACAAAAAAATGAAAACCGACTTCCAATGTAAAAACAATCGTAATATGAACTAAAAAGTATTAAATAACTCTTACTCTTTAATAGTGCCTTTTTCAGAATTTGTCTAAATCTCAACTATTTCTGTACATACTACAGTCTTCATTATTTTGAAGTCGGTACCAGCTAATTTAATCGTGAGTTCAGTAATGTCAGAATATCTGAAACTTTTGGGACTGATACCGACTTCAAAGTAATGAAGACTGTAATATGTACAGAAATAGTTGAGATTTAGACAAATTCTGAATAAGGCACTATTAAAGAGTAAGAGTTATTTAAAACTTTTTAGTTCATATTACGATTGTTTTTACATTGGAAGTCGGTTTTCATTTTTTTGTTAAAAATAATAATTTCACTCTTTTTAGTGTTGTCTACAAAATAAGGCTTTATGAGTAAATAACCAATACGAATAGTAAGCAAAATTGTGGCAAATGCTTGCAGTTATCTAAGCGATGCTGCAATTTCCAAACTTTTATCTTTAAAGGTTCAGGAGTTCTGTTCAGTGCCTTTGGGCCAAGAGACACCTTTGTATGAAATTTCTCTTATTCGTAATATATGTTTAACTTACTAGAAACAACATTTTAACCACTATGAGCGTTTTGATAAATTTCAAGGATTTCCCTTGATTGCTCATAGATCCCATCATCAGCTCACCACTTTCGTAATTGTTATACAAAATTAAGATTATATCCTATACAACAACACGAAAATTTCGAAAATCGGTCCACAAACAGTGAAATCATCGTCAAAAACATCTGCTTCGATGCAAAATATCACGAAATGTACCAATAATTGGGTCATAGTGTGATGACCATGGTATAATTATAGTTGTGATGATGATGATTAATCTAATTGATATGTTGGCTTATGCTTTCAGTTATTTAAACAACGCCGAAATCCCCGAACCTGTACCTATAAGCATTCAAAAGTTCTGTTCGGTACCTTCGGATCCAGGGTATAACCTGGTGCGAAGTCTTACTTTTTGGTAGCATTTACCTCGAATGCTTCAGAAAAAATCGAAATCACTATATGTTTCCATACAAATTTCAAGGAATCCCCTCGATTTCTCAAGGATCCCATCATCAGATCACCACTTTTGTGAACATGGTACCAAATTCGAGTTAAACAAAAATATGTTTTACGTTACCGAGCTTAAAAGCATTTAAAATCCCGTAACTGCTTTTTTGTAAGCAAAGTTACTCTTCCAAGGCCTAGCTACCTAGGCTAAAAGACTGTTAAAATCCTTTAACTGCTTTATAGCTAATTATATTTTTTCAACTTTAACTATAAGTACAAGACGTGGCAGCTACAAGAAATTGCTTTGCTATAAAGCAGTTAAGGTATGGTTAACGGCCTTATAGTGCAGGATATTATGTAAAAATGAAAAAAAATGCTTAGCTTGCAGTTAGAAAGTGAAATAAAATAAAATTTAATAAATAAATATGAATGAAATATATCACATATTGTGCACAAATACTGTGCCTACATATATAACTTGCAACCTTGTTCCTAAGTAGCATACTTTTCAAGAGACATTAATTGCCACTTATTTTGGCGTTTTCTCGAAAAATACTTTTTGGACTTAGCTACCTTTTAATTAGTGCACGGCAGATATGCAAATAAATACAAAATTTACTTATCAATTAGGTAAATCTTATCGGTATTTTGATCTATCCACAATTTAACATAACAAAGTGTGTAGATGAAAATTCCGAAAACTCCCGAAGCCTCGCATCCAACGTGCCTTCGCAATTAAGTTTATGAAGGGCCGGGAACAAAAGACGAGATTATCTCGTGTTTAATAAACACCGAATTAAATAGTTGACGCGGAATGTTCCCCAGAATACCAGCCGCGGTCTGCGCGCGCCCGCTCGCGGTACGGGCGGATAGTTAGATGCTCGCCTTGCTCGTATCGCGCTCCTTGGACAGTGGACACCGCAGGTTGGTTTCTTACAAATTAAAATTTACAATAATAACCGGCCAACGGTCACGTAGGGTTCCGTACCGTTATAGATCAAAACTAGGCCAAAAATTGTGTTTTTTGTATGGGAGCCCCCTTAATATTTTATTTTATTTAAATATTATTATTAAGTAATTATTAAAGTACACATATATTTAAGGCCTTTCTGAAAATTGCAAGTGCCTACCTGATGCCATTATTGATATCAAACAAAAAAAAAAGGCCAAAAAATTACGTTTATTGTATGGGAGCCCCCTTTAAATAATAATATTATTTCGTTTTTAGTATTTGTTGCTCTATAGCAACAAATACTAATTTTTCTAATTTTTCACAAATTGTGTATATCTGTTGCCGCTATCGGCAACAGATATACACAATTTGTGAAAAATTCAGAAGCCTATAGCTATTATAGCGGTTCTTTAAATACAGCCATGGCGACACAGACAGACAGACAGGCGGACAGACATTATAAACGATGACTTAGTAATAGGGTCTCGTTTTTACACTTTGGGTACGGAACCCTGAAAAGGATTGAACAACTTTCTTTCTTCTTTCTGATAAGTTTACCTCTTCTATGTAGGAAATCCTTGACACGTAAGTACACAGTACACGAATTCTACACGTGTGCCTAGTCTGAGCAAAACTTAGTAAAGGAGACATTTATTTTAATATCACTTACATTATCTGTGATTATTTCACAACAGGTGATCTGACAATCGAATTATATACAAATATTCCGGCTATTATAATCCTACGCGGCGCAAACCAAACGATTCAGGGTCATTGGCTCACTGCGTCGAAATGTCAAAGCCAAGAATAAAGAAAAGCCGCCCACTGCAATAATAATATAGTAAAATAATAATTCCAATCCAACATTATGATCACAGCGAGTGCGGCGTACTATATTTTTCCACCATTGTGGCGCAATTTGTTGCAGTATTAATGTCGTTATAATATCATTCATCACGGGATCATTATGTGCATTTGCCGCTGGTGACTTCATTTGTTATGCCAATGAAATGAGTTCATTTTACGATGAGAATCCTGACGAGTATAATAACTATTTTACAGTATGTCAAGGTCACATTCTGGGTCGTCAGAAAATGCCAGAATACTGCATTTATTAGTATAGCAAGTATTTTCTAAATTCTACTCATCTAATGTTTACCTAATTAATCGTAAAGTCATCGAAAATTTACTTCATATTAAAATTTTGACATTTCTCGTACATTCAATATATTCTCATGGACGTAGAGATCAACTACGATAACATGGCGCGCCCCTCCAAATGACTGTTTCAATGTGTGTAGACTGTAGTCACATCCTTATGAAAGAGTTTGTATGTAGTAAGTATTCAACCAATCACAGTACACGTTAATATTTCAGTAAATGTCACTTATTACCAAGATTTGTTGGTCAACTAATCATAACTAGCCTACCGCGCAAGACAACGCACTTCAAACGTTTTGACAACGCACTTCAAACGTTTTGAATTTTGGAGGGGCGCGGCATGTTATCGTAGTTGATCTCTAGGAATAATACATCATGTAGCGATTACGTAGCTGTCTACAGGAACCTCTGCATATAACTTTATTTAGAGTGTAAGTCGTCGTGCATACCGCGAACACCGCTGCTAGTATTTAACCGGGTGGGGCGTAAAATGTGTGAGTTATGTTGTTTTGGCGACCATCGCGGCGCATTGTTCCTGAAGCCCGCGCGCTAATTGGCCGCGGGGAACACGGAGTTTTTACATACCCCCTCGCTGTTTATATGTTAGATTTATCAGATTACAATGTTGCACGGTTGATCTAACCATCGGGATGTGGTAAAAAAGACTTTCTTTTTGTCTACAAGCCTTTGCGAGTTTTTATTGTAGCACATCGGTTTCGACTTCTTAGGGATAAGAACTAATAAGTATCCGATGTCCTTATCCAAAAAACTATAACCCTTCTAAATGCCATCATCAGTAATCCAGAGTCCAGACTATGACATTATAGAGATTACAACCACTATGGAACCAATAATAATAATTATCGCAATCACAAAGACCAGAGCAGGGTGCAAGAGGAGCGCGGGGATTTCTATTAACGGTTGCGGGGCGCGGGGTGCAGGGGGTTCGCGATTTAATTAGCCGATCACACGGAAGGATGCGCGCGCGCCGCCCGCTAGCCCAGGTAAACCCTAGTTCACACTTCACATATAACTCTACACTATAATATATGGATTGTAAACAGTATAATTGACTAATTATTGTGTCCTTATGGGCATTCCCTACGGAGAATCCGTAATTTACCGCATTTAGAGCCTTATAAACTCATAATTTGAAAGCTACAGAGTTATAATAAAAATACAGCAATAATCTTCAGTATCTCAACAATCCTTTCCACGTTTTAAATTTTTTATTTTCGTTTATTATACTCATGATATCAGCTTCCAAAGTAAAGCCAATTTATTAAAATTCAAGCATACATTCAGAATCTCCTTAGTATTTACAAATTAATTTTATTTGAAACACACGCCAATAAATCGTCTGTATCATAAACTACATATTCCCCGTTTTAATTTTTTTAGGTCAATTTTGAACTGAGATAAGTAAAAAAATAGGGTTTTGGTGCGATTTCGGCGACGCGGCAAATGTATGGTCAAGGTCGTTTGCTCGGGGGATGGCCTTAAATGCAAAAGCTCCTAACACTGATACGAGAAAATTAGTCTGACCTCCCACGCTAAAGCCGCTAACTTCAGCTTCAGCTAGGGCATGACATCTTCATGACAAAGGATTTCCAAATGAGGTAAAGACTTTACCTCATAGTATCCAGGTATTACCAACTTTACCGTAAAGTCGACCTAAGTCCAGGCTTTGATTTTTGAATGCCGGAAAAACATGAGATTTCAGATGTTTCGAGGAAAAACCCAACCCCTAGTTAAAGTTCGTCAGTGTAGACGCCGCCTGCGCCCTACACCGATACAGTGATACCTCGTGATACGACCGTATTGGAAATTAATAGTTCCAAGTGTTGGTGCGGCAATATTTTTCCCCCGCAGTTCCGTCAGCCGCTGGCCACGACTTCGACTAACTCCGATCTTAATGGCCCCTCGTCGACTAATGGTCGAGATCCAACTGAAATATAGGAAGCGCGCGATTGCATCGGACGAGTCGGCACTTAATTGTTACTGTTATTGTTTTATCACTCGTAAACACTTGTAACACGGAAAACGCCAATTGATATTTAAAAAAAAACCCGGCTAAGTGCGTGTCGGGCCACGCGCAATATAGGGTTCCGTAGTACCACCAGTTCCTGTTTTTCTTAAATGGTCAATGAATGTACATAACGTGTTTTACACTACTAACAACATCATCTCAGTTAAAGAAATTTGAACGAAAAGTTTCTTATACTTCTCCGAATACATAAATTATCCCTATCGTAATCTAATTATCCCTAAATCGGATAATGATCTTTGAATACTCATAATATTTTTAAAAAACCTATCCAACGACACTCCACACGGCGGGACGGACGCGGTGACGGTGGACGACGACCTTAAAAAATATTTTTTTAAAGATCCTATATTACCTATACCATTTGGTCGGCATCATTAAAATTATGTACATTCATGCTGAATTACAGCTTTGTAGGTCCTGTAGTATCTGAGCAAAATCGCGGACAGACTGACGTGGATGGACGGACGGACAGACCGAAACTATAAGGGTTCCTTGTTGACTATGGAACCCTGAAAAGCTTGAGGTGTTGGCGTATCGCAGTTAGTGAGTATAGACTAAAGTAATAAGCAGGCAGTAGCTGCAATTTACCATAGGTACTGCAGCCGCGAAAAAAATGTAGCACGTCTTCGATATAAAATATTATTCTGTATAGAGTATTGTGGCGGTACCCACAATTCGCTTAACATTCCTGCATCGCGCTATCGAAGTTTTCTGAGCGCGTCGGTATATATACGACAGCTGAAATGTATCACGTGGGCTTCGGCCTGCCCGGACATACCACCTCGCTCGGTCAGAAGATCTTCCTTTGGCCTCTACACATTTACCCCACATTGGTGACCCTCGACAGAACACGCCTCCTTTATCATCATCAGTCCCTCCGCACCGCGCCAGCCAGCATCGCCTCATCGGGTACCTCGTCCACTAGCCTGGGCGACTCCGCATCGGCATCATCGGGCCTTCTCACTACACCGGCCGGTCAGCAAGCAGAGCACATCTCTCCTGGTCAGCACGTAGCATCGGCCCCGCACGGCAGCTTATCCGACTCACTGGATCCCGTGCAGCAGCTTATAGTTCCGACTCTCTGGAACTCACTGGCACTGGCGACAAGACTTCAAGATTCGACCTCCGGTCTTCGGGGGGGAATGATGTGGCGGACCCACAATTCGCCTAACATTCCTGCATCGCGCTATCGAAGTTTTCTGAGCGCGTCAGTATATATGACGCAGGGAAAAGAGGATATCAGGGATTTCACGATATCCCTAGTTATATCACTAACTCCCGGTAGATGCCGAATATTCTCGTTTGTTACGTCTTCTTACTAAAAATATGTAGTGATATGTCATTTCACTAAACTAAATCTAGTGAAATGTCAGAAACGCGGATACCGCCGAATAAAAATCGAGCCACTCATTTCTCTCGCTCGCTCGCTCGGTGTACCAAAATGTACCGTACATTTTCCGCGCAGTCAACAAAAGTGAATTTGGCTAATGATATCGATATTGAGTAGGTACATGGAGATATTACGTTAGGTTTTGGAGAAGGACATAGGATTATTTTTATCATGGAAAATGTCGGTTTTCACGCAATAAACATTATTAATTTGCGTTTAAGCTGCTGAACCGATTTTGAATAAATTTAGTTAATGTATAAATAATTAGTTTATCACGTGCAGAGTTGGGCAAAAAGTAATTAGTAATTTTAATCAGATTACAAATTAATCAGATTGATGGAGTAATTGTGCATCTGAAATTACCCGTAAGTTGATTATAAATAATATTATGTATATAATGCATTCTAATTTTAGTTTGAAATAATAAGATTAATAATTTAATTAGACTAACGAGTATTTCAATAATTATGTCCAACTAGATGATGCCCGCAACACCGTTGCGCCAAAACTCTTTTATCGCGCTGGAACCGTACATTTTCCTGGGATAAAAAGTATCCTATGTCCTTTCCCGGGACTCAAAGTATCTCCATACCAAATTTCAGCAAAATCGGTTCAGCTGTTTGGGCATACCACCTCGCTCGGTCGGAAGATCTTCCTTTGGCCTCCACACATTTACCCCACAGTATAGACTATAGAGTAATGGACTCTAGTAAAAAAAAAAAACTCAATTTTTTTAATTCAGAATAAGTTTTTGCAAATATTTTCTGAAAGTCTACATGATGCCTACCACCGGTTCGGGAACTAACCCGGCGAGAAGTACCGGCGTAAGAAACTCGCAGGGGGCCCATTTTATTTACCAAAAAAAGTGAGAAAAAAATTAATCTTTTAAAATAATGTTTACAATGCTGTAACCTATGATATAATATTTTAAAATTATACAATGTCAACATACATATGGCTGCTGTTTAGCATTGGTGTTCCATTCCACATAAAATCGGTTTTTGAGTTAATAATGCAGTTTTATTCTTTAGAACATAAGGTTTACGACAGTGAAATCCATTTTTTTGAAAACCCACTGTAGCATATTTAATTCTAGAGTACAAAAATGGTTAATACATATTCCTCTAAGTAAGGTTTTGTATATAGCATTTATGTACTATGTTTCTAAAATGATTTGCGCTTAAGCCGCAGAACCGATTTTGATAAAAATTTGTATGCAGATACTTTAAATCAATTTAAACGACATTAGATACTTTTCGTCCCGGAAAATGTACGGTTTCCGCGCAGTCAACAAAAATGAATTTGGCTAATGATATCGATATTGAGTAGGTACATGGAGATATTACGTTAGGTTTTGGAGAAGGACATAGGATTATTTTTATCATGGAAAATGTTCGGTTTTCACGCAATAAACATTATTAATTTGCGTTTAAGCTGCTGAACCGATTTTGAATAAATTTAGTTAATGTATAAATAATTAGTTTATCACGTGCAGAGTGGGCAAAAAGTAATTAGTAATTTTAATCAGATTACAAATTAATCAGATTGATGGAGTAATTGTGCATCTGAAATTACCCTTAAGTTGATTAAAAATAATATTATGTATATAATGCATTCTAAGTTCTTAGTTTGAAATAATAAGATTAATAATTTAATTAGACTAACGAGTATTTCAATAATTATTAATTATGTCCAACTAGATGATGCCCGCAACTCCGTTGCGCCAAAACTACAAAACCGTACATTTTCCTGGGACAAAAAGTATCCTATGTCCTTTCCCGGGACTCAAAGTATCTCCATACCAAATTTCAGCAAAATCGGTTCAGCTGTTTGGGCGTGAAGAGGAAACAGACAGACAGACAGTTACACTTTCGCATTTATAATATTAGTATGGAAATATGGATGTCCAATGCTGGTAATTATAATAAACTAGGAACAAAGGGACATGAGGGAAAAAAAGCGACTTTGTTTTATAATAAGTATAGATAAAAAAACTCCCACATCGGTTTAGGTGGCGTTGGCCAGTTTCAATAAAACCAGGTCAGTTACGCAGGACTAATTTTATAGCGCCCAATAGTGCGCGCAAAACACAAGAGCACTCTGGTTTTGAATGAAACCAGGCCAGTTAAGCAGGAGTATTTTTTATAGTGCCCAAGAGTGTGCGCAATACACAAGAGCACTCTGGGTTCAATGAAACTAGGCCAGTTACGCAGGAGTAATTTAATAGTGCCCTAGTGTGTGCGCAATACATAAGAGCACTCTGGTTTCATTGAAACCAGGCCAGTTACGCAAGAGTAATTTTATAGTGCCCAAGTGTGTGCGCAATACACAAGAGCACTCTGGTTTCAATGAAACCAGGCCAGTTACGCAGGAGTAATTTTATAGTGCCCAAGTGTGTGTGCAATACACAAGAGCACTCTGGTTTCAATGAAAACAGGCCAGTTACGCAGGAGTAATTTTATAGTGCCCAAGTGTGTGTGCAATACACAAGAGCACTCTGGTTTCAATGAAAACAGGCCAGTTAAGTTGTAGCAATTTTATAGTGCCCAAATGTGTGCGCAATACATAAGAACACTCTGAGGGAAGCGCGGGAAGGGAAGAAGAAGCGGGAACTCTCTGTCCTTTCCCGAGACATAACGTATCTGCATACCAAATATCATCAAAATCCATGTAGCGGTATAAGCAGAAATCATTTCATTTAACGCCTGGGAACCATTTATTTTTCCGAGATAAAAAGGATCTTATGGCCTTTTCAGGGACTCAAAGTATCTCCATACCAAGTTTCATCAAAATCTGTTCAGCGGTTTAGGCGCAAAATAGGAAATTTTATAACGTGGTAACCGTACATTTTTCAAGACAATAATTATCTTATGTCCTTTCACGAGAGTCAAAGTATGTGCACACCAATTTTCATCAAAATCGGTTCAGCGGTTTAGGCGCAAATAATTTTTGTTTATTACACTGGTACCGTACCTTTTTCCCGGATGTAAAGTATCCTATGTCCTTTCCCGAGACATAACGTATCTGTATACCAAAAATCATCGAAATCCACGTAGCGGTATAAGCAGAAATCATTTTTATTTCATGCCTGGGAACCGTACATTTTTCGGAATAAAAAGGACCCTACGTCCTTTCCCGGGACTCAAAGTATCTCTATACCAAATTTCAGAAGAATCGGTTCAGCGGTTTGGGCGTGACGAGGTAATTTTACAACATTTTGTTAAATTGAGCACTTAAGTTTGTATTGAAAGAACAAATCAGAATTTTGCATTTATGTGAAATGTCACAAAGGACATAAATGCTATGTAATAAGCCCTATAGCAATATTGCATTAACCATTTTTATATGTTTTCTCTTAAAACTGAATGTAAAATTAAAATGTTTTTTCATAATCATAATCTACGCATTTCAACAAAAAAAAATGATACCACACATTAACATTTTTTTGCTTAAAATAAGCAGAAAATAAAGATAATCCAAAAAAAAAACTTAAAATGCCGACTACTCAAAACTAGTTCTATGTGGAATGGTACACCAATGCTTAACAGCATCCATATATAATTGTAAGTCCTAAAATAATGTAGAAGCAGCCTTGCAAGCAGCCTTGCAAGCAGCCATCCTACTCCCAAGATGTGCCATCGTTTATGAAATCATTGACCTTATAATAGGCTTTGGCACACAAACGTTCTTTGACTACTTTTTTAAATTTATTAATGGAAAGATTTTGAACGTTTTCTGGGATTTTATTGTAAAGGCGTATACATGGACCTTTAAAAGATTTACTAACTTTACTAAGTCTGTACTTATTTGTCTGTACTAGTTTGTACTTATTTCTAGTGTTTCTTCCGTGACTGTCACTTTTGGTTGTAAATTTACTAAGATTCTTTCTAACATAATATAATACATTATCCAAAATGTATTGAGAAACAACAGTTAGAATACCAATTTCTTTAAACTTTTCTCTCAGAGATTCAAAAGCTGACATTTTATAAATTGAACGTATAGCTCGCTTCTGCAGCACAAAAATCGTATTAATGTCGGCAGCGTTTCCCCATAAGAGGATGCCATACGACATTCTACTATGAAAATAACTGAAGTAAACTAGTCTTGCTGTGTTTTCGTCAGCAATTTCCCGTATTTTTCTGACTGCGTATGCTGCAGAACTGAGCCTATCTGCAAGATTAGCAATATGAGGACCCCACTGTATTTTACTATCTAGTGTAATGCCTAAGAAAACAGTGGTGTCCACCAAATCCATCTTCTCATCATTTAATAGTATATTGGTTTTAACTTGCCTAACATTGGGCAAAGTAAATTTTAAACATTTAGTTTTCTTAGAATTTATAAGTAAGTTACTAACGTTAAACCAATGTACTATTTTTGAAAGAGCACTATTTACCTCGTCGTAATTTGACTGCTGTCGCTTCACTTTAAAAATAAGTGAAGTGTCATCAGCAAAAAGTACTATCTCATTATCATTATCCTTAACAAGATAAGGTAAGTCGTTTATGTAGATGAGAAAAAGGAATGGACCTAAAATGGATCCCTGCGGGACGCCTAATTCTATTTTGGTCCCATTGGACCTTTTACTATTAATGTCAACCCTTTGAGTTCTATTTGAGTTCTATTTTGAGTTCTATTTTATATAATTAAATATGTATAAGAGTATCATGCTCTATTTACCGCCTGAGCTAGCCGGGCAAGGCATTTAATATAAGTATAAACCTATAAAACACTTATAACAAACGTACTTACAAGACTCATCTTAGGAAAAAATTAAAACAGAAATATACAGAACTCAACTCAGCCGATTATTTTCAAGCTTAGCCGCTCTAAATTAATTTTTATCGCCGCATCTATTAAATGTTGAATATTGAAATTATTTTTAATTATTACTTACACTTTACATAACAGATGACCAGCTATTACTTATGTCGTAGTTTCAATTCTTTAATTTCCGTTCACTGGGAGATTATTAAAGCTTTCGGAGGGTGGCAATATATCAAGTGAGATTTGAGACGCTTTAATCGTTTTAATCTTAAATATAGAATCGGATTAGGCCTAATTTGAAAGCGTATAATTGAGAAATATGATTTAAAACGTGTAAAATATTTATTAGTAATCCCAGATACATTAGGGAGGAATGTTAAAATGTTTTCTTATTGATAGTAAGTACTTGTATTTTTTTATCTATTTATAAAAGAGCGTATTCCCTCTTAAAAGGCCGGCAACGCACCTGCAGCTCTTCCGATGTTGCGAGTGTCCATGGACGACGGTAGTTGCTTACCATCAGGTGACCCGTTTGCTCGTTTGCCCCCTTATTTACTAATAATAATAAAAAAAAAAACATAATGCACAATTTGGGAGTCAACCTTACCCATCATAAATTTGAAAACGTTTGATGGAATGTGACCGGAGCGCCATCTTAACATTGCTACTACATCTTTTCTCGGAAGTACTTGTATAATCCGAATAGTTGAGGTACAATTTTTCAAACATAATATTATATAGGGAGCAAGCAAGTATAATAATTATGGAATATGGATCGCCTTCTGGAAAGTGAATATTGTCGACTATATTATACATGAAACAATCGGAGGATTGTCATGACAAGTCCGTTCAAGATTATCTAGATACGTAATCTATTGGGGCAGCAACGTACCTATCTACAGGTTTTGGCTGGTTTCCTCTTCTATGTAGTTTAAGCGTTGATTTAGGGGACATTAACTGTCCGAAAACTACTAACGTGGCAATAATGAATTTTCTTGGCAGATATTGTAACTTTTTATGCTTCTATTGATTATTGTTTATTACCTTCTTTTAACATACTACAATGGCTATCTGTTTTTAACTTAGTCGTTACTGAGATTTGTTTAGCTGTAAGTTTTTCTGTACAAATAAAATAAAATAAAATGAAACTTATATTTCTCGAATTGACGTCCCATAACTTTTCACAAGCATTTGTATTAACAATTAATACGAGAATTATCTTTACTTACTTTTAAGAAGAGACATATTTAAATACATATATAAAAATACGTCTTAAAATATTTTGGAGATTGCGTTTCAGATATTAGTCATTGTTTTATAAAAATCTCATTAATATTCATTATGTAAAAACTTCAACCTTCGAGATTGAGATAAGCTCTAACATGTACTGTAAGTACCAGGATTTAGGAGTTTTTTTAAACTGTGGACTAACTTTAAGCAGTAAAATATTTTGTAGTTAAAGTATATTATAGGTAGTTAATAATTGTCAAAATCGAATCTAGTTAATTAATTATTTGGTTTAATATCATGCATCAGGGTCATCAACCTACCTATAATTATTACTTATGTCAAAACATGCATGTGCCATTGTCTTTTGTAATTACAGCGTGGTTTTTTATTGGAAGGGATATACTAGCCTTTAACATTTAGATTAAAATAAATCAAATATTTGGATAGCGTAGTACCAACATTTTTGGATAGTAATTTGCTGTAATTGGCTGCAGGCTGTACAGAGGTTTTGTAACCCACCAGTCCCCTGGCCAGTAAAAAGTAAACATCGCTTATTATTTATCCAATACAACTCGATGTTTTCTTATTTAAGTGTTGAAACTGTTATGCCCGTGATACACAAGTGCCTAATTACAATGTAAAAGATGAGGTCCATAACTTTGTCGCCGAATATCGTTCGTGGAAGGAACCATATATTTTTACATAATATCAAAATATCTATGTAAGATTCCTGTAGTCAAAATATATCTCACAAAATTTTCTCTAAAATGGTTCAGCGTTATTAGATCGATGGGGTAGCAGATACGCATACACACATTCGCTTTTACAACATTAAAAGTAATATATTTAACTAGAAACCCCAACAATAACAGTATTTCTCCTCTATTTAATTAATGTTATTATACTTATAAACCTTTCTTGTGAATCACTCTATCTATTAAAGAAAACCGCATCAAAATCCGTTGCGTAGTTTTAAAGCTTAAAGGGAACAAAGGGACATGAGGGAAAAAAAGCGACTTTGTTTTATAATAGTGATGCTAATTGTATTTAGTACGAATAATACTCCCAAGTCCCAAGTCACAAGTGTATCACAGTGTTAAAGCTGATATGTGCGTGGGCGCAGCTGACGCAACTCTCTGAGACAATTTTCAAATCATTTCTTTCTATAGCTATATTGGAGCCATTGTACACATAATTGAGAATTATTTCGTGGCGTAATCAATAAAGACCAGCCATTCTATTCGTAAATTAGTAGTATTACAATCCAAACTTGAAGCAATAACACGAACAATCAAAGAAAACTGTTGCAGCCGTGATTTTTGACTTTGCTCATTTTAATACACCTTGTAAGTTGTAGCCCTTGTAGGGTGTGCTTAGATTACATTGCTACAACCTAATTAATTAATTATCCAATCAGTCTATACTCATAATAGTGTAATCTGGCTATGGCGGTCATCGTCATGTCAAGAAGTTTGTCATCTTTCATCGTTTTCTATACAAACTGCGATTGACAATAGAATGACAAATGTTCTAGTCGCATCGTAAGGAAAAGGTCGTAAGGTCACAATGACTGTGTGTCAATTTTATTCATTTTGTTTTTAAGGCATCCATTACACGGTAGGTTCCTCGTCAGTCAATTCCATCAATCATGAATTATGTTTGACTGATGGACTGACGAATGTATCCAGATTTTCGTCAATCGCCGTCAGTCACGCTCTTACACGGTAGGTTACCTATCAGTCACAGTCATGACTGTGGTAAAACTGACAGCAAAACCTTCCGTCTAATGCCACAGACCTGATCAATGATAATGTCCTCACTCCTCATACTAGCACCGAGGTAAATTCCTTTCCATATTTACCGGCTCTTCAGGAGTGTTACATTTTAACTTTGCTTATTGTTATTATTCAGTTATTATAAGGACATTCAAAGTCCTTATCCAAGATATTTTGACAATCTCTCGATCTGGTCACGTGCAAGTACTCGTTTAGCGTCAACATCGCGAGTTGTCAGTGTAGTTCCGCTTGATCAGGTATGTAGCTCAGGTCGGCCATGTCCTTGACTTGCCGCATGCTCCTCACGTCTGTCCGTCTGTGTATCGGGTAGAGATGAGGGAAAAGCGACAATGTTAGAAATTGCAGAAAGTTGCAATTTATTGAGCATGTCGTTAGGAGTTTGTTCATGCGCTATTTGTGTACGGTGCTAAGTTAAGATATTTTTCCAAAATATTAGCAATTTTGTAAATGTTTGTTTTCTTTAAAAATAACTTTATTGTAGAGGATTGTTATGACTGATAAGCAGTGACCAATAATCGCATCCTGAGCTGCTGAATTGTCAGAAAAAAAGTAAATTATAAATAGCCCCGCAGGCCCGCAGAAACGGAAGAACCTAACACGGATGAAGTTAAAAGTGTAATTATTCCTATGTAATGGAGTCGCGAATGCAAATGTATGGTGGCAAATACTATTACCATTAGGCGTTATGTCTGTCGTTTTACTAGTCTGTTTTATTAAGAAAACCCTTCACGTCCGTCTTAAATATTGACTTGACGTTTGATGTTTTGGGTGCTGTCCAGATTGTATAAGCGACTCCTTATAACTACTTTATGAGCTATGTGGTATAAAAAATATCCTATGGCCTTCATGTCAAAGTATCTCCATACGAAATTTTATTAAAATCGGTTAAGCGGTTTAAGCGTGAAGAGATTACAAACAGACAGACACACATTCATATTTATCAGGGCGAGAGAAGCGAGCCCTAGTATATCCCACAACCTGTAGGCCTGATACACAACAGGCCTATTGATTTGTGCTTTAACATAGTAATATTTATTTATGTGTAGAATATAGATGTGTTATCATTGGTCAGTTAAGGTGTGCCGACGCGCGTGGAGCGGGACAGAGAGGATGACCCATCCTCTGAAGTGCGGAGGCGTCGTTATGCGAACCTCCAAACTTCCGTCTAATCCGGGGCTCCGGGCAAGGATGGGAACCTGCCCGGCTTAGCTAGTCCCGGCGCCGAAGGGAACGCTTCAGTTTGCCGGAGCGTTCCCTTACTTTGGTGAAAGACCGCCTTTGAGATAGACCGGCCAGTCGTGGAGGGAGTCCTGCGTTAGATAGATCCAGGACATCCCTCCGTATACGGCTGAAGGCAAACCGCAGGTGGTTTTAGTGGGTAAGAGTCCCACATATCCCCGGGGTGCTTCAGCACATCCCCAACCCGGGGGACCCAAAAGGTGTGACGACGCGAGCCCTCACAAAGCTCGGCTTTTAGCTACTTATATTGGTACACATCGCCTTTTCAACAAAATCCCAGAAAACGTTCAAAACCTTTCCATTAATAAATTTAAGAAAGTAGCCAAAGAGCGTTTGTGTGCCAAAGCCACCATAAGGTCAATGATTTCATAAACTTGTTGTCGCGATCACCGGTGCTCGCGCGGGGCCTGAAGGATTAATTGACATTATATATTTTTAAGTTACAAATTTTGTAAATTTTATTTTAAAAAGATTAATTTTTTTCTCACTTTTTTGGTAAAAAGTGGGACCCCGTGCGAGTTTCTTACGCCGGTTCTTCTCGCCGAGTTAGTTCCCGAACCGGTGGCAGGCACCAGTAGTATCAACGTTCTGAAAGTATTTTTTTAAAATCTATTCAGAAATAAAACAATTTTTATTTTATTTTATTTTACTTATAGATTATCCTAAATATATAGTATCGTCTTCATAATATGTGATCCTTATACAGGGTGTAACAAAAACTAGTGATAATACTTTAGGATGTGTACGTGTTCCCTGTAGAGAGTTCACTGTGAAAGTAGCAGCGCTGAAAGACCAAAAATTTTTTTCACTTTTGTATGGGGAAACTCGTGACGCTCGGGCCCTTGCCCATACAAAAGTGAAAAAAAAATTTGGTCTTTCAGCGCTGCTACTTTCAGAGTGAACTTTCTACAAGGAATACGTACACACCCTAAAGTATTATCACTTGTTTTTGTTACACCCTGTATAACACCTCACCGAGCAAGCACAATGTTTATCGGGCTCAGGCGCATGTGTTCCTATGTGTCGTATGTACTTCACATTACCATGTATGTATGTATGTAGTAGTATCGGACGCGGTCCACCCACCGCGATTGTCAATAGTGTCATCACTGCACTAGGGAGGACATCTTTCGATGAATAGATACGGTTATTTAATATGAAAGAGTCAAAATTTTAAACTTTATTATAATTATTTATTATTATGGTTATCTTAAACATCATAATTCAAGACGTGAGTGGAAGAATAAGGTAAGTAACATGAAAAACTTCCCGTTTTTTTGCTTAAATGGAGGCTTTAGGGCCTTATAAAAAAAAATGGATTAAATGTGTAGCCAGATATATTAACTAGGTTATGAAGTCGATAAGTTACAAGTTTTATTAAAATATTTAGGGAAAAAAATGAGTTATTGTCCGTATATTACGAAATGTTACTTGTTCGATTCTTCCACTCACATCTTCATTTATTATTGGTAGTAATAGTAGTAGTGTAGTATAAGGTAGGTACCTATTAGAGGGTGTAACACTTACTAGTTACTATAGTTTGTGCGTTATAAGATGATATGGGTGACAGTTCTCATATTCCTTGCTACGGATTTTTTTACAAGAAATCAAAAAAAAAAAAACAAAATGTAATAAATTATATTCCGTCTACAAAAACAAATGTTTCCTATAACTGTAAATGAATAAAAATGAAAAGTTGCTAAATGCTAACTTATTAATATAAAATTATAAATATTAACAGTGAAATAGAAGCATGAAATTATTGATACGAAAATATTTGAAAAATGTCAGATGCATGAAACGGAACTTATGCCGATAGAGATTGACACTGTTGAATCGAAATCAAATCGATAAAAAGGGCGGCCATCTTAATCGCTGGCGCCACTCTGAAACGTCAGTACGAAATCGATAATTTCGATTGCAATTCCTTTACGAAGTGATTCGATATTTTTAAATTATCGATTAAAATTTTTACGTAACTTCCCTACAATTGTCAATTATAATGTGTCACCCATATCATCTTAAAACGCACAAACTATACTTAGTTGTTTATAATTAAGCTTTTTAGGAGTTCAAAAAATATGCTAACTGTGTTTGTATTGTAATCATGAGAATGATACTTCTAGTTATGTGATATAGTTACGTTATCTTTATAAACACTGAAGTCACAAGTCAACATCTTCATAACTTCCTTTCAATAATTTTAAAATATCGATATTGATACCTCCTCTCGTCATCCCTTTCCTTGGCGGTCGGGAGGTCGCATCACTCGGTCCCCTCCGCTGCATCTCGATTCTCGATATATGTTATCGATCTAATCCGGGTACGTCACTACTACTTACTGTCAGCGAGCTAGGATCAGTCACGTGAACATCTAATACATGTATGTCTAGTGGTTAAAGAAAGATGTAAGCGTAATTGGACGCTGTTAAACATTCGTGTACTAACATACAAAAAATTAGTTATGAATGCAGTTATGTTCTTTAAATTATTTAGAACAAGACTGAATTCAAAATTTTACAACAAAAAAAAGGTTAGGAGTTTGAACTAACCCACATTTTTTTGCATAACAGCGATTAATAATTATTACTAGGTGGACATAAATTTTATTTGATAAACATTTTGTTTTTACTAACGTAGGTTGTATTAAAAAGTAACAAATTTTGTTAGATAATATATAAAAAAGTTAAAGCTAAGAGTGTTTTGACTTAGTTTAGTTACCCCCTGTATACATGAAAAACCGGCCAAGTGCGTGTCGGGCCACGCGCAATATAGGGTTCCGTAGTACTTACCGCTAGTTTTTGAAAATTTTTGTATGGTCAAGGAATGTACATTTATAACATGTTTTACACTAGTAACAACATCATATCAGGTTACTTTCAAAGAAATTTGAATAAAAAGTTCCTTTATACTTCGCCGAATACATTTTTTTTAGTTGATCGACTATTACTCAATAACTTATGAAGTCTTCGTAGCCGTGATAGTTTTTTTTTTAATTCAGCATATTTTCTACTCCCGTGAATTTTTCCACATTTCTAGAAGCAACCGTTTAGCTGGTAGAAGGGGGGACACTGACTCTAACTATATTTTCCACTTTAAAACTTAATATTTCACAAATGGATCCCTAAGTCGGAAAATCATCTATGAATACTCATAATATTTTAAAAAACCTATCCAACGACACCCCACACGATGGGGTGGGCGTGAAAAAAAAAATCAACCTCGATTGATGTGTAGGGCAGGTACCATAAAAAAATATTTTTTTAATATTTTATGTACCATTTTGTCGGCATCATTAATATATTATGTATTCATGCCAAATTACAGCCTTGTAGGCCCTATAGTCTCAGAGCAAAACTGCGGACAGACAGACAGACAGACGGACAGACGGCCGGACAGACCGAAACTATAAGGGTTCCTTGTCAAACTACGGAACCCTAAAAAGGGAGTAACAAAACGAAGTCACAATACTTTTAAAAGGCTTTTATTTCCTTCTGGTAACGTAACAGTACACAGTTTAGGTTACGTAGTACCTAAGCATATTATTTAGTAATCTGTGCTTTAGGTCTTAAGAAAGTATGTTAACACGTACTCATTAGTGTGCACTAGTAATATTATACTAATAGTATAATAAGTTAATATAATTATTATTGTAGGACAAGTTTTTTTACTAACGAAAACTATAAAAATTCCATGCGCAGTTCAAAAGACATCAACGAGATGCGAAGCCCCCCTATAAAATAATAATGATACAGTCGTAAACTTTAATATTTCGTTATCTTTCAGTCACATAAATAATATAAGAACATGTAAAACCTTATTATGTCATCATTATGAAGTTATAATATTATAATTTTTGAATTTTGATTGTTTATCATCACAATAATCTTTTATCTTATAGCAATTCTTGTATAGGTATATATAATTGGAATCTCGGAATCGGCTCCAACGATTTTCATAAAATTTAGTATATAGGGGGTTTCGGGGGCGATAAATCGATCTAGCTAGGAATCATTTTTAGAAAATGTCATTTTATTCGTGTTTTATCGAATACCGAGCAAAGCTCGGTCCAATAGCTAGTATATTATTTACCAACGGAAAAAAAATAAGTTCAAACAATCCCTAGTCTCTATGTCTTGTAAACATATTGTCTAATGTATTTTTTCATATTTCATTTATAGTATAATCATAATTCATTCATTCATACTAATATTATAAATGCCAAAGTGTGTCTGTCTGTCTGTCTGTCTGTCTGTCTGTTTGCTACGTCTTCACGCCCAAATCGCTGAACCGATTTTGCTGAAATTTGGCGTGGAGATACTTTGAGTCCCGGGAAACGACATAGGATACTTTTTATCCTGGAAAAATGTACGGTTCCCACGCGATAAACAAGTTTTGAGGCAACGTAGTTGCGGGCTTCATCTAGTAATTCATAACAAATACTTAGTAGAATAAATTTAAAATACTTTTGCCCCTGTTTGCGGATTTTTTCATAATTTAACAAAATTTGTAAAACTCTACATAACTTGATTTTTCACAACAAACATACGTTTATCAAGTGAGAGTTGACGGCCGCTTTCCACGGACTCTGGCTAGCTCTAGCCAGCAGCCAGCTCTACCGCGGACTCTACGTCAGACCGCGTTGAACCGCGAGAGAGCGCGCGTGTGTTGTGCTGTGTTGTGTGTGAACTGTGCTCGTACAGGATTGGTCCAGTAAGTATCTTAATGTAGTTTAGAAAATATTTAGAGTTTAAGTAAATATGTAGAGTATAAGTGAAAATGTAGAGGTAATATTACGTGAAATATAATATGCTTGTGATGTGTATGTTAAAGAAAACTTAATATCAACAAACTTTGATTTTCGCAAAAAGGAAAGTTTTTATCACACGTTTTGGAAATAAAAATATTTGTACTCGTTATGTCTCAAGTTGAAATTCATATTCTTGTACTTTTGCTAAATATCAACGTAAATAGAAAGAGATTTCGTGGGTTCAACTTTACATAAAAATTAGTTTGCCATTTTCCACGGATTACATTTTTTCGTGAATTGTTTCTTTGTTTCATATTAAATTAACGGGGAATAACATAAAATTAATTAAAACAAAACAAAATAATTCATGATTAAATTAGCAATGAAATTATTTTAATTAGTTATTTTTATTTGCGTAAAAGTTATGTTGTTGTATTATGAATGAAAGTAATGTACATAAGCGATATGCATAAACCATGTAATGATTATATCATTATTATTATATTACTCTCCTTTCTATGTGCTATAGAGAGTAAGTGATACATAATATAGGAAGTCAGAGGTTCACCAGAAATGGCGGGAAAGTAGGAATCATCTGATACCTTGCTCTTAGAATACTGAGAACTTTTAGATTTTTCTGTAACTTTTTAATACTCGTTATATAAATTACTAGATGATGTAGCTCCGTTGCGCCAAGATTCGTTTATCGCGCGAGAACCGTACATTTTTCCGGGATAAAAATCATCCTATGTCCTTTCCCGGGACTCAAAGTATCTCCATACTGAATTTTAGCAAAATCAGTTTAGCGGTTTGGGCGTGAAGAGGTAACAGACAGACACACTTTCACATTTATAATATTAGTATGGATATTTTTATGCGAAAGAATATCTCTATTTCTATCTGTCGTTGTCGTTTTCTATCACTTCTCTTAAAACCACTAAACCGTACGATTTTGATGAAATTTGGTATAGAAAAACTTGAAATTCAGAGAAAAAATATACGAAAAATGTACAGTTCCCGCCAGAGAATCGAATTTCGATGCAGCGAAGTTGTAGACAATATGTAGATTGATATAAATATGTAAAAAAAAAACACCACGCCAAACCCACAGCTAAGTGATTACGAAATACATTAATATGTACATTTTTGCTTTGTTTTAATCGTTTGTTGTCAATTTTAATGTTAAATACGCATTGTGTCGTGTAGTTTTACACAAAAATGAGCGTTCGTGACGACATGTTTGTACTTAAATTAAGTCATTTAAACATGCGTAATTGCAAAATTACTTTCCAAGTAAAACCTACAACGTATTGATTTGTTGACTAATTTTAAATTCATACAAATATTAAAAATGCGAAGGTTACCTTTTCACGCTAAAACGCTGAACAGATTTGCTGACATTTAATAATAATAGCAATAAGTAGGTAGGTGATTCTTTAAATCCCGGGAAAGGACTAGGATATTTTTTATTTCGGAGAAATTGACGGTTCTCTTGCGATAAAGCCGGCAACGCGCCTGCAGCTCTTCTGATGTTGCGAGTGTCCATGGGCGATGGTAGTTGCTTACCATCAGGCGACCCGTTTGCTCGTTTGCCCTCTTATTTAATTTTAAAAAACGAAAATTATGACGCTCGCTACGCCGTTCTAATCTAGTTAATCAGTTTAACAGGACATATTTTTGTCGCAATAAAAACTATCCTATCCCGGGACTTCAATTATCTCAATTACTAGATAATCTTTGCCGACATCGTTGGATGTAAACGCTGAGGAATATTAAAAATAGCCCATCCAAAATAATAAAGCACATAATGGTGAGAAAATTATCAAAATCAAAAAGCTATTTTGATAATAGTGATGCGAAAACAAAATATACAAAAATACAAACAATCCTCTTTATATTATTAGCAAAGAAGCTCGGCTATATTTCACGACGATGACGATGATGATGTTGATCAGCCATCAGACGAATGAAATTGACGATTATAAAACACGTATTGTGACGTTGTCACACTCCACAAACCCAAATAAACGCTCATCAATTGTAATGACATGCATCCTTTATATAAAACTAACATATTATGTTTATTTTAACCGGTCGGTATCTAAACTTGATCTAAACCACTTTCGTTTTAGCCTAATTTTTTTATAGTTTTTTATTGGTTTGTTATATTTAATACTTGCAAAGTTATTAAAAACATGTTTTTGCGTTAAAATCTACATTAAATTATTATAAATGGGAACGCGTCGTAAGATCGTTACCTATAATAATTAATTTAAGCAAGTGTCAGCAAATAAGGAGTGATAAGGATTTTGAAACTACCCGATACTGATGAACAATTTTTCAGATGTGAATAGTTCGTATTCGTATTAGTCAAAGTAAGTATATATTATGTTAAGTCTATTTTGTAAAAGATTCAACTATCCAGATATTCGTATCAGATAATAACAAAATATTATATTTTACCTCTGTGTACGATAGGAATTTGGAAAATAAGACTACGACACGAGTTTTTTTATAAAAGAACTAGCGACCCGCCCCGGCGTCGCATGGTTATAAAATATATAGCCACTGAAAAATGATTAAAATCGATAGCCTATGATTCTTCACGTGGTCTACTTCTTATCTGTTGCCAAATAACATAATAATTGCTCCAGTAGTTCGCGAGATAAGCCCTTTCAAATAATTTCCCCCGTTTTTTCCACATTCTCCTATTAGTCTTAGCGTAAAATATACCCTGTAGCCTTCCTCAATAAATTGGCTATCTAACACTGAAATAATTTTTCAAATAGACCAGTAGTTCTTGAGATTAGCGCATTCAAGTTAGCCCTTTCAAATAATTTCCCCCGTTTTTTCCACATTTTCCTCTATTTATTCGCTCCTATTAGTCTTAGCGTGATGAAATATAGCCTGTAACCTTCCTCGATAAATGGGCTATCTAACACTGAAAGAATCATCAAAATCCGTTGCGTAGTTTTAAAGGTCAAAGGGAATAAAGGGACATGAGGGAAAAAAATAGCGACATTGTTTTATAATAAGTATAGAAGTAATTTTCGAGCAATCAAAGCATTAGTTTCGTCTATCAGCTCGAGTATTAGATTACGGGAGAATGTGAAAACGGGCCCATAACAATGGCGTTAATGTGTCATTAGTGTGCGATTACCCTCGTTAGCCGGGGTCGACGACCGCCCGCGCTAGATCTTCCATTCATCGATCGCGATCTATAGATCTCCGATGCGAATCTAACGCGGGTTAGAGAGAATATCTTTTGAAATATCTAGTGTGATAGGACTGGTCATTCAGAGCTGGGAGACAGTTGCCGCATGACATCGTAGAAATTATGTTTTGTTGTTGCATAATGTTTATATTTATTTAGCTTAAAGTTTTAGTAGATCTAGAAGTTTGACTGAGATTTTATGTGTCAAGATGATATACAAGTGTTGAGTAAAAAATTAAGGGCATACGCAACTTTTATCTTTCTAAATATTAGGTTCCTATGGTCTTTTAATAAACACTTTATATTATTTTAGTCTGATATTTCATGCTGTACTAATAATTGTTATGTGGACTTATAGCAGTAACAATTATTACTATACTTTATTAGTAACTTATTTATAGTATTATATTGGTAACGTTTTTGAATGTTAATTAGATGGACGCTGTTATGCCTTTCATACATACATAACGTTACGAATGCATTAATTTCAATTATTCCCGCTAGGCCCATTTCTAGGAATTCTAGGAGTGGTGAAAAAGTAATTAAATAAGTGCATACCCTGTAGTTGAACTTTAAACTTATTACGGCCGCACTCTATGGCATTTAATGATTTATAGAACTTTATATACATAAACTCTATCTATGTATATAAACTCTAATATATCTAAATAAACTCTAAACATTTTTACCTTCAACCTCTTCTATAAAAATGCCGAACAATCATTAAATACGGCTTTTAGGTAATCACTAATCATAAAAACTTCCACTTGACTTTCAGGATTACAGTTTTGACTTTACCTATTATGTTTTGTGTGTCGACCCTCTTTTCTGACGTATTAAATAAGAACAAAATTCTCTATATATGTATAAACGTCTGAAATATTAAGTCTGTATAAACAGTGTAGATCTTTTTATTATTAAGGTTCTCACTGAATGAAGCGGTAATCAGTTTTAGTTGCAATCGTAGAACAAGTCCACATCAGTATGCAGGACATGTAATACATCCGTGTTCAACAGATTACACCGCTAATTATATCATGTTATACAGTCAACTAGATACTGGTAACACTTTAGACTGTTATCAGATTAATCGTGAAAGGGATGCAGATTAAACGCATTTTTTTTTTTAGAATGTGCTAATTATGTGCCAAAGTGATAAAAAAAATTGACGTAGATTTTTAAGATCTGAAGTAAGTAGGCTTAGTAGGAAGTAGTTTTCAAAAGAAGTGTGTAGTTAACACAGTGAAAAATGAAAATTCAGTTCGGGGCGTTTGAGTCGCACTGTATATAAAGTCTAGCGCTTCAGCCTTCCCGTTGATGTCCGTTTGTCACCTTAACTATCACGTGGAAATCTTTGTAATTTCAAAATAGAATTCTAGATCTAGTAGATCTGTCACAAAAAGTAACCTATGGCATTCTCTTTGAGTCTAGTCTACAAATTATATTCATACGCTTCAAAATCGATCCACTACTTTCGGAGCAAACAAATATTTCCTTTAATATTATTAGTATGGACTACCGAAGCAATACACTAAAGATAGTCTATCAATAAATTGCAAGAAATTCGATCTTCCATAAGTCTGTGTTGTAAAATGTAATCTGTAGCCGGTCGTGTCTCATCGGGTTACAGAAGAAAGTGCAACTTGCCTTTTAAATTACATCGGCAGACTAAATAGCTTTTGTTTAGATGAAAGTAGCTGGGATGTAGCTTAAGGTACCACTAGAATATCCGTACTAATATTATAAGTATAGTATATGACGGTCTTTTCTATTTGTCTATCTGTGTGTTATTTTTTAGCGCTTAAGATAGTGAACCTATTTTGATGAAATAAGTTGTGGAAATACTTTGTGTCCTAAGAAATTACATAGGTTAGTTTAAATCCTGGAAAGTATGGTTTTCGCACGATATATTTCGGCACAATGCAGAATTGCGATAATTCTTTCACAGAAACAAACGGAATAAATGTAGAACATGTTAAGGCGACGCCTTGATAATTTGGCTGTAGCGATGCCGATTTTTCTCAGCAATGACTAAAGCTAAGAAACTAAAGTTCATTGTCAGTATTCATCATGTCTTTGTCTTTGAATTGCCCATAGCATAACACGATTGGACAACTTTTATAACACAGAATTATCAATCGAAAAGACCTCTGTAAAAAAAGGGATTCCTATTTTTCCAACAGAGGAGAGTGATTTAAGGTTCCAAAATTTGTACATAAATTGGTTGAAGCATACTCTTTAATATGTGCATAGCTTATATGAAATGTATTTATGGTTTTTAAATTAGGCGACAAAAACCATTTTGTCGCTTACGCCCTTTCTATTTTTTGCTGTTCCATTGCTTGTTTTCTATGAGAGACCGCCCCGGCCTTTCATAGAAAACAAGCAATCTAAAACATATCCAACACGGTTTCTTACTTTAACGCGGCGTCACCTTAAGAGCCCGTCCTCTCTTTTCTACTGCTCTCTTCACACTCACGCCCGTCTTTCATATGCCAGGTGAAAAAGGACGATCGCCAAGTTAGCGGGCAGATAGAGGTTTTCTGTTTTTAAAGGGTTTTTTATATTGAAGTGGTAAAAAGTAATTCCAACATTGTATAGACGACTTTCTCAACAGTACATTGTATTTTTTTTATACCGTTAAGACGTCAATACAATCCATAAAAAGGTGATATTCTAAACCTTTTACAGCAAAAATCACAAAACTGTCGCGGGTTTGAGTTGGATTATTTAAAGATACTTAAAAAAAAAAAAATCTAGCTCCAACACTATATTATAATTGAAATGATCTTACATGTTGTGCATTAAAACTTGTAGAAATACTGTATTTTAACTGTTAAATCACGTCTGTTAAATCAGCGAAATCGGCAAATTTCGTATACGGACCCTTAATAGCGTTATGGATATATTTCTATGAATATAATTGTCATGAATACCGTTAATGCTTTTGAAAATCGGCGTGTATACGGTTAGTTAATTTTTTGAAACTCACACTGTTCCTGCTAGCTGGAATGTCAAATATAACGGCCGCGCCTGTAGAAATGGACATATTCTCCATTACTAGAAAAACATACAGCTCAGCCATTCGTAACATACATGTCTCGATTACTGTATGTTGAAATTATATACAGCACTTGTGTATGATACATATTATTTATATTATGTAGTTTATTGAAGTACGTCTTGTACGGATAAAATCTTAGCAACATTTAGCTCGCTTATAATTCCCGTATTCATTGTTGCCTAGATAATTATTAATTTGACAGAAGAGTCGCTTTTCAGTATTTTCAAGCAAGAAAGTTGTTTCTGGTAAAAGCCCATCGTGTTGTCGCATCATCCCCAGTAACTGTGATTGTTTCGTAGGAGTTACGTTTAAATTACCTACCTCGGTTTTTTGATGGCATCAAAAAGTTAACTAACCAATAAAACTAACGAGTGGACATCATTTGCACTATTAGAGAAGTTGTTCCATTGGCAGTTTGCGGATCTACGTTATTATAGGTCTACCAGAATCTGATGGCAATTTTTGACAGCAGATTTTCAAAAAATATCCTTGATCATTGGATGCATTTTTATATTTGCATGTTTAACACAGAATCAGCCGCTATAAGAAGAAAAAAGGATCAAAATGTTTTATTCCAATTACCCCGTATTGCTAAGTCAATTCATTTTCTCATTTTTTGGAATCACATTCTGGTAGACCTATAATTTGTTAGATTATATTGTCAAACCCAGGCGACAGGTGACAGGTCAGTGGTCACGTCATGATGAATTAAAAAAACCTGACCAACTGACGTGGGTACCACCAGTCTATGAATCAATTTGCCTGCTAATACATCTGGTGTATAGTGTATCATGGTGACACGTAACACCGCCAGGTTACGCGCTAATTGCGGTGTTTGCGGAGTGCACGCGGATGTTGACGGACGCAGCGCGGCGCGGCTAGTGAGCCGAGACGTCAGCGACACAGGCCACTGTAGCGACAGAGACTAGTGAAAATACTTCCGCGTTTATGTTTAAAACTAGTGAGAATTTGTCTGAATAAATTGTCAAAATTTAGTGTAAAAGTAGTTTAAATGGATGACAAAATCTGTTAAAAATTCTTAGTAATATTAAAGTTAAACGCACGTACACATAAGGATTGATATTGTATGTGCACAACTATTGATTTTTCTACCGCAACGTACTTAGCTGTAAAATAATACGTGTTATATGGCTTCTGAGGTTTCAAAATTGTAAGAATATGTTTTAAAATCTGTATGTTATTAGGATAGATATTATTTTACTGCTATTCGTGGGTATTAGGCTAATCCAAAAGTAGAGTAAGCCACGTATCGCAATTTAAATTTAGCACAATAAGTCATATTCACGTAATTCGATCCGTGTGAGAATTAACATTTTGCATTTCCTGCGACCAAAATTTTTAAAAGTTTGATATAATTGAGGAAGCGGTTACAATAATAATTGTCTCTATGTTATGAGAGCGTTTAGTTTTAATTGTACGACGCTATTTTAAGATCTTAAAAACACCGCCGAAGATTGGCGTTACAAATTGGAGAGGCCAAATACAGAATACAAAATACTTCCGATATAAAAACTCTAAAATTGTAAATTAAGGTCTACTTTGTAAATATAGCTTATACCAACTACCTAGTTAAGGCCCTCTAATTGTTAGTAATACTACAATTTCTAAGGAAACTATTTTAGTACCTAGATATTATCGCTGGCTCTGCGCGGAGCTAACCTGGGCGCGGTGCCGTTATCTCAAACGGAGAACAATAATAAATAATTTAGCGGAATTAGAGCTGTGAGCTGCCGGGGGTTAGGGGGGGAAGGGGGAGGGGGTAATGCCGGGGGGTGGAGTAGCAGTTATAATTCCTCGTTGAATGGGGAGACTGGTACCTCGTATGTTGAACGTATACAAGTGGCAGATTATTATGCATGTGATGGCTGTCGTAGAGACATTTTGTTTCTTTGCACTAACTTTCTTGGCATAATTTGTTACTTTTTCTTTTGGTATAACGTATACATTAGCGTTTTTTAAGGTTGGGGTTTAAAAGCACAAAGGAACTGAAACAACTAAAATTCGTTACTTTCGACAGTGAAGCTAAAAGTTCGATCATCAAAGGGTTTACAAGTTCTTTCCTTTGCGTTCATTGGCGGTGGCGATCGTTACTTACCTACTCGGCTCATTTCCTGGCCCATCGCATAAAATTATTTTAACGTAAGGTATATTTCAACAAATTATTGGCACTTTAGGAGTTCATAGTACAGAAAATCCTATTATTAGCATTCCTGGAATTTTCAAATGGAAATCTAAGGTTCCAATAAAAAGATGACTGCCAAGGATCGGGAATCTAGTAGGAACCTCACGCATTTCCATTAGCCATACTCCCAGAAGTTTGCCAACTGCCAAGCCAGTACCTAAGATAAATAATACCCTTCTCAGATTTGATTGGCAAACCGCCGTATAATGTTTCAGTAAACAATGGGTTACCTAACGGCGGTCAGTATTGTGCAAGGTATCACTTGTACCTACGTGTATTATCTCTGTGTTGTCATTATACGTGTTAAATGAATATTTTCCATTCGTAGGAATCTGCAATAATAGTTTAAACGCCAAATGCCATTTGTTTAATTTGCGTACCTATCCTAACCTGCGTTTTTAGATACAGAACACTATCTGCGACTCCTACGAGTGTATAGAGATGCTTATTATACTTTTTGTAGTATTTTTATTATTTTTCAATTGCGTCGCAAGTTTAAAAAACAATTGTATGTTCAATTATTATTGTTGTGGCCTGTGGGCACATTTATATTTCTTGATTTCCATTCCTGTTATGTATCAATAGCATGTAGATAATTATGCTACGTTCTAGCTTCTAGTATACTGTTTATTCACAGTGCAAGCACAAGTATTACACTACAAATATATTCATGGAGCATATTACCATAATAATATTGTAGAGTACAGAGCAAAAACACTTAGATCACTATTTATATTTGCAATTTTTTCGCAATTAAGCGGTGGTTTCTCTCGAGACAACGGTGAGAGAGAGAATTGTTAAAGATACGATCATTCTATCGCGAGATGGTCTGAATCGGTCAACGAGGGAACCATTGTGGTGCGGAAAACTCAGAGATTTCAATTAGATGAGTTAATACTTAATGCACTAATAATATAGAGTTGAGAAGTTGCGTAAATCAGTATTATTTAACATTTACCTTTGCATATTATAATATAACAAACTTTTTATTACATAGTAATTTAAAATATATTAAAACTAATGCTGTGACCGTAGTTGAAAGAAAAATACTCGCAACCAAAAACTTTAAGACTTAAGGACTCTACCAATTTACCTTTTTTGTTATTTGGTTTTTAATTCCTGCTGTTTTATCATATTATGTCACCCATCTCCATCCTCTATCACAATAGGTATTCCTAGCGTAATGCTACTGATTGTTTTTTTTTACTTTTCCGGAATGCGGTGCTTTGCGTATCCGCAACGGAATCACTATACCTGTCCATATCTATTGAAAAAATACATAAAAATTCCTAGAAAAATCTAGTCATCATAATAGCTCCCACACCGGTTTCGGTGACGGTGGCCGGTTTCATTGAAACCAGGCCAGCTACGCAGGAGCAATTTTATAGTGCCCAAGTGTGTGCGCAGCACAGAAGAGCACTCTCTATTCCTTTACTCTCATAACAGGCGAGATCCGACGCATGGATCATCTTACCTGTCAGACAATCAAGTGATCAGCCTACATTGTCGTAACCAAACTTGGAAATAACATGTTTCCAACGCGGGAATCGAACCCACGACCTCCGAGTCAAGAGCCGCGCTCTCTACCACTAGACCACTGAGGCTTTATCTAGTCATTAATAATATATAGGGACAGACAATATCATGTTATTCTTGTAAAACGGAACAGTGCAAAGCAACGGCGCAATTTGGCTCTACGCGTGCGACATAGCTTGTCGCGCGGTCCTGCAACGCGACCGTGCGAACTTCCTCTGATGTTTATCCGCCAGTGGGGAAACAATTACAGCTCGCATTAGAACGGTATGCCCTTTATCATAATCACTGTTCCCTGCACCGCTGTACCGCTACGTATGCAAACATTGTAGCGATATAATTAAAATATGGGCTCCGACCACGATGAGAACACGGTAATGCTCTGTGAGAACTTCAAACATGTGGTTACAACCCGGCTACAGTAACTACTCTTTTTTTTGAAGAGTTTTTTTTGAAGGGTTTTTGGCAGCTTTTAGGTTATGTATGTTTACGTATGTTAGTTCCACTGTTGTTCCTTAGTTTACCTACTGATCTGATTTTGGTGAATGAAGAATGCAGTTTTGTATCTTTTAGAATTTAGAGATTACAGTTTGCGCGGTCGGTTTATAAATTTCATTTTAATTTTAAAGCATAAAACATAACTTGTAAGTAATATTAAACCCTTTTACTGTCCTTTCATGGCTCAACCGACCGGCGCACGCGATTGGACCGTTTCTAATGAAAGAATTAAGACAATTAGCCGAAGGGTGTACTATCAGATATTGCGTGTCGTTTGTTATCATGCGTTCGCACGCGTCTCGTTGCGTCATCCCGCGGTTATCGTGCGTTCGCACAAGTCACGTTGCGTCACTGTCCCACGGCGGGATGAAACTCGTTTTTATTGATTGAAAACTGATGTTGGCACGTAATCACTTATCGTTACCTCATCCGCTCATTACCTCATCCATATTGGCAAATGACATAGGGAAGAGTTAGCTTCGGTTCGAAGATGAGCTAAAAGTGCTATAAGCCATCGCGACTTCTTCATTATGTGCAATCAAAAATATAAACAATTTGTTTAATATAAGGTGAGGTAAAAAATCAACTAAGTACGCTGTTTAAGTTTTCACGTTTGGAGAGAAAATGAATAGACCTTAGTTCCTGGAAAAATTCTTACTTCTTTTTATAGTATAGTATATATCTAATAGACGCGGTTTATTATTTTAAACTTTGGAGTTGTATCCCAAAATATCCGCAGCTGATTCCACCAAACCTATTAGATTATAGAGATAATAATAAATATAAAAAATATTACTAAGTTATGCATCCCTAGTCAAAATAATAATGTGCGCGATTACAACACCCGAGCTAGTACAAAAGATTAGGTTACAGTGAGTTGGCGTAACTACTAGATACTAGTACTAGTCGTAGTACTAAGTGGTGCTAATGCGGTGGGCGGTGGTGGAGGGAGCAGGGGGGAGCCGGCCCCATTCCGAACAAGTGCTGCGTCGCGAAACACTGTCTGTATAGGGCGGTGAAGTAGTAGATACGGAAGCGATATCAAATCTATCAAAATTTTAAATAGCTTAAAGAATTTTGTGTGCGCCAATGTCAAAGAAAAAAAAAATCATGCAAAAAACATTTTGCATGTGGCTCATATATTATTTCATAAAATCACTTGGCTAACATTGAAATGAAGGCGGGAGTCTAATATAGTTGATTTTCATTTGATACGAGGTGTTAGTGAAAATTATGGCCACGCGCTTTGTCAGTCTTGTAAGACTGTATTACATGTGTGTTTCTTAAATATTTGTATTGTTATTTTAAGCGTACATATTCATAATCAACATAACCTTTCTGAATCAAATGTCCTTACTGCTTTGACTATCTTTTGGACGATACATATTACATAACTAATATGACGTTCAATTGTTATATTGTATAATGTATATCCCTTCGCTAACTTTGAAATGGATTTGAACTTTTTTGCTTACGTAGCTTGTTGTAAAAGCTTCTCCATTAATTTTCATATTGAGCTTTCCCATTTGATTACATAAACTAGCTAAACTATAAAATATGTCACAGTTTTAAACTTCTAGCTTAGTTTAAAACTATCACATATTTTATAGCTTATCAATATCCTATCTCCGGGTGTAGACAGTCTCTCTGAGGTCGGCGCGTCGAATCGCTACAGTTGAGTCCACAACCGTTATTGTCTGAGTTACGACCTGATGCTCACCACTTAATTGTACTCTAAATTACCGGCACCGTACTCTTATAAAACTATCCCCACCTGGGCCAGCTTCCTTAATGATTTAACTACTTCGTAAGTATGTGAATGTTTCGGATTATTGACATTAATTGACTCTATCCTACCTAAAGTACCTCTATGTCGAATTCCACGTAAATCCGTTCTGTGATTAAAGTAGAAAGAGATCTCAGGAGATAATACTAATATTAGTATGTTATGCATGTTCATATTTTTGGTAATCACTAATCATTAAACATTTTTTAAATGAAGACAGACTCAATCAAATTATGGGACATCTCCTAGCTTCTGTATGCAAAAACTATAAATGCAATTATCTTCTTCTTCTTTATATATAAAACTCAAAGGTGACTGACTGACATGTTGATCTATCAACGCACAGCCCAAAACACTGGACCGATCGGGCTGAAATTTGGCATGCAGATAGATGTTATGGCATCCGCTAAGAAAGGATTTTGATCAATTCTACCTCCAAGGGGTGAAAATAGGGGATCAAAGTTTGTATATAATAATACCTCTTAACGCGAGCGAAGCCGCCGGCAAAAGCGCGTTACAAGATAAGAATGCTAAATTATTTACATTACATAAACCTATTTATAATCATTTTTACCAGAAGTAAAATGTTTACACGTCCAACCAATCTCAAAGGGCACGGGTTAACACGCGTATTACGTAATTGTCGGCATTATTTATGAGTGTTATGAACTGTGTTGTAATATTTGCAGATGATTGAAAAACTCTTCCGATGGACAAATGAAAGCTTATTAATCTTCGAGATGTGAATACTGAATATAAATTCTCATAATTCAATTGTGTTTCCTAACTGTCTACGTGGTGACACGGCGGCCGGGCACGCGCGTGTGTTTCCGTCACGTCGTCACGTTCTGTAATTGTGTCAATAGGTTGACATTACCGAGATTGTGACGAATTTTTCATAATACTTACCTATATCTGCTTTCATAATTACCTGTATCGTGACTTGTGAGTTGTGAAGTTGTGACGTAAACTTGTTGATAAATTCCACAATATTTAGAAAATCGTAAAAGAAAATTTAATATTAGGTATTATATTATTTTAAGAGTTAATTATTTTAAAAGGTAAAGCAAACTTTTTTCGGGTGTTTTGTTGTATCTTATAAGTGAGGATCAATTCAGACCGCAACGCGACACGTAGATATTATGCTCGTGAGCGTGAGATGTCTTGCAAATCTGTCAAATCCACACAAATTTAGAAAGAAATGCATCTACGCGCCGCGTTGCGTTAATTAACCCAAGTGCGATGACGCGTTTCAACTTTCATAGCTCGCATTGTTGTATTTTGCGAAATATATCGCACTTGTAACTAAAATAATGTGACCACCTACATAATAATTATAAAAATACTTATATGGTGAAAATGCTTAATAGGTGAAAAAATTGTACACTATTATTGGTTTGTCTGATACTTTGGAAATCATCTTGACAATAATTATTGACAGTCAAAGAGAGCAAACTTGTACAAGTTGTTTGATGCGTGGATATTTTTGTTAGTAAAGGCGCAAATGTCTTTTACCTTTACGGTCTAAATTTCCTTCTGATTCATAAAAAAATTACTATGAATCATAGAGTATTTAGTATTTTCTGCCTAGAGCAATTGCGCCACAGAGGCCGCGGCCTGGGAACCGCGTACAATGCGGCGTTTTTGCCGGCCTCCACAATCGAATATCTCATATTGTTTACATTGAGTTGCAAAACATTATGGTCTCGTGAACCAATTCCGCCATAATTGTTGTAATTATACGATTGATAGAAACAGTAGGCCTACTACGAAACCGTTTTGAGACTCAAACAATCGGATGGGAATCCCGCATCCTGCTCTAACAACGTAATTTCTCGTTTCTTAGAGTAGGACGCGGCATTCTCGTACGATTGTTTGAGTCTCAAAACGGTTTCGTGGTACGGATCCAGGCTCGTAGATCAAAGAGTGCAGATTATTGTTACTCCATCACAACAATACAATCTAGATTTGACAAATGAACGAAACCACATATTTAAACAGCTAATAATACTTCAATGACCAGTTTATTTCACTATCATTGAAAAAAATGGACGAAATATTTTTTTTTGATCAAAACATTAAACATTTTCATAGGTGCGCGAGTGCAGCCCAAAATTTGCGGAATCACGGATACTAACTTTGTCAAAGTAAAAGACACATTATTATTATTTATTATGTCCAATAATAATAGCTTGATATTGGTGGGTCATGTCGCGTATGTTTTCATAAAAGATTCCGCACTCACTCTTCTCGGCATTGGTAAACGGTGTCCATGAGAAAGCTAAAGATTTCAAATATGTAATGTAGCTATGCATTATAGGCCTATAAATGTTTTAGTGACTCACTATTTGCACTATCGACGTTATTAACGAGTGAAACTGCTAGAAAACCTGATGGAAAGTGCCGCGGGCCTCTAATACACGCTGCTGATGGACTTTCGACCGACAGATGACAATGATTGTGATTGGACGATCATCAGTTCATGATATACTTGTCTATTTGTGATTGAAGTCTGTTGAAAGTGACTGATGTTTAGTTGCCTTTTAGCCATATTAGTATTTACTCGGTTACGTAGAAAATGAACTATCCCACCAAAACATGAAAATATGTAAAAGGAGCCAAGCAAAATATTGCATAGCTATTCAATAAGTACTTCTGTCGTAAAAAGTTTTCAGATCACATTCAAGCCAAGCCTTCAACTTATTTTGTAATTTAAATCAACATTCAGTAAATGTATCAATTGAATTTTTTTTATTTTATAATTATTATAGTGACTTGGCAATAAGCACTAGAGAAATAATCAGCTACTAATTGGAATTATTGGGTACCATCGGCCACATACGTCGTTACATATTAAAACACTTTACGCTTGCAGTCTGTGTAAGTATGAACTCCTCCCATTAAGCAGTTTTATATTTGTTTCTATTGTACTTATTGCAAAGCCACTATAATCATTATAAAATGAAGAAATCTATTAATACATTTACTGAATGTTGATTTAAATTACAAAATAAGTTGAAGGCTTGGCTTGAATGTGATCTGAAAACTTTTTACGACAGAAGTACTTATTGAATAGCCATGCAATATTTTGCTTGGCTCCTTTTACATATTTTCATGTTTTGATGGGATTTCATTTCTTTTTTGAAGGTTTTTTTTCTTTTCTTTTCAGGACACGTTATAACTTTTCTGTACTTAGATTAGCACCCATTTCCTATCTCCTTTATATTTTTTCTTTGAGGCTTCGTTAGTTCTATAGGTGGACAACGTAACGTAAATACTTCTGAGTTCTGAGTCGATTATTATATTCATTTTATATAAATAGCTCTTAAGCTAATACTTGAATGTGGTCATTTTTATCTTTACCGTTGAATATATAGCAGCACTGTTGTAAGCGTCTCGACGTTACTCGCAGGAAAAGAGCACACCTTATTTCATGTGATAACTTAAAACTACCATAATAATTGTATCGAGCAAATAAGGAGTGTATATCTCAGTACTGATTAGTGATTACATTTATATTTAAATGGAAATTCAATTATTGTTTCATTATTAACGTTGTTAATATTATTTTTTATTTAATTAATGCCATTTCATTAAGTTCATAACTAACTTAAAGCCCTTTGTACGTCAAACAAATATGCAGTCGAAACTCATACTGTTCTTGCAAAGTTACAAACATAAAAATCTTTTATTTTATTTAATATAAATTATTATATTATTACCTATAATATTATTTTTCAATTTCAGTTTTTAGGTTTCCCTGCCCAAAGGATGAAAACGGGGCCCTATTATTAATAAGTCTTCGCTGTCTGTCCATCGTACATCCGTATGTTACCACTCACCAGGCTGGATCTCGAGAACCGCAATAGCTAGATAGTTGCAATTTTCACAAATTATGTATTTCTGGTGTCGTTATCAAAGCTAATAGTCCAATCAAAATAAAATAAATTATTAAAGGTGGGCCTCATACAACAAACACGATTTTTTACCATTTTTTGCTCTATATCCATAATGGTAACACTAAGGTTTTTGAAAATTTCAGAAAATGCTCGTTTGTATGCTAAATTTAATAATGAATAATAAAAATTAAATAAACTTATTATTTAAGGGGGGCTCCCATACAAATTTACGGTACGGAACCCTATGTACGCCAGTCCGACTCGCACTTGGCCGGTTTCATAATTTTTCCTTTCATTGTGAATAAAGACCTATCCGAGTACCAAACTTCAAGGTTCTAAGTCTGCTAGAAGTACCTTAGAATTTTGATGATCTATATGTCAGTGAGTGACAAAATGAAGTAACTTTGACCATCCGTAACTCCTAAACTATTTATTGAAATTTAATGTAATTTGGAAATTAAGCTAGTTTTAATACTTGCTCCTAGTGACCGAAATTTTAAATCCCTAGCTTTGTTAACATCGAAGATAAAGGGGGTGTGAAATAGCCGCGAACCGCTTCGAGAAAAGTATGGTACGGCCGTGCCTTTGCTAAAAAGCTTGGCTGGGGCACTGCCGTGCCCCCAGATATTATGTTCACGCATGTATTCTATTTCCAACCCATTATATTTAAAAAGCTACAGTTCTCTACAATTTCTTGTTACTTTGCCTTTTTCCAATTTTATAGCTAAAAGTAGGCGTGCGAAGTTCTTTCATCTTGTCGCGGCACGGCGTCGGTTCCTCTCGCCGGGTTTCCAAATAGGTGGCTTGTGTATAGGACAATCCTGAAAAAAGTTATCTCTTAACCGATTTGGATGTAAATAATTTTCTCTGTTTGCTTTATGGGGATTCTCCATCAACTTTCGTAATACGTACCGTACCTACAGCATACTATTTCCATAATTTGTAATTTTCGCACCAAACCCTTCTCTCGGCTGTGGGTAATGCCCAAATACAGCAGCCTATGATTTGAAACAGCCGCATTGTTTCAATTCAATAGTGTGGAGTATCGCATGCCGACTGCCGCGCCTTGCGTAAGTAGTTGTAAGGTATAGGCGGAGGGAAATACAATATGGTCGAAGACCAAGGAAGAATATTGATTTTGGTTAGTTATCGCATTTTATGCATTGGTATTTTCAGCATCTTTATGGGCTAACAATTATTGAGGCATGTGCGTAACAATTGAAAAAGGAAGATTTTTTGATGAATTGATGGCGAATGCTTTAACCCATTCAGTGCCGAGCCTGCCCATCGACGGGCAATTTTTTTAACTCAAATGCCGAGACCGCCCATGGGCGGGTTGATTTTAAACTGCACATACACGTTTTACGCACGATACAGTACGTGTAAACAGAGCATTTGAAACAATTCATGTCAGAATCTGAAGCTTCATGCCGGGACCGCCGATGGGCGGCATATAGTATGGCGGCACCTGGGTATACTTTTCGGAACGGCAGTGAATGAGTTAATGACGGAAAATGCCTACCGCCGACATAAATATAGACCTCAATCATTCATGACGTCACTTCTGAGCAGGCGGATATTTATATAATTCTGAGTACACAGGTATTCCATATTATGGAAATATTATTAACAAACGAGTCTTCTAACCCTCATCATCCGCTTCTCGCCTGCTCTTGGACAGCACCATCGCTATTCTCCCACGAGCCGCGTCACCTTGGGTAGCTCCTCCGTTTTCGTAACGCGGCTGACCTCAGGCCTCCACTCTGTTACAAAGTGGCCGGTGTGCCCGCGGGCCCATTGCCGGCTTATTCAATAACTAGATGACGCCCGCAACTCCGTTGCGCCAAAATTCGTTTATCGCGCGGGAATCGTACATTTCCGGGGTAAAAATTATCCTATATCCTTTCCCGGGACTCAAAGTATCTCCATACCAAATTTCAGCGGGCGGGAAGAGGTGAGTCTGTCACACTTTCGCATACTTATAATATTAGTAAGGATGCGAAGAATTAACGCATAACAGTCATATTTTTAGGGTTCCGTACCAGAGGGTAAAAACGGGACCCTATTACTGAGACTTCGATGTCTGTCCGTCTATCCGTCTGTCCGTCTGTCCGTCTGTCTGTCACCAGGCTGTAACTCAAGAACCGCTAAAGCTAGACTTCTGAAATTTTCACAGATTGTGTATATCTGTTGCCGCTATAACAACAAATACAAAAGACTAAATAAATTAAATATTTATATTGACGACCTCCGTGGCGTAGTGGTGAGCGCGTTGATAGCTCAAGCCGGAGGTCGCGGGTTCGAGTCCCGCCGACGGAACAAAAAGTTTATAAAGTTCCTGGGTCATGGATGTGTATTAAATATGTGTATCATATAATAAAAATCTTATATATATGTATAGTATAAAAAGTATTAAATATATTTCCGTTGTCTGGTACCTGTAACACAAGTCCTTCAGGTACTTAGCACGGGGCCAGACTGACGTGGTGTGAAGCGTCCATATATATATTTAAGGGGGGCTCCCATACAACAAACTTATTTTTTATTTTTGCTATTTTTTGCTCTTAATCAATAACGGCAACACATAGGCAATTGAAATATTCACAAAATACTTAATTGTATTTGTACTTTAATAATTAATAATAACATTTAAATAATTAGAGGGGCTCCCATGTAACAAAAAATACCATTTTTAGCCTATTTTTGTTCTATAGTGGAACGGAAACCTTCGCGCGCGAGTCCGACTCGCCCTTGGCCGATTATTATATTATATCCATTACTCAATTGTTGTTTAACTAATTTGTTACGTTGGTAATATATTTTGTTCGTTCGTTCAATTTATGAGCAGTATTGGGTTGGGGCTGATTCTCTAGTGCGAAGGAGTCACAATAGATCCTCATGGGTCGCAGTGACGCCAGGGCTATAGCGACCTGCCTGCGCTAAGAAAAAAAAAAATGTGACAAGCGCGTAAAAGAGAGAGTGAAAGGCTTTCGTCACTCACCTTTTGATATGTAGAACCATAATTTTATGTTTAGTAAAGTCTTTACCACAAATATTTTAACACAAATGACATATATTGTATCAAGTATATGTACGTGTATAATTATTGTTAACTAGATGATGCCCGCAACTTTGTTGCGCCAAATCTCGTTTATCGCACGGGGACAAAAATATCTCTATACCAAACAGCAAAATCGGTTCAGCGGTTTGGGCGTGAAGAGGTAATAGACAGACAGACACACTTTCGCATTTATAATACTAGTATGGAAGAATGGATTGTATTAATTAACTTTTTGATTACTAAGCCAATTTTTATCAAATTAATCAGCACAAGTGTAGAACACGAGGAGGAATATAGGCTAAATTTCGTCGCGGAAATATTATATACAGTTTCCATTTGAGTCTATTGCGCGAGATTGGAGGCGCATAAAACATGTAGTAATACATTGAAAATAAAACATTCCGGTATCTCACGGTGTTCGGTTACCCATCACATCAGCACCACCCACGGGGCACGGGACCTGGTGACAGTGGTGAGTGGTGACTCAGATCCTTATCACCACTCAGCCCTGTCGATGTGGCGTGTTGGAGGTTCCCTCGAGATAACAATCACTCGGAAAACACCGCTAAATGAGGAAATTCGAAGTTTATCACGCCTAAGCCAATTTATATTGTTACACCCTCACTAATAAAGTAATTTACGCAGCGGAGAAGTATTCAAGGTTTATCCAGGTCTTTGCTTGTCATGTCATTATGGGACGTTTTCAATATACCACACAAAGACAAATAAACTTTGTACCTATAGTTTATCGCTGTGTAAATGTTAATTTATTGTTAAGGCTCGTCAGGTTCCGATATCCAAAAAGTGCGAGTACCGAGGAACTGACGAAAATAATAATTTAAACACGTGATAAGTACAAATTGTAAACCTTTGACATTAACTCCATTGTAAACAGCCATTTGACTGTCCATATATCGCGTGGTTTCGTTGACAACCATTAATATACCTACCTACTTTATCTTCCGTCATATTCAGCGCTATTGAATAATGGCTAACAAATAGTCAAAGACGGTAATTAAAGAAAGCTCGGCCTACGTTACATAAGACTGACCATCGCCCCCTCCCCGCCCCGCGCGGCTTTCTCTCCGCGTAACTATTGTGTATTGTTACGATAGTTAAATATTTAATAACATTTCTTCAATTTGTGAGTACTTTCTGGGATTTTTTTGAAGTATATGATAGTCATAGAAACGTCACTATAATAGCCGCATGTGGTTTCTTCGAGTTGCTTATAGTGGCCACAAAGTACGATAGCTTGAACGTGAAGGATGCTCGTCTAAAATTGTCGATGAATCATGTCGATAAATAAATAAGAAAGAAAGATAATAGTTTCCTAATCATGACGGTAGTAATAGTTATTCATCATGGCCTAAACTTTTTCTAAAGTTAGTTCATATTCTTCATACTTACAGGGTTTTAGCCGTTGCTAAGCTATATTTAGGTGTAACTTATAGCTCTAGCAAAAGCTAGAAAGCTATACCAAGCTTCCGCATATTGTTTCAGACTCACTTATCCGTATGTCTGTTACTTTTTATAGTTTCATGAGTGCCATGACTTTACATAACACATCAATAGCCAATAACAGTGAAAGCGGCGCGACGATAACTTTTTATTTGCATATGTGTGCGGGAAACTCCCGATGTATTGTCATGGAGGCTCTTGTTTGTACACGCAATAACACCATTTTAGGTGTAGGTAGTTTTCTTTGTGGAACAGGAAAAGTTGTTGGAAAAGGCAGTTTATTTTCAGTTAGTTCATAAGACGACCTCTGAGGCTCAGTGGTGAGCGCGTTGGCAGCTCAAGCCAGAGGTGGCGGGTTCGAATTCCGCCGACGGAACAAAAAGTTTTCGAAGTTCCTGGGTCATGGATGTGTATTAAATATGTGAATCATATATAATAAAAATCTTAAATATATGTATATGGTATAAAAGTATAAAATATAATTTCGTTGTCTGGTACCTGTAACACAACCACACTTACCACAGGGTCAGACTGACGTGGTGTGAAGGGTCCATAAATATATTTTTATTATTTTATTATAAGTCTGAATTCAGTGCCATTTTTCAAAATTGAATTGAAAGCCTTAAACTTAACGAGTGTGTTACATGAAAACAAAATAAAAACGACGACGAATAAAACATTACTTAATAATAACCTGCTCCTTTTATGAAAGTCAGTAAAAACACCGCTGAATTCATTGTTTCTAAATTACCTATAATTTAGTCAGTATGTGTGTCAGGTGGATAAACCGACTGATGCACAGTTTTGTACGTATCGTATGTCAGAAGTTACAGACAGTATCACATTACACTGAGCAAGCGATAAGTATTGAGTAACTGTCTACAATAGTTAGTAATAATGACATAATTTTAAGTGACATGTTGACGTTATATTTAAAGGCAAAGTATATTAATAATTTCATGTATATGATACATCGCAAACGAGCAAACGTATACGCTGATAGTAGGCGATTAGAAATACTATCGGTCTCATGTTTGTACTGTATTAACCTTTTAATTTTTTTTAATTAAGTCTTCCAAGAAAAAAAGAATCAACTTTTCTAAAGTTACTTACATATCAACATGAAGCGGTTAGAGAATTAGCGATTATTTCTGGTCCAGAAGATACATTACATTTGTCATTTCCAGTAATAATTATACTACGATCCCGGGGCGGCAAAAAACGCCATCACAGACAAACTAACACCGTGGTTAATAGGGCGCGGAATGCTGTTCCATTTCCGCCACACTCTTTAGGCGATGAACACACGGAGCGGACAGAAATAAATATACCTTTTAGCCAGTGTGATTTGGCGTATGTGACATCGGAAATTACAAGTAAAATATATTTTTTTACCATACGTGCTCTTAAAGACACAAGTCAATCTGATTATTTCATAAAATGTTATACCGTTTATATTTTATAATGATAAACGTTCTACCGCAATATCAACTTCGTATTTATAGTAGTCTAAGAAAATTAGTTTCAAAATCGTCAATCAGACCGAATAATTCGTGTAGTTTTGAAAGTTGGTACAGTTATTTCTAAAGGTGTCCAGATGAATATACTAAAAGCCCCCGAGGGAGGGACACGAGCCGGCGGTGGGGGAGGGGGGGGGGGGGGAAAGTCCCCTTTTCATGTTTTTTGCTTGTGACTCGAAAACTATTTATAATATCTCTTTAGTGACTTCTACATTAATTATCTACATTAAATTTCCTATAAATTACGTCTAACATTTTTACTGCACGATCATTACTTTAAGAAGTACAGAGTATTAAAAGTGATAAAAACAAGAAGTTTAATCTTTTTACTAATTCTAAATTATTAAACTTGCATGAGTATGCCGACTTATCAATTAAATTGTGTTTCAACTTTCATCTTCGTCATCTTTATCATTAACATCGATGGGGCTCCATTAGTACAAGCTCCTAGGTAGCCGTTACAGATAAGACTACACTTAATGTCCGCTTTCGGCAACTGCATTTTCCAGAACAACCACTTATACATCGGCTGAAAATTGAATTTAACAACGCGTTAGGAGCACAAGGATCCAAGGTCGTGATTGGTTCTAAGTTTCCATCGACTCGTCGATCGAAACGACATCGACACGTTACCTCGATTTACTGTACCTAATAAAAAGAGATACAGTAAATCGAGGTCACGTAGTCCTCTGATTCCTCCTTCAAAATAGAGCTTATCTATTTAAATTTTTTTTCAAATGTCTTCAGGAAGAGTGAGTCTATGCCGCTACGTTTATTTTTAACCGACTTCCAAAAAACGAGGAGGTTATATGTTCGGCTGTGGATATATTTTTTTTTATTTTTTATGTTCAACGATTACTCCGCCGTTTGTGAACCGATTTTCGAAATTTTTGTTGTGTTGTATTAGGTTTCACTCCAATTTGGTACCATGTTCACAAAAGTGGTGACCTGATGATGGGATCCATGAGTAATCGAGGGAACTCCTCGAAATTTATATGGAAACATATGGTGATTTTGGTTTTATGAGAAGCATCCTAAGCATATGCTACCAAAACGCAAGATTTTGCACCGAGGTATACTATGGTTCCGAAGCTACTAAGAGAACTCCGGATTCCTTATAGATACAAGTTTGGGAGTTTAGGCGCTGTTTTAAGAACTGAAAGCATATGCTACTATGCAAATTACATTCATCATCATCATCATCATTACCACGTCAGGGTCACCAATGTCACCAAATTCAACCTTTTCTCCAGAGCATAAGGCACACATTTGACATTACTCCTGAGAAGTTAAAGTTGCTTCGATAATGTAACATTCTGTTCCACTTCGCCGAGATATTCTGGAAAACAACCTAATTTCAACCTTTTGCATTGCGTTTAGCGTTCATAGTATAATAACGCATCGCATCGCATACTGCCAGGGCTGTCAAGCAAGCGCGCGGCGGCGCGGGCGCGGGCCGGGTACTATGCACAGAATACAAATTACTCACGGAGGTACTATGTGCGCTGCGTGTGCTTGTTGCACATGTCGAACGAGTGCCAGCCTATTGAAACTAGTCCGGTGACCGGCTACTTAGCACGTCACACGTGTTCACTTCGATTTTTTTAATGATTGTTTAAAATTATCTGCAGGCTGCAGCTGATATTACAATATTTTGTAAGTGTGACTGTAATAAGATACGTAGAATAATATACACGTGTATTATTCTACGTATAGTACGCGTTTGCTTACTAGGTAACTAAAAAGAGTGAAATTATTATTTTTAACAAAAAATTAAAACCGACTTCCAAGGTAAAACAATAATAATATCCTTATAATATGAACTAAAAAGTATTAAATAATTATTCCTATCTAATAGTGCCTTTTTACGAATTCGGCTAAAACTCAACTATTTCTGTACAATCTTCATAATTTTGAAGTCGGTGCCAGTTCCAAAAGTTTCAAATATTCTGTCAGAGAACAGAAGATTCATCTGGTACCGACTTCAAAATGATGAAGATTGAGTACAGAAATAGTTGAGTTTTAGCCGAATTCGTAAAAAGGCACTATTAGATAGGAATAATTATTTAATACTTTTTAGTTCATATTATAAGGATGTTATTATTGTTTTACCTTGGAAGTCGGTTTTAATTTTTTGTTAAAAATAATAATTATTCCTTATTACAGTGGCGTCTTCAGACTTCGCCTAAACCTCAACTATTCAATCTTCGTACTTTTGAAGTCGGTACCAGCCCGGAAAAGTTCTGAGATCCTTGACATAGCAATTACGCTAATGTAAGCTGGTACCGACTTCAAAGCATGAAGATTGAGTACAGAAATAGTTGAGATTTAGGCGAAGTCTGAAGACTCCACTGTAATAAGGAATAAGAATTATTTGATTCTTTTTAGATTAAGAAAAGTAGGTAAGTATTACTTTTGTTTTTACCTTGGAAGTCGGTTTTAATTTTTTGTTAAAAAATAATAATATCTTAAAGATCTATCAAAATTGTTTTATGGTCGGTCAATTGGCGGGGTACGAGGCGTTAATTTTTTCGCGATTTTAAAGGGTCATATTTTTTATTTATTAGTAAATTTAGAAGAAAAATAACGTAGATGCATAGCTTTAACAGATTCCAATATTGTATAAAAAATATTTTTTCTAGACGCACTGTCCACGGAGTAAATTGGAGAATACGTTTTTGTATGGAAAAATAGTGCGAACATACCCTTTTATAACACTGTACTGCCTAAAGTAATGATCGTAAAGTAAAAATGTTCAAACGTAATTTATAGGAAATTTAATGCAGATAATTAATCTATGTACTGCCTAAAGTAATGGTCGTACAGTAAAAATGTTCAGACGTAATTTATAGGAAATTTAATGCAGATAATTAATCTAAAGAGATATTATTAATAGTTTTCGAGTCACTAGCAAAAACCTTGAAAAACCGAACTTTCCCTCCCTCCCCCACCGCCGGCTCGTGTCCCTCCCTCGGAGGCTTTTAGTATATTCATCTGGACACCTTTAGAAATAACTGTACCAACTTTCAAAACTACACGAATTATTCGGTCTGAATTCTTCAATTTTCTCAGGCTATAGTGTCCGTCACTAGTTACTCTACTCTTCGTTCTACGTTTTCTTCATTACTACAACAATTACTAAACAATAAATAAAATAAGAATAAAATATAACAACAACTTATAAATCATGTCCTTAGGCCAATAACGGAGTCACTAATAAGCACCTATCACGAAACAAATTGTAACTTGTCCATTTCTAGTTACGTAACCCGATTGTCCGTCTGTCCGAATGTTTGTCAAAATACTTTTCTAATTATTATAGTTCGTTCGCGTTAAGAAAATAGCGACTCATCTGTGCAATAAAAAATAAACTCAACTATTTCTGTACTCAATCTTCATAATTTTGAAGTCGGTACCAGATATAGCTGAATCCAGATGCCAGAATATTTGAAACATTTGTAACTGGCACCGACTTCAAAATTATGAAGATTGAGTACAGAAATAGTTGAGTTTTAGCCGAATTCGGAAAAAGGCACCATGAGATAGGAAAAAATTATTTAATACTTTTTAGTTCATATTATAAGGATGTTATTATTGTTTTTACCTTGGAAGTCGGTTTTAATTTTTTGTTAAAAATAATAATTTCACTCTTTTATACACCTAGTAAAATCATCGCGTACTATACGTAGATTAGGGCCGATTTACACCGAATGGCAGAGGCGAGGCGAGCAGTTTCAGTGTCATATGATTTTAAACTTTATCTTCATTATTGTAATACATTGCGTCCACGGGCGGCCGTAGATTTCTTAAGCGATACTATCTATTACAATAATGAAGATAAAGTTTAAAATCATATGACACTGAAACTGTTCGCCTCGCCTGCGCCATTCCGGTGTGAATCGGCCCTAATACACCTGTATACTATTCTACGTATCTTATTACAATTTGCTAACAGTCACACTTACAAAATATAATATCAGCTACAGATAATTTTAAACAATACATTTAAAAAAAATCGATGTGGACACGTGGTAGAGCCGCGCCAAACCGGAATTTTAGCAGCGGCGAGGCTTTCAGTGTCATATGATTTTAAACTTTATCTTTATTATTGTAATAAGTACATAGTATCGCTTGTGAAGTCTGCGGCCGCCCGTGGCCGCGATTGGTAAGTGTGACAGCTGTGCACTCTAGCATGTTATTACTTGTATTATCGAAGCAACTTACTTCTCAGAAGTAATGTCAAATGTGTGCCTTACGCTCTGGAGATAAGGTTGAATATTTTACTATGTTCAATTTTGGTGACATTGGTGACCCTGACGTGGTAATTATGGTGATGATGATGAATGTAATTTGTATAGTAGCATATGCTTTCAGTTCTTAAAACAGCGCCTAAACCCCCAAACTTGAATCCGGAGTTCTCTTAGTATCTTCGGAACCATAGTATACCTTGGTGCAGAATCTTGCGTTTTGGTAGCATATGCTTAGGTTGCTTCTCATGAAACCAAAATCACCATATGTTTCCATATAAATTTCGAGGAGTTCCCTCGATTACTCATGGATCCCATCATCAGGTCATCATTTTTGTGAACATGGTACCAAATTGGAGTGAAACCTAATACAACAAAACAAAAATTTCGAAAATCGGTTCACAAACGGCGGAGTAATCGTTGAACAATGAACATACAAAAAAAAAATCCACAGCCGAACATATAACCTCCTCGTTTTTGGAAGTCGGTTAAAAAGACGTCCATTTTTACGTTACGTTGACGTAAATTTACACGTCACATCAACGTACCGTGCCACGTTACCAAACCGTTCCACTTGATGACGTCGTGCCGTGGAGATGTGGACAGGCCCTTACGTAATTTAACTATTTGACATTGGATTAAAAATAAAATATTGTATTCGTTAGCTAAGCCCCATAAAATGTAATCGGCTGATCGAATTAAGTATATCGTAACTTTGACCCCTGCCATTATCTACCACCTGTTGTATATCGTGAGGTCGTTCGCTTGTCACCTTGACCCCAAATAAACTATAGCGCTTAAGCTATTTCATATATAACTATGGTTTGAAATTGAATAAGCCTTTTTTTTTACGCAGGGAAAACCCATTATGAGCGCCCCGGGTTGGGTACCCCGGGGGTATGTGAGACTCCTACTCACTTAAACCACCTGCGGTTGCCTTCAGCCGTATGCGGAGGGATATCCTGGTTCTCTCTACCACAGGACTCCCTCCACGACCGGCCGGTCTACCTCAAAAGGTACCGGACTTCCACCAAAGTAAGGGAACGCTCCGGCAAACTGAAGCGTTCCCCTCGGCGCCGGGACTAGCTAAGCCGGGCAGGTTCCCATCCTTGCCCGGAGCCCCGGATTAGACGGAAGTTTTGAGGTTCGCGTAACGACGCCTCCGCACTCCCGTCCTACGCCGCCGGAGCGGAACAGAGGATGGGTCTCTGTTCTGCTCCGCGGCCTCTGTCTGCAAAAGGGCGGTTTCACAGAAACAGACCGCCGCCTGCCATGCCTCATCGCTCTCGAGCATGCAGCGAACCATGCTCGAGAGCGAGAGATCTCGCTCAAGCACCGCCATGAGATCATGGCGCTGCACGGCCCAACGATCACACACCTCGAGGGTGTGCTGGGCCGTGTCCTCCGCAGCGCCGCACTCATGGCAGGCTGGCGTAGGCCTCCTGGCGACCTTACACAAGTACGCACCGAAACATCCGTGTCCGGTGAGTACCTGTGTAAGGCGGAACGTGAGGGGTTTTCCCTTGCGACGCATCCACGCCGCAAGAACTGGACGCAGAGCCTGAGCAGTACGTTGACCGTCCTGGGCGTGCGCCAGGTCCTCACCCCACCTCCTGAACAGCCACTGCTCTCCTAGCCTTCGGACCCGCCGGAGCTCCTCCCATAAACTGAATAAGCCTTAAATTATATTAATTAACATAACATAACTAATAGTTTATCAATTAGAGACATTTAAGAATTGGACTAAGTCCTATTTAAGTCTAAGTATTGTCAATAATTATGGTACACTAGCTGTTGCCCGCGACTTCGTCCGCGTGGACTTCAGTTTATAGTTGTTCCCGTACATCGATTGAATACTTTACGCGCAAATCATAAAGGCAAACTTTGTGGGAACCGTACATTTTTCCGCGACAAAATATATGCTATGTTCTTTCCCGGGACTCAAAGTATCTCTATACCAAATTTCAGCAAAATAGATTGAATAGTTTAGGCGAAAATCATAAAAGTTTATTATGCGGGAACCGTACATTTTTCGGGACAAAATGTATCCTATGTACTTTTCCGGGACTCAAAGTATATAATATATCTAAACCAAATTTCAGCAGAATCGTTCCAGCTGTTTACGCGTGATGTCGACCAAGGGAAATATGGATTCATTTTTATTATTTTTAGAGGTTCCGCGCGGCTTCGCCCGCGTAAATTAGATATTTCACAGACAAATTAGTCCACAAAAAATAGCCTATGATCCTTCACGTGCTCTACTTCCTATCTGACCCAAATAAGAGAAAAATTGCTCAAGTAGTTCGTAAGATAAGCCCTTTCAAATAATTTCCCCCGTTTTTTCCACGTTTTCCTCTATTTCTTCGCTCCTATTAGTCTTAGCGTAATAAAATATAGCATATAGCCTTCCTCGATAAATGGCCTATCTAATACTGAAATAATTTTTCAAATCGGACCAGTAGTTCCTGAGATTAGCGCGTTCAAATAAGCCCTTAAAATAATTTTCCTGTTTTTTCCACATTTTCCTCTATTTCTTCGTTCCTGTTAGTTTTAGCGTGATAAAATAAAACTTTTAGCCTTTCTCGATAAATGACCTATCCAACATTTAAAGAATTTTTCAAATCGGACCAGTAGTTCTTGAGATTAGCGCGTTCAAATAAGCCCTTTCAAATAATTTCCCCCGTTTTTTCCCCATCTTCCTCTATTTCTTCGTTTTTAATAGTTTTAACGTGATAAAATAAAGCCTATAGCCTTCCTCGATAAAAGGGCTATCAAATACTGAAAAATTTTTCAAATCGGACCAGTAGTTCTTGAGATTAGTGCGTTTAAATAAGCTCTTTCAAATAATTTGCCCCCGTTTTTTCCCACATTTTCCTTTATTTCTTCGCTCCTATTAGTCTTAGCGTGATAAAATATAGCTTATAGCCTTCCTCGATAAATGGACTAACTAATACTGAAATAATTTTTCAAATCGGACCAGTAGTTTCTGAGATTAGCGCGTTCAAACAAACAAACAAACAAACTCTTCCGCTTTATAATATTAGTATAGATTTAGAACTTTTAATTCATGTTGATTACTAATTACTTAGTATTAAAATAATCGACAAATGGTCGTTAATAAACGCATCACCTGTCACTGTCAATTAAACTAAATTATTAACTGTATTTTTAATTTTTAATAATATAATATAATTTAGTTTTAGTTTAAAATATTGTTTATTATTTAATGCATGTTGAGGCCGAATGTAACTAGTTATTGTATCTAGCTGTAATTTTATTAATCATGAATTTATGTATTTATTGATACAAAACTGTATTTGGTCCTTAAATAAATAAATAAATAAACACAACTAAAGACGGCGTTCCGATCTTTGCCCTAAGAGATCACGACTGGCAAAAATTCAAATACAATGGCACTTTAATGACCTAGGCTATAGGTTACACTTTGCTCTACGCCACTATAAAGCAGCGGCAATATGGGTTGCTAAACCAATGTCCGTTAAGGGCATTTACGGCATTTAGAGCCTTATAAACTCATAATTTGAAAGCCACAGAGTTATAATAAAAATACAGCAATAATCTTCAGTATCCTAACAATCCTTTCCACGTTTTAAATTTTCTTATTTCGTTTATACTCATGATATCATGATATCAGCTTCCAAAGTAAAGCCAATTTATTAAAATTCAAGCATACATTCAGCATCTCCTTAGTATTTACAAATTACTTGTATTTGAAACACACGCCAATAGATCGACAATATCATAAACTACATATTCCCCGTTTCAATATTTTTTTAGGTCAATTTTGAACTAAGATAAGTAAAAAAAAATAAGGTATTGGTGCGATCTCTGCAACGCGGCAAATGTATGGCCAAGCTCGTTTGCTCGGGGGACGGCCTTAAAAATGAAACCTATACAGCCTATGTCAATTGTCCAAAAATGACATTTTATTTCAATTTTTGTCGGTCGCGGTCTCTTGTAAGTTTTAGTAAGGATCAGAAAGCCGCCTTCACACTGCAAAAACGCCTCCTATGTAAAAGCCTTACATTAATCTGCACGTATTTTTTTTAATAAGTACTTGCAGATTAATGTAAAATTTTATAAAATATACTATGAGAACTGGCGGCTCATTACGCAATTATTACTATTTTATATGCAGTTAATTTTCATTGTTGCTTTGCACTATTAATATCTCAACACAATATGATTTCAATACAAGTTATAACGTTAATTCGTAGTAGCTTTTGTATATATACGAGGCCTACCTTTGAAAACGGTGATTTTATACGTAAACTACGCCTAAAAAGTCAAATATTATAAGACACTATAGTTCTAAATCTATAGTAACATACGCTTTAACAGAAAAATACGCTCTTTAGTCTATCTTGATCGTAGCTTGACTTCATTCTCCTCCAGAAAACGCGTAAATGACGCGCGGGTAAATACGCGCTATCTGAACGAGGTCTTACATCAATTTATATACGAACCTAATGTGCGCTGTCCGTTATTCTCTACGACTGCTCCCGTAAAGCGACAAACGCACGGGGCAGTCGGACTCGTTTCACTAATAACATTACGACTTGAGACACTAAGTACAGAAAATATTGACATGATTATCTTTTTTCGTATTTATAATTGGAGACATGTAAGGATGAAGTGGATAACTAACATTTCATCTTTTTTATCTTTACTCATTTTTCCCTTGTAATTTGAACAAAATTTGTTCCTTGCTCATTAAGATCTGGCTAAAATATCTGGCTCTACATAGAAGCACAATTTTTGATTTCAAATCATTTTGCCAAAAGCCCTCCACCTTTGCAAAAAACTAACATTTTTAAATTGTTAGTTACCCACTACATCTTCTTACGTCTTTAATAATCAATTGCTGTAACCAGTCAGTTGAGATACGTAGTTTCGTTATCCCACCAAAAACATACCTGTTAAAATGGGGCCAAGTTCCTATCGGCAAATCTTTGGCCTAAAAAAAGAGTTGAAATCCAATCCAATGCCAAGTTTAGATGCACTTCATCGATCGTTATCATTTTCATCAACAGCCTGATCCATAATACTTCTAATTTGAACGTGGCAGGTTAATTTAATTATATTATTATCTAATCATACAATTAATCAAGAGTTACGTATAGCACGAAAACCTGCCAAGTTCAAATTTAGAAGTATTACGGATCAGGCTGTTGATCAAAATGACAACGATCGATGAAGTGCATCTAAACTTGGCATTGGATTGGATTTCAACTCTTTTTTTTAGGCCAAAAATTTGCCGATAGGAACTTGGCCCCATTTTAACAGGTGTGTTTTTGGTGGGATTTCAATACTTTTTTTCAAGAAATTATACCTATTTTTTTCTTTTTGTGCCACACCCGACTTAAACAATACCTTCGATATATGGCGCTAGTTGTATTTGTTAAACTATCAATAGATGTGAAATTTTCAAGTAAACAGTATTTATTTAACCTATATCAACTCCCAAGCGGTCGAATTCGACCGCGTAAACAATAATCTCCAAGAATTAATAAGCTATACAATGGGCACTATACATGATCTCATCGTATTCTCATTGTATCACTGGCGTATAAGAATTTTTACCCATAGTTCATAGAGGAGCCGACTCACGCTTGACCGATTTCTTCTTAATTTTTTTATTAATCTACATATTATCACACACGACCTGAGTGTCAAATTTCATTACGTTAGGAAAATTGGAAGTGGTATCTAAAGTTCGTAGGTGAACCGACTCACGCTTGACCGATTTCTCAAATTTCTCAATTTTGTTTAATCTACTTATAAGTTATAAGTTAATATAACACACGACCTGCGTGCCAAATTTCATAATGCTAGGACAATCGGAAGTGGCCTCTAAGGTTTGTAGGTGAACCGACTCACGCTTGACCAAATTCCTAAATTTCTCAATTTTTTGTTAATCTACATATAACACAAGACCTGTGTGCCAAATTTCATAACGCTAGGACAATTGGAAGTAGCTTAGAGGTTTTGATTACCGGTCAGTGAGTGAGTGAGTGCCAAAATTAGCTATTTTCACAGGGAGATATTTCAGGATCTACCGAAGCTATATCTATGAAATTTGATATACTGCTTAAGTACTAATACATAATTATATAGGTATAATTTTATCTTTGCACTCGCAATAGCCACTGAGCTACAGGGGGGTCAAAAGTGCGTCGAAACGGTTCGTGTAAATAGTGCACGGCATGCGTGCAGCCTGCGAGAACTTGGCCGCGCACTCCGTGCGCTTTGATATCTAAGCTCCTTAATGCTTTATGTGATCAATATATTTATTTTGTTTTTTGTTTCAGGTGTACAAACATTGTTGCTGCATACATCACTGATCATACTATTTATTGTAAGTACAAAACTTTAGTATTAACATACGTAATAGTAAGTATTAATATACGCAATAATAAAGAGAGTATGTATAAAATACTTTAAAACTTAACTGACTTATATAAATTAAGATTGTTTTTCTTGCTAAGTGCTAACAAATTTTAATGAACATCACTAATTGAATATCTAGTACTTATACATATTAAATTCAATACTGATGCCTATCTTAGGGTTATCAAAAAGCCGTAATTGTCGATGTTATTACTACTACGCTACTATAAGGGTCAATACATACGGCATATAATAATTATGTGCCGTATGTAATTATACCCGCCGATAGCTGTTGTAATTGTCAACCGTATTATCAGTACAATAAGGATCAATACATACGTATACCGGCAGTGTGTCAGTATGTCAAGTTCCGGAGGTTCGGGCGCAGTAAGGACTTTTCCTCAACGCCTTATTTCACTTTCGCATAAGAACACATAATTATGAAAGTACACATTGTAATCGCCGCTGCTGTGCTGCAGGCAAAATTTGAGGTAGAGGCCTTACATTACATCCATATCCACACTAATATAATAAATGCGAAAGTGTGTCTGTCTATCTCTTACCTTGTTTTTGGAGTTTATTGGAGTTTACTCCTTAAGAATCGATTTTCATATATGAGGCGCCCGGTATGAGAAAAATCCGAGGGGTAAAACCTATTTTATTTTTTATTTATTTAATACTTTATTGTGCACAAGAAACAATTACAATATAACAATATACACAGTAAAACGACACAAAGGGTCTGCTTATTTCTAATAGAAATCTCTTCCAGCAGCCCCACGGAGAGAGATAGGATTGAGACAGCAGATAGAACGTGCACTAAAATCATTAATATGAATTTGTACAATGTACAAAATATATTTTATAATACTAACAAGTAACGAAAATGTGTCACGTTTTTGATGCGCACCTTTAGTGCGCAATTTTCTAATTTGGCTGTGAGTGTATTAAGACTATAAAGGTAATATACCTATCGGAATATTATATTATATTACTATATAATTATATTATTATATAATATTATATTCCGATAGGTACATTAACTTTATGATTAAGACGTACATATGGTATGCTGTATAGGCGACTATACCTATATACTATATGTTATTGGGCTTGTTCGTTTCTATCAGTGTCGATGTATTTATATTGCTATTTTTGTTATAAATATCAATAATTAATATTGTTATTGTGAAGTCATAATTTTTATCATTATACTGGCTAAAGTGAACTAAAAGTATTTTGAAATAACTATGGCAGAAAGGGGTGTAGATAAAAAATATTTTTTAGTATTTAAATATTTTGTAGTAAATTTACTATTTATTTATATATTTTTTAGTGTTTTACTCTATTTTTTAATGTTTAAATATTTAGTAGTAAATTTAGTAAAAAAAATTTATACACAAAAAATTTTTTTTAGTGTTTAAATATTTTGAAGTTAATTTTTGAAAAGCTGAAAAATAACTCAAACATGTTAAATATTTTCGTATGACAAAATGATTTTGGTATTACGTATGTATGAGAATTTCGAGGGTAACCCGGGCTCTTAAGGAGTAAACTCCAGTCGTGCGTCGGAGCTGACACACTTTTTATTTTTTAACCGACTTCCAAAAAACGAGGAGGTTATAATATGTTCGGTTGTGGATTTTTTTTTTATTATTTCTTGTCCCCCTAACGGTGTCCGGGCTTGTTGTTATCTTTTAAATGTATACACCATAAAATATTCAATTATGACACATACTACATAAAAGTTCTTTTACATAATATAAAAATTCTAAAAATTGACTATAGCCAAAATATTATCACGGTTCAATAATTCCGTTCCGATAAAAAATTACAATTCACAAATGTCAATTCACAAATTTGACAATTACTTTTCTAAATTCTCTTACCTTGTTGAGTCCCGGGAAAAGACATAAGATACTTTTTATCCCGAAAATATGGTTCCCGCGCGATAAACGAGTTTTGGCGCAGCGGAGCTGCGGGCGTCATCTATTTTTTTAATTACTTGATTAACAATACTGACAAAATATGTTCGACAAGTCGTAAATTCGCTTTATGTCAAATGACAAATCCCATACGTACATATTTTGATTTTGAATTTGGATTATGAAATTAAGAAAGGTGTTCTAAGGAACCCAAACATTTAGCCTGGTTGCCATCGCATTTACATTTTTCACACTAAAATACCTTTTTTACTCTAAACAAAATAGGATTCAATTTTAAAACAACGCCAGAGAGAAAACCGCAATATCTAATGCGCAGTATAAAAGACTTCAACGCGGGCGAGTGTTAATGATTTGCGTAATATTTTTGTACAATATATTCTATGAAACTTTTTTACTATCCTCTAATTGGCAACTAAGAGGTCTATATAAACCAGTAAATCTATATACTTATAAAATTACATGTCCTGAACTCCTGACTGACTGACTGACTGATTCATCATCGCTGAGCAAAAACTGTTAAAGTTACAGCCACGAAATTTGGTGAGTGGGGGGGTTGTTTTATTAAGTAGACACCCACTAAGGAAGAAATTTTGAAAATTTTGCCCCGAAGAGGGTGAAATAGGGGTTGAAAGTTTGAATGAAAGTCCGTCATTTCTTAAATTAGGAACATGAAAGCCATCTCCGTTATTACACTATGCTAACCCGGACGAAGTCGCGGTCAACAGCTAGTAAACTATATTTTGTCAATTTTTTCGAAAAGAGAAAGGAAATAATTAGGTAGTTTCAGCAAAATTATATCTTCTCTACGACAAATAGAGAAGATAGAAAAACGAAAAGATGAATATTTTAATCACGATTTACTTTAACCGAGATAGATACAAGTGGTCCTCGTTGTATTTGTTTATTGCCAGGGCCGTGTTAAACTAAGCTGGGGCCCTGGGCACACAAGATTTGGGGGCCCTTTTTAACTGACTTCAAAAAAAGGATGTTATCAATTCGACGCGTATGTATGTTATATTTCCAGAAGTGCTCAATTTTCGTGTATGTCAGTCTATATCAGCGTCTGAACAAATGTGCCAAATTTCAAAAGTGTATGTATGTATGTATGTATGTTTTATGTTTGTATTCGTATATCTCTGGAACTACCATTGCGATTTCAGTAATTCTTTTTTTCTTGTACTAGGTATTGTTCAACTTAGGGAATAATGCAAGTTTCATCAGAATCGGTTCAGTAGTTTTGGAGATAGGGAGTTTTTCTCAATTACGTACAATGAAGTCGGTTTTATCTTTTTAAAATACAGTTATTATGGAAAATAAAAAAACTCGAATTATAATATACATACTAACATTTTCAATTTATGTTTTATTGTAGATAATCAAATACAGTATGATAACAATATCTTCACCAGAAGCTAAATAGCAGCATTAGAATATCATTAATGACATAATAATATTATATACGTCGTACCTTACATAATCTAATAAAAGCAGATTAAATGTATTAATGTTGACATTGTATATATATGTTACTGTAAAAGCTTGAACTGTAGTAAATCCTAAGATTTTCAAGTAAAACCTAAGATCTACCAATTCCTAATGGTAAATGTCCGAAAAGGTTTGCGATACGAACTTTTACCACCATATAGTTGGTAAAACTTAGGTTTTACGTTAATAGCACGGTATATGTTGAAAACAAAACGGCCAAGTGCGAGTCGGACTCGCGCACTAAGGTTTCTGCACTGTTATAGAGCAAAAACAGGCCAGAGATTGTGTTTTTGGTATGGAAGGCCCCATAGGGAAATATTATAAATTATTAAAGTGGTATTGCCCAGCAGTAGGACACTGCAGGGAGTGCAGGCTGCTTATAACTAATAATAATAAAGTGGTATTAACCCTGGGAGAGCCATGCTTCGGCACGAATGGGCCGGCTCGACCGGAGAAATACCACGGGCTCACAGAAAACCGGAGTGAAACAGTTGCGCTGTGTTTCGCCGATCGAATAGCGATCACCGGTGCTCTTATGGGGCTTGAAGGATTAATTTTTAATTAAGTACTTACATCATTATTTGATTGCTTTTTTTACATTAAAAAAAATCAAATATAAGAAGAATAATAATAGTAGCTTAGCTGGTAAGCATTATGTTCCTATTTCGTTGTTAAATCTCAAATAGAGAAATACTGATTCAGTTAGATAGATATGATAGAGATTGAGATATTCAGAGATGTTGTACATAGGCTGCACTAAAAATATCGGGAATGGAATACTTCCACTATTCCTGTCATATTAAAATCTTTTCAATTGGTTGGTTTTAAAAATCGAATACCATTTATTTATTTAAAAAAAGATTCTCGGTCTTGTCACAAGGTCTTGTCAAACTTGTTTCGTCGTTGAGAAAATGGAATTGACTCGAGAAAATTCTAGAGCGATGATTTATTATGACTTTCGAAGTGCTTTAACACAAAAACAGTGTGTTGAGCGGATAATTTCTGCATTTGATGATGAAGCCCCATCCAAAACCACAATTTATCGCTGGTTTGCTGAATTTCAACGTGGACGTGTCAGGCTCAGTGATGATCCTCGTCAAGGTCGTCCAAAAACTGCAGCCACCCAAGAAACGTTGATGCTGTGCGTAAGCTGGTTGAGGAAGATCGACATGTGACATACCGCGAAATTCAGGCAACTTTAGACATTGGCATGAGTCAAATACAAATGATATTGCATGAACAATTAGGTTTAAAAAAGTTGTTTTCCCGATGGATACCGCATTTGCTCTGTGAAGAGCAAAAAGCGGCTCGCGTTACTTGGTGCGTCAGAACTCTCGAAAGATTCCACGCAGGTTCCTCAAATGCTGTATACAACATCGTATCAGGTGACGAATCCTGGATATACGCGTACGAACCCTAAACTAAAAACCAGTCACAAGTTTGGGTGTTCGAAAATGAGTTAAAGCCAACAAAAATTGTTCGTTCACGGAGTGTTGCAAAAAAAATGGTGGCCACGTTTGTCTCCAAAACCGGCCATATTGCGACTATTCCTCTTGAGGGACAAAGAACGGTTAATGCAGAATGGTATGCTAGCATTTGTTTGCCACAGGTCGTTTCTGAACTCCGTAAAGAGAACTGCAACCGCCGCATCATCCTCCATCACGACAATGCGAGTTCTCACACCGCGCACAGAACAAATGAGTTTTTAGAGCAAGAAAACATAGAATTATTAGACCAAAAAATAAATTGCGTGGTCAGAGATTTTCATCACCTGAAGAAGCTGTGGACGCCTACAAAACGGCCATTTTGGTGACCCCAACTTCCGAATGGAATGGTTGCTTCAATGATTGGTTCCATCGTATGAAAAGATGTGTCAAATTTCGCGGAGTATACTTCGAAAAGCAATAAACACATTTTTAAATAGTACTGTTGTGTCACCTCCTTGATTCCCGAAATTTTCAGTGCCGCCCTCGTATGTTATGCTGTGTGAAAATAATTTAAATAGGTTAGTATTACTTACTACTATCGTATATTATAATAACTAAGTATATTATGTGCCTACCTGTTTTGTCTAATAGTTCACTAAGGTAAATAATTAAGAATTACCATTTTTTTTATTCCTAAAACCAACATTTACCGTTGACAGTAGAAAAACCTAGCATATACCGAATTGTCATAGTAAATGTTCGAAAAGATTGTCGTATTTTTATAAATACTTACATTTACCAACTCGTGTCGGTAAATCCTAAGATTTACACTCAAATCTTAAGATTTACCGAAGTTCTACACGAAAATACCTTCCAGCCTTATAAGTTTAGTAATTTGCGAAAAATTGTAATTTGTAATGCATCTGACAATTTTTTTTTTGGAGAGTAATAAATGAGCTAGGGAAATTGAAGGTCTTTGGAGGCCCCCTGTGATCGGGGGCCCTAGGCCCGGGCCCCGTGTGCCCTTAGTGTAAGCACGGAACTGGATAAAGAATGTTTATGTCAGATAATGACGAAGTAGATTACACATAATCGTCACATCGGCATCCGAAGGCTTCATTATAGTACCACAAATATCTAGGGCATTCTAGGGTTCCTGTCTAATTACTATAATTATTTTAGCTTATAGATCACCAGCGAGGAATCTGCTTGTTGTGTCTAAATACACTAATATATAATATTATATATTATTAGATATTTAAGTAGTGATCGCAGTTTGTAAATTAACATCGATGTTTTACCCTTCAAACCAGTCAGAAAGATGAAAAACTTATTTTTTTTAGTTCGACGATTACTCAGTATAGTTCTACAAATATCTGGCACTTGTCATTATTGGTGGGGTTTGGATGCAAAGCAGATAGGTATATCACATAAAATAACGAAAGCGTTGGCTTTCATTCTAGCCAAAACTGAAATACTTGCCCATGTTGTAACGCTTTGCATGATCTTCATCACAGAAAAGCATAGGCTGCACTAAAAATATCGGGAATGGAATACATCCACTATTCCTGTCATATTAAAATCTTTTTAATTGAAAACTCCTTGGTTTTAAAAATCGAATACCACTTACTTATTTAAAAAAAGATTCGCGGTCTTATCACAAGGTCTTGTCAAACTTGTTTAGTCGTTGAGAAAATGGAATTGACTCGAGAAAATTCTAGAGCGATGATTTATTATGACTTTCGAAGTGGTTTAACACAAAAACAGTGTGTTGATCGGATGATTTCTGCATTTGGTGATGAAGCCCCATCCAAAACCACAATTTATCGCTGGTTTGCTGAATTTCAACGTGGACGTGTCAGGCTCAGTGATGATTCCCGTCAAGGTCGTCCAAAAACTGCAGTCACCCAAGAAAACGTTGATGCTGTGCGTAAGCTGGTTGAGGAAGATCGACATGTGACATGCTGCAAAATTCAGGCAACTTTAGACATTGGCATGAGTCAAATACAAATAATATTTCATGAACAATTAGGTTTAAAAAAGTTGTTTTCCCGATGGATACCGCATTTGCTCTGTGAAGAGCAAAAAGCGGCTCGCGTTACTTGGTGCGTCAGAACTCTCGAAAGATTCCACGCAGGATCCTCAAATGCTGTATACAACATCATATCAGGCGACGAATCCTGGATATACGTGTACGAACCCGAAACTAAAAACCAGTCACGAGTTTCGGTGTTCGAAAATGAGTTAAAGCCAACAAAAATTGTTCGTTCACGGAGTGTTGCAAAAAAAATGGTGGCCACGTTTGTCTCCAAAACCGGCCATATTGCAACTATTCCTCTCGAGGGACAAAGAACGGTTAATGCAGAATAGTATGCTAGTATTTGTTTGCCACAGGTCGTTTCTGAACTCCGTAAAGAGAACTGCAACCGCCGCATCATCCTCCATCACGACAATGCGAGTTCTTACACCGCGCACAGAACAAAAGAGTTTTTAGAGCAAGAAAACATAGAATTATTAGACCATCCGCCGTACAGCCCCGACTTAAGCCCTAATGATTTCTATACTTTCCCTAAAATAAAGAATAAATTGCGTGGTCAGAGATTTTCATCACCTGAAGAAGTTGTCGACGCCTACTAAACGGCCATTTTGGAGACCCCAACTTCCGAATGGAATGGTTGCTTCAATGAATGGTTCCATCGTATGGAAAAATGTGTCAAATTTCGCGGAGAATACTTCGAAAAGCAATAAACACATTTTTAAATAGTACTGTTGTGTCACCTCCTTGATTCCCGAAATTTTCAGTGCCGCCCTCGTAGTCCTGTATCTTTGGTCGCAATTCTAGTATGCATACCGCCATCTTATAATATCTTTGTCCGCACTTTAAATCGGAGCGAAGATTCTTCACGCCAATTAAAAGAAGCGGCTCCTATCGAGGGTCATTCGTCAGGGGATTAGAAATGCATTTGATAAGAACAATCAGTGTTAGCCGATTTGCTAGTGGCTAGCTAGTAGCGGCTAACTGTTAGCGGCTAGCGGCTAGCAGATAGCCGATGGGATCGCTACACGTACGCATTCCGGACTCGATATCTCGCGATATTCCCACGAAACGCTCCATCCCAGGGCTGACAAAACTTCACTAACTTTCGCATGCGACTTCGCTTCTTAATGCCAAATAGTTTCCTAACGAAAAATTTGTGAAAGCCAAGCGTTCTCTTACATAATTGTGAAAGATGGGAGAAAATACTTGATATATTTTAATTCAGGCAAATTAGCGTGTTATTCGCATAGGCATTCGTTTGTACCAAAAACTTCCCGTAACTCCGTTGCGCCAAAACTCGTTTATCACGCGGAAACCGTACATTTTTCCGGGACAAAAAGTATCCTATGTCCTTTCCCGGGACTCAAAGTATCTCCATGCTAAATTTCAGCAAAATCGGTTCAGCAATTTGTTACATTTATATTTTTATTATGTTAACATTTATATTATGATTAGTAATTTAGATATTAATTTTATAAGTCAGCATTAAAATAGCATTTTACCGACACGTTCCAAATTTTGTATTAAATTAACTAAAATAACATCTTAATTAAGACGTATCCTGTGATCAAAACCGCAACATGTCGGTCAAAGTAAAGTAATCATAACAATATTTAATTGTTTTTTGATTGAAAGTAATTGTACGTTTCTAATTCTTGAATAGAAAGCGTAACCGGTGATAGCTCCTAGCTATTTTGGAATATTTCGATGGTTTAACGTTATTGTATAACAGACATTTTAAATTTTTTGCTATAAGATCAATATTCGAAGTTTTAAATAGATACATGTAAAATTATAAATTTTACAATATTTGGGAAAAAGTAAGCTTATTCATAAATGATAAGTATTTTTAGTTTCTCGATTTTATCCTATATCTTATACGGTATTCACGTTGCTTCTATTGTAATCAGTTTGAATTCATTAAGACCTAAAAGTAAATAAAGCTTTTGGTAGGTTTTTAGGTTAATAAAAAAATTTGGTAGCTTTGTATATAGTATCTAGGCGACTTCATGCTTCCTAATTTTATGTCACAAAACCGCCTAATAAATAAGGGCTTTATGACTTATCAATTTGTTAGGGTCTTCTGAGTCCTGATGCACTTGGCGCAGCCCTGGCGGCGGTTATTTTCGTCACTAAATACATCTGCGTGATTCTATTTTATGTCGGTGGTGTTATCTCACACCGCTCTGATACTAATAAAAGTCCGGGAGCAAAAAGCTTACTAAAGTCGTATTCATTTCGTTTTTTCAACGCGTACCTATTTTATTTTTTGTAAGATAAAAAAAAATTGGGCAAAATTTGCCGCTCCTCTAAATCTGCCGCCCTAGGCTCCAACCTACTCAGCCTACTGGTAAATCCGCCACTGCCTAGTGAGTGAGCTGAGTGATAGGATTTAGGACTAAAAAACTATATTAGTACATATTTTAGTCCTCAATCTCTGTAATAATGGACAATTATTATAGTGAGGGCATAAGCCCAATTGCCACAACAGTAGTCCCAATGTCTCATACATAAATCGCGTTGAACTTTACCATTACTTTATTAGTTCAAATAAACATAATGTAATAAACTCGTGTCTCCGGCCGAGGTGGCGTAACTGATTAATATAACCTTTTCGTTGAGTAGTTTTGGGCGCGTTAATGTCAAGTCTGACTTATGTTCCATTCAGCTTTCTCGAGTGGCCTGGCCTGGGGTGATTCAATTAGGGTTTTTATGATTGATGTACTCTTTGCCTCAATTTTCACCAAAAGCGATATAGCCCTGGGCTTCTCAGTTTTCATTCAATTTTGGTTTTGGGAGCTTTAAGGGTATTAAGCTGTCAAAATTAATGTTACTTTGGTACTAAGGGCTGGCGCTCATTAGAGATAAATCATACAAGATCGTTAATCAAAACTTAAAATTACTATGATATGCTTAAGTGGCTCAATGTGCTTCGACGTCCTGACTACATATAGTTAGTGTAAGTTACAAATTTCGTTTGATAGTCCAGTTGATACAACAAGCAATCAACGCATTACAGAGCTATTTAATAAGATTTATAAGCAACAAAGTAGCTAAGCTGGCTAGAATCACGATAGCTCACTGTCACTTGCACCACGACAAATAACTTAATTGTTACTTTGTATAATTTGTGAGAGTATATATGCGTGATACGATTTGACTAATGTTACAAATCCTATTAACTGTCTCGCATGTTGTAGCAATTTAGGCCACTAACAATAGGTTACGAAGTTATGTTATACTCGGTAAAATACATTTCGATTTACATGTAAACAAAATAATTAAGCAGCTCTACAATAAATAGATTCTACCAAATTATTGTGTCTTTGTATTCCCTTATTTCGGGATTAATTTGTGACATTTAATTAAGTAGAATTATAGTCGCCCGTACAATATATCTTTTTCTTTATTGAAATCATAATTAGTTGAAACTTGAAACGAAATACTCATCGATGCTGATTTTTGGCACTCTGAGATACGAAGAGGTCCAAATTCAAATATTAGAATTTTTACAAGCGATTTTTGTGTTTACCCCAAGATAAAGGCGACCTAAAATATAGGCTCTGTTACTGTTTCTGTTTTGGCGAACAACAAAGTTAGCGTCTAACCAGCCCGTCTTAACTTTTAGACTTGAAAGTTTCTACTTTTTTACAGTGGTAACATATCTACATCTTACTGCTTCCACACTCATATTAACGGATATCTGCATCATGTCAAAAGACAACATCACTCGTACAATAGAACAAGATAACTTTCCTAACAAGTCTGCCGCGGGACGCAGCGGCGCGCGACGCGATGCTGCGTCCCGCTCCACTTGCCTCGCTGTAATGCCGGATACCTGCAGCGGGTACCAGAATACTAATTACCTGCACCTTGAGCTTTATCTAACGTCCGAATGAGAGCCGAGATATGGACGTAATACGGAGAGCATTGACGGCGCAGCGTAGACTATACTAGCATTTTGTATATAGACGGATTAAAAATCAAGGAATCTCGGGTCAAAACGCTGTCAACTAAACTGCCCTTTTTGAACTTATTTGGGGTTGTTTTGATTGTTTTTTGTTTAAGATATAAGTGTAACTTTTTTTCATATTTTGACCTGGTACGCGGGTACGATATAGCGTAGGTTGTTCATAATAAAATCAGTCATAGGTATATTCTGTGTTACATGATAAACCCGGTTCTTCTAACTTAACTCAATGACATGTTCGGTTCTTCTAACTTAACTCAATATTCTTGTCTACAAGACCTACTAAGAACCAATAATACCCCATCTTCTACCCCAGAACCAAAATAGTACTAACTGTATCAAAGCAACAGTTCATGTAGTGGTGTTGTCAGCCGTGGTCCATAAATCCGCGATGCTTCAGATATCGGCGATGGCCGATGACCGTTACCGCCTCTTACCGCCTCCATAGCGCCACCTGCCGGTAACGGACACGAACTGTCGCAGACATCTAGTTGATCAGCCAGCCAATTTAATGCCTCGAGTCTAGACCAATCATGATTCTGCGAATTTATTAAGAATTAAAGAAAAATGTTAGCAACTATTAAGACTGACCGTTCATATCGAATCTTACTACCGATGGAAATCTAGAGTACTATTGCGTTTGCCAAAAAAAATAATAGTTGAAAATGTGTGATTAAAGTAAGTATAACGATTTACTTAAAATATACTTGCGTTATTTTGCAAAAGCTGAAAATTTATAAGTGGTCTAAGGCAGCGATTGTCGTTTACATTCAGGCGGTTTTTCTGCTCGTCGTGCTCTATAACCTCTGTGGCTCAGTTGATGGGCTGTTGGTAGCTCAAGCCGGGGGTCGCGGGTTCGAATCCCGCCGACGACGGAACAAAAAGTTTTCTAAGTTCCTGGGTCATGGTCATATTATCATATTATAATAAAAATCTTAAATATATGTATAGTATAAAAGTGTTAAATATATCTCCGTTGTCTGGTACCCGTAACACAAGTCCTGCAGGTACTTACCACGGGGCCAGACTGACGTGGTGTGAAGCGTCCACAGATATTATTATTATTATACACTCCATTACACTTTTAAATTACTCCTGAACATTCGTAACTGAACAAATTAAGTTGTCATCTTGACACCGATGTGTAGCAGCGCTGACGATGATTATTTCGATCACCGATTAATTTGTGTTATGCTAATCACAAATTGGTAAACCAATAATTATTTGGACTGGCCAATTAAAACAAGTTTTTGCCTTTGATTTAGTGAATTTGTTTAACCTAAAAGTCCATATAACGCAAAAGTTGTTTAGTATGTGGCAACACAGGACATTTGATTACTATTTACGATATAAAAACATGGCAACACAGATTTGTCCTGAATAGTTTTAAAAAAGAAAAATCTTTATTCTTCGCGGATTTAAAATTTTAAATCTACACTGGGTTACAATTAAAATTTTATACAGTGCAGTAAAAATACGAGAATTTTGCTGCATTGCAGAGACTAAAGATGATGAAAATAGAATTCATTATTACTCGTAATTATTATTTATTGAACAATTCCATATTACTTATCAGTTAGTGGAATGAATGCATGGCCCAACTTCAGAGTTGCTTATCCTCTTGAGCGTCGCGCGGCTCCTGGAGCCAAATAAAAGTAACCCCTTCTAGCGTCGCGCGGCTCCTGGAACAGCGGCGGGTACGAGATTTTTTTTAAAGAAGGCAGGTCGCTATATAATAGCCCTGACGTCGCTGCGACCCATGAGGATCTATTGTGATTACTGATTTGTGACTGCCTAAGATAGCGCTACATTTTCTTGTATGAAGATTATATTATTTTATTGTACCTCGTATTTCTTAGCATTTATTAAGTTTTGAAATCTTTGAATATTTTTTGTTCATGTCAGTTCAGTAACAGATTCAATTGTCCAGTAAGAACATGCGAAACAAATCTAATAGTTATAATTTCGTCAACAAACTTGCAACACTACAAACTAGATTTTGTTGCTACACCCAGTGGCCACTCCCTTCCTTATTACAAGGGGGTAGGGTTCAAAATAGCTGATAACATTCGAGCGTTAGAAAGTAATTTCTATAATTGTTTTTGCTTGTATTAAAGCGATATGTTTAAGTTTTTATTACTTTGTGTAAGTTGATAAGGGTTTTGTAATTCTGACGGCTCGGTTACATTTAGTTCACACTTCATAGCGTACCTCATATTATTATGCTGTCTAGTGTCTCTATGTGAGTTATTAAAAAGAAATAACAAAACCACTAGTAGGACTTTAGTTCTCTCGATAATATTTATATTATTATTTATTATCATCGAAATAAAATATCACATTATCAACCTGTGTAAACTTAATTTTATTTAACAAAGCTAAATGTAAATTAAAATATCTTTATTACGGTTTTTCAAGTAAAATCTTTTGAGCAGCACTATGCACTTTTGTTCAAGGATGGATAAAAATGTCCGAAAACGGGGGACAGGGGACCGCCCGCGCCATCGGAGAGTAAGAAAGTAAAACCTCCCTCTTCTCCTACCGTAACCGTGACGAAAAGTATACCCTGCTGTTATATTTTCATTTCTACATTCCCGTTGTTTTTTATGAAGAACAACGCTGTGTGTAAAATAACCTAACGTAGTTTTCCTAATAAAAAAAAAACTCGTAGAAATCAATCTTTGAACAAACGACGTCACACACATGTCGCGCTAACGGCCCCAACACACGTGAACAATACGCGAATCGTAAGGAAAGTGAAGACAACCGGTATGGGATACTGTTGAGTGTTGACTTTCGTTTGGTAACTGATAGGCCAGATGACCGCGGTCACTGACCTGCTATATCAACTGGGATATAGTATAGTTTATTGATGATAATGTCTTGTATGATAGAGTAAAAAGTAAGTTTAGTAGTTGAAAAGTGAGAATTTTTATCAATAAGTAACAGGAAAAAAATATCCACAGCATATAACCTCCTCCTTTTTGGAAGTCGGTTAATAAACAAATAAAGTATTCGTAACAAGAAATTTTTTAAATTATTGCGGCGCGCGTTTATGTCTAATGTACTAAAAATATTCATACTACAAATAGCTGTCGATCCTGGCGACACAGGAGATACAGTGGTGGGAATGTGTGGTGGGCCAAAGCTCGATAAAAAATAATAATACTACAAATAGATTATAATATCATATTCTATTAAGCTTGGTATCACAATATTATATCACGTAGTGAAGTAGCACAGTAGCACATCTTACTTAATGTTTTAGTTAGATTAAATTGGGCTTGAACAGAATATTTGTAAATAATTATTCTCTATTGAGTCTATACAATAAACATACGTACTTATTGTATATAATTTTGTATAGCCGCTACTTTTTTTCCCCAAACTTATAACCCTACATAAAAAGAATACCCAAATGTATACAGATCGTATCACGTTTTGATAATGTCCAGTAAATGTGAAGGTAAAGGCATATCACGCTCGACACACCGCTGACCGCCCGCGCCACCGTTCGCCGCTTGTCTTGTGCCAGCAGATTTAAGCGCTTATTCCACTTATCCTAGCTAGGATCCTAAATCGGAAAAAAATTAGTCGAGTGGAATAACATTTAGAAAGCTAGGATCCTAGCTAGGATAAGTGAAATAAGCGCTTAAAAAAATTAATGTACCTTATTAAAGATTTATTTAGCTATTTGTAAATTGCAACGCTTAAATCTAGAAACCACGACAGAAGAAAGAAACCACGGATTTCGAATATGACTACTTACATATTAATTATTAGATGACGTCCGCAACTTCGTTGCGCCAAAATTAGTTTATCGCGCGGGAACCGTACATTTTTCCGGGATGAAAAGTATCCTATGTCCCTTCCCGAGACTCAAAGTATTAAAAAAAAAAGAAAGTATCTCCATACCAAATTTCAGCAAAATCGGTTCAGCGGTTTGGCCTTGAAGAGGTAACAGATAGACAGACAGACAGACAGACACACTTTCACATTTATAATATTAAGTATGGAAGTATGGATAACATGATTATTTCCACAACAAAAGTAAAAAGTCTCCCAAAGAGGTATTTTGGATCAAAAGCTCCTACTGGAGTTTTAAGTTTAAATACAAATTAAAATTGTTTTCTATAATATTACTAGCTGTCCCGGCAAACGTTGCTTTGCCATAATATATTTGCCATATTATTTTATTGAAGTGACTAAATAAGTATGTCACCATGGCAACGTCGATCGCTATCCCGTCGCACAAAAAATGGTCGCCGTCAGTCTCAGGTTGTAATAATTTACTATTATTTATTCAACAAAGGCACTTATCAAAATATAAAGTACCGAGTAGCCGATTCTCAGACCTACTGAATATGCATATAAAATTTGGTAAAAATCAGTAAAGCCGTTTCGGAGGAGTTCGTGGACTAACATTTTGACACGAGAATTTTATATATAAGAAGATATTTCTTTAGTTGATGTTTCGCATGATTTCACAGTCTCGTTCTTTCACACGCATCCAAACTATCAGTGAGGAAAACTTCCACTATAAAGATTTAAGATCGCCTTAACAGGTTGATAATATCGCTATTTCTTACTTCTTAACTTAATTATCATGTTTTGGGAAATACAATAGTGAGGGTAATAGTAGATGGTTCTAAAAGATAGGAGTAGTTGGTCAACTATAGCTGCTTCCGTGGAGAACGTACATTCTGATATTTCTGTGATTTAGATTATTGTTCCATTTGAATTTCGTAACTTTATGGCTCTAAAGAAAATATTTTTTATTTATATTTAACGAATATACATGTATTAATAATATTAGTTTAATACAACAACTACAATTTTGTCTCTACAATAAACTTTTTATAATAATTATTAAACTTTTCAGTTGTAATAATTTAAAACCTACGAAAATTTTTCAGTGCTGCAAATCCATACTTTAATAAGATACATTTGAAAATGTGTCTTTCTGTTACCTCGGTAACACTCAAACCACTGAGCCGATTAGAATGAAAGACATTCTCTTTGTACTCGTAGATACTTTGAGTCCTACCCCGGTACTAATATTTTTTAATGCCTAGATTTCGTTGCAGCCTGGATTTATAAATAAGCCGTATAGGCCGCTAGGGGCGGCGGCGTCATCCCTATGACGGTAGATATCGTACATTGGGCGGCGGAAATATAAGTGACCTACACTCTACAGCCATAAAAAAATATGTATCTACTATCTTGCACTGTTTCTATGGTAATTAACAAGACTCTTGTCTCGAGAGTTTATAATGTTTTATTCCACAGCAATGTTGATTGGTTTTTTTGACACAGCTAAATTATTCACCATAGATTCCTTTAAAAAAACTCAGTAACCGAGCATTCGTCAAATTATTGGAGTATGCCCATTATGCTCCGAAGTCAGCCAGGCCTAAACTCAAGGATGTCACGGACCACGTTGTCGTGACATAATCGATTACATTATTTACACGATCAATGTCACGCTTTTTGTACTCCAGTTTACCTTAAACTTGTTTTTGTACGTCATAAGTCATACCTTATAGCGCTCTGCCTTGGATAGAGCTAAATATGGTACTGGATATCAATAAAATAATGAGTTATCACTGATTATAATATACAAAAACATAATATGTAAAAGCTTTGCTGTAAATGCGACTGCCAAAAAATATTAAAGTTTTATAAACTCTTATAAACAGTCTTATAAACTGTTCATAATAATATATTCAACTTTACCGATCCTTTTTCTTTATTTTTGTACACTTTAAGGTAGAAAGTGCTTTGTCTAAACATAAAAAAAAGTTTAAAAAACATATCGCCCAACGTGGGGCTCGAACCCACGACCCTGAGATTAAGAGTCTCATGCTCTACCGACTGAGCTAGCCGGGCTGTGAGCGTTCAATCGAAATTAAATTACCGTATCATCTTCAAGGTGAAATTTCAAATTTAGAATAAGTACCTCTATTTATATTTTATTCTTTATCACAACCCAGTTGTTCGTGACCTCACATACTATTTCTGCACAATATTATTAGTTACAGTTAACAGCTGAGTACTTTATCGTAGAGATACTTGTCTAAAAATAACCCAATCGCTTCATCAGCGTCCAGGCTGGACGTAGCCTGGACGCTGCCAGCCAGTCCAGCAACGAGATATTTTAGTGACATAAAGTGGGGGTAAAATTAAAAAAGAAACTTTGTTTTGCCTACGAAGGACGCATGAACGTAATATAATATCCATTGTTTACAGACGTAGCGGTATATCATTTCACGAGCTACGTGTGAAGCCGGGGGGCGAAGTATTATGTAATGCAATTAAATTAGCGTCTAGGGCGCTTCCGTCAGCACCGGCGCCCCGCGGCAGGCCTATTCAAATTCATGCTAACGGTACACGGGATTTCATGATGTGAAATGTGGAATTGTGTAATGCAATGGGCGCTTTTATTGCCTATTTAAGAGCAGTTAATAGTAAAATGAGGTTTAAGATAGTTATAGAATATATTTCTAAATAATTACTGCGTTAGTTAAAGATTTCACTGAGCACCTATTTAGGTAGATAAATATTGCTAATTAAGCGTTTGTAGTCAAAGTGTATTCATGACCCTGAAGTTTTCTAGCACATCATCTGTCAACATTATAATGGTCTGCTTATACGGGCAACTAGAATTGCTCAACTCCAGTCGATTCTCGTCAACTTTGACGTCACGACTACATCAAGCAATTTGCGGCAACAAGCAGCAATATTGCGCAATACAATATTAATATGAGTTATAAAATATTGAGCGATATGAAATAAATTGCTCCATATTGCTCCACTAATTGCTCCAGATCGCTCCATTCGTGTCGCCGAGCAATTATTGCCGTAATTATTGCCCGTACACGCACATCTTAAGAGACACATTATATTTTTACCGTCGTCCCCTTAACATGGCAAACAAAAACGCGTCGCCACTCCCATATACAACAACTGCCATCCTGCATTCCGCGGCTTTTTACAATTACAATAATGATACTTGCATATTCGGTGTTACGTAAGGTCACCTTGACACTCGGTGACGCAACCTGCGGGCCGCGCCCGTGACTCAGGTGACCCGCCGGCCGGCAGAGAAAGTGATGAAGTGACACGTGCTTTTGGTAGTGACATTAAGGCAGGTTCTTGCGATAGTGTCGGTTGGTTAAATTTTTTTCGGCCGCCTACAGAATAGGTACGTAAGAGAAAAACGCAGGGCAATATAAGTTTTGGATTATGTTTTTTTTTCAAAAGCCGAAATTTTAAAATGGCATTTATTCTTGAAATAGCCAGTGTTGATTGGTATAGTCGTCTCCGGCCTACAAAATATCTTAGAGAAAAAATTTCATTCTTAGACATTGGTAAACAAAACGCAATCAGCATAAGTTTCAGCTTTTTTATCATCTTTCCAAAATGTTGACTAAAATTCTGCCCCCGATAGTAAGAAGGACAAAACGCAATCATCATAAGTTTCAGCTTTTTTATCATCTTTCCAAAATGTTGACTAAAATTATTAAACCTACAAGCACTTGCTGGTAATCCTAAACAGTACTAACACAGTGTAAATAACTACAGTGGTCCAACGCCTTTGAAGTCGCGCGAAATGCCGCTTTTGTGTAGGTATTCGTCATTGCTTCAGGGTTGTCACAATAATGTGTTTATTATAATCTGTTCTACATTTGATGTATTCGTAGTATTTGTATGTAGAATATTAGGAATAACAAAAAATAGATATAGCAGTATTATAAATAAGGAGTTTTATTATAAAAAATACAAATGCTTATACAAAAGCTTAGGGTTCGCATGATATACCTATATATATATATATATATATATATATATATATATATATATATATATATATATATACGAACGCATATACGTATATATATATATATATATATATATATATATATATATATGATACTCAAAAGTATCTATCGTTGATTTTTACTTTATTTGAAAACTTTGAATATCAATAATAAATAAATGAGTTTAATTTTACTTCCCTATCTTCAAATTATCAGACATACAAATTATTTCGAATCAACTATTACGAAAAAAACATATCAGAGTATGAAATTTGTACTTACGTAATTTTGAAAATATCAAAAATTAAAAAAAACAAAAGTATCGAATATAATATGTATATTATGTATTTAAATAAGGACATACATACAACTCAAACGAAACATCGACACGCAAACCATTTAAAACAATTAATTTAAAAAGCGTCAACCCCGGCTGACGTGTACCGAACGAGTGTATGGCAGTTCGGTATCGCTACCGCGCCTCTCTCACCCCGCATGCCTCGCACGGTTGCTCTGTCTAGACGCGTTCGTTGGACCACTGTAGTTATTTACACTGTGGTACAAACATGTATATTATAGACTGTATATCTTAATTCTAAATTTGTATATCTTAGTTCTTAAATAAGACAGATTGAACGACTACTTTATAATTCTATACTCTATAGCTAGGAAGTGCTAATAGAAAACTGCATTCGGATTATCTGTTCACAAAGAATCTGTGATGAAGTCGGATAATTACGTTAATAACTGCAGTGTCGTCTCACGAGGCTGCGCACCGGAACAGATGCTCGGCGCTCCTACACTTTGTTATGTGTTTAATATTAATGTTGCACAATTAATATTTGTGATTTTCTTCGGCTAAGCGGCTTAAATCTTAAGCGATTTCTTTGCCGTTGGAAAAATTGGAGGTATATTAGACATAATATTAGCACAAGTATTTAGCAATACGAGTCTCAAAGTTCAAACGAGGCGATTCGATGGTTACTTTTGAGTTTTGACAATATCACTACGAGTCTAAAAAACCTTCCCATTCATGTAGGTTTGACTAACAATATAAATACTTATTCTTACTGACTTACGTTACTCTTTAGTGCTAAAAATTGATGTTTTAAAGAAATTATACTTACATTTTTTTATACATTTAGGTACAATTATACAATTTAGCCTTAGCCTCCCTAATGTTACTCAATACTCAATTTCAGAATCTCTTCAGTTATTTGATGAAATCTGACATTCCAATTATTATTATGTTTTGAGATATCCACCGGATGCCTAAGTAATTATAACAATTAAATTATTATTATAATAAGTGCTTGTAGGTCATAATATTTCATTAGCGGTGATCTCACACGCGGGTCACCGACCGATCACGCGTGATTTCACTCTCGATCGGTCGGTGCAATCTATGGGCACTCGATGAATCGATCGGTGCGAATCGATCTGTTTTAGAGCATCCTATATGTCAAATAAAAAAAAAGTTCACCCCAACAAATTTAATACCCAAAAATCAAAATTAATTTGTTGACTACTGATTTCCCACACGTTTGTGCACACACACTGTGCGTTTCAATCGATACGTTGCTATAATGGTGCGTTTCGATCGATGATAGCTCATAGCCGAACGTTGTGATTCGATCTGTGCTTTTTGATCAGTGCGATTAATTGGCGCGAACTGCGACTTGTTCAGTGCGTTTCGATCGGTAAGAATCGATTTATTGCGATTCAATCTCTGCGACTGCGACTCTCTGCGACTCGGTAGGTACTCGGTGTATAAAGACCGTACGTACGTAGTATCCCCTTAGTAGTCCGAGAGACACACTCATCTGGTGCGTTTTGATCGGTGGGTGAAGTCAAGTGATGTACTTTCTAAACTGCACTTTCTCAAAATATTACGCAATAGCCAATTTATATATCGATGCGTCATTATGACATGTGAAGTGATAACCTGACAAACCTGACCTGACCCGGCTACTTTCTATGAGGACTAGGAGCTCATCTTGTGATGCAATATCTGGGTAATGAAAATAAATCAATATTATTGGCAGAATATAAATGACAGAAATTCAAAATATCTGTTTATTTAAAAATCTTATGAGCGTCCAATAGCTGTCTTTTAGGTTTCTTGAGACAAATACTTTTTCACCAAATATTCTACTCTGCCTACTCTACCAAGCCCTATTCCCTTAATGACATAAGACACATAGGTGAAAACTTAGTATAGTAACGTCGACAAATGAAACAATTTGACATATTATAAGGGTTACGTAGTATTAAGTAAACAGTGATTGAGGTGTGGTAAATGAAAACGGACACTAAATACACAATTTGTTTTTTAAACTAACAATACACTTACACTCCCTTGACTAGTGTGTGTTGGTGGTTGGTGGTGATGTCCGTTTGCTTTCCAATCGAAAGTTAATCGCTACAGACGCGAATAAAGAGACCTATTACACAGATAACTCGCAGATTAGTCAAATATTGAGATAATAATTGGCTGTTAACTCGCGTTTATGTGTTTCTAATTACTTTTAGCATTAACCATTTTAACGCAATTTAAAGTTTTCTTTTTGATTGCTTTTAATTTCGACTATTTGAACACGATTTTCTTAACATCACTGTTAAGAAAATTATTATTGTTATATGACAGCGAGGCAAAAAAAAAACTATCAGTACTTAATTATATTATTTTGCCATGAGACCATGACTTTTTGTAACGAAATACTATAAGGCTCTTCTATTATTTATTCTACAAATAGAGCACTCTACTGGTACAGGCTTTGGGTAGTGTATTTGTGACTATAGCTGTACATCTAAGTACAATCAGCAATCAGTCGTGACTGAGGGTACTCAGAGCTGAGTTTTAGTGAGTACTGAGTAGTGAGTAGTGAGTCGTAATGACACAGGTGCGGCTCTCAGTGGGTCACGCGGCGGAGACTCGCCGGCTCCGCGACATAGTCCGCAACCACCAGCTTGGTAGGGCTGCCACTAAACGATAATAAATAAAATATGATAATAATACACAAATCACAATATCTAAATATGAAATTTCCCTGCGGATGTGCTTAATGTCTGTATCCTGAGAGCATGTAGATCTTCGCTATTACGAGAGATTTTTACAACAACAATAACTTATCATCATTCATCTATCATGGCTGCGCTAACCGTGTGTCCTGATCCTGAATATCGTACCTGGAAAAACGATATTAAATAAAATTAGATGATTTATGTCGGAAAGTTTTTGTTCAGATGAGAAGCAACTACCGCCGTGCCGCCGCCCGTATTTAACAAAAGGAGTTATAAGTGCCAAGTGCCAACCAGTGTTGTAACTTTTGCCAGCCCTGGAGGCTGCGCGTACGTTACGTGTATCGGAAGGCTGTGCACGGCTCGGCGGCCATCGGGCACATCGTTAATTATCGCGGCCTACTGTTACACGTAACCTCCAGTGTGAGCTTTCATCTCACTCGCGTTTTCCTCGTCTCCAGTATTGATTACTGACTTACACAACACATGAGGCAACTCACAGCCTGTGCCCGGACCATGAAGAAGTCAAACATGTTTTGCTTCGTTCTTATCCATACTAACATTATAAATACTCATGTATGTCCGTCGTGCCGCTGAACAAATTTGAACAATGTTTCGTTTGTGGGTCCTGAAGGTCCCGGAAAAGAACGTAGGATAGTTATTTCGATTGAACGATTCGAACGGCGAAAATTCGGCGTTACATAGCATTACCTCATTTCGTTAATCTTATAACGCGTCCTGAATTCAGTTACATATTTTGCTCTACCACTGAATAACTAAGTACAATAGGAATAGAGCAAAGACTAAGGCCTGTTTCACCACTTCCTGATAAGTGACGAATAGGCTATCCACCAATTAACTTGACAGGTGAAGTATGGAGAATCTATCAAAAAAGTTGTGAATAGCCTATTCGGCACTTTATCAGAAAGTGGTGAAACAGGCCCTTAATATTTAGTTCCTTTAAAGTAGACTTTTGGGGTTGTCAGTGTTTCCTGTAATTAGAGGCAACAGACAGACAGAAACGCTTTCGCATTTATAAGTAATATTAGTATCAATTGACGAATAAACTTTATCATGCTGCCTTTCGCATTTACAATATTAGTATGGATTAACGAATAAGCTTTATCATACTGCCCATCAGCTTTCACACTACAACCAAACTCCTTACACCATTAACAGCCGTACATGGTTCGCGTCAAATCGCTAATTGTATTGTTTTTGTTGGCAGGTGGGAGAGCGCTCGCGTGACACCGCTTTCTCAGACAACATCAGATTTGAAGGTGAGTTAATACTGCCTGATTATGTTTATAGTTCATTGTACCTCATAATAAGGATCTAAGAGGCCATTTGTCTTGCCTGAGCATAAGTCGGAAATATACTAAACGGGTGTATTATGGAAGCTGTCAAGCATTTGTGTAGCATCCCACAAAAACATTACGTATTGAATAATATTATATGCAGTCATATTCTATCGATTATTTAGAACAGGGCCCTTATTATGACCGTTTATGAAAACTGCACGATTCCGTGCAGCTCACTTATAGGCGTAGTATCCCTAAGTAGTCTATGGTAGGTAGGTACATAATCGTATTTTATTGAATATTATTTATTTAATATGAACAAAATAATATAGTAAATGTTTAATGCAAGAAATTGATAAACTTTAACTTTGCAAAGTCTTCAAATAAGTGAAGCTATGTCTGGCGCTGGCAATACGCTAAATAATTAACCATAAAAACACGGCATAAAAAGTTTGGAATGCATCAAACTTGTGTATTACATACATGCATTACTGCAATAAAACAATATTGTAGGTACTTAGTTTACGTACGTAAGTTGAACTTGAACTAGGTAGGTTTTTTTGGGCTTGCAAATAGGTATTATTGTAACATAAAAAGGCAATTTATAAGTTTAATAATCCCTGATTCATGCCATGTAAGGCATTAATTTATATTATTAGTACCTACTGTGTACGCTAAACCAAATATTTTTTAAGGTTAATGGTTTGCTCGAGAAGAAAAGTCAATTATTGCAAGTGGGATGACGATGACAAAGTCCTAAAACGAAGACAATATATTCACTCAGAAGCAACTAGAAGAAATTGAATAAAAACTTGCTTTTAAATGTTTTGTCATTTATTTTCTCATTCAAATACATATATCTATACATATTCATAGTTCATACACAGCTTTCTTGGTACAACTAATATATATTCTGTGTCGATACTGTATTTGTCTCCTTATTATCAACCTAGTATCAGATAGGAAAGTGTTAAAACTCTTTTTATACTAAAAATATTTATACAGCGGAAATCTTAAACAAGGTTTCCACCATGTCACTTAAAAGTTCAAGTTGAATAAAATGTCCATTGTATAAATATTTGATTATTATTAAAGGAGTTCAAATATTAACTCCTTTGATGAATCATGAAAGATAAAAACAATATTATAATTTCAGACTTTATTTGCCAAACCAATTAGGTAGTATACATAATTACAAACTCTGCCTGCAAAGTTTAAACTATAGGAAATTGGATCTCTCAGATAGAGAGTGGTCAAGCGTTCAAGCAGTCAGTTTTGCGTTCTTTGTGTTGTATTACTTTATATTATAGAGATATATACAGGCGGCATTCTGAATGCATCAGAATTTCTCCTAAATAAATAAAATTTTAAAATCCATAGACGCAAATAAAGGAGCAGGACCAGATAACATACCACCGCTGTTCATCAAAAGGTGTGCAAAAATGTTATCACTTCCACTCATGGTCATATTTAACAAATCTTTGGAGACTGGGGTATTTCCTAGTGAATGGAAAAAGGCGAGAATTGTGCCGATATTCAAGAAGGGAGACAACAGCAATGTAAAGAATTATAGGCCCGTAGCTATCTTGTCTTCATTTGCTAAGATCTTTGAGTCACTGGTCTGCGATATCCTAACGAATCATTGCAAAAATTTAATTAATACCTACCAACATGGGTTCCAAAAGAAAAAGTCAGTGATTACCAACTTAGTCGAATATTTGACACCCATTTTCGAGGCGATTGATAACAAGAACGAAGTAGACGCTGTTTATACCAATTTTGCTAGCGCGTTTGATTTAGTCGATCATGGATTACTGTGTTGCAAGTTGGAAAAGCAATATGGCATTCGGGGTAGGCTACTCGACTGGTTCGTTTCTTATCTGGGCGGGAGAGAACAAACGGTAGTGGTAAACGGACACGAATCACTAAAATATTTTGCAACATCTGGTGTTCCTCAAGGTTCGCATCTGGGACCAATATTGTTTTTATTGTTTATCAACGATATTACATCATGTATACACCACTGCCGCTGTTCTTTGTTTGCCGATGATATGAAGATTTCGAGAGTCATTAAATCTTCATCCGATTCCTCGTTACTTCAATCAGATCTTGACCGTATCTACCAGTGGTGTCTTAACAACAAAATGGAATTGAATGCTTCCAAATGCCGCCACATTAAATTTACAAAGAAAAAGAAAGTTTTATCAACGCAATATCACATAAATAATTGTCCAATTACTCAAACACCGGAAATTCGCGACTTAGGGATATTAATTGACTCCAAGCTAACCTTTGGGCCTCATTTTGATTACATGATAAAGAAAGCATCAAGGACGTTAGGGTTTGTTAAGCGTAATTCAAAAGACTTCAGGCGCACCGACACTAGGATACTATTGTATAATAACTTCGTACGTAGCATATTAGAATTCGGGAGCATCATTTGGAACCCCTGTTACGAAGTCCATTCCCAACGTATCGAATCAATCCAGAGATCTTTTACGAAGCATTTGGCATATGTCACCCCGCAGATAAACAATAAATTGCCATACAATGAGAGACTTTCGGTTTTTAAAATTGACAAGTTATCAGATCGCAGACGAATGCTTGATCTGGTATTCCTGAAAGATCTTGTCACAGGTTCCACCCCTTGCCAGGAACTGTTAGAAACTATAGGATTAATTGTACCTAGACCCAATACCAGGATAAGGCAGAGACCTTTCTTTAATATTCCCAGGCATAAAACTAATGTCGGCAAGAATGCTCCTATAATAAGAATGATTAATTCCTATAATATCTGGCATAAAACATATGATTTAGACATCTTTCACGATCGCTCCACATCCTTTAAGAAAAAAATATTAGACTCATAAATTATTATTGTAAAATAAATTATTATTTAATATCATATTAGATTGTTTTGTAATAATTTGTCATTTTTGTAGAAGTAATTAATTAATTAAATAATATTGTATTTTTTCTTTTATTCTATTGTATTAGTAATTGAAAATTTACATGTTAATGCTAATTATAATACTATACTGGACATTATTATTATTTTGTAATTTTATAAGTAATTTATTCTCTCTGACATTATCCAAAATTTCTTGTAATTTTTATTATTGACATTGAATAATTTTTATTACTGACATTGAATAATTGATTTTTATTAACTTTACTAGTTGTTAAGTCTTAAATGTTGCATTGTGTTTTAATATTAATGTTGTGCATATCTCTAATTGATATGAATGCTGTAAAAGGACCTAATCGTTGATTATTAATGTAAGTTTGTATTCATATTGTTGATATGCCTAGTAAATAAATAAATAAATAAATAAATAAATAAATATGTGACTGTCCGCTCACAGAACGCTTGAACACAATATGACCACTCTGTCTGATAGGTAGGTTCCTAAGAATTAAAACATATACCCCCTTACTAATAAACGTTGTATAAGCTTTGAATAGTTATACAGTGTTTTGTTCCTGTCACACAAGTGACATTTTTAATTGGATCGAAGAAGACAAAACACTGTATAACTATTCAAAGCTTATACAGCGTTTATTAGTAAGGGGGTTAAATTATAAAATATTTTGTTACTTAACAATATAATATCTTGTTACTTGTAAGTTTTGAAGTATTTTAATATATAAAATGAATATTATTGTTATTGAGGTACAAAACTATCTATATACTTATATTATTGTGGTAATAAATAATAATAATATAAATTCCTATGATAATGTTTTTGAACAAGTGGGTATGTTAGTTATGCAATTTTTGTTAGGTTAATTGTTTTTTGGAAAAGTACTATAATGTACCTAGGTTTTATTTTTATTTTTGAGTAAAATTTAGTGACTTACACTTTTTATAATAGGTACCCCTTTTTATAATATCACTTTGTATAATACCCTAATTACTAATACAGTCAGTCAAGTTATAAATGAAAAAGTGCATATGAGAATTTAGTTAATTCGGATTTAATATACTTATGAATGCAGCTGTTTATTTTCAATTTAACTTCTCTAGTTTAGGTGTGTGTGTCAATGTTTATCCGGAGCATGTTAAACAATATTATACATGAATCTAAAGTTTCAATGGTTTGAGAACACAATCTCAAAATTCTTGTTAGGAAGTAAGTAATGTGCCTTTGAATTTACCTCTTTGGTGCAATGTTTATCATGCATATTATACCAAAATACTTTTCAAGGAAATAGTTTGTGTAATAACACAAAAACTATAGATTGGCGTTTATTGAATTGCTGTTTTTGACGTAAAAGCAAGCCCGCTTATGTCAGTCAGTGTTGTCATAATACGAAATTACTACTCAGTTATCAATGGAGAAGGATGTTTTGTGTCACGTGACCGTTGAGTGACTGGAAAATAGAGGTAATAATACCAAAATGACAGCCAGCCAGTTTAAGGGCTTGAAATAAATGGATATAAGAGGTAGTAATAAGGCACCAGAACTGCATTCATAACTCAACAAAAATGTTTGTGGATTAGTACACAAATGCTTAAAGCGACCATATAATAAACGGAAGTTTCTGTATGTTACGTAGCACTTTTCGCTTAATCAAGACTAATCTGCCTCCAACTTAAATGAAAATTTGAAAGAAAACCCGAATGGAAATCCTTTCTCTTCTCCTACCTATTTCCTTATAAAATATATGCTTGCCGGTCCCAAAATAGACTTAGCTTGTCCTTCAGACAACTCTGAAAATCTATCAATGGGTTTTCGTGGTTGGCTACTGCTGTTGGTCCTGACAACGCAAGAAGTGCAACGGTAGGAATGTGAGATTATTAACACATTAAAATATTACAAACTTTACTGCGTAAGAAGTACCTACACAAAATCTTAGGTTACAACTTTCCTTCGAGCTCCAAGCGGTCGCACGCGACCGCGATAACAATAGAAAGGCAATTATGTCTCGTTTTTCCACGATCGAAGGATTAATGAATTGGTAATGATTATCTTGACCTCGCAACACTTTTTGTTTGACAGGAACATTATTCGTAACCAATCCCAAAAGGTCAAATAGTCAACAGATTCTGATCGCAAAAAATTGATCGATCATCGGAAAGTTGGGCAAAGGGTAAAAAATACTATGACTTCCTTGTAATTGTTTTTGCTAACACAGCATGTCCAAACAACACGACAAAAAACAGGGCATACGAACTAAAGAGTTATTAATAGTAATATTTAAATATTAATAAGTTCCGACCACAGCAATAGATCAATATGTCTGTGGTTTCGACGAAAGACGGCGACGACGAAGAACTATTTATCGCGATATCGCTTATCGGGTTTTCCAAGTTAATTAATAAATATTACAATTGTAGTTTTAAGTTTACATAGCCATAATTCAAGTGCTGACGACAAGTGTGTATTATCACATTACGAAATGCTTACCCAACAATAGCAGCGATATGACAAGAAACGTCACAGTTTATCGAAAGGCGTGGTTTTGCTATAATTACAACCTCGGCAAACTCCGTGGGAATATTACATAAGGGTAATATTGTGATTAGTAGGAAATTGAGTCATTACGTTAATAAGTTATGATTCTATATTTGAATTGAGACTATTTGTGAGAAATGTATAGCAAATTATGTAAAAATTAAATCTATTTGTGCCTGGTTTATGAGGTCTTTTAACGAGAGTTTAACTATTTAACAGCTCTTTATTAACATTGGCCAATCAAAACCTAAAATCAATGAATAACAGCCTCAGATATCTGAAACAAATGATATTATTTAATTACTTAATAAAACAATTTATGAGAAAAGGGCCAAAGAAAGCCCTTAGAAACCAAATATACTTTTTTAATGTTTTAATAAGATACCCGTGAATGAAATCTAATTGAGACTGTATTGAGTGGTAATAATTCGTAAAATATTCAACTTTCTTTTGCCATAATGAGCCTACAAAGGCAATAATTCACGAGAACCAGTTGTGTAATTTCTAACGCCACAGACGACGGATGCGACGAAAGTGTTTTCCCCAGGATGTTGCATCCTCTGTTGACACATCCTCGTACTAGTGTGGTCATCAGCTAATGGTGGCCATGGTATGTTATGGTTTCCTTCAAATTAGCTGCTTCTACAAATTACGAGAGGTATTTGGAAGACCCAATTCGCCCCCTAATATCCATACTAATATTATAAATGCGAATGTGTCTGTCCTTAACCTCATCGCGTCCAAACCACTGAACCAATTTTTGCTAAAATTTGGCTTGGAGATACTTTGAGTTCTTGGAAAGGGCAGAGTATACTTTTATCCCGAAAAATTGTACGGATCCCGAGGAGTTGCGGGCGTAGTCTTTTTAGTTACTACGTAGGACAATAAATTACAGAATATTAGAGAAGTCTATGTAAAACACGTTATAAGCACACTGTGTGCTCTTCTATAGTTTGAACTCCTACGGTTAGTTCAATTAATATACGTTCAGTAGTTTTAAACAAAAAAATCAATGAAGGAAAATAAATTTATGTGCCATGAAAATATTACTTAATTTGAGTTGTGGAAACATTATAGTAGGGGAGGCGAAGAGGGGATTTCGGGAGTAGCTCGAGCGTGTCAGATTAAGCTTGTATAGGCTTCTGACATGTGTCTAGTTATCATGGTATAGAAATTAGATTACTCACGTGGTGGGTTAAAAAAAATTTATATTAAAATGTCATCCGATCTGTCAGATTAAGATAAGGAATGTTTAGTATACCCCAAAGAAGCTTCCATAAAAAGCACCGACATTTTAAAAGGGACAGGACAGGGACATTTTAAAATATAAATAAATAAACCTTCATATTTTCCTAACTAAACTTCGTAGATATTTTATTTTGCATTAAACTAAGTGATTTAGTCCTTTTTATGTCTAAAATATATTTATAACTGACATAAATAAGCAATTTTCTAAATATATTTTCTTTTTCAAAATTTTAAATTGGCTGCAGTTTCTGAACCCACTCAAATAAAAAAACGCTCTTAATATTTTTTTTATCAGCTTTACCTAATGTACAAAACCTACTAGGTCTCCATGACGCTCGAGTGACTACAAAAATAGCACCCTCCCCTCCTCTACTATCACAGATACGAAATATACAGTTTTGCGAGGTTTTGCGGCTATGTAGAACAGGAAGTTACTCTAGGATTGATGTCTGATGTGCTCGGATGTTATCAGTACGACAGGTGGCAGAGCTGAGAGATTGGTTCCTGTGGGCTCGGTTTTACCCATCTATCTGCATAGAGTAAGGGTGCACCCGTTACTTTGATCTGTGAAAGCGGACACGATGCTTCTGTGAAAAGAAGATGTCCACAGATTTCGAAAGTTATTTAAAAGAGGGTCCAAATTTTAATAGAATTATTTTATTTTAAACTATTTTTTTATATTGTAAATTTTTAATACAATTTCTTGCATCCACGTTAGATAAGGTGGGGGTAAGAGGCGAATGTCTCGATATCTAAAATATCCGTCCGTCCGTCCGTCCGTCCGTCAAAAATGGTCACATTAAACTTCTAACCGAATTAATCCGTCCATCGTAGGTATGGCAGACACAATTTTCAATTGTTCAATTGATTTTCAATTGTTATGCTGGCAGCCGGCTGCCGATTGGGGATTGATAGGTTAATGAATACCCCCAAAGCAGAGGCATCTGCACTAATTTTGATCTAAGAAGAGAGTATGTACCATGTACCCATCAGTGTGATCTACATGTAGCGGGGAGACGGGGACAGATGCACCCGCGGTACCGTTAACGCGTTACCAGAAACTGTCCGCGGTAATCGGCGATTTGTAGCGCTCCTGAATATGTTACAGCCGAGTGATAAGCTGAAGCGATGTGCGTATATATAGCAATTTCTGGTTCTAGTTACAAATTTCACAGCTAAATAATCTACTTCTTGTCTTAAAATGTTCCTGTTTAATTTCCTTTCAGATTAACTGAATCCGTATGGCAATATGGCCTATATTGCCATACAGATTCAGTATATTTACGTTTTTATGTTTACGGTAATGTGGCCTAAATAATGCATTATGAAGGTTTCTTCTTAATTAATACGATCAAAGAATCTATTCATGTAGCTTTACCTCTTTTCTCTTAAATAAACAAATAATTATAACTTTTTAGCGCGATAACCACCAGTTTCCGCTCGTGTCTCCGGCCAGCTGCTAAGCGCACGCGCACGCTATCAGCCGCATCGGTACTCGGTAATTGACCACACCTGTCCCCCGTCAGCCTCAAACATGTGTAGTGTGTACCGTACTGTTCAGTAGATGTCACATGTTGTGGTCACATTTTTTGAAGTGAAGACTTCTTTGGCGTAGTGGTAGAGAAAGTAAATTCTACTGCTGCTGTTTCACTTGCACTTTAGCCGGCACTCCCGGAGTGCAACCCGTCGTTGTTTCTCGAGGTATTGGTCACAAATTCCCGCCACTGCATAAAATAATTGTCCTGTGTCGCCCAAACTAAGCTAAACATTATCTATGAATTATAACATTAGCAACTATTACCGTTTTATGCTAGATTTAATAGAGCTAGCTCTAAACGAAAATTCAAAACAACAAGAAATCATTTCGTGATAAATACATATTTAAAATAATAGTTAATTACTATTATATCTGTCAAGAGTCAAGACTTGAACCATTAATTTAATGAAACAATTCTAAGAAGTTTGGTTTAAGTTCTCGACAAGGCCGCTGTTGCGACAGGTGCTTTGAATAATGAATAGCAAACATAGCTTAGATATATAGAGCATAATTAACGTCATAGATATGCTGATAGCTTGAACACTATGCTGGTATTTTCCCACGACATGAAATGGGATGGTGTTAGATTTTGGAGAAAGAAAATAATCGACTATATTACACATTACATAAAGAAAATAGAGTTCTGGGATAAATTGAGTTGGAAAATGAAGTGTCGATTATTGAAAAAAAATCAAATGTTAAATCTGACACAACAATCGACTACGATTTCCAGCTCTATAGGTACTGAATTATTAAATGTGTATGTTAAAAAAACTCCGGCTAAGGAAAAATAAACACTGTAAAAATAAAATAAGCTTGACCATAATATAATCATCTTTAATACACTATATTTTATACTTTTTCTACCATATAAATTAATATTTATAGCATAATATACATATACTAGAATCTATACTGTACTCGGCGAAACATGGCGGTAGCGGTCATTGACTCCCTGTCAAAAACTTGTCATTTTCTATACAAAGCCACGATTGACAACATCTGACACTTCATTGTCAATCGCGGTTTATATAGAAAATGACAAGTTTTTGACAGGGAGTCAATGACCGCTATCGCCATGTTTCGCCGAGTACAGTATAGATAGAGTCAGCTTTATGAGGTCTCTGTTGCCACACCATAAATGAAACGATGTGCCATGTTGGCAAATATGAGGCGATAACTTTTTGTCCACTTGCAATATTTGTGTAGGTTGATAGTTTGGTCTTAATGACTGTGTTGCACTGTTTAATAATATTGCAACATTAAGTGCCGTAAATGGAAATTATTTACACATTTTATCTAAATAAGGAATGTAGTTTTTTGCCTAAAATATATCACAATCAAAAGCATATTCTAATCGTAGCCTTAATTAATTTCCCAAGATCTAAATCTTCTAAAGTCCAAACAAAAACTCAAAGAATTATAAAATTACTTTTAAATAGAGACTAAATGACACCCGCAACTCCGTTAAAATTCGTTTATCGCACGGGAACCGTACATTTTTCCGGGATAAAATGTATCCTATGTCCTTTCCCAGAACTCAAAGTATCCCCATACCAAAGAAACACTTTCATATCTATAATATTAGTATGGATAAGATAAATTCTAACTTTAAGGTAGAGTTCTAAGTTCTAACCCTACCTTATCTGTACATTCGGTAACTTTATCACAGAACGTTAACACTTAAACCATTATCAGCAAGTACAAGTAATAAAAGCTGTTATTTTAAATGTTCATCAGATAGGTGATGGTATCGGCTAGATTTACTGGTCTTCCTCGTTATGTGCTCTCGAAACCTTCTGTATTTCCTGGTACCCTGGTACCTGGTAGCTACGATCCCTTTCCTGGTCATTTTGATCCCAAGATAGCAGTAAGTACCAATATCACATGCCATGAAGTTTAAAATTGTTCCTTTACCACTTATCTTACCGTCGAATGTCTTTTACACCATTGGAGTGCTCAGTAGTTCTTCTACTAGTATAATAACAATTTAACTAACTATTCAAATAGTACAGTACAGTACAGATCCTAAGATGTCTTAGAACAAAAACGATGTTCTCGACATGGGATGTGATTGACTTGTGAACGTTGAAAATAGAATTTCTCACAAGTTTTAAACCTTAACAACTTTGCTATCTATTTATTCTAGAACTTCACTGTCATTCAAACACTCCACTGAGGCCCCAGAAGGTTTAACCTGCGGCGTTAGATTTTTACTGCAGAACCTCCGCGGAGGTCACGGACCGCCGGCCCCTCCCATTGTGTTACAATAGATACCACAATACCAATACTATCTCCATCGGACCTGGCGGCGGCCATTGAGGCTAGACAATGCAGGGGCATTGTGGCCCCGGGCCCCCCGTGTGTGGGCAAGAGGCCCCGCGCTTTGTTGTGCGAAGACGTGTTGATACATTTCCAACGACTCGATAGTTCCGCTTACACAATGTAGCGAGAGTCTACAGATTCGCTATTATCCATCGATCTAGGCTTAGATCAGGAAATACCAGGGTATTTCCTTTGTATATAGTTGCAACCTCAATCATCAATAAACAGAATATGTATATCAGACATCTACCTACCAGCACTGTACTTATTTGGTTGCTGGTTGAGGATGCCACTTTATGTAAAAACGTTGCTAAAGTTTTTCACGATAATAAGAGAGACGCAATCCTCCATCCTCCGGTCAAGTTTGACATTTTGCTGATGACTGTCTTCCTGAACTACTGAAGTATAGCGTACTAAGTTTCTCGTCAATTCGCTCTCGATACTATTAAATGCAATTTGTCTAAGAGGCTTTTACCCAGAGGCTTTATGAAAGGCAGAAGGAAACTGAAGAAGCCAGTAGGTATTTCAGTTTCCTAATGCCTTTCACGAAGTAGCATCGAACGCGGCAAAACAAGAAGTAAGCCAGACGCGTTGAATAAAACATATCGGTGATTACCCTCAAATTACAGACATAATTACAGTGTATTAGATAATGTAGTGTAATGTAACACACCCGATAATTACAGTAGAAAGCCGATCGCCGAGTCATTGCGCTACAAAAGAATTTACAATTAGCCTGAGAACAAGTCAATTATTATAAAAAGCCCATGCTGCAGGGCACTCCTGATGTGCAACATCGAAATTACTCTGCACGGTCCATAGACAAAGTTCTACCAAAGAAATGGATTTACAGGCTGGCAGAGGTACTATCTATTACATAGTAGAGATAAACTACGATAACATGGCGCGCCCCTTCAAATTACTGTTTCAATGTGTGTAGTCACATCCTTATGAAAGAGTTTGTATGTAGTAAGTATTGAAGCAGTACTCGTAATATTTCACTTAATGTGACTTATTACCAAGATTTGTTGGTCAACTAATCATAACTAGCCGACCGCGCAAGACAACGCATTACGCACTTCAAACGTTTTGACAACGCACTTCAAACGTTTTGAATTCGGGAGGCGCGCGCCATGTTATCGTAGTTTATCTCTATCTTCTCCAAGCTAACTTCTTCTTGACATCTAATGTTGACTTAACATAAACCAACCCTGTTGGGTTGGGAAAAAATACTGGATATTTTATGTTTTTACATAGGACTAGGCCACAACACTGCGTTGCGGCGTCGTACCGCTAAAACTGCCATAGCAACGTGGGTCTTTGCGTTTTTTTCCAGCAATTTTTCTAATTATATGAGACCCTTGATCTAATGTGAAATAGCTCAGGCCATTTAGTCTTTCGCTTCGTTATAGAATCGCCGATCTAAATGTATGGAATTGACATAAGACGAGTCGAACGTCAACGTCATATTAACGAACGCTTATGTCAATTCCATACATTTTCATCGGTGATTCTATAACGAAGCGAAAACGAAAACATTTTGGCACACCCCCCAGAACTTCAATATTTTGTATACGGTAAGACTTTACTTTTCAGTGATTACAAAATAATATTAGAGCTCATCCGATTTTCAGTTCAATCAAACGCGTGATGACTGGTAATTGTTGTCGTCCTTGTTCGTGATCAAATTCCCTATCCCTCACTCCGCTTACTTGGGAAAGCGATAATAATAATTGGAGCAATTATTATCGTGGACAGTTTTCAGAAGCCACCACAATGCTGGGAACGCCGCACAATGACGGACGTGGAAGATTATTGATAATCTTCTTCTCAACATTAACTTTCTGATTAGTTTCTTGGTAATTAAATACGGGACTTAAGAGGACAGTCTGGTGACTTCTACGGAAGCAAGTTGAAAACCTTTATAAGAGTAAAGGTGTTCCTAATTCGGCAATTACGGGTAACCATTTCCACCATTTCTACGATGTTTTCTACAGGGTGATAATACTACTAAAACCACATGCCTTGATGAGTGGCAGTCTTCCACCGTGCGTTTTTCTCGTAACTTTCTGCCGCGCACTGTAAAACTCTGGAACGAACTGTCACCAGCAGTTTTTCCGGACCTATACGACCTGCAAACCTTCAAGAAGAGAGCGTATTCCCTCTTAAAAGGCCGGCAATGCACCTGCAGCTCTTCTGATGTTGCGAGTGTCCATGGGCGACGGTAGTTGCTTACCATCAGGCGACCCGTTTGCTCGTTTGTCCCCTTATTTTATAAAAAAAAATACTTAAGGACGTACTTCTGTGTCCCCTGTATAGAGTTCACTGTGAAAGTAGCAAGTTCGTAATCGCTGTCAAATTGGTCAATAACTTTCAATATTTTACATAACATGTTTTATTGATTTGTATGATGTGCTATGTCAAATTCCATACATTTTCTGCCCACGAATACAAAAAAAAAAAAACGCAAAATGCTTTCCTTTGTTTTGTCGTAGTCGGATAAAACAAAGTCGTTTAATCTGAGCCATGTGTGATGTTCCTTTTTTAAATGTCGATTATTGGAAGTGGAGTCACCCGAGTGACACTTTAATACTGAAGACACGGAGTATAAGTTGACCACCATCATAAATACAGACTCTTTAGCTGTTAATGTGATATAGGCTACAGCATCAAGTTTATGAGCGAACATCGACATACTAAAGACCTAGACGTCGCGAGAGACTATTGTGTCTATTTTCTAAGTCTACGTGCCGTACCTTCAGTGAATGTAAAATGGTTGCACTTTCCTATTGTATTAGAAAACACATATTTCTTTCATGGCTGTATTGATCGTAAATTGTAATGTTTCTAGAATGTAGAATATGTAACTTAATCCTTCAGGCCCCGCGTGAGCACCGGTGATCGCGACAACAATAGAATACAATAGCAATTCCTGGAAATTCCGACTGAAGTATTAAAAAGGTTTTTTTTTTGTAGAACGCACACATTTTTTAACAAACTTATCGTCCTCAAAGTGTCAGATTTTCTAGGTTATTTTCGACATCCTTAATTTTTTCGTCCATCATTTGAGGAAATCAGGAAAAACTATAACATTTTTAACGATCACAATGTGACACATCATGACATCACACAGTATAATAAGGGACATCGGAAACAGCCATTCTCACGTGACGAGAGGTCTGTAGATATAGGTACGTCGTTGGGCAGTATAAATTCTCTTGTAAATTTAAATATATCGAGTAATCGCTAAAAGCCCACGTGTCTGGAGGTTGCAGATACAGAATACATTCCAATATGACTGACTTATTACGGCGCTCTGTGTAAGTGGTACTTAGACGATAATGGTGCATTAACTTGAGTGTTGATTATTGTGTAAAGTAGTTAATAATTGAAGTAGAATTAGAACTTGGTAATTGTTAAAATGATTGTAATTCGATAAAAATTGTTATTAGTTGTTACTTATTACTTATTAGGTTTTATTATATGTTATTAATGAACTGAAACGTTGCAAAATATTTGTTACTATAAATAAAACTTCATAAATGAAAGGACGATTCTTCTAAGTGAATATTCGAATTTTAAATTTATTACGAGGGCGGCACTGAAAATTTCGGGAATCAAGTAGGTGACACAACAGTACTATTTAAAAATGTATTTATTGCTTTTCGAAGTATTCTCCGCGAAATTTGACACATTTTTCCATACGATGGAACCAATAATTGAAGCAACCATTCCATTCGGAAGTTGGGGTCTCCAAAATGGCCGTTTTGTAGGCGTCCACAGCTTCTTCAGGTGATGAAAATCTCTGACCACGCAATTTATTCTTTATTTTAGGGAAAGTATAGAAATCATTAGGGCTTAAGTCGGTGCTGTACGGCGGATGGTCTACTAAAAACTCTTTTGTTCTGTGCGCGGTGTGAGAACTCGCATTGTCGTGATGGAGGATAATGCGGCGGTTGCAGTTCTCTTTACGGAGTTCAGAAACGACCTGTGGCAAACAAATGCTAGCATACCATTCTGCATTAACCGTTCTTTGTCCCTCAAGAGGAATAGTCGCAATGTGGCCGGTTTTGGAGACAAACGTGGCCATCATTTTTTTTTGCAACACTCCGTGAACGAACGAACATTTTCGAACACCCAAACTCGTGACTGGTTTTTAATTTCGGGTTCGTACGCGTATATCCAGGATTCGTCACCTGATACGATGTTGTATACAGCATTTGAGGATCCTGCGTGGAATCTTTCGAGAGTTCTGACGCACCAAGTAACGCGAGCCGCTTTTTGCTCTTCACAGAGCAAATGCGGTATCCATCGGGAAAACAACTTTTTTAAACCTAATTGTTCATGCAATATTATTTGTATTTGACTCATGCCAATGACTAAAGTTGCCTGAATTTCGCGGTATGTCACATGTCGATCTTCCTCAACCAGCTTACGCACAGCATCAACGTTTTCTTGGGTGACTGCAGTTTTTGAACGACCTTGACGGGGATCATCACTGAGACTGACACGTCCACGTTGAAATTCAGCAAACCAGCGATTAATTGTGGTTTTGGATGGGGCTTCATCACCAAATGCAGAAATCATCCGATCAACACACTGTTTTTGTGTTAAACCACTTCGAAAGTCATAATAAATCATCGCTCTAGAATTTTCTCGAGTCAATTCCATTTTCTCAACGACTAAACAAGTTTGACAAGACCTTGTGACAAGACCGAGAATCTTTTTTTAAATAAATAAATGATATTCGATTTTTAAAACCAAGGAGTTTTCAATTAAAAAGATTTTAACATGACAGGAATAGTGGAAGTATTCCATTCCCGATATTTTTTGTGCAGCCTATGTAGTACCTAATTAGATCGAATTCTGAAATACGTAAAAGTTGCAAAATTAGTGAACCGTTTTTGTCGGCATCTGTGCCTACTGTCCCTTCACCCCTTCATGATGAAGTTGCTAAACAGATTTAGAAGAAAATTATTATGAAGATAGTTTGAGTTTCGTTACCAATCGTGGGATGTTTTTCATCACGAAAAATGCTCGTGAAAGCGCGTTTAACAATTTTCTACCCAAAAATCAATCTGAAAACAAAATATTATGGACGGACTGATCGAGAAAAAAATTATAGCAGATGACTATGGGGTCTATGACAGGCCCACCGATAGAGTCTCCTCACCTCATAACAATTATTGTTATTACCGATGGAATGCCCGAACCGCGTCAGTTAAGGCGAAGCACTCTCGCGCTCATTTCCATGTAAATATACACCGTGTGTGTTATTTGTTGAGAGAAAACCAGGTCTCGAAGGCTAGAAAGCTGTTAACTGTGAAATACTAATAATATGTATTCGCAAACTGTTATAAATAGGGACGTAGAGTTTTCCAGAATAGGAACACTATACTTACAAAGTATATCAAAGCTTTTCAAGAGTCACGACAAAGTTTTTAATAGAGTTTCCGTACCTCTTGAGATCGGAGATATTCAAAATATGTTTATGGCATACCGTAAAGTGGGGCTAATTGAGATTTTTGGCGTTATTTGGGACAACCCAAGATTTAGGACATAAATGTGTATAACTTTCTTTTTTTAATCCGTAGAAATATTTTTTTGTGTCATGGCAATAGTATGATAGTTGCTGTCAAAATAACACTTGTCAATGTCAGTCTATGACACAGTACATCGTTACAAGTGAATGAACTTCACATGTCATAATTTTAGTTTAAAAATTTTGGTGGTAAAACTTCTCATATACACTGAAATTCTAAAAGATAAGCGAACTATTTACTACGTATTCCAAATATATATATTTCAGTGTGGATTCTTTTGCTAAATGTCGATACGTTATCGTACATTTTGTTTGACTTCTGTAGACAAATTTGGATGGGGTTATTTTGGACGGCAACGGTATTTGGGTTACGTAAGAAATTGTTGATTAGTACCTAGGCAGGTTATTATACTAATAGAAATTAAGATATAGCTACGCTTATGATTTAACTATGTAAACCGTGATTTAACTATGAAATCTGAAAGATATCCAAAATAGCCCCCATTCAAGCGATATTTGGGACTAGGTTTATTTATTTTTTTACTGGCCACTTTAATATAAACGTCAAAACACTAACTTCATATGCAAAAAACACGCGCTTCCATTTCTAATTTTTGCAAGAATCTACCCGAACAAATAAATGAAATATAAACCAAAATAGTCTAAAATGTGTCCTAAATAGCCCCACTTTACCGGTACAATGGAAATTTTTAATCTAGACGTGCTCTATAAAATGCGATAAAATCTGCGCAAGCAAGTAAATGCAGTGCCTCCAGACTATTAGTTACCAAAACATTAGGCAGGTAATCTAATATATCGAAATAAGTCGGGTTTTCCTTCCTGACGCTATAACTCCAGAACGCACGAACCGATTTCCACGGTTTTGCATTCGTTGGAAAGGTCTGGGGCTCCGTGAGGTTTATAGAAAAAAAAAATCATAAAAAAACTTTAAGAGAAAAGCAGGTAAACAGGGAAAATCATTTTTCACGCGGGCGGAGCCGCGGGCGACCGCTAGTGACTAATGAACAAACTCACTATAAATTAATCGTTAAGCGATTGACGCTATCACTGAAAATGCTGACTCCTAAGTCCTCATCTACGTCTATAATATTAATAAAACTAGCAACTCTCTTCCAAAATAAAAACAAAATATGTAGTGCGATCGTGATTCGCCTTAACCCGGCGGTAATTCTCACGCGATCAAAGACGCAGCCGCGCCGCTCCGCATGACGCTAGTGCGGTCACCGGTCGCCGGTCACACCACGTCTTACAAGACTCTAATTGTAATCTTTTCGATGACTATTGTGGTAATAATTATTTATTTCGTCGAGTTATGATTACAATGCCCAGTGGAATTATAGAAATAATAGCCACCGTGCGTGAGACGGCTCGGAGGTTAATACATTTTTTTCAATATGGAGTTTTGCTTTTGTTTTGACTAGCGGGAGTATGATTTAACACGTTTGCATTAGAGTATGCATTATTGATTTGATTTTAAAGCCAGCTTCTTAAGCATTTTATCCCTTGCGAGTACTAATATTTAAGACGTGACCTTTCCAGCGTATAACACAAAGACGGGAGACTTGTCGCTGGCCCCGGGCAATAAAGGCGTAATCGGTAATATCAAAAATCGTTTTGTTCAGGAGAGACAAAATAAGCTAATTCGTTTATAGTGCAGCGTACAGTGGTCCAAAACAAGCCTTTGAAGTGTCATATGATTTTTTTTTTTACCTATTTAACCATATCAAAATAATTGAAATAGTGTAAAAATGTATTGAAATAATTGAAAAAATGTATAATACAACTAATAAGCGATATTGTTTCATTTGCAACATTGTTTATTGACTTTATACAAGCACCAAACCGCTTGAGATTTACGGCTGTAAGAACATAATACGACGTATTTTTCGCTTTAGATTTCGAGCGTACCAGCCGATTACTCCCTTCTTCTGAGGAATCTTACCGCGAAAACTTAGCTGTATCGTATCTTCACCGGTTTTTTTTAGTTTTGTTTCATAGAGTAATGCAAGAATACAGTTTTAGTCGTGCGAGAATTTTCCATTCCATAAAGCTGTTGTCATTTATTATACCCAAAATGTTATTTTAAAAATATGAAATAAATAGGGGTGATAGACTCAGAGAAGCCAAAAATCAAATAACATTAAAAAGGGCGTAACCGGCGTTTACCGCTTTGTTGCCCGGGGCCAGCGTTGTGTGTTGTGTAGTTATTTGCAATGTACATAGTTTTATGTTTTTTAAGATAAAATTAAAAACACCAGACTGGGGCAAGCATCTAGTAATCGCATTTTGAGAATATCAACAAGAATTTTGTGTAATTTATTTATCTGTAATTACGCTTTTTTAATAAGATATTCGGTCAAAACCTAATATAGACTAAATAGCATGTAAAATGTTGTATTAATTTAATCGTACCTCCAAAACAGCTATAAATCCACAATCCAATATCCCATATAAGTATTCTAATTATTGGTGAGGTGACCCAAGCAGGTCGCCTTGTGCCCAATCAGCCTCTTACAGACCGGCTAACACTCACCGACGTGCATTTTCGACCTTATGGCGATCGAGATAATGTATGGCTTTTGATAGTTTAAGGAGTTTCGACACCATGGGTTCAGGGCTCTATAATTAATCTTCATCACAAAACAAAAGATGGTGAAATAAAATTCTGATATTGGCTCAAGTATATAAGACCTACACGAGTTTGCACAATTACAATTTCTACACTAAAAAAGTTATGTTTGATCAAAATAGTTCACTATTTAAATACCTTAATACATATTCTGAATGAAGTGAAATAAAATGAAAAAAGTGTTAAATAAGTTTTGGAATCAAAATCAAACTATTCAGAGTTAATTTTTTACATTTTTTTTTCTGAAAGTTGGAACTATGGTGCCTACCACCGGTTCGTGAACTTACCCGGCGAAAGAACCGGCTTAAGAAACTTTGTATCGGCTAAAGTGTTTATCAGTTTGTTGGCAGACTTAGGGCATACCGTTACAGTAACACGTTACAGTCAAAAAGGGGGCTAAAATGAGACATAAAAGCAGTAATTGTTAAATTAACACCACACCTTCGAGAAAATTTCAGATTACCCTTTAAGAGGCCGGAAATGCTCTTGCAACTTGTTCATGGGCGACGCGACCGTTGTAGGTTTCCATCAGCTTTCACTTTGCTCGTTCGCCTCCTAATTTTATAAAAGAAAAACACAAAATTGGATAAGTTATTATTATTTTAAAATCTAAAGTCAGGTTTGGATGATTTTATCCTGTTGTCAGTATAAGGACAGTAAGCTAAGAACCACAAATATTTTTGCAACTGTAGCTGTACTACCGACATAATTAATATTCTGCCTTGTACAATCATTAAGTACAAATTACTGTAATAATACAAACAGCATAATAGGTATGCCCTTTGCGGATTGCTACCTTAAATGAATTTACTTCAACTCAAAATAAACAACATGACAAACAAACTAAATGAAACTCAATCATTACTTTACTTTGATAATATTTAAGAATTTTAATAAATCTATGAGCAATTTCACAATTAGATAATAAAACAGCATCATTACTTTCTAATTTTCTAATTAAAATACAATTTTTATCTAAAAGGTATTTAAATAACAATAATTTAATAATAAATTATGATACAAGAACAAGACACGCATTTAAATGTCTATAAAATGATAACTGAATAATAAGCTATAACTTTTTTATTAAAATTAAGTGTTATAAAACTTAGATCCAATCTAGGTCTCACGGTGTGAGTACTAGAGCAAGTGACTATCTATCAGCACTGACAGGATATTATAGGCTATAAATAATACGAGTTGAATACCTAGGTTCAAAGAATGCTTTTACAATTTAATTTATTTATTTAAGGCTGCTCTTTCGAAAAAAGCGTGAAACAACTTTTCATCGGCATTAACAGAGAAATTATATCTGAAAAAAAAAAATTAGTAATCTACATGATATGATACGTAATTTGGTTTTGCCATATTTTTTCTATCGGTATCATTTAAAAAACTGGTTGCACTCCGGGAGTGCCGGCAGAAGTGAAAACTTGATTATTAACGTTGTGCATTTTTTAACCCATTTTTTTAGAAAATCGTTTTTTAAAAAATCGTCAATCAAGTTGTTTCGATCAAGTTTCGATCAAGGTTTCGATCAAGGTTTCGATCAAGTTTCGATCAAGTTTCGATCAAGTTTTGAACAAGTTTCGATCAAGTTTCAATCAAGTTTCGATCAAGGTTTCGATCAAGGTTTCGATCAAGTTTCGATCAAGTTTCGATCAAGTTTCGATCAAATTTCGATCAAGTTTCGATCAAGTTTCGATCAAGTTTCGACCAAGTTTCGATCAAGTTTCGATCAAGGTTTCGATCAAATTTCGATCAAGTTTCGATCAAGTTTCGATCAAGTTTCGATCAAGTTTCGATCAAGGTTTCGATCAAGGTTTCGATCAAGTTTCGATCAAGTTTCGATCAGGTTTCGATCAAGGTTTCGATCAAGTTTCGATCAAGTTTCGATCAAGTTTCGATCAAGTTTCGATCAAGTTTCAAATTGAGTTCGAGTTCGATTTCGACACAAAACACTACTCTCCAACCGTCTTACGCGTTTTGTATGGTTTTTCGATCAACACGAAAATCTATCGCGAGTTTGACAGTTTTTACCCATCCCACGAGTGCTCAACGCCGCTAAAGAAGTTTTCACTTCAATAAAGAAATAAAAAACCAAATCACCTCCAAATCGTTGAATGAAACCACTTTACTCCTTCATTATTTATCAAAAGAATATATAAAAAATATCTACTGCTTTGCAATACATAAGTTAATAATTTGGTTTTTTTACTTTTTTAAAATATGTATTATATTAAGCTTTAAAAAGGTTTTTTCTCCTATATTGCCCTATCATGGACGCGGCGAGCGTCGTAACCGCCACCGTACAAGGCGCGCTGTTATGTTATTTTAATGTCATTTACGTCGATATTCGCACTGACAGACAATCGACCTGCTAATTTAGGGAGAGAGGGCCCTTAAAGAGAGTTTATTGAAAAATAGAATTGTTTAATCGACTTTCTAAGTTTTCGGCTGTAGCTTGTAAGTGTGACTAAAAGTGGAATGATAATAGTTTGATTTGTGGTTAACGGTTATACATAAAACAAAGTGTTATGTTTATGAACTTTGAAAGAAATAAATCAACCCTAACCTACCGTTTTAGGACGTAACTTGGCGAGAAGAATAGGCATAAGAGAGTTCTCTTACTTCTTGTCTTGCTATAAGAAGGCGGATACAAGTTATACAACTAAACTATTCGTATATTTATTAGAAAACCAATACAATATTTAATACACTTTACGACCAATAATACTGTCAATTCATATTAAAACAAAGTCCTCATAACGTTGAGTAAACAGATCCCACGCAATTACGCGTGGGTCGGTGCGCCCGCGATGTACTACGCCTAGATTAATTAAAACGATAGCGACTCCTACCTGCCAGGTAAGTGGGTAAGTCGCAGCGTCACTTACGGTTCGTTAGCACACATCAAAGGTCAGCTTAACCATCCCCAGCGTAAGTATTTCGACCTTTACGAAACGGCTTCGAGATTTAAAGTGCTGTAATTTAAAGATAATTTTTAAATTAAAGCAAATAAGATTAAATCTTAACGGCGACATTTGAAGCATTCCTGTACGTAGTAAAATATTATTGTTCGTCGTAAAGAGAAGTATGTATGGAAATGGGTTACTAAAGTAGCGTGATTATCATAACATTTTTTTCAACACATTTTTTTTAGCTTTAAGTTTATGCCTTGAGCAATTGACTCGCTTCGAGCTTCGTCGAATAAACATACTCCAAGCGAGTGGACAAATCGACTTTCATACAGTACAAATTCCGTTCAAGCCAAAAGGCCAAATATTTAGAATGCATACGATATTATAATCGATAAGTAGAATATTATAATGTAAATGGCGCAGCAAGGACAGCGGGCGCTGGAATGCGCGAAATTCCCACAAGTGTTATCTAGCAGTAAGTGGGCTGGGCGCGACCGCTGACCACGAGTGATCAAGATCTATAGGATTAACAACGATATAGTATATGTAGATGTAGCCAAAAATTTACATAGATATCGAAGATTTTTATGGCACAAAGAGCTTTGGAAGCGCAATGGAGCAGTAATAAATAATAATAATACTCAACTGTACTTTTTCGGATTAAAACATCGCATTACGAATGTATATTATTTTATAGAGTCCTTAAATACATACTTTTATACTAATAAAAGACTGTTCAGAAGTTTTCCTGTAAATAAGTTTCGTATTTTTATTTTAGTGCGAAGTATTTGCAGAATATTTCTATTGCCAACTTCGGTTATAATAGTCTGGAGTTGGTCGTTTGTATCAAATCAACTGGATAGCCATTTATTGCGAAACTGATTTATTGTTATGTGCATCTACGTACAATACATCAACGGGCAATAATTGATCGCTAAGGCCGCGAGTCGCGACCTACACCGCACCGCGCCGCACTGTACCGCTGCAGGTGATGTGTCTATTGTCCTACATGTTCACATGTCAGCGTTAACAGGTTATTGATATTATAATACACTGATTGCGAAGACAAAAGATTGTTTGAATAGAAATTACAACAAAATTAGATCGATTCTAAATTATTAACTGCGTGCACAAGAGGTATCGAGCTTTAGCGACGTCCTTTAGTGATGATGATCACCGCCTACATGTGGCTATAGCAATAAGGATAGGCTGAATTTGATGAAGAAGTTTATAGCGTTTTCATAGATTATGCGTCTAAGCTTTATTAGAATACAACATAACGTTAATCAATTCCTTTCTTCGGAGACATACAATGTAATGAATGGGATATATAATAATAATAATATCTATGGACGCTTCACACCACGTCAGTCTGGCCCTGTGCTAAGTACCTGATGGACTTGTGTTACAGGTACCAGACAACGGAAATATATTTAATACTTTTATACTATACATATATTTAAGATTTTTATTATATGATACACATATTTAATACACATCCATGACCCAGGAACTTTATAAACGTTTTTGTTCCGTCGGCGGGACTCGAACCCGCGACATCCGGCTTGAGCTACCAACGCGCTCACCACTGCGCCACGGAGGTCGTCAAAAAAGGTCAAATTTAGATTAAATCTTAATATTCAGTGAGGGGACCTAACTCAGGGGACGAAAGGGACATATGGGACGAAGGGGGCGGGCGGGCGGGGGGACAAGGCCGCGGCGATCATGAGCGAGCGGCGCGGCGTGAGTTTCCCACGACCACGCCATGGTAATTGTGTCTTATGGTAAACAGGTAAACGCACCTGTGCAACCGCGACATTGCGGAAGTGCGTTTATCTAGTAGCAAGTAATTTGGCTCACCATCGAATTGTGAGCCGATGATGATGAAAGATTAGGACCAGGGCCCGTATCACGAAACGGTTTTGAGACTCAAACAATCGTACGAGAATGTTGCGTCCTACTCTAACAAACGTAAAATGACGTTGTTAGAGCAGGACGCGACATTCGCGTCCGATTGAGTCTCAAAACGATTTCGTAGTAGGCCTACTGGCTTCACAAGAGACGCGAGTTACGACAGCTTTAGGATCCGTCCTAAGTCTCATAGCACATATTTTGATGAATAAGGACAGGCGCTCACTAGAGACACGAGTTTCGCCAGTTTTTGCATATTGTCTTAAGGCTCGTAGCACTGCACTCAACTCGGAAACGGATCGTCACGGTATCTCCTCGAGCTAGTACATATTTGTGCAATGTGCTGTGGCCATAATGAAAATAAAAAACCTTTTTTTACGTATGCGCTTCTTATTTTGTGTCGTATCTAACTCTTTCTACTCAAAAAGAGTTAGGTATGTGTGGGACTTTAGATTGACGCTTCAGGCGAAAGTCATTTTTCACCACGAATTTGCGAGCTCTCAGCATGTTTCTCTCTAAACCAAATTATACGTTTAGGTTCAAGGTCTTCTCATGCGTGTTGTTTGTTGTTCAAAACTCTGTAATGATGATTCAAACCCAGGCTCAGTGGCGCACATTCCGGAGTGACGCGCCGTCACGCGACGGGACGCCGGCGGCGGGACTCACGATTTGGGAGGAATATCTTCATACTTATTAACTCCTGAAACCCTTTGGGATAGAAGGTCTGCAGTAAGGAAGTTCTCAAAAGCTTCGTAAATAATGTACAAGTACAAAACATGCCCTTTATTTTGCTCCAAATGCAATTATTGAATAGTGTATATTTTGTCTTGGTTCATTTAGTATGCACAAAAATATCCATACTAACATTTTAAATGCGAAAGTGTGTCTGTCTGTCTGTCTGTCTGTTACCTCTTCACGCCCCAACCGCTGAACCGATTTCGCTGTTTGTATGGAGATACTTTGAGTCCCGGGAAAGGACATAGGATACTTTTTGTCCCGGAAAAATGTACGGTTCCCGCGCGATAAACGAGTTTTGCGTTTTTCGAGCGTCATCTAGTATTATAATAAATGCAAGTCGGCATTTTTGGAGAATATAGAGTTATATAGTACATGCTATTTTATAGTGCATTTGCCTCTTGTCCCCAAGTTTATGAGTCGAAATAAAATCGCAGAAACTGTACATTTTGATAACAAATAACCTATATCCATTTTACCGCGGCCTCTACTAAGAACAGAATATATTATGGTAATATGATTAGGTATGCCTAATCAAAATAGGCACAAATATCTATAAAATATTTTTGGTGTTTAATATGACTGAACGAATCTTTTCATTTAACAAATTGCTTATTTTTTCTCTCTAGATATGTATAAAACTGTCTTTGATGAGTATATAAACACAGTAAAAGAAAATAGGATGTGAAACAGCTGTCTGCCTTATACGGCGCGCGGCAAAAACAGTAGCACACTTCCAACTATCACTCCTCATGATACACCTATTGAGGAAATGTATAGAAATTATGAACCATGTCAATATAATCCATACTAATATAATTAATACAAGAGTGCGTCTGTCTTTCTGTTACCTCTTTACGCTAAACGGCTGTACAGACTACAGAATTAGACCTGGTAGGTAAAGGATATAGGAATTTCTAGCGCCGTTGTAAATTTTTTGGGTATTGGAAAAAAAATTCGCGTCAGGAGTTAGGACTCACAAACAGATCGTAGGACGGAGGAAGAGTAGATCGCTTATTGCGGTGCAAGAGAGGAGGTTATTATTTCCTTCTTGCTACCTGCCCTGCTGTTTTTCCCACTTCTGCCGGCACTTCCAGAATGCTACTCTTTGTTTTTATTTTTTTTAGCTATTCTATAACTTAATGCTATTGATATTTGATGTTTTAATAAACGTGTTTCCCCACTTATCGTCCCGTGACACACTGACATACACACCTAATATCTAACACTAGTGTTGGCTCACGACTCCAGTATCACTTGTTTGCTCTATCGGCACATTTCCTGTTATAGGATTTTCAACCAATATTGACCTATCGGCTTTAAGTATAAAACTTGTAAATATAAAAGGTACTATAAGTATGTTGAAATAAGGGTGGATTCACACCACAGAAATAAATCAATATTTATTTCTGTGATTCACACCATCGTCTAATAATAATTATTCTACTGGATCGACCGAAAACTCTTTAAAAAATTGACTTATATGCATTTTTTTCTTTTGAGAAACTTCTGGTACACTCATTGATAATAATGATTCATACTAACATGTTACTTTGCCTGTTTATTGTTCAATCTTCACTTCACGTTGAACTATTAAATCGGTTTAAATTAAAGATGATTAATTAATCTCGGGAAAGGAGGGATGGAAGGAATAAGAAGAAACTATCTCACAGTTTTCATTGCGTAAAATGTACTACTTTAAATCTAAACTACTTAAAGTTGCGGGCAGGTTTTAGTAACTATATTATAGGTAGAGTTTTGAGCCACACTAATTAGTAGAGTTAGGCCACGTTTCCACTGACACGGAGCGGAGCGGAGCTTAGCGGTGCCGAATTGACCAATCACCATGCACGAAATCTTCGCTCCGCTTCGCTGTCATTCCGCTGGAATAGCACGTTAGCAATTCAGGCACATCTAAGCTCCTCTCCGCTCCGCAGTAATGTGTTTTCGCGGGTTCTGGATCACGATTCTGGGTCCACCCCTCCCCCCGCTAGCAGCTCGCAAACTTTCTCGATCACTTTTTGTCGGTTCGAGCGGCGACATCGCCTAAAAAAAAAGAGTTTGGTGTCAAAATAGGGGTTTTCGGCCATCCTAGTCCGATATATGCGATCCGTTTTTACGTATTTGCACTATTTCCAAAGTTAGCTTTTGTGCTTACCCCCCATTATCTACTATATCCACGCTCCATTGTTCCTTCATAATTACAATCGCTACTTATTGAATTGTTATGCTCGCCTCATTGTTCTATTGTTCGTAATGACTACCTGGCTTATCGCTTACGTCACCTTGCTTTCTTACAAGATTTTAAATAAATATGAATGATAATTAACTAACTAATGAATTATTGCAAATTAAAAGTCATAGTTAATTATGTAGGTCACCCGATCATTCGATGGACTTCGTAAATACATGACGACGCGGTGTGCAAACTGACAAGTTTTGCTCGTCAGCGAAATCCGACGAGTCAACGACCGCCGCCCCCACGCTCGCCGCGGCTGCCATAATATAATTGTAAAAGAAAAAAAATATATAATTGTAAAAGGGGGGCACATTTTCACCCATAATTTTTGTTTCAATTTTGAGTCGATTGATGAATTACCTTCTTAAGATGGAAAGTACTAAAAACAATGTTATCAATTGAACCAAGTCTTACTGAAAAGTTAAAACAACCTAGTAGTATGGAAAATCCTTTATCTCGGGGTAAAAATGCGCCCCCCTTTTTCAATTATATATTTTTTTCTTAATTTACTTGTCCCTTTTCGCACTAATTTTCGAGGAATAATATCTCTATATTTGTTTAATTTTTTTTCTCCTTTTCTTTGAGTGATAGGTACTTTAAATTGTAGAACATTATGAATATACTTACAAATGCAATTTATTTCTTCGTCATCACAAGATTTCAAAAGACCTTTAATATATTTTGGTTTCTACAAATTGATTTTATGTGACTTATAAAGTTTGATATATTTAGAGATTATGATAAACATGTTTAATTTATTTTTTGGGTAAAAATTCTATGTTTGATTGATTTGAATTTCAACATTGAGCATAATTGAATATTTTTATAAAAATAAAAAAAACACATTTTGTATTTTTTTAAAAGGTTTTTGAAAATATTAAAACAAGCTTTAATAAATTTGAAATATTTTAAATTAAAAAAAAAACTTTTTATAATTTTCTAAAAAGTTTATGAAAATAATGAAACTAGCATAAATAAATTTGAAATATATTGTATTCAAAAAACACGTTTTATAATTTTTTAAAAGGTTTTTGTAAATAATGAAACAAGCTTTAATAAATTTGAAATATATTTTATAAAAAAAAAACATTTTTTGTAATTTTCTTAAAGGTTTTTGAAATAACGAAATAAGCTTTAATAAATTTGAAAGATATTTTATAAAAAAAAACACGTTTTGAAATTTTCTTAAAGGTTCTTGGAATAACGAAATAAGTTTTAATAATATTATATTAAATTAAAAAAAAAGTTTTATAATTTTTATAATTTTCTAAAAAGTTTTTGAAAATAATGAAAAAAGCTTTAATAAATTTGAAATTTTTTTTAATAAAAAATCACGTTTTGTAATTTTCTAAAATGTTTTTGAAAATAATTAAACAAGCTTTAATAAATTTGAAATATATTAAATTAAAAAAAAAACACGTTTTATAATTTTGTAAAAAGTTTTTGAAAATAATGAAAAAAGCTTTAATAAATTTGAAATATATTATATTCAAATTTTGATTGAAACTCATATGAGTAATTTAAAACTTTGTTTAAGAAAATCTTGATTAAATATTATATAAATTACAATGTTGTAATACAATGAAACTTAAAATATTAAACATTCAGTACAATATTATACATATAAAAGTATGGCTACTCGAAACAAAGTATTAAAATCTAGTTTACAAAAGAAATAAAATCATTAGTATAAAATTATCTCATAACAAAGTACGTTTACAATTATTATTAACAAGAAAACAAATTAGTCATATTGACTAAGCTTAAAAATACAGTTTCACGTTACAATGACAAATCACATACGAACACAAGATTTTTAGAAGGTTTTATTCCACATAACTTTTCTCAATTTGTAATGATGTATCATTAGACAAAATAAATCTTTTAAGTTTTAGTATCATTGTATGATAAACATTTTATTTACTTTTTGAGTGAAAATTCTATGTTTGGTTGATTTGAATCTCAAGATTGAGCATAATTGAATATTTTTATATAAAAGAAAAGTTTAATAATTTTCTAAAAGGTTTTTGAAAATAATGAAATAAGCTATAATAATTAATTTGAAATATATTCAAATTTTGATTGAAACTCATTTATGTAACATAATTTAAAACTTGAAAAAAATTTTATATTATATTTTACTAGCGACCCGCCCCGGCTTCGCCCCGTTCATATAGCCACTGAAAAAAATAATATGATTAAAATCGATTCAGCTGTTTTGATTTATATTTTATATTCATTATTACTACCCGTGGCCCGCGTTGGTCGGTACCGCCGTAAAAGCTACGTTCCGCAATTTTTAAATCTGTAATATCTTCGAAACTAATCATTTAAATCATATGCTGTAGAGGGCCATATAGATCTAAATTAAATCAACAATATATTCAAAATGTTTAATAGCATACATTATACGGATATGTAACATATCATTATTATACAAGATTCATATACCAGTTTGGTTATGTGATAATACAGTATGAACACAATAGATATCCGTAATTATTTGAGAAGAATTTGTGAAGGTTTAGACTTTAGAAGATAATATTATTGTTTATGCTGCGAATCGTTTGCCTATATAATATAATATGTTCAAACCCCTACATACATTTATTAGTAACTTGGATCCTGATAATATATTGTTACACCTGGACCCCACTGGATGGCCATGCACATCAATGAAAACGACATTTGTCAATACTTTGATTCCTGCAAGCACACTCCTATGCAATATCACAAGGCTTTTATAGGGTGAAACTGTAGGAGATTGGATTTTAACATATTGTGGAGATTACAAAATGATTTCACATCAGTTTGTGACAAGTATAGTTTAATGTATGTCCTTGTATTATAAGTTCAATAGGGAAAGTTTAGTAGAGTTTCAAAAGTTATTTAGTAGCAACACTTTGTGTAATGATATAATATCGTACAGTATGTTCAATACATGTTTTAATAAAATAAATGTAATTAAAAATGTATCAAGTTTTATTATACAAATTACAAATTATACAAATTCTATCTTGTAATACATGATTTACACTCGCGCGCGCAATAAATGTTTTAATGAAATAAAATACATGTAATGAAAAAATTATCAAGTTTTATTTATTTAAAATCTTGTAATACATGATTTACATTCGCGCGCGAGCCGCGAGCCGAGCCGCGAGACGCGATACGAGCCGAGAGTGTAAACTTGAGCTTGCGACCCGTCTCACGGCGCGGCTCGCGACTCGCAGGGCACGCTTGTGTGCAGTGTGTTGCGAGCTTTGTGTTTACACTTGCACTACGATGCGAGCCGCGAGATGTGGGTGGCGGCGGCGAACGGGTGCGTGCCCTGCGAGTCGCGAGACGCGCTACGAGTCGAGAGTGTAAACTTGAGCTTGCGACCCGTCTCGCGGCGCGGCTCGCGACTCGCAGGGCACGCTTGTGTGTTGCGAGCTTTGTGTTTACACTTGCTCTTCGCCGCGAACCGCGAGATGCGGGTGGCAGCCGCGGCGAGCGTGGTGGCGGCGGTCGTTGACTCGTCGGATTTCACTGACGAGCAAAACATGTCAGTTTGCACACCGCGTCGTCGTGTATTTACGAAGTCCATCGAATGATCGGGTGACCTACATAATTAATTATGACTTTTAATTTGCAATAATTCATTAGTTAGTTAATTATCATTCATATTTATTTAAAATCTTGTAAGAAATCAAGGTGACGTAAGCGATAAGCCAGGTAGTCATTACGAACAATAGAACAATGAGGCGAGCATAACAATGCAATAAGTAGCGATTGTAATTATGAAGAAACAATGGAGCGTGGAGATAGTAGATAATGAGGGGTAAACACAAAAGCTAACTTTAGAAATAGTGCAAATACGTAAAAACGGATCGCATATATCGAACGAGGATGGCCGAAAACCCCTATTTTGACACCAAACTATTTTTTTTTTTAGGTGATGTCGCCGCTCGAACCGACAAAAAGTGATCGAGAAAGTTTGCGAGCTGCGAGCGGGGGGAGGGGTGGAAAAATTACGCTCGTGTGAATCAAACAGGACTTTTGTATGAAATTGAATGCAGCAGAATTCTGCTGAACCGAAATTCTGCGACTCACAACTCACAAATTACGCTCGTTTGGCTTTGCCCTAAGGGTAAATGATAAGTTTCCGAAAAAAAACCTTTAGGCTGTGGGAGATATAATTATGTGCTATGTTAGGTCTGGTACAAACTAATAGAAATACTTAGATGTTTGGTATATGTTAGAAAGTGTGATAATATTTGTCGTGTTAGTGTGTCACATTCACAGGGCCGGCCCTGGGACCGGTCGCTCAATTATCCAATAGCCCTTTTAGAGTCCGACGTTTACATTTGGTTAGCGCGATCTACATGTATGCAGTATGCATAATATTGACTCTATCGCTGGCTCAGACCTAGTTTACCATATCTATCTTATTTACTTACATATTGGGGTCACACTAAAGGGAGAACGCATAATGTTTATAACAATAAATTTATAGTCTTGCTCAACATTAATACCAGCTGTAGCTCCCAAAATTATGTACGCCAAGAGCTAGAAGGTAGTTCACAATCTGTATCGTGAAATGCGATTCTAAACCTAAAAACTTTTATATTATCTTGTTGAAAATTGGGTTGAAAAACTTAAAATTTAGGTCGATTGGATGCTAATGATTTAAGCAGTTATTTAATTCCATATAACAGCACTGTCAAGTCTATCAGAGAAGTTGATTCCTATGCAGATCGGGGATCTACGTAGTTTGGTTGCGTTACGTCAAACCCAGCCGACAGATCACAATTAACATTGAATTGACATATTCGACCAAATAACGTTTGTCTATCAACTGCATAGGAATCAATTTCCTCGATGGTACATATTAAAAACAAAGTAATCGTAAGACATCGTTTATATTTTGAAATTATTATTATCTACAAAGGCTTGACGCATATCCCTATTATATCCACAACAAGGATGAGTTTAATACTATTTACTTATGTAAAGTCATTGGAGATTCGAGGGTCATCGTGAGGTTTCGCACCTTAAACTCAAATATTATGTCGGCCTTGGCGTTTGTTGACTTTGGTCCATCTGTTCTGTTTATGTGTTCATGTTTTCGATGTGTATTTTAAAATATATTTACATGGAATAAATTCGACATTTGTTGTCCAAATGCCTCAAGGCCCGTGGACCAGGTATTTGAATTACGCAGTGATGTGGATTACTCATTTATATTGTTTACTAGATGACGCCCGCAACTCCGTTGCGCCAAAATTTATTTATCGCGCAGAAACCGTACATTTTCTGGAGATAAAAAGTATTCTGTGTCCTTTCCCGGGACTCAAAGTAACCCCATACTAAATTTCAGCTAAATCGATTCAGTTGTTTGGGCGTGAAGAGATAACAGACAGACAGACATACATACACACTTTCGTATTTACAGTATTATGTATGGATTTCCGTGGTCCATTCGTTGGATTTACAGTTTAAGTTGCATTCGTTGGACTTATCAATATCACTCTAAACCACACTTATTTGTCTCTGAACAAATATTCAACATATTTTCAACGTGATCGAACGTTCATTGGCGAAACATAATAATATTATCGTAAACGAAGCTGTTTACCATGCTACGTCTTTCTACGAATCTTTTGTGTATAAATTATTATTATTTTTAACAAAAAATTAAAACCGACTTCCAAGGTAAAAACAATAATAACATTAATATGAACTAAAAAGTATTAAATAATTTTTACTATCTAATGGTGCCTTTTTCCGAATTCGGCTAAAACTCAACTATTTCTGTATTCAATCTTCATTATTTTGAAGTCGGTACCAGATAGCTGAATCTTCAGTCCTCTGACAGAATATTTGAAACTTTTGGAACTGGCACCGACTTCAAAATTATGAAGATTGAATACAGAAATAGTTGAGTTTTAGCCGAATTCGGAAAAAGGCACCATTAGATAGTAAAAATTATTTAATACTTTTTAGTTCATATTAATGTTATTATTGTTTTTACCTTGGAAGTCGGTTTTAATTTTTTGTTAAAAATAATAATAATTTCACTCTTTTTAGTTACACTAGTAGGTAAACCTTCGCGTATATTTTACGTATCTTATTACAATTTGTCAAGAGTCACAACTCACACTCACAAAATCATATATTATCAGTGAAGTGAACATATTGTGCTAAGTAATTTAACAATTTTAATGCTTCAAGCCCCAAGCGGTCACCGGCGATTGAGATAACAATAGAAAGGCTATTGTGTCTCGTTTTTCCACGATCGAAGGATCTATCAGATAAAAAATTGTATAAACTTGCATAGGATGTAGCGTAGCTACTCATAATATTTAATATTATCATAATTATTGACAGCTCTGTTCTTGTAAAGCGCTTATTCCACTTATTCCTAGCTAGGATCCTAGCTTTCTAAATGTTATTCCACTTGACTAAATTTTTTCCGATTTAGGATCCTAGCTAGGATCCTAGCTTCTAAATGTTATTCCACTTGACTAAATTTTTTAGGACCCTAGCTAGGACTTCCTAGCTAGGATAAGTGGAATAAGCGCTTAATCAAGAATTCAAATCGATACTTAGTGCGCCATCTATCGATTAATAAGTATAACTGATTAAAAAGACACTTAATGACTTTGTTTTGTGTAAATGCTCTTTTTAAAATAACTTTATTTTAATTCTATTTGTCTATTTAAATTTTATAAAGTAATTAGTAAAGTATTCGATCTGTTGTCTGCCGCCACGCGCCACGCGGCGCGGCGGCGCGGCGACGCCGTCGCCTCTGCGGCGCCGACCGCCATGTATTAAACAAACAGGTGTTGTTATACAGTACATAATTATTATTATTAGTATATCCATACCTATGCCTTGTACTATTATTAATTCTGTGCCATGAGACATTGGTGACCTTAATGATGATGATGACGATGATGATGATGATGATGATTATGATGATGAATATGAATTGCATAGTAGCATATGCGTTCTGTTCTTAAAACAACAACAACAACAACAATATGATTAAAATCGATTCAGCTGTTTTGATTTATATTTTATATTCATTATTACTACCCGTGGCCCGCGTTGGTCGGTACCGCCGTAAAAGCTACGTTCCGCAATTTTTAAATCTGTAATATCTTCGAAACTAATCATTTAAATCATATGCTGTAGAGGGCCATATAGATCTAAATTAAATCAACAATATATTCAAAATGTTTAATAGCATACATTATACGGATATGTAACATATCATTATTATACAAGATTCATATACCAGTTTGGTTATGTGATAATACAGTATGAACACAATAGATATCCGTAATTATTTGAGAAGAATTTGTGAAGGTTTAGACTTTAGAAGATAATATTATTGTTTATGCTGCGAATCGTTTGCCTATATAATATAATATGTTCAAACCCCTACATACATTTATTAGTAACTTGGATCCTGATAATATATTGTTACACCTGGACCCCACTGGATGGCCATGCACATCAATGAAAACGACATTTGTCAATACTTTGATTCCTGCAAGCACACTCCTATGCAATATCACAAGGCTTTTATAGGGTGAAACTGTAGGAGATTGGATTTTAACATATTGTGGAGATTACAAAATGATTTCACATCAGTTTGTGACAAGTATAGTTTAATGTATGTCCTTGTATTATAAGTTCAATAGGGAAAGTTTAGTAGAGTTTCAAAAGTTATTTAGTAGCAACACTTTGTGTAATGATATAATATCGTACAGTATGTTCAATACATGTTTTAATAAAATAAATGTAATTAAAAATGTATCAAGTTTTATTATACAAATTACAAATTATACAAATTCTATCTTGTAATACATGATTTACACTCGCGCGCGCAATAAATGTTTTAATGAAATAAAATACATGTAATGAAAAAATTATCAAGTTTTATTTATTTAAAATCTTGTAATACATGATTTACATTCGCGCGCGAGCCGCGAGCCGAGCCGCGAGACGCGATACGAGCCGAGAGTGTAAACTTGAGCTTGCGACCCGTCTCACGGCGCGGCTCGCGACTCGCAGGGCACGCTTGTGTGCAGTGTGTTGCGAGCTTTGTGTTTACACTTGCACTACGATGCGAGCCGCGAGATGTGGGTGGCGGCGGCGAACGGGTGCGTGCCCTGCGAGTCGCGAGACGCGCTACGAGTCGAGAGTGTAAACTTGAGCTTGCGACCCGTCTCGCGGCGCGGCTCGCGACTCGCAGGGCACGCTTGTGTGTTGCGAGCTTTGTGTTTACACTTGCTCTTCGCCGCGAACCGCGAGATGCGGGTGGCAGCCGCGGCGAGCGTGGTGGCGGCGGTCGTTGACTCGTCGGATTTCACTGACGAGCAAAACATGTCAGTTTGCACACCGCGTCGTCGTGTATTTACGAAGTCCATCGAATGATCGGGTGACCTACATAATTAATTATGACTTTTAATTTGCAATAATTCATTAGTTAGTTAATTATCATTCATATTTATTTAAAATCTTGTAAGAAATCAAGGTGACGTAAGCGATAAGCCAGGTAGTCATTACGAACAATAGAACAATGAGGCGAGCATAACAATGCAATAAGTAGCGATTGTAATTATGAAGGAACAATGGAGCGTGGAGATAGTAGATAATGAGGGGTAAACACAAAAGCTAACTTTAGAAATAGTGCAAATACGTAAAAACGGATCGCATATATCGAACGAGGATGGCCGAAAACCCCTATTTTGACACCAAACTCTTTTTTTTTTTAGGTGATGTCGCCGCTCGAACCGACAAAAAGTGATCGAGAAAGTTTGCGAGCTGCGAGCGGGGGGAGGGGTGGAAAAATTACGCTCGTGTGAATCAAACAGGACTTTTGTATGAAATTGAATGCAGCAGAATTCTGCTGAACCGAAATTCTGCGACTCACAACTCACAAATTACGCTCGTTTGTCTTTGCCCTAAGGGGAAATGATAAGTTTCCGAAAAAAACCTTTAGGCTGTGGGAGATATAATTATGTGCTATGTTAGGTCTGGTACAAACTAATAGAAATACTTAGATGTTTGGTATATGTTAGAAAGTGTGATAATATTTGTCGTGTTAGTGTGTCACATTCACAGGGCCGGCCCTGGGACCGGTCGCTCAATTATCCAATAGCCCTTTTAGAGTCCGACGTTTACATTTGGTTAGCGCGATCTACATGTATGCAGTATGCATAATATTGACTCTATCGCTGGCTCAGACCTAGTTTACAATACCTATCTTATTTACTTACATATTGGGGTCACACTAAAGGGAGAACGCATAATGTTTATAACAATAAATTTATAGTCTTGCTCAACATTAATACCAGCTGTAGCTCCCAAAATTATGTACGCCAAGAGCTAGAGGTAGTTCACAATCTGTATCGTGAAATGCGATTCTAAACCTAAAAACTTTTATATTATCTTGTTGAAAATTGGGTTGAAAAACTTAAAATTTAGGTCGATTGGATGCTAATGATTTAAGCAGTTATTTAATTCCATATAGCAGCACTGTCAAGTACTATTAGAGAAGTTGATCCTATGCAGATCGGGGATCTACGTAGTTTGGTTGCGTTACGTCAAACCCAGCCGACAGATCACAATTAACATTGAATTGACATATTCGACCAAATAACGTTTGTCTATCAACTGCATAGGAATCAATTTCCTCGATGTACCATATTAAAAACAAAGTAATCGTAAGACATCGTTTATATTTTGAAATTATTATTATCTACAAAGGCTTGACGCATATCCCTATTATATCCACAACAAGGATGAGTTTAATACTATTTACTTATGTAAAGTTATTGGAGATTCGAGGGTCGTCGTGAGGTTTCGCACCTTAAACTCAAATATTATGTCGGCCTTGGCGTTTGTTGACTTTGGTCCATCTGTTCTGTTTATGTGTTCATGTTTTCGATCTGTATTTTAAAATATATTTACATGGAATAAATTCGACATTTGTTGTCCAAATGCCTCAAGGCCCGTGGACCAGGTATTTGAATTACGCAGTGATGTGGATTACTCATTTATTTTGTTTACTAGATGACGCCCGCATCTCCGTTGCGCCAAAAATTATTTATCGCGCAGAAACCGTACATTTTCTGGAGATAAAAAGTATTCTTTGTCCTTTCCCGGGACTCAAAGTAACCCCATACTAAATTTCAGCTAAATCGATTCAGTTGTTTGGGCGTGAAGAGATAACAGACAGACAGACATACACACTTTCGTATTTATAGTATTAAGTATGGATTTCCGTGGTCCATTCGTTGGATTTACAGTTTAAGTTGCATTCGTTGGACTTATCAATATCACTCTAAGCCACACTTATTTGTCTCTGAACAAATATGCAACATATTTTCAACGTGATCGAACGTTCATTGGCGAAACATAATAATATTATCGTAAACGAAGCTGTTTACCATGCTACGTCTTTCTACGAATCTTTTGTGTATCAAAAACAACAACAACCAGTGTACACCTCTTTCCAATTAGACTTTTACCCAAACACTCATAATGTAGATCAGTATAATGGCTGCGGAATACGCTCTGATTGTTTAATGACCAGGTTTGTATGTAAATGCCGGGAACAGTAGGTCAGATGGACACGATAATACTACGCTGTGAAAACAGACCTAACAATGATCATACGAAATCATATCGGCCCGCGATGAAGAAAAATCTTTGTAGCAGGTAGAAGCACTGAATTGACGAAATGTAATTTCCACGTCATTAAACATTAAGGAAAATCATTCAGCAAGATCAGCTTCCCGTCAAAAATCTTTAAAAAATTTGACATCAACTACGTAAACAGTCGTGACTCGTGACCAAATTTTTTGCGAAATTTAGTTTGTCTAACTGAAATATTTTGTTTTTAAAACTAACTTTTTAAAGACCACATCGTCATAATTAATATATTGTATCATTAACGACATATTCAATGGAAAATATAGTGGTATTTATTAATCGCTCCGTACATTAATACACAGAAAACTTCACTCTTCTAAAAAAATTGTTTTTGGCGAACTGTTTGGGTAGAATTATCGGAATGTAAATTTATAGGTGTCTTCACTTCCTAGCTCTAACGTAGTACTATTACTACTGTCCTATGACAAGCGAGAAATGTATTTTGTATGCGAAATAACTCATAAGAAACATGCAGATTGTGGGTAGTTTATAACTGTTAGCGCGTAATCAAATGAGATGAGCGCTAGATGGCGCGGCACCGGAAGAGCGAATTTCCGCGAAGCATGCTAATGGCGACCACCGGCGGCGCCGCGCGGCCCGTTATACACTGCGCGCTAATGACTGCACCGCTGCCCGCCGCGCACACGTCACAGGCAATGGTCACGGGTCATCGCGATTATGTAATGTGAACATAATAAAAGCATTACCGTATGTGTTAAGGCCCGGGTACACGGGGAGACCGATTGATCCGGGCGAAGTGCTCGCAGGCCAATTTGACAGGAGTCCTGCATACACAGGACTGCAAAATACGAATCTGTTCACTGTAATTCATGACGGCAGCTGTCAACAAACCGAATTCAATCGGCCTTCCCGGATATTGCGGCCTTAAGTAGGACTTGGTAATATTGCAGCATAAAAGCTTTACAGTAAAGATACAGTATATTACGCTGTATTAAGTAAGATGTTCTAATATATTATGTTGTGATTTGAAAGCCGGTGCAATCACCATTAGGATTTAAGGAGGCGGTAGTCGTTAGCCTTGTACTTTCCATTATAAATGATTAGGTTTAATCTAAATTTATAGTTACTAACTTTCAAAATGATAAATTAACATTAATTAATTATATTAGTTGTAGATATTGCCGCACCAAAATTAATAAATCGCACTTGAACCGTAACTTTTTCCCCGAAAAAAACTTGTGTCCTTTCCTGGGAATCAAGGTATGTTGATGCAGATTTTCATGAAAATTGGTCAAGCGATTCAAGCCTGAATGTCTGATACCTTATACATAAAGACAAACAAATACGCATTAGTATTTATAATATTATAAGTATTATACATATTATTATATCAGAACAAAAAGCACCCTAAAAATACACATAAACAGTTAAAAAGCATTTATTTATAAATAATAAGCACGTTTTAACTTGCACTTTTATCGTTACAAATTCAGTTAGATAACCATCCGGTTAATTGAGTGAATTTTAAAATTACTTTCACTATACATAGTTTATTCATATAGGAAAGTGTTTGTGAAACTGCGGTAGATGTTATCACCATTTCGGACTGATTCGGACTCGCTTTTGTTTTAATTTGCTGGCAGAGTTTGTAAAAAGTTTATTGACCGGTAGAGATCTGTTTTATTTTTGTTAATAGAGCCCATTTTTAATTTCCAATTAGCCTAATGTACTATCAGAGAAGTTGATTACATTAATTTAAAGTTTAGAAGATAATTTTTGTTAACGCATAGTTCATTAGGTATATTTTAGCATGTTATTGTAAACTTTATTGATGAGCGCATCTCGCCGTCAAACAATTAGTTTGGTGAGATTTAAAATGTAACCATAATACGTAGTTTTTAATGAATAAATAAAATTAAAAAAAAAAAAAAAAACACACACACACATAGTACATAGGCAGATGGCGAACCTATGTAATTTGGTCGCATTATGACAAAACCATCCGACCGATTATAATTATATTGAATTAAGTAAATAAATAAATAAATAAAAGTTTATTTGGCCCAATATGACATTACACTACAATAATTCACGTCAACAATTAAAATTTATAAAAACATTAAAACATAACAATACAACATGAAGTAAGACCGGACACAATAACAAAACAATGAGAAACAACAATAAACAGAACTTGTAATGTAAATGGTAGGTAGTGCAATGCCTTAATATGTGCCAAAAAGGACACCACTCAGGCGTAACTCTGTAGCGAGCACTACAGCGCCTCCTCAGCGCTCCTTAAGAGCCCGGGTTACCCTCGAAATTCTCATACATACGTATTACGTATGTATGAGAATTTCGAGGGTAACCCGGGCTAACAGATTTTGGTATTAACCATGACTCCTCCACATGGGATGTCCCCACCACAACTCCTGAGTCCTGTGTCGCCAGGATCAACGTGGTAACTGATTGCCTATTACGAAAAGATTTTTGATAACCACACAAAGGTGGCGGAAGAGCAAGCTACTCCTGTCTTGAGAACCGCATGAAATTATTCAGAATAAAAGTCCAAAAGATCCAAAATCATAGATTCATGCAGTAACAAATTGACGCAAATAATTTGAGTGTGATACAGAGAGGTTCTTCAAATTCTTTTAGCTCTACATAATTAAAACTATATTTTATCAAAAAATATACTCGTAATTAAAAATAGAAAGTATCATTACGCTAACTGAAACCAAAATAAAAACTACAAGTAATGAAAATTCTCTCCTCCGTTAATAAAAATTAATTATTACCTCCAAGAGGCTGTCATCACGTATTTATGACGTCATAAACTAGCACCCACGGCGCTCATCCGGCCGGCAGCAGGAATATATTAGCTGCAGACACACCGGTATACAAATTGTACTGTAAAAAGTTATCTATATTAAATCTATGGGGGATGAGTTATTGCTGATGCAGGTGTGAGGTAAAGAAACAAGCATACTTAGATAATTAGTCTTTTGAATAAAATGCCCCCGATAATTATTTTTTATGTTAAAGTCTCAATTTTCTTTTTAATCTGTATCCTGTCAAGTTAGTATGTCAGTTTTTCGTCATAGCAAATCTAGTCTTCCTTGAGTTGCTATTGCCAACAAAAAACATGTCGCACTTGAAGAATGAGCGGAGTGAGAGGCGGGGCGGTAAATATGGTTATAAATCAGTACCGCAGAAGTGACAAAGTTTTGTGCCTACACTCGAATGAACGCAGACTCTATTTGAAAGTGGATAAATTAAAACAAATATTTTTACTAAATATTATTAAAAGCTTTTATTTAACTTGCTCTGTATGTTATAATTTAATTATTTACATTATTATGTAAGTTCGGGTCGAATTTTTGAACTCAATTTCGAAGTAAGTATATGTATGTACATATAATATTTTACCCGATTGAGCTGAAATTTTGTATACACGTTTGGTTTGAATGACAATGCACGATACAGTATGTGACATCACTATAAGTACTTAAATAAAATATAAAATGGCCGACCATCCAAGATAGCGGAATAGTTATTTTCTATGCCGTCCTATAATAACAGTATGGATATTAAATGAAAGAACTTTTTGAGAATAACTCGAAAACGAATGTAATGTCATTCTACATTCAATATGGCGGCTCATCTAAGATAGGGGAATACAAACAAAGTTACGTTTATTTCTGCATGACTAAAGTTTGCACTTGAATAAAGCCCAGCTTTCAGTTAATATGTATTGAAAATCATTATTAAGTAGAGTTGTCCAGGTTTTAAGGGCTTTGCCGGAATCTAAATCATATCTTTATATAAAAATGATTGTCAGAAATTAGACCTACACCATCGCTTTGCTTATTCACAAATTAGGTGTATCAATGAAGATGGCTTAATAGTTGATACCATCTGCCTTCATCACCGTGAACTAAATACTACAATTACTCATCAGATGTTTTACTTTAAATATAATGTAGTAAATATAGATTACTGTTTCACCTCGACCGTGTAATAACAAATACATTACATATAATAATACAGATGGACGACTCCGTAATTTCTAACATTTCATAATTCATAAGAAGTCCGCGTGTTTATTGTCGATTTTTTATTGCAGTTTAATATTTTATAGTAAGTATTTTATAACAATGATGTTGCGAGAGAAGCAATTATAATTCCTAAGAATGGAAGACCATTCATTAATCTAAGAATGGAACGGTGACTCTAGAATGAGTATTCTTTCCTTCGAGTTCGTGTGTCGTTAAGTTTGACAAAATCGTATGCTTCATTATGTATCTCACACTCTCTTTATTTTGAAGTGGCCTGTCGATCCTCGCCATGCAAAACCCCACCAATAGTATCGAAATGATAACTACATTTGGCAATATGAAAAGCCTCATGCCACCTTCTGAACTAAGACGTAATCAACTCAACATAATAAACCCAAGACATTAGACAAAGTATTTAACAATTATTTATGAGGAGGTACTAATAGCGGACATAACTAACAGCGAGCTAACGTCAGCGGCGCTGGCGAGCGGACATTATCATAAAGAAAGTGTGCGCCCGCGCCGCCCCGCGCCCGAACATCTCAGGAGAAAATATGGCCGATTGCTATGCACTTTTGCCTTCGTCGACCAGGGTTGACTATTAATTAATTGTTCACAATAAACAGGTACATTAAAGATTAAAAAAGAAACAGACACAAGCCATTCGAGAAACTTCCGAGCTAACGCTTAAATACATCTACATTAAAAAACTTTTTTTGTATTATTTCTCGTTTTGAGTCTCATTCTTTTACGTTTTCCTTCTACCCTCACCATAATGTTTTAGTATAGTAATACGAACATCGGTTTTGCGACTAATTAAATTAAATATTATAGAGTTACTAAGGATAAACGAAAATGGCGTAACAGACGCTCTGTAGTTTTTACTTTTGGAAGCAACATTCACTGGTGATGCGCAGCGCGCAGCCTCTACAACAGCCTTTCCCAAAGTGGGCGATAACGCCCCTATAGAGGGGCGGCGTGGGACCCAGAAAAAATGGGGGCTTTGTGTAGAGGCTTGGAATTTTTTTTTTTTGAAAGATTTATTTCATCTGGATGCATTTTAAATATTGAAACACGGGGGCGATAAAACATAATATTTTCTCAAAGTGGGCAGTAGACAAAATAAGTTTGGGAACCCCTGCTCTACAAATTTAAACCACTAAACCGACTTTTATGAAATTCGGTATAGATATACTCTACAACCCGGAGAGGACTTAGAATCGTTTTTTCAGTGGTAAATAAATTTCTGCGTTACGAAGTAGCGGGCACTGTCTACTCAAGGCTTCCTCAAGGTATAAAATATAAGGCAGTAGCAGCCCTGCTGCTCACTGAGGCCATCTCCGTCCGTCGTCGCTCATTTTCTCCCGCGCCATCTTGTTAATATACATGACCATTGACCATTGACAGACGTCTATTTATTATATGCGTAAACGCATGTAGAAATTTTACATACCTCCTCCTGTATAAGTTATAAAACGTAAAACATATTTTGATACCTTAAGTTTGACCATTTTACTAGACGCAAATCTAAGATTAGTTTCTAAAATCTCTTCTAAAATAAAATTATGTATTCGCTGAAGATCTCGCCGTAACAAATTTGAAATTGGATCGATAAATCATAGGATCAAGTAAAATATCAATGGGATTATTTTGAGATAGATGTCCAAATGACTATAAAACTAAAATCCCATGTTTTTAAAAGCGTAATACCCACCTTTTATAAAATCATTGAAGAATCAGGGATAAAATGGGAGGATTTACATAACATTTCTATGATTCAGTAGGACCACACAAAAATGGGATCAATTTAATTTGTAATGTTGACAACCGTCGTAAAAGTTATGATATCAAGTCAGTTTTATTGCGTCCGCGATACGATCGCCGGTTGATCGTATTGAATTGGATAAAAGTTGATAAAAGACTATTTTATTATGTTTTGACATTATATAAAGTATTTGAGAATTGAAGGCTGTAGTAACTGAATTGAAATTATTAATTAAGTAATATAAAAAAATAAGACAAAATAATTGTGTTTTAATGTACGGTACTTAAATAAATAAGATATCAGATATCGAAGGTATAGTGCTAAAAGTTAAAACACAATAAGTGTCAAAAAATCAAAAAAATTTTTCTTTTAGTCCATCTTGATCAGTTTTTTGCGCTCTTTCTAGTAGTGTAATCAAATAAATAGAATTTACAGTGTAAAGAAAGTTAGTTGAGGTAAAAACTCAATAAATTGCCCTTGTTTAGCCATGGCTGAGAATCTAAATCACAATAAAGCGTGTTAACTCCTCTAAATCCTTTTTTACTTTAAGCTAAAACCACAAAATATGATTTATCTGCATTAAGTATTTACAGTGTTCAATTAGAATTGAATAAAGGCTTATGGTAATAACCATTATTCGTATTTATTGGATTTTAGCTTTAGTTAAATAAACAAGATAAGACACAAACCACAAATACTAAAACCAAATAAAAATATTTGTTGGCTTTTACTGTTTAATTATTTAGTTTTAGCAAAATTACCTACAACACATACCTACCGTCTGTGTTGGAGAGAAGTAAATGGTTAAAAAGGTAGTTGTGAGATAGGTACGTGTCTTTATTACTTTTTATCAAAGGAATTACCTAAATCCGTCAAAGAAATAAGCATTTTTTCTGATACCAAAATAGGATTCGAAACATTTCAGAACTTTTGCTCTAGGCTGTTCAAAAAATTGACCACTTATTTTTGAAAAGTGGTCATACTCATAATATGGAGGTCGACTCCATGCATGTAGCTATTAAAGCAGCGTGAGTGAATTTAAGAAGATTTTTAGCCGCTAGCCGCTTTTCACGGGTTTTTTTAAATTTCTTAATTTAATTTTATTTCATGCTTCTTTAATTACTTGTGTTGGTTGTAGTGCAGAATAATCTCTATCAACAGGATCATATCCCTATGATTACCATCTATTCATGAAAGTCCTTTTCGATAAGGCTATTATGAGCCCAAACACGAAACCTCCACTTTGGGCTTATAAGGAGCTCAGTTTCTATATAATCCAGGTGATGCTGCAGCAGCAGCATGTAAATATTTACAGTTTATCTACGTCTTACTGGCTATCGTTATTAAAATGAGCCCAAACACGAAACCTCTGCTCTAAGTTGGCGAGGAGTTGGATATCCTATTGATTACCAGGTGATACTCCAGCACCAGGTCAATTTTCCATTAATGTGTATATGTATACTGTATAGGTATTGTATATTCACAAATCACAAATGTTACGAACTAAAATGAAATATATTAAACCCATCAAAGTGCGTCTGCAAGTTAATGCTAACGGCCTTTCATGAACCAGATAAACCCTGATTTTTCAGCCTGAGCAGATTGATGATGATGAATTATTATAGCTAAGAACACTCTCGAATCTCGATCATGTCAGCTTTTAACAAAAAACTAGATCAAAATCGGTCCACCCGAATGGATGCTACGATGCTACGGACAGACACACACACAGACAGACAGATACGTCAAACTTATAACACCCCTCTTTTTTGATGATTACAAAACCAGAGCAAAACGATATTCAAACCCACCTTCAGTTAATTTACATGAATCACCTGAAATAGAGCTTTTATACTATTACTCTACGAGCGTATTCCTATTTTAAGTATCGCAAAAAAGAAGGATCTCATGAAAATGTACGAAAAACTTATTACTCCCGAAGAACTCCATGCGTGGATACGAGATATGAATACACACAGCCAACAACCGGCTTTTGAGAGTGAGGAGGAGTAATAAATAGTACTGTTTTTTTGATAAATTTCTTCAAAATAAATTGATTAAAATAAAAAATACGTCATAATTGTTTGGACGAAAACCCAATAAGTCGGCACCCTACGTGAGTTATATTCTTTTTATAAAAAAAATAACCACTTTAGAGACTTAAAAATATGTTTTTATTTTAAAAGAATGTATACGCTTTTATAACAAATATTAATATTAATGTTTTTATTTGAATTAAATGTGTATTTTTGTTCTTGAACCTTTAACATTGAATATCTCGAAAGAAACAATTTTACACTTATTGGGCTTTAGCACTATACCCTCGATATACAACTGTAATAACAAAACATCATAAATACTGAGATTTTAAATAAAGAGATGAGACTTTAAATCTACCATCAGCTAAGTTTCAGGCATCATTTTTAGTTGCAGTATTACAATTGACAGAATTCTCTGATCGCACTCTTTAAAATCACTTTCTCGAAATGTGTGGTCCGTGTAATACCAAACAGAACCAGCCTCATTACAGCCAGGGGACGGATCAATCATACACATTTGATTTCAAATTAAAATGAGACCGTGTGGGCCGCACACGAAGTGGGAGGACGCAAGACGGGCTTCTTTAGTGACGATTACATGCTTTTAATTTGCTAGGATAAGGACTTGTTATTATTTACATAATATGAATGAAACGCATACAACATTTATCGCTTATAGAAGCTATCTGAAACACGATTACGGATAGCTTCTATATACGATAAATAATGCAGTCTTTATTGTAGAAGAATGGATATATTTATTTATTTCGAAATGGGCCAGGAAGTGCTTACGCCTCAGTATGTGCACCTGTACGTTAGACTACGGAAACATTCGATAGAGGTTCTGAAAAATTCTCTATAAACTTTGATACTATTTTGTACGAATTGTTTATTACATACTGACAATAAGGTACTTAATATTAACTACCACGCCACTTACGAGCTACGACGGTAAAATTTACGCACTTACGACATTATGTAAGTGCGTAAATGCTCCTGTAAACGCTTGCCTCTCCAACTCAAAGGCGTCTCCAATCTTTCATTCGAGAATCGAGATATGTTTTAATTACAAACATAAATATCGCTCGGAGCTGGTCTAATGACGAACCGAATTTCTCCGACAATTGCTCTAAACATCACGTCGTCGCCGCCGGCAGTGCCATTACCCGACCAAATGACACCACATTACACCAAATTACAACAAATGACCACGTTTCCACTCCTGGAAATTAAATCAGCGATCTTCTGTGTCAATTATGTAACCTTAATTTTATGATAATAGCCTCTGTACATTATTTCGATTGCAATAATTTTGGTTTTTCATGTCAAAAATGACAAAACTTTAGCAAAAGTTCTTCAAAAGCCGAGAAATACTTAAAAAAAACTCGGCACGGAGCACTGAGGTAGTAAGTACTATGTACTAGAGCAGCTATTGCAAACAAAAAATATGTCGCACTTGAGGCATGAGCGGGGGTGGGAGGCGGGGCGGTGATTGCTATACCGCAGAAGTGACACAGTTTTGTACCTACACTTGAATGAATGCAGAATCTATTTGAGTAAGTGGGTAAAATAAAAAAAAAATCCCTTTTTTATAAAAATTTTAATTAAGTATGGATCCATAGTCCACTATAGCTAATTACCTTATTTAAATTACTTAAATACTTTCAAATATGTACCATAATAAAATTATTATAATGTACGCATACGTATAATGTACGTAATATTTTAAATATTACCAAAATACAAACTCGTCTACGTGAGTAAGTACTTCATTCATCGTCGTCTTATCATAGATCTGTATTCTGCCTACATTCCACTCGGAATCTACTACTCTATGACAATACAAATGGCGCGCGTCTTCGCCTAGTAATTAAATGTTCGTATTTTAATTGAAAATAATTAAATAAGAATGCTAATACCGATGAAATGTCCTTCCGTTGCATTTGGAAGTGTTACTGGAATAATTTTTGCAGTATCTTAACCCACAACTAGGCATTTTTGCGACTTTTTTTGGTTTCGTTTTTTATTGTTGTACGTCTGGCGTTTTTTAATGTTGAAGAGCTCGCGGGCGACTAAGTGCACTGCTGCTATATAGATTACGTTAAATGTGACCAAGCATTGCGTTGCGTTGTCGAGTCTAGTACGTAGTACATACTATGTCAGTGGCACGGAGCTGTCTTTAATCGACTAAGCATAGATCCTTAAGGTGCAGTGGTTGTTGCAACTACGTAAAATGGGTTTTTTAAATAATGTTTTTTGTAAAGGAAATGTCATTATTTAAGTATAAAAAAGTACAGTTTTAAAATTGAGAAAATTTCCTATACGCAAAGGTATATCAGTACACAATTTGAAAAATTCTGCTCGATAGAAAAAAATCTCAAAGATGACTCTTATAACGCTGTTTGTCATAATTAAATCATTTTATGGCTAAACTACACACCTTCTAGAAAAAACAAAAGATGTAGCACATTTATCATGACCTAACCTAAACGATTTGATATATTTGATTTGTGTAATACTAAAAACAAAAGGTTTTTTCTCCTATTTTCTATTATCAAGGCACGCGGCGAGCGCGTAAACGCCACTGTACAAGGCGCGCTGATATGAATGTTATTTTAATGTGCTTTACGTCGATATTCGTACTGACAGACATCGACCTGCTAATTTTAGGGACTACTGGGCCTTAAGGCAGGGATCAATCTGTATCCAAAACGATAACCTTTCACACAACCAAAGACCAAGCGTATACGCATCGCAATAGGATTCATTTTAGCTTAGCATAAAACTGTAGTTACTACGGGCGGATCTTCTCTATTTTTCAAGTTTTTTTTTTTAATATCTTTGGAAATAAATATTAAGAAACAAAATTGTTCGGTTATGGATATTTTAATATAGATTTACTAACAATTTATTCAAATAAAATGTATAATTATCCTAGTTAATACTTATGTTTCGATGAATTATATTTTTGTCGGAGGTGAGTTTGTAAATTAATTACAGCCAAAGCATTACGTTTTATTAAAATGTTTATGGTTTGAAGTCTTTTAAATATTGTGCTTTATATCTCATATTTTTTACATTTCGTTATTATATTGGAACTAGGTAAACCGGGAGTCACGGAATAACAAATTGGGGTTTATGCCCGCCTTAAGATGATTGCGTACTTTTAACAGACTGAACGTGACGCACTTGCTTCACATGATATAAGCCTACATAATTTAGCGTTTTCATACCATACTAAATCACTTCATCTCGTTGTTTCAGATGCGCGAGAGCGGGTAGCATGGGGCAGGCCGGCAGCCAGCCGAGCGGCGCCGAGCGCGCGCGCCGCGCACACACCCTGCCGCACGAGCCGCTCCGACATGCACCCAAGGTACACTAGCGTCCAGCACTGATAAAGAGATAAAGAGAGAGGAAGAGAAAGTATAAAGCAATTGGCTAGAGAACAAATAGGATATTTCCATTCGTCCAACGTAGGGATGAAAACAACACTAATTAATGAACAAAAATATATCCACGTGTCAACAACTGCAGCTAAAAAAAATTAATCGCTTCGCAGAAAAATAACTTCAACTAAACCCTAAAAATACTAGAACGCAACAGCAATGCAGAGAGCAGCACTTTAAAAGTTGTTAATTTTCCAATTTATGCCCTTTTTCTTCTAATAATTATAATTAAACCATATCCGCAGGTGCTCCCATCGCTAACGGCGTCGCCACGTCTCCGCAGTACGGACAACGGTGCCATCCTCCACTCTGGGGGCACCATCAGCGGTAGACGACCCGGCCCCGAGGCCAGGGTACCTCATGGACACGTGGTAAGCATAGAATTATTTAAATGTATATTCATTATACCAAAATATATCAATAGTATAAATTATAAGACTAAATTAAACATAACCACGCAATTACCGCTAAATCGATCCTAATACCTATCTAAGAGGTCAAGTCAGATACAGGCAATGGTATTTCCTTTTGCTACAGAGACATGAGTCCTGAAACCTAACAAAAGGATCGTAAAGCATCCTCGGTACTAGCCACTGGGATAACTTTCCGCTTTCTAAATGATTTTAGCCAGGACTTTCTGGTATTTCATTTATATCAGCATTTCTCATTCCATCCCTGACTTTGAATAAATATCTCGGTATTTAGATGAAGCTTCCGGGTCGAGGACATGTCTATTACACGATATCAATCGCGTCGGCTTAGTTAATGGAAGTCAGGAGTTATACGCCATTGTGAACCTCAGATTAGAAAATATTAATGAGCGCTTCCGTAAATAGTTCCAATGTTTACTTCACTCGCTTCAAAAGGCTGACCCTTTGACGATATTTACTATTGATTGAATCGATCGTATATCTGCCTGAGGTTTCAACTAACGGCTTCTTATTAACACCCGGCAAAAACACCAGAGTGTTTCATGTCTAGAAGGCAGTGCTTGTCATACCCAGCTTTCTTATCAATTCTGATTTCAAGGATTTCAATTATTATTTCCTAATTTTGTTTTCTCATACTAAAATATAACTGACAATGTCTTGTGTTTTCTTCCAGCACTCGAACGTGTTCCGGTCGCGGTCGGCAGGCGGCGTGGGGGAGGCGCGAGAGCCGCTGCACCGTTCACACACCAACCTCGACATCAGACATGACGGTTGGTATATTTTTCTGTGGTAGACCTACAATTATTGTTGCCCTTAAAAAATGGCGTAACGCGTGAAAAGTTTGATTTTGTCAAGAGCCAGAGTATTTGTTAAGCACACTTGTTGTTATGAATGCATTTCATTAAGTACACACAGTCTAAACTTACACTTTCGTGAAAAATTCACGACATGCTCCATTAGAACTATGTAGTGTGTGTGTGTAACTATACCTTCGTTACAAAGTGTTTTATTTTTATTTCAGGGGGTAGCCTCAATAAGCGGTTTGGATCTGAACCAGATCTGAGAATAGAAGAGGAACATAAGAAGAAGTCAAACACAAGACATTTTAGAAAAAAATATAGAGCACCACAACCTCCTGTTGCGGTAAGGACTTGTTATTATTTTGCCATCATAGCATTTTTTGTAGATGGATGCACAAAGCAAAATAACCAGCGTTCCTTGTATTATGGGCAACATTGAAAATGTCGATAAAACAGTTATAATTTCACAGAAATATTATAAAATTAAATTTTATTCGTATATGTTTCAGAATCGTGATGGGTCATCGCCAGATTCGAGAGGTAACAACACGAAGACTGAACCAAATAAAAAACTTAGATTATTTAGGACCAGAAACGAGAGCAAGCAACTGAATGGTAATATCGACATAAAAACGCCTGTGTATAAAAGTTTCAATGATTTCAAATCATTAGAAACTACCGAACAATTAGAAAGACGGTATAAAATGTTAAATAAGGGTAAAGAAACGCACCTTCAGTACCCTGACAACAGCGATATGATCCAAAGCACTGCATCCCTAAAGAGAGAAGAACGTCTTCTACAGGCGCGACAAGATTATAAAAATGCGAGATCAGATAGAGCGGGTGCACAAAGGTCAAAAATACCAAGAGCCATTGAACAAAACGAAGCTTGGAAGACACCACTTATAAATAAAAACTTTAGGTACTCAGAAAGGTTTAGAAAAGACGAAAACGATTCGCCTGTTTTAAGGCGAGAAAAAACATTCGACAGTTTATTCTTCAAAGAAAGTAGAAACGATTCACCTAACTCATATGACAACAAAAATAAATATGGAAACCCTAAAGCAGTCAGCCCACTAGGTGACAGAAACCAGCCTTTGAGAAAGTCTCTTCCTTCATTACTCGCAAAAAGTAAAGAAGTAAAAGATGAATTTCAATTAGAACTTAAAAAGGCAACGAATAAAGTTAAAAACGAATTAGGAGATACACATAGATTAAGCGATACAAAAACTAGTCAACACGATAAACTTCATAAAAACCCAACGAAAAATGACTTTCATAGCAAGGTCAGAGAATCTAGTCTTAAATTGGATAATAATACGAAACAAGAGTCTAAAGTTATTAGCGTGAATATGAGGAAACCGTTAAGTAGACTTAACGACGGTAAAATTAAAGCTTCCCCTCAAACGAGGGTAAATAGTGAAAACTCTGATAAATTCACATTTAACAAGGAAAACGGGACGATGAATGATCGAGGCCAAGCATCGGGTAAAGAATCTACACCAGAACATTCACCCACCAGAAGGCAAAAACTATCGCAAAATAATCTCAATGATAGGTAAGTCAGAAGTAGCAATTTTGTTTACTTTTATGTTATCATTAAAGACGACATACTAATCTTACATACAAACTATTACTAATTAGTCATTTCAAATTATATTAACTTTTTTCAGGCAAAAATCTGCGCCATCCAAACAATTTTATTTTGGAATGATCGAAAACAAACAACCTGAACCGAATGATCGACTCAAAGATTTCCCGGGTCTGGGGACACCGATCATCGAGGAATTCAATAATTTCCATCTCATCGAGAAAAAGTTGCTGGGATATCACGACGAGGATGAAATGGAAAAATTTAATGAGAAGTTGAAAGTGGAATGTAAAAGAAATCGTAAGTATTTAAATTGGAATTAACTTGTTGATGTCTTCTCGTGACGTGTTTATTTAAATTCATGCCATTATTTACAGTGTCATCGGAGTCAGCGCTGTCATCAGATGCATCAGAAGGCGAGGGCTCCGACAGCTCCCTGGGTATCGCACTACGACTGCGGCCGACCATGCCAAAGAAAATGCCAAATATGCCACACTTCTCCCCCGCAGCTGCTTGGAGACAATTAGCTAGCTTGGACGCACAACTTGCTGGTGAGAAAAATATTCTTACATCCTTTTTAATATCGAAGACTTTTGATAAATGAGTAAGTTACTTATTAGCTTGGCATTTAACAATTGTGTTTGTCAACAGAAACACAGCCTCTAGCAGTTGTAACAAAATTGATGGGGGACATATCGGCCGAGTCGTCACCGCGCTCGGACCAGTCGGCCGACAAATCCGGGGACTCCGGCATATCGGGCGACCACGGCCACAGTGATCACAGGCTTGACTCTCCAAGAGACGTAAGTTCCATACCAGTATACCTAGAATATTATCCAGCAATCTAGATTGAATGTTGACATCGAATATTCTTCTTAACACGAATCTTTGCAAGAAGGATAGAAGTGTGAATTGTATTGATATATTGGCCAATTTCTTGGTAATAAGGGGTTCTTAGACTGCGTTTCCACCAGAGGTGTGTTGCGAGGAATTTGCTTTTAAGATCCAATAGAATCGCAGGGCTGAGCGATGTCATGGCAAGCTCACGGCATTGAAGCGATTCTATTTGTTCTCAAAAACACATTCCTCGCAAAACTTCTTTGGTGGAAACGCAGCCTTACTCTAGACTGCTTGCTGCCTTAAGGCTAAGGTATGCAAAGGAAAAATCCATTTTTTTTAGATCCCAGACACGGCCGCGTGGACGCCGCAACAGGACCTTGGCGACAGCAGCTCGGACGGCGCTGGCGGTGGTCACGACGTCCACGGCGCGGTGGTCGCCACCTACAGCCCGGGAGTCCAGCCCTTCAGCCTCACCCTGCCCAGGGACCAGGATAAAGTGAGACACACCACACCTTACAAGTGCGCGGGACGTTAGGGCCGAGTAGATGAGATAAAGTTTAATCACCTCTACGTCGCCACAAAGCGGTGTTTTTAAACTATTAAGAAAAATAGCACTTTGCGGTGACGTAGAGACGCCAGACAACGTTGTTATGGTAACGTAACTGGCTACGTCGCGATAGCGTCCCGATGAGTTATGGCACTTATTAATGCAATATCTTCTTGAAATTTTCTAGCAAAATTTTATCTCAAATGCTCTATATCATTGTTTTCATTTATTTTGTCAAAATTTATATGTTCATCATGTTCGTTTACGGTTTTGGGTGTAGATTTCACGTCATAAATTAATGTAATTTATTGGCTACAATCGGATAAATCAGTTATTGTAACTAACCTAACTAATGAGTGTGTCACTGTAGTTGTTTTTACCTAACCTCCCGTGTGCTCTCTGAGGAGGAGTAAAGATGAATTTGCTGTGCACGCTGAACTAATCTTGTCCTAACACTTCTGTTTATTTATTAACAATTGTAATGCTATCTTCTTTTTCGTTTGTATTTTTCATACAATTTTGTAAATATTTGTAGTAACTAATACCTTTTGCATGGTTTATTTTATATTAGTGAAAATTTTGGTTTTTACCATGTCTTGGTGTGTGTTTTGTATATTATTTATTTATTCCATTATATTTATAATATTATATTTTTAACACTAACCCATGTTTTATAACAACACCTCTATATTTTTTATTTTATTTGACTAACTATGATTATTAGCAACTTTTAAACCCATCCTTGCCCATCATATTATGTCTCGTTAAGATCTGTGCTTGACATTTTTATAACATCACATAACTTTTCCAGGATGTTTGCTTCAAGACATTTTTATCATTATTCCTCGTCAGATTTGACTACGACACAGAGATCGACCAAATTCTGCGTAGTTTAAAGGGGTTTCGTGTTTTTACGACTGCTTCCAGAGCAAACAGCTGCAGCAAGGCTTCAACAGCCTCCAGAAACTTCGGAAGTCCGTCTCCGGAGCCCTGGGGGCCGCGCTAGGGTCCAGAAGATTCGATTTGGAGCACGAGCCCATGTTGGAGGAACCTCAACAAAACTGGTTCCTCACAAAATCTGCCCCAAATTCCTTGAGTAATCCCTTGTTGTATCACCAGCCGCTTAGAAATAAAAATTCTCTCACTGACGAGAAGGAGGAATCGTCGCTGCCGAACGATAAGGTAATTTGATTTGGAAATAAAACTAATAATAGGCTAAGTGCGAGTTGGACTCGCGCACGAAGGGTTCCGTACCGTTATAGAGCAAAAATAGGCCAAAAATTGTGTTTTTTTGTATGGGAGCCCCCCTTAAATTTGTATTTTATTTAAATATTATTATTAACTTGAAATTAAATGAAATGAAATGATATTTATTTGGATAAAATATGGTTGCTAAAGATGTTACATTTCGGTAGATCGCATATTTTGTCGTAGTTGACGACGTCCAAATATTATAATCACAATATTATAATTTGACAAATTTTTATGGATGGCAATTTATAAGTAATTACATCATTCATTAGTCATAAATCATAATAATTACTAGTAAAAGTTGTAATTTCCAATTTCTCGTCACAAGTCGAAATTAAGTTAAAAAAATGTCATAATAATCTAAATGTCAAAGCCATACAAATCAGACTAAATTTTGTTATGTCACTATACCCTTAAAACTAAACCAACTAACAATTATTTATACATTAGAAAAAACATACTATTATACAATAACTCTAGATAATTTTATATGTCAGTTTCATCAGGCATCACTCATCACAAGATAATATTAATAGGCTACTTGACCTATTTTTTTCTTCATTCTAATGGCTTCTTAATCGTTCATTTTCACCAAAAAAAACTAATATTTTAATATTTTAAACTGCAGAAACCCATAAAAATGTTGATTGAAAAATACGTCTCTTAAATGGCGCCGAAAACACTGTCCGCCATAGTGTGACGTCATACGCTTTGTATTTTAAACTCTCTTTATTGAATATTTTTTATGTGCTAAATGTACGAGTCTAAAAGTGCCCAAAATTATAAAAGAATTAAATAAGAAATTAGAAATCATTTGTAATGTTCAAAACTTTTGGAGAAAAGTTTTGGCCATTTCATTTCCCATCTACAATAAATAGAGATAATATATAAAACTGATGTTTTATGCGAATTATTCAATAAAATATATTTTACAAATCTTTCTAGGCTTATTCTTATTATTTATGTACAGATAAACTTACATATAACAAACGCGATAAATAAAATATATTAAATTACTATGAGGATGACGTCACATCCAAATCGGAAGTACAGCAAAAGCGTTTTTGTCAGTACAAATCCTATTTTCATAAAATCATATTTTCAAATCGACTTTATTAATCAATCATAAGCTTTTATTTAATGATAAGGGTGAAATACGGTTTCCTATGCCAAGTTCTACTAGAAATATGCATTTGTTCCATGAAATTGAATATAGGTCAAGTAGCCTATTCCAATGGTCAATACAATATTATGTCAAAATACAAATAGCAAACTATAATGTCAAAGAAAACTCAATTAAGTATGGATTCAAATGTCATAAAATAAAATTTAATTAGTCACAGTATACTTTATTAATTATTAATAAAAAATTCTTTGATGTCATAATATGCCTTGTGTATTAGTATTTTTTTTAATTCCCTTATTGAACGAGTTATTGTCATTGATTTTATATGTGCAGGTATCTTATTATAAATCTTTACACACATTGCATATGCATTATTTAAGAAAATATTTGTCTTTGGTTTTTTATCTATAATTAACCTATTCGAGTTTCTAAAAAATTTTGTGGGTACTTGATCTATTAATTGGGTAAAGATATGTTTATTGTTACAAGTTTACTATTAAAGCTATTAAAGTACACACACAATTAAGGCTTTATTTCAAGTGCCTACCTGTTGTCATCATTAATACCGAACAAAAAATGATTGAAAAATCACGTTTGTTGTATGGGACCCCCTCCCCTTAAATATTTAATTTATTTTGTTTTCAGTATTTGTTTTTATAGCAGCTACAGAAATACATAATCTGTGAAAATTTCAACTCTCTAACTATTACCGTTCTTGAGTTACAGCCTGGAGACAGACGGACAGACGGACAGATATCGAAGTCTCAGCAATAGGGTCCCGTTTTTACCATTTGGGTACGGAACCCTAATAAAAGAGAAGTTCTCAAAAAATATTTTCAAATGTTTGTATGAAATCTATTTAATTCAGAGCCTTTAGCCAATGTTAAATATACCATCCCTAATTACGACAACGAAGTTAATTGAAAAGCCAAACTCTGCCGTAATAATTAACGATGGCAACTTTACTGAAGGACTGTTCTGGGATCCAATTCTCTTATTATTATTTCTTATCATTTCTAAGACCATCTAGATTGAGCGCGAGCTGGACGCCCTGAGAATGAAATTAACTTAAAATATTTGAGAATATCTCCCCTGGCCTTTTCTTTTAGACCGTCTATTGATATTTAGGACCACCACCACCACTTCCTGATAAGTGCTGGATAGGCTATCCACCACTTAGCTTAACAGGTGAAGTATGGAGAATCTGTCAAAAAGTTGTGGATAGCTTATCCGACACTTTATCAGGAAGTGGTGAAACAGGCCCTTAATGTTTGGTCTATCGTTCACCAACTTATCTGTCATTATCACCCAGGAGTCTGAGGATCGGTGGCGCGGCACCAGCTACATGTCGTGGGGCGGTCACGTGATGTACCTGCCACCCGCCCCCGCCGCGCCCGTCGCCCCGGACCAGCCGCTCTCCATCATGGGGACTTTTGAGAGACCTGTGAGGTGAGGAACCCCAGTTTAAATTTGTATATGCCTTGCCTTTATCCAAGTTGCCATGGAAATTTGTAGCGTAATTAACGATAGCAACTTGGCTTGGGCATACCTCAAAGTCGCAATACCCAGCAATCTTGCACTCTATTTGTAGTGTATGGGATTATTTACTTATCTCTATAATTACACAGGCTCGACAACACAAGATACTGGCAGGTCAACGGCACACATCCGCTCTCGTCCAAGACTCTCGCTGTAATGATGTATGCCCCTCCACATACTATGAGCACGAGACCGTGTTTAACTATTATGATTTATGATAGTTATACACTACGCACATACACTACATATATACTTGGCTTGGCATCCTTTTACAATTAAAGCAATGGTAGAGTCTTACCCTATGCTCTACAGTAGTTCAAACATAGTTACAGATTCTGAAAAACCATTCTTGTTCACTTTGGTTTTGTATGTCGTGGTTTTGTTAAAAATGCATGTAGCTAAGATAGTCTATCCATGCCATTGCATGTGGCTCCTCTCCCTCCAGTCGTGTTCCTCATATCTGAGGGTCGTGACCTCCCCCTTCCATGACCTTCCTTCTAATGGCCTTACGCCGGCTGTTCCTATCCTCGGCCACTCGAAGAGCGTCGTAGACGGTGGACTCAAGTGTGGTGCGGATTTGATCTGACCAACGCATGGGACTGTGACCTCTTGGTCTTTTTCCCTCAATCTTGCCAGTTACCATGAGTTTTTCAAGATTGTCACCTTTTTTCTGGCTATGTGTCCGAAATATTCTAAAATGCGTTTGAGGCAGATGGTAGAGAGTCTTGTTTTTATGTTAAGTTGAGCCAGAATGGATGCGTTGGTTCTGAATGCAGTCCATGGGATTCGAAACATTTTTCTCCAGCACCACATCTCGAAGGCGTCGATACGTCTGCGGTCTGCAGACTTGAGAGTCCATCAAGCAGTCTCGGATCCATAAAGAAAGATGGAAAATATGAGCGTGTGCACAAGTTTCGTCTTGGTTTTTAGCGAAATCTTTCTGTCACGCCAGGTTTTATGCATTTGAGACATGACACTCTTAGCTATCCCAATTCACCTACGTATGTCTGGTTCACAGGAGCCGTTGTTCGTGATAGTGGACCCAAGGTATACGAATTCGCTAACCACTTATAGTTTTAGTTTTAGCTAAAATAATTTATTTATTGATCCAGGAGCAAATCAAGCGGTTGCCTGGAGGTGGCAGCTCGCGCGGCGCGGTCAGCGCTGGCTGGGGAGATGCGGGAGCGGGAGCGGTCCGCCTCGCCCGACCTCGCAAGAGCGGTGCCGGCGCGCGTAGAACCTGTGCCCACGGTGAGTTTTACACTGTATTTATTCTATTGAGGTAGTTGTATTTGAAGGAAGATCTTCCAAACGAGCGATGTTGTTCGATCAGGCCGAAGCTCCCTAGATCGATTTCAGCCGTCAAAGACGAATATATTGTCCTCGTCTACAACCCAAAGTAATTAAAGTAATTAAATTAAAGTAAAACAGTGGCGCAAAGCTCTTGCATCATTATATCTCAATATAAATTAATTTGCACTTATAAATTATTTTTTCCTGTCATTTCAAGATGAAATGTTTGTTCCAATATAGTAAACTAGAAAGAAAAAAGGTTCTAAAGTAGAACCCTGAAGTACTGCTAGAGATACATTTTGATTTTATGGTTACGAACTGATTAATAATCTCTTATTTAGCATTTTTTTATTTATATTTGATCACTCGTATGTAATTTTATATGATCGCTTTTATGAAATTGGCCTTACAATCGACAGTTATAATCAAAACACGATCAAAAGCTTGCGGTGAATCGATATTGCATTTTAATTGGTTACATTGAAATCAAACGATGTGCAAGATTCCAATTACTTTATATTGTAGCTAATAAAAACATTTGCAATCAATCTTAATTTGATATGTGACCCCATAACAGGAAGGTCATTTGGTGAACATCTTGAATAACTACGTACAGTACCGTAATATATTTTAAGGTAACACGTTTCAAAGAAATTGAAAAAAAAGGAGTTAAAAAAAATAAACAATATAATAGGCAATAGAATTATACATTTCAATATCTAGCTGTTCGTTTATGCCTTGTGTTGCTACTGCTTACTTCTCTATAAAGCTTATATTTCTATGAAAATTGATCTCGTATATCTACGCTTAAGCTCGTACTCGTACAAGATTAAGGTACATATCCATAAGGAAATAATCTGCAAGTGCATATTTATGACTAATTGTTACAAGCGTGAGAACCCGGCTTTATAACAAAGATATAAAACTGAGCAGAGGAACAACAAAATTGAGTAGTATTGTTGAAGCTGTAAGAACGACTTTGAGTTGTTTACTTTAAATCTTTCAAAAATGATGTTTCTGTTGATTAAGATTAGCGACTTCCGTGATTATTGTTTTAAAACGAAACAAAATTTTGGCAATGACTAATAGAAAAGTAACGATTAAAAAATCTCGTGTATTTTCGTTGGTACACTCAAACGTTGATTATTTTACTTAATAAATATTAATGCCCTTTTAAGAAAAGAAACACAAGCAATATGAACGCTGGTTTTCTTTGATCCCATACCTCTCTTTTTCAACCTTTCCCAAAGGCCTTTGACGAATACAAAATTCATAAAATATAGTCCCTTCAGAAGCAATATATTTTACTTCCTCTTGGTTTCTCTTCTAAAGTATTTATAGTTTTTTTAGTGTAATATTTACATGATACTTAACATGATCGTAATGTACGAATAAACAGTATTATCACTTGGTATTCATCAGCAGTTGCAGATGATGGCTTACTGTAACCTCACGTACCGCTCCAAGGTTGAGTATTCCCAGGGTACACATGTATATGGTTAACGGCCCCTCATCATGAGCAGTACTCAGCTTTGTTATGGATATAAATCTGTTAGATTCCTCTTATACACTGTACCATAAATGAAACATTTGATAATTTGAAATGTAGTATATTATGTTACAATATAAAAAAAATAGATTTTCACCTACATTGTTGGATTTATTACTTATCTACGACTACATGCTTATTTTAAGTTCCTCGTTTACTTTGTTTGTTACTGATAATACAGCTAGAAATAAATGTCTTGTGTACCGCATGGACGTAATTTAAGTGTGTACGAGGTAGGAGCTACGTTCTCGTATTCGCGCAGTCCCAATTTTTCTAAGTTCCTGTGCTTTGTCCTCATCCTTCGCATCGACTGTTCTACCTCCTACCGACTTTTATCCCATTAAACAGTTGCCTAGTTTCTCTGGAATATATATCTTGATTATTTCTACATATAAACAACTAGGGACCCGCCCCGGCGTCGCACGGGTATAAAATATATAGCCACTGAAAAAATGATATAAATCGTTAGCCTATCTGTGCCAAATAACATAAAAATTGCTCCAGTAGTTCGCGAGATAAGCTCATTCAAATAATTTCCCCCATTTTTTCCACATTCTCCTATTAGTCGTAGTATGATAAAATATAGCCTATAGCCTTCCTTAATAAATGGGCTATCTAACACTGAAATAATTTTTCAAATCGGACCTTTACTTCCTGAGATTAGCGCGTTCAAGTTCGCTAGTTTTTTTTTAATTAAAAAGGGGGTAAACGAGCAAACGGGTCACCTGATGGTAAGCAACTACCGTCGCCCATGGACATTCGCAACATCAGAAGAGCTGCAGGTGCGTTGCCGGCCTTTTAAGAGGGAATACGCTCTTTTCTTGAAGTTTCCTCCCGTTTTTCCACATTTTCCTCTATTTCTTCGATCCTATTAGTCTTAGCGTGATAACACTGAAATAATCATCAAAATCCGTTGCGTAGTTTTAAAGATTAAAGGGAACAAAGGGACGTGAGGGAAAAAAAGCGACTTTGTTTTATAATATGTATAGACATAGAATAAAGTCTACACTACAGCTCTGTTGGGTCTAGTTTTTCATGAACGACATCGGGCGACATAATTTTCCAACATGCCGATCGTATATTATACGTTTACGTCACGTAGCGCGAGCACAATGGCCAGTCCGCAGTCTCACGTGTAGCGGCGCGCGCGCATCTCTACGCTCTACGTCTACTCTCGTAGCGGCTACGCGCCTTTCAGGTAATTTGAATTTAGAACGTTTATCTTTTTTAATTTACTAAAAATATATATAAAGTAATGCCTGAGTCGGTTAAAATATTGAAATTATGTGGTTCGATTTTAGAATGTTGATGTTGTATTTTTGTAAGTTTTGTTCGTTGTTGTTTGTGTTGATGTTGTTATACCTTTTTTTTTACCCACCATACAATATATTAAAACAGGGTTACATGTTTAAAAATTCATGCAAAAATTAATGTAAAATAAACTTAATTTAAACACACCAAGTCTCATCTTAATAATTAATAATCTTAATTTAAACACACCAAGTCTCATCTTAGTAAGACAACATAATTACGTTTTACAATTTTAGTGATGTATTATATTATGTATGTTGTTATACTTATGAGTATGACAAAAAATTTATTAATGCCGCTGTAATGAACCTTGGGTTACTTATTATTTACTTGGTGACATAACGAGGATAATCTAAAGACGTATCCTTAGGTTTCTTTGTGCACTTTACCTTCGTAATAATTAATAGTGACATAATTTTATGACATATATTGTATGCACAATATGACGTAGAAAGAGTAAGTAAGAGTAAGTAAGAGTTCCAGTAAGGATAGTAAAAATTTGGACCACTGCTGTATAAATAAAGAAAAGAAAAATAGAATTTCTCCTGAATCTTGAGCGGGCGGAAAATTTTCTTCAGTAAAATCTCAATCAGTTTCATTAATTTGACTAACCCATCAAGCCCCATAAGGGAACCGGTGACCGCGACAACAATAGAATAACAATAGATTTTCAAGAATCCGCGATCGAAGGTTTAATGTAGTTCTTTGCATACTGTCGGAACCAATGTCGGAACAATGAAAAGAGTAAATGATTTATGAAATAGAGAAAATACTATCGCACCAGCCTGGATTTAATGTTAACCGTGAGCTGAAATATTAAATAAAATATGTTATTTTAACTATTTTAGCTTAACTTGACCATTTATTTTCCATGCAACATGTGATTAATTGCACCCAGTTTAATATGCCGCGCCTTGATCTCATAAGCTTCTTCTATAATATAAAAACACTGATATAGTATGATGTATGACATCAACTTACATAACACATAATACCAAAGGTTGGAGAATAAATAAGCAGCGTCAATACTAACATCACTGTTTGTATTATTATGTCTATAACGTTTACCGAGAAAATTAGAACTACGTTTATGTACTGAGGAAGCAAGTACTCTGTGTGAATATTTATTAGGCATTTTGTAGGCTCCTTTTTTAAAGACCATGACCATGATGGACCGTGGATGGACTGATGGATCATACCTCCCGCAACTTTTGGCCATCGTTCCACGCAAAAAATTTCCATCATCACCTTGATGAATGGCAGTCTTTCACCGTGCGTTTTTTGCGTAACTTTCTGCCGCGCACTGTAAAACTCTGGTGCGAACCGTCGCCAGCACTCAGCAGTATTTCCGGACCAATGCGACCTGCAAACCATCAAGAAGACAACATATTCCCTCTTAAATTGCCGGTCTTTTAAGTTAACGAATGTAAGAATCAATACTTTATCTTGCTTTAAATTACGAAGTATTAATTTATCCTGCGTTACTTTTATACACATAATTACAGTTTTCTTATAATGAGTAATTACAATGAAAGATCCCACGGTGTAATATTTTAACGAGGTTTTTGTTGCGTTGTGTCATCTCAGTTACAATCATGCGAATTTTACTGCGCCTCTGAAATTCTGTATTATCGGACTGATAATATGGGAGGGAAGGGAATAGGAGAGGGAAGGGACGGGAATAGGGTAGGGGATTGGGCCTCCGGTAAACTCACTCACTCGGCGAAACACAGCGCAAGCGCTTTTTCACGCCGGTTTTCTGTGAAAACGTGGTATTTCTCAGGTCGAGCCGGCCCATTCGTGCCGAAGCATGGCTCTCCCACGTATATTCTTTTTACGTTACACGTTACACGTTTCTTTTCTTTCTACTTTTTACGAACAACAGTGACTGTCTATTTACGTCAACAGAATAGGTACATTTAGTGCCGAAACATTACGAACTATCTTTGTACGGCATAATAATAAGGTTACAGACGGCTTTTTATTTCAATATAATTCCTGTTGATCCCCGAGATTCCCAAGGGGTGCAAGTGCACCACCTGGCACCCCCCTGCTTGCGCCCATGCTTAAGTACAAATCTTAATCTAGTCCAAAATTGAACTAAAAAAAATTAAAACATGGAATATGTAGGTTATGATATTGTCGATCTATTGGCGTGTGTTTCAAATAACAGTAATTTGTGAATACTAAGGAGATGCTGAATGTATGCTTGAATTTTAATAAATCGGTTTTGCTTTGGAAGCTGATATCATTAGTATAATAAACAAAAATAGAAAATTTAAAACGATAAAAGGAATTTTATATGCTGAAGATTATTGCTGTATTTTTATTATAACTCTGTAGCTTAAAAATTATGAGTTTATAAGCCCCTAAATACGGTAAATTACGGAATCTCCGTAGGGAATGCCCTTAGTACCTTCCTTCTTTTCCGTCCTAATTCGTCTTTTTCGCGATTTTGCTTTCAGAACGCTCTACCTCCTATGTCAATGGATGGCAATTTCATTATTATTTCCTGAAAGGTCGTCCATGTAAGAGAATCAGTTTTCTCCATCCATAAACCATATTATGGCTTTCGCGCCAATGGCTCGATACTCAATGTCGTCGAGCCACAACATAACAAGAATGTTTAACGTTTTAAGTCTAATAAACGGCATTTTTCTTGAATACATTATAGAATATAGTATGAACTATGATGCACATCACATATGAACGTTATCCGTCACTCGCTATTTAGTACATGAGGATCAGACATAGTCACGCCGGCCACAAAACATACAATGCGACACATTGTCCACTACATTAGCGTTTTTATGTACATCGCATCATACATAATGGACTAACAAATTGCATATTTCGCTCCTATTACAATAGCAGTAAAGTTCAAAGTATACCTACCAGACTACTGGCCTACATATCATACAATATGGTCGCTCACAGATTGTAAATTTCGCTCTTATTACTATAGTAATAAGGTACAAAAGTGGATATTGCTGACTGTACAATATGCATGAAGGCTGATGCATCTCGTATGAGGCCGACCGGTGACTCTATGGTGTTTATAATTACTTATATTATAATTATATACTTGTATTATATTAGAAACAACTTCTTTAATAATTTTACATACAAATAGTCTTTATATGTGTGTCAGGATAATTTTTCAATATTAAATAATATTTAAACCTCGATCTTGCATATTTGATTAATGAACTGACGTTCATTAGAAGATGCCAGCAAAAGTTTCTTTTATACAATATATTATAGAATTCAAACTGAATATTCTGTGTATAACTTTCGTACTTTCTTTCAGAACATAATATTATTACCTCATAATAAGAGATTGACTGTGATTTTTATGAGATACGAGTGAAACCATAACTTTGTCAATTGTCTGTAGAAAAAAGTGCTTTATAACCTTGCCCTCGACTCAAAGTATATTTCATTATAGAGTCTACTGAAATTCCCACATATCAGTTTAGACTTTAGAAGTAAAGGAATAAAGAGGTAATAGAAAGACAGACACGCTTTTGCAATTATTATAATAACTAGCTATTTAACCGAGCTTTGCTCGGTATTCGATAAAACACGAATAAAATGATATTTTTTAAAATGATTCCTAGCTAGGTCGATTTATCGCCCCCGAAACCCCCTATATATACTAAATTTCATGAAAATCGTTGGAGCCGATTCCGAGATTCCAATTATATATTATATACCTATATACAAGAATTGCTCGTCTAAAGATATAAGATAAAGATTCTATATTATAATTGCGAAAGCTATAGTCACTGTTGGTCACATAGATAGATTGGGGGAAAATTTTCTTTAATATGGAAGTCAATTCTAAAATGTTTGGTTCCTCTTAGCCCAATCAAATACCCCCATGAATATAAAACTCCACCCAAGTTTGGATAGTCCGTGACTGTAGATTAAACAACATATTATTAAAGTTAAGGTATAATGCTATATTATTAATATTACTGATGTTTGCACAAACAACAAAACCATTCTATGTCACGACATAGACAGCCGACACTGATGTCATACAAGATAAATCATAGTTATTTAAATACTTCGGACACTTTTATGCTTTTTTGCGTTGTTACAAAAACTCTACCAAAATATCTGAGGCGTTTTGACTACGCCTTATTTTCCAGCTGATAGAACAAATGGAATCTTAACCCAACCATTTCACTTTTGCCACAAAACCCATTTTGCAAAACGCACTTTTCATGGAACCCCAGAACAGTGAACTTACATTTTGAAGTACTTATTTAGAAAGCCGTAAAGTTTAGTGAGAATATTTATGTAGGTACCACTACTATTCTTTTAAATTATGGTATGTACCTAAAAGGACGTCCAGAAAATATTAGGTGGACTTAAAAGATATGGTCCGCTGTGAGCTGAGTTTCAGACAAAACTCACTGAATCTTACGTAGAGGAGAGAAAAACTCTCAGAAAACTCAGGTATATTTTTCATGCATAATTTTCGGGTGTGTTCTCTATAAATTTTCGCTTATGACTATGTAGCAGACAGCAGTTGAGTTATGTAACACTTCATAACCATCAAAGATTAAATTTTAAATAATTTAACACTTATTTAAAACAATACGAGTTAAGTCATTAACATTTCAGTTTTCGTAACGGAATATGAAAAGTGATTTGTATTCATAGATGGCGCCACCGGTTACACAAGAACCGGACCTCAGATGAATTATTTACACAATATTAACACGGTTTCGTTAAACTGACCAGTTAAAATAACTGAGAAATCTCATTTTAAAGTTATCCATAGTAATACTAATTTAAAATGCGAAACATGTCTTTTTGTCTGTCGCCTCTTATTACGCGTAAGCCGCTGATCCGATTCAATGAAATTTTGGTGTTCAACAACTGTCTTTTAAGTGACATCTTACAAGATGGCACTAGATACAATTTTGGTCACCCGCCACAACATGCTATCCCTCCATTTTAGTACGGTACCTATATAATATTTTGCCGAAGATGACGAATGTCAATACATGCCTGCCCTTAACCTTGACGTTCAGATTTTAAGAGTTTGACTTTGAAAACAAAGCTATTTTTAAATACCCACTACATTATTATCATCTAAGTACGCTTAAGTAGCCATTAAAATGTGTGTCGCGTACGTCGTACGAGCCCTTGGGTAGATTATCTTCATCAGTTAAGTGAGTAGGAACTACTTAGCATCATAACATTTTTTGTTTCGGTGAGTTAAAGAGTTTCCTACTTTTTGGTAAACCAAAAAGTAGGAAACTCTTTAAAAGGATTATAAATCCCCCTTTAGGAAAAGAAAACAAAATATCTGCTTAGCTTTAGTACAATAACGACAGTATCACAGAAAACCGGCGTAAATAATTTGCGGGAAATCCGAGAAGTTACCGGAGGACTTTAGTTTACTTCCTTACACGATGTGTCCCAAAATGTGTCGATAAAATACGCCATACATGACATGACATGACATTAAAGAATCGGACACCGGTGTCGGGACACGTTATATTTCTAATGCGTCCTTTTTCGGCATTTTGATTGCAAATTGTATCTCCTCTAGTTTGCTAGTCTTGCATTAAAGTAGCAACGCAGTTATCTTTGAAGGCGAAATATTGTTAATTTATGTAATCTAGTCTACATCTTCTTGAGCAATCGTGTTGATGCTCAGCAGGCTCAGGTGGTGCAACGCCACGGTGGCTGCGTGATCAGATATCAGCAGGTCACTGACCTGGTCCTGTAGCCAAGACGTTTTCTTTATCGCTTCTTTATATGGAATTAACATAACATGAATCCAATGTCGATTTTATTTTATCGTACACTTATGTAAATTTTATGCTTTCTCAGTCTATGAATAAGCGATAAAGAACGTCTTGGCTGAAGGGCCTGGGTTATCTTACAGCTGATTTACGAGTGTATCCTTATTGCACCACAGTCTTTTATAAGACTTAATAAGGCTCTTTGTAGTAGTCTGGATCTTGGTAGCAGATCATAATTGTTTGAGAAAAGTGTGATTATTGTACTCCAGAAAGAGTAAGAAAATAATGCGTAAAATCATAACTCATATTTCATAACCTATGGCATTAAATGTACGTATGTCAGTATGTTATAAAAACACTTAAGGTCTATGTATTTTATAAAGCTTACTACGAACAGAGGGTTTGTAATAACTTACAGGCAAAGTCTACATAGGTGCCCATTGTACCATAACAATATTTTGAAAATAAAATTTTTCAGTGCCTTTCTTAATACAGAGGTGGTATATAACGTTGAAGAAACTCTACATGAGCCACATATTAATACAGAAAGTGTTATGAATGTATAATAACCGTTTATGTTATGTAAAAGTCTTCCGTATGCTCAGACAATAGCGTTACATTATTATGTATTGTGGAATATTATAATATTGTACTAAATACTTAGAATGAGGTGTGAAAATGAGTATTACGACATAAAACATGCTCTGCAATCTTTTCAGAACCGCAACAAATATATACAACTGTGGCCTAGGGTTTTTTATAATTTTTTTTCTATTAGTATATATATAAACAAATAACTCTTTTAGAACATAAAGAATTTGTGATTCTCACAAGTCATCATTTACTTAACCCTTATTTCAAAATCATTTACTTTCCTTGGCTACAAACACTACAAATCTTCTTAGATGATAAATGATAAAATAAAAAAAAACTAACACAAAAAGGCCGATATGTTAAGTAGAATTAGTCTTCCAAGGTGAAATTTAAAACAAAGCGCCTTATTTTCCAAGCTTAGTGTACACTGTATACACTGACACCTGAGCAAGCAGCTGATCGACAAGCAAACAAGCGATTTGCATAACTGAACAGAAAACTGAACAGAAAATACGCCATAAATAAAGTAGGCTGTTTTGTTGTACTTTAAATATCAGTAAAACTGAACAAGATCACAATCAAAAATGTTTAATTACAAAACTAGAGAAATTCATTTTGATAATGTGAAAATGAGTTTCGGAAAGCGTAAAGGTTACTTCATCAAATAGAGCCTAATATTATAGACGCTAGTAGCCCCGATTTTATAAATAGGCCGTTAAAGGCCTACGGCTACGAGGCGGCCGCGGCGGGCTTCTTAGGCAGCGTCCATAGAGGGCCTACAGTATTTTTTTTATGAAATAAGGGGGCAAACGAGCAAACAGGTCACCTGATGGAAAGCAACTTCCGTCGCCCATGGACACTCGCAGCATCAGAAGAGCTGCAGGTGCGTTGCCGGCCTTTCGAGATGGAATAGGGTAATATGGGAGGGTAGGGAAGGGAATAGGGGAGGGTAGAGAAGGAAATATTGGAGGGTAGGGAAGGGAAAAGGGTAAGGGATTGGGCCTCCGGTAAACTCACTCACTCGGCGAAACACAGCGCAAGCGGTGTTTCACGCCGGTTTTCTGTGAGCCCGTGGTATTTCTCCTTTCAAATTGGCCCATTCGTGCCGAAGCATGGGTCTCCTACGTTTACGAACATAGTGGCCTACTCTTATAAAAAAAAAATATAAATCCGGCACTGGACTAGGATGACTGGCACTATAGGACATCTAGGTTGGCTTGATGTTTTAGTGCCAGTCATCTTATCCATCTATCTAGGTTGGCTTTTGCCGGAGTATTCCCTTACTTTGGTGAAAGTCCGGTCCCTTTTGAGGTAGACCGGCCGGCCAGTCGTGGCCAGATCCAGAACATTCCTCCGTATACGGCTGAAGGTAAACCGCAGGTAGTTTTAGTGGGTAAGAGTCCCACATACCCCCGGGGTGCTTCAGCTTAACTGAGGCACATCCCCGACCCGGGGGACCCATGACGGATTTCCCCTGAGTATCAAAAAAAATCTAGGTTGGCTTTCTGATTTCTATTCACTATAAAGTATCAGTTATCAATCTTTGAATTTGGGTCCAATACTATGGCCGTATCCCTAAACTACCTAAACACGGTAACGTCAATCATCGGCGCCATGTCGCCGCGTTTCCCATAATGGTCTTGACACCCCACAATCGCGGGTAATGAAGGCGAACAAACGTCCACGAAGGAGCGGTGAATTTTTGATGGTGTACTTCCACACCTTAACAATTACTTACCGAAACATGTTTAAGTCCCTTTTGTCGAGTTACAAAGAGATGATTATGATGATAAACTCTTAAAAGAGCATCTTGATCGCATCAGCTTTCAACTAGATCAAAATCTGTTCATAATAATTGATACTTGCCATAATATTTTACATGAGGATGTCTTACTTATTTTAGGACGTGTGACTACTAAATAACATACAAACCAAGATAAAAAAATGGTTTGAAATAATCAGGTTGTACTTAAAAGTATACTTATATATTTTTACAACAAAGTTGTCATACTAACCATAATATTAAATGTTATATCAACTTCACACAAATTGGCTAAACAGTTTTTCCGAAAACCCAACATGTTTCAAATAATTGCAGGAAACATTTGCGCCAGTTAAACAAAGACCGTCGTTACTAAACATTTGTGGAGTCGCCTAATATTTAGACACGGTGTTGCGACATACGCATATTGGCACATACGCCATGTTAAACTCAATTAGGTAACTTTTTGTACTGATGAGCTTCGAAGAGTACTTTTCTTCGTAAAAAGGAAAAAGTATTTTCTTCAAGCTAAATTTAGGAAGCTTATTTAAACAATTTAACCTATCAACCTGTATAAGGACACCGGTAACCGCGACAACAATAGAATAACAATAGATTTCCAAGAATCTGCGATTGAAGGATGAAATTCGTCAGCGAGCAATGAATATAGGCTATAAAACCTTTCGGTTCAAAATTTCCTTTCTGAAACAAACAAGCTACACAAAATCAAATTTATTCTAACACATTATTTTCAAAGTGGCATAGTTTTTCATTTTCGTGTACATATTTTATTTTAGCTAAAATGTAGGAATATCTTAAAATAGTCATAGATAAAACATGTAAGTATAGAATTCTAGTATTGCAATAGAATTTGTGTATAGCACGTTCTCACAGCCTAGTTTAAACAAAGTTTATCTTGCGACATTCGTTTGCTAATTCTTAAACATTGTTAATTTATTCAAAAACGTTCTCTTAGCTCCAGACGATGGGTATTAATAATTATTATTGTTGGTATAATTATAGCCATTATACTAATAAATTGAGGGCCTTGATTTAGAATAAAGAAGAGGCTGATTGGGAGAACCTTCAAGTCGAGAACAACGCATAGACTAATTTAATAACAAGTTACGCACTCAGAGACTAATATTTATTTATTTTTATTTATTTATTTTACTATTTATTGCACACACACATTTTCAACACGAAATATACACAGAAGAAAAACGACACAACAGGTACTGCTTATCTCTAACAGAAATTTCTTCCAGCAGCCCTACGGAGAGAAATGTGACGGGAAATATCAGATAGGGCGTGCACAGATAAATTTTATAAATCTATAGAATAATACACATACTAATATAATACAAATACAATACATATGTTATAATATAAAAAATATGTGAGTACCTACTTACAAAAATACATACTAAAATAAACAAATACATACTATATGTATATTAATAAGAGCTTTAGGATTCATTGTTGAGGTAGTGCTCTTTTAGTCGCTTCTTAAAGACAGGGAAGGAAGGGCTGTCACGAATGGTGTGGGGAAGGGAATTCCATAGTCTAACTGCATGAACGGTAAAGGAATAGGAGAAGAAGTTGGAGCGATGGGAGGGGAGGGATAGATTCGTCCTCACGTTAGACCTGCACGGCATGTCAAGAGGTCGAGCAAAATTGAAGCGATCTAGAAGGTAAGATGGAGATATGGGATTCTAAAGGAGAGAGAGGATATGGGAATTACGCCGGAGCCGGATCGGGAGGAGCCACTTTAATTTCGATCGAAACGCTGATCGTACTTTTTTAGCCCAAACACGAAACGGATGCAGAGATTCTGCAACCGTTCCAATTTTGATAACAGCTCTTCAGTAACGTCCAAGTAGCAGGAGTCCGCGTAATCTAGGATAGGGAAAATAAGGGTTTGAACTAGAAGGATTTTCGTATTCAAGGGCAGGAAATTTTGAAGGGTCTTAAGCTTGTGTAGTGAATTATACATCTTTTTGCTGATATCATTGACCTAAGAATTCCAGGACAAATTATTATCTATAATTATGCCAAGATTTGTCACTGCGTTCGTGTAATCAATCGGAGTACCATTAAACATGACCTTGGGGACATTGTGCAAGCGCTGAGTGACTTTTTGGGATTCACCAATAGACCAAAAGATTTAGCCCAATCTGCAATCCGCTGTAGATCAGCATTAACGTCACTGACTGCGGCACTAATGCTTTCAATGTGCGATTGACGATTAATCTGCAAGTCGTCTGCATAGAGATGGAAGTTACATAGCAAAATGACTAAGGTTACTGTGTTAATAAAAATTGAGAATAAAAGAGGAGAGAGAACGCCACCTTGTGGGACCCCCGCATCGAGATCACACCAGTCCGAGGTAACCTCATCAGATCGAACCCGCTGCGAGCGTCCCCGAAGATATGAGTCGAACCATTCTACAACTGAGGAGCACACGTTAAGGGAACGAAGGATGGAAAGGAAGATATCAAAGTCTACTGAGTTGAAATCTAACTAAAGTCAAGAAGAACCAGAATGGAAACACATTTTTCCTCCATAGCTAGCCGCAGATCATCTGTGACTTTTAGCAGAGCAGTGACAGTGCTATGGCCAGGGCGAAATCCGGATTGGAGGGGAGAAAGCAATTTGTTGCTGGATAGGAAGAAGGAGAGCTGCTTGTGGACGATGTGTTCCAGGACTTTGGAGAGATAGGGTAGTATATGGAGATAGGTCTGTATTGAGATAAGGAAGAAGGGTTGGAGGTTTTTGGTAAAGGAATGACATTTGCACGTTTCCATGCTGAAGGGAAGGAACTCGTTGACAAAGAATAATTGAAAATGTGAGTAAGGATTGGCAAGAGTTCAGGAAGTGCAAGGGAAATCATACGTGGACTAAGATCATCATCGCCCACAGCAGTAGACGTAATAGCTCTAATATGTTTCATAACGTCGTCCTCGGTGACTGGTTTAAACGAAAATTGAGTATAGGAAGGTAGAGGAATCGAGGAGAGATGGGAAATCGCGCGTGCTTTGGTAGCTGGGTCGACCGAAGTTGGTGGGCTGGTAAAAATAGCGTTAAGCGCATTTAAATATTTAACATTAATGGGTAAACAGAAGACTTTCCTATCCCAATCGTAGAAAGAAACTTCCAGAGTTGGGAGGAGTTACTATGGCTGATAGTGGAGTGAATGTGGCGTCTTTTGGCATCCCTACACAGACGACTGCAATGATTTCGCAGGGACTTATACCTTTCCAAGTTTGCTTCCGTTGGTCGTTTTCTATAACGGCACAAAGCTCGGTTTCACTTAGCCATCATTGAAACAATATCTTGTGACAACCAAGGAGCCGGCGCATGCTTTATCTTAACTCTTTTGAGCGGAGCGTGGATGTTAAATATTTTGGTCAGGTTATCAGTTAGCAACGATACCATACGGTTTAAATCAATATTCATGGCCGAGTAGAGATGAGACCAGTCCGTATTAGAGATGTCATGCTTAAGAGCCTCCAAATTCACTGAGCTATAACTACGAAGGTAAAGGAATTTTGGTTTTCGACGGGGAAGATTGATTTTAAAAGAAAGGAAAACTAGGTCATGGTCAATATTAATCACTTTACTGTAATAAATGAAGATTTCGAAACAAGTTATACATTATCTGCCAAACTTTTCATTAAATTAGAGTTAAGTTTAATCATTAAATGTGTCTGAGTGCGGCCATTAGATGTTCTTAAGTTATATTACGTATGCTGTTCTTATCACATGAACAGCCTATAAGTGAATAAACTTAGATAGGTACTGATGGGCTGTTCATGTGGAAAAGCGCACTTCACGCTTTACAAAAGTTTTCGGTGTTAAGATAACTAATAACTCATCTTTTATTAACATGCTTAGGTTTTTCATAATTAGGTAGATCATCAACAGTCAATTAAAATATCTCAATGGGAAATAGGTAATCGTGACATTTTCAATTATTTCCATAATGAATTGTACTCAATAACTATTCTCACAGAACTCGTTTGATGCGACACTCAACACGCTACAACACGCGATAACACGTGAAAACACGCGACAACACGCGACGATCGGATCATCGGATCGCGTGTCATGCTCGCCATTGTTCCAAATTTAGAACCATTGAATTCTGATTAATTAGACAAGTATGAGACAAAAGAAAAATGTGACTAATAATGGCTCTGCATTTGATCAAACAAAGGAATGTGACAAATAAAGAAGATATTATTGTAGATTGTATAATGTAGATACTCCTGGAAAATTATATTATTATTCACCAGTAAATAATAATAATTAAATTCAATAAACACCAATGGATTTTTAGGCGCTATTTCTAAAAGTTAAAACTCTACCATTCCCGACCGCTACGTTACAAGTTGCAACACAGCTGTACCTAAGTCATATCATTCATGCCTAAGCGCCTTCTATCTTTTCTAATATTCATTGTAAATATCTAACCTAAAGACAAAACAGGTAAATAGAGTAGAAGAAAGCGCAGAAATAGTAGTTTTCATAGCGTGTGTTTGAGGCTTCGAACATTTTCTGATATGCTGAAGGCGTATACGAAACTACACGTCAGGAACTTGGTAAGTCTACACGAAGAACAAGTGATCCCTGAAATAAATAACATTAAAAACGAAGGTAACTTATGGCGTGTCAAAAACTATTTAAATATGTTAATTATAGGTCATTTAGAAATCGTAGCTCTATAATAAGAGTTCATAGCTCTATGTATTTTCAATGTTGTCCATAATAACATAGGCAGACTCTCTTGACTCTGCACATCTGTTTCTCCTTGAACAATATTTATTATTTAATAAGCAGTAAAATTGATGGTACGATTCCATTTTGCCTGGGCAGTGCGAAGGCTGTTGCAGTCGGATGCGTCTGATACTGATCAAGCTAGATCTGCGCCTTCCGCTCCTTAATTCAACTGCTCAATTATAATATTATAGTCTATTCGCGTTAAGAAAACAGTTGAGCATCAGAGAAACGTGATAATTGGCTGCTACGAGTTAATTATTTTTGTTAACATTCATGAGCATTTTCTTCCCTTCGCTATTGCTTTTTATGATGAGATTGCCTATTTCTCTAAATCAGTTTTTTTAGCTTATTTCTAAATTTACAACTAAAAAGTCAGCCGTTTACTTCAAGGATTATTTTTGGATTCATCTAGCTTGTATATGTTACCGTTAGAATGCAGAATACGTTAACGTGCACATTACCTATATAATCTGCAGATTCCTTGATACCACCCGTTAAAGTGTGAAATTTAAATAAAAAATACTTATATTTGCACTTTACCTAGTTAGTTTGCATTCTCTTTCTTTGTAAAAGTCCTAAAAACTTTGTCTTAAGCTTGTCAACCTAAGACTGTTGTTGTAATGGTTGGTTTTTTTCTAAGTAAGTAACATTTTACTTTAAATTTAATAACTTATTCCTTTGTTTATTTCCAAAAAATATATTCAATAACTCTCCTACACGTTTTATTCAAACAAGAACCTGTATTATGTAATTTAATAACAGAATAAACTTTTGCACTTTAACTGGCTCACCCAGATAATCTGCAGAATACGCTGTTAATCTGCAGTCTAACTGGTTTACGCACATTAACGGTAACATATACATTTATTATTTGTGGTTTGTAGATTTTTATGTGATACAAGAAATGTAATCTGTTCACAGTTCACACCTAGTTTTGAAACTATATTAAGTTATAGAAATCTCAAATTAATTATGAGTACATTCTCTTCCGTATTGTGTGATTATGATCAGAGGAAGAATCTCTGGTATTCGGTGGAGGTGCGGTGCTCGCGGTGTGATGGCAGATAGTGGAGATATTCCGAAAACGTGACACCCACTTGTCTATTGTTAGTTAACTATTACGTTAAAGCATTCGCTAAGGGCGTAGAGATAGGTAATCTAAAGATCCTAGGTAAACTACGTAAATTAATATTTTTTTGCGAAAAAGCCATGTAAGCGTTGATATAAATAATGTAGAGACAATATAAATCAGGTGCCCCATAGAAATCCATCAGGAAAACTGACTGTGTTTAGAAATATCTCCTTCTTTTACTTTTTCAAGTTTCGGATTTCGTGACCTTATGCCAATTAAAAAAAAAATCACACCATATCACATAAGAAGCATTATCTTGTAGCTCTCAAACTAAAGTAGTTGATACTGTTAACTATACCAACTCACAAGTTTTCCTTCATTTTCACAAAAAATCGTGTGGCGTGAATCGTGAGCATACGCATGTATATATCTCCGCATCTTAGATAACGATCGCCTCCTAATTCGCACGCTCTATAAACCCGGGCCGAATGTGCATACAAAGGAACAGTTTTTACTTTCGTGCCCAAATCGCTTTCAATAACGAATACATTAGCACATGAAGATTCCGGTAAAGCTGTCCCTAATTTGTTTGTAGCGGTTCTACTGATCTAAATGAGATTAGAATTTAAATCTTGTACAACTGTGACACGACTTAAATAATGTCGCAAAATATTTCGAAAAAGTAACACCTTGGCGAGCATCTGGTTTAGAGTTCTAGATTCTAGACTCTCTTTCATCTACACTAATATTATAAAGAGGAAAGATTTTTTTGTTTGAATTGAATAGGCTCCGAAACTACTGGACCTATTTGAAAAAATCTTTCACCATTCGAAAGCTACATTATCCACGAGTAACATAAGCTAAATTTTATTCTGGAAATATGACTATAAAATTGAAAAGAGTTGAAAATATTTAGGTAAGTAATTATTGTTTCAGCGTAACACGAACGTCCGTCGCGGCAAGCGGTTTACGTTCCAGTCCACCGTTAGACAGCTGGAGCGGCGACGCCTGGCTGAGAAGCTGTCCCGAGAGGCTGATCTCAAGGAGCAGCAGAGAAAGACCGAGCTGGAGGCCATGAGGAGGTAAGTTACTCACCTAAAGGGTGAACAGACGTCATATCAAATCTTATTTACACCCTCCCATGACCCAACAGTGACACAATGTTGGGTGATGGGGGAAGAAAGTAGTTTTGATATGTCTGAATTTGTATCAGCCGATACATAGCCGGAGAAATCATGTGGAGAAGCATAGGATCAAAAAGATAGATGTGATGAAATTGTAAAATTGATTTTTTCAAACATCAACATTTAACTTTTCTTAGCCAAAAATGTTGAAACCTCTTCCATGTATTCTTTATGAACCCATTATGAACCTCAGTAACACCTTCTATTATATTATGACAGGGTTGAAGAAGAATTCCAACGCAAGCGTGCGAGGGAGAAGGCGAACATCCGGCAGCAGCTGCGGCTCGTGAGCAGCGGCGCCAACAGCATGCAGTCGCCCACCGCTAATACCAAGGTAAGAAATAATTTAGAGAAATACCACTCAAGAGAGGTAGCGTGGAAATTCATGAAGTGTGTCAATATAAAGTTTTGTGTAACGTATAATGGCTCTGCCTACTTCTATACATCTATAGCTATACATATTATAAAACAAAGTCGCTTTTTTTTCCCTCATGTCCCTTTGTTCCCTTTAATCTTTAAAACTACGCAACGGATTTTGATGTTTCTTTCAATGTTAGATAGCCCATTTATCGAGGATAGCTGCTATAGGCTATATTTTATCACACTAAGACTAATAGGAGAACGAAGAAATAGAGGAAAATGTGGAAAAAATGGGGAAAATTATTTGAAAGGGCTAACTTGAACGCGCTAATCTCAGGAACTACTGGACCGATTTGAAAAATTATTTCAGTGTTTAATCCCATTTATTGAGGAAGGCTTTAGGCCATATTTTATCACGCTAAGACTAATAGGAGAATGTGGAAAAAACGGGGGAAATTATTTGAAAGGGCTTATCTCGCGAACTACTGGAGCAATTTTTATGTTTTCTACCCGTACCTTTATATGACTGACAGAATATATATTAGTTGTACTATGGTAGCAATTGTATAATAATCTCTGAAAGCCAAGCGGCTTATGACGATGTGTTGAGATGCGAGTATCGACCATGCGTGGCTGGTTTTAGTTACCATTGTGCTCATTTCCTGTTAATATTCCCTAGTAAATAGAAGTCTGATGATGCTCTACCCCCCAGTGTCGCGACGAGCCGGACGGGTCGTGTCGGGCGTCGCCAGCGGCGGAGCGCAGCCGCGACGCGCGACCGCGACACAGCAACGCCTCCTCCGAAGTCAGCGGTCGCAGCAAGAGCTCCACTCCCGTAAGTATTACAGCTGAATTTGAGGATTGTCTGAGGATCCCACATGTAAATCAGAAATGTGTTCACATCTTGGCCACCCTGATCTGATACTTCCAAATGGTTTAGCGTTAGTGCTGATTTACATTTATACATTAGCGGACAGTTTATGCTGGATATCTTTATATGGGTATAATGTAGACAGCGCTAGAATCCAATACTGGCGCCCGCTACAACATAAAATATGTTAATCAATCAATCAGCATTTATTTTATTTAGAAAATAACCACAATTTGTTTCCACCAACTTTGGTTTTGGGTTTACCATAATAATACATAACATTAATATTTCCAGATCCGTGGCGTGGAGCTATCGGAGTGGAAGGACAGCTCGACGCGCGTGTACCGTGACTGGGGCGCGCCGCCGGCGCTGGCGCACGCGCACCCGCCCGCCTGCGCGCGCATGCCCATGACCGCCAACAACGCCTACAACGGTAAGATATCCCTTCGCTTTTATGGTATCCTATGCTTACCTTGACGTCAACAGGATACTGGCTAATATATTTTGAAAGTTCATAGTTTTGAGATTTGGTAAAAGAATTGCGCCACTAACCCTTTAGCAGAGCGATGCGACGCGCGCGACAATTTACGTTTCATGCTGAAGCTTTGGGTCGTCTAGCGCCGCTTCCGCGTAGTGCGGTTTGCCTTATACGGTAGTCATGATTGATGTGGTCTCAACTTCAGATGAATAACCACATTCACGCAAAAGCTTTAGTAAATGATTCTTAACATCCACCCAAAGTATTCTGCTGCTCCTAGCATAATACCTAAGTTATGAATGATGTGCATATGTGATGTACAGAGGGTTCGTTCAGCGGCAGTCCGGTGTCGGACAACTACCGCGCGGAGTGGGCGCGCGGGCGGTCGCTGACACCGCGCGCGCCGCGCCTGCTGCCCGCGCGCTCGCCCGCCTCCTCCACCAGCGGCTCCGAGCTGTCGCTGCGACCCGCCGTGCGCGTCAGGTAACTGCCACCAATCCTGTATTGGTTGCTACAAGGATATCGCCATCTTGTAATGTGGCAGTTGAGTACAGTGCTACAAGGATACAGCCATCCTTATGTCCTGTTGGACGGCCCATATTATCGCTGGAGAGATGCTGTTGAGGCTGACCTGCGTGACCTGCAAGTCAGTGACTGGCAGGAGGTAGCGCAGAACAGGGCTCAATGGCGGAAGCTCATTTCGGAGGCCAAGATCCACTTCGGGTCACTAAATCAGCGGAGTTAGTTAACGAGATATTGATAGAAGAACGTGGATATGAGACAGATTATCAAGTGTTTTTACAAAATGACGAAGTTAATTTTGATTGTTAGTCATGCTCCATCCTTGTAGATCTGTCACTAGAAACGAGAACTGAGTATAAAGCTAAATCATGCCAAAATAGAATATGCATGAGTAGGTACTTTTGGTACTTAATAATCCAATAATTAAAATGTAAAACTTAACAGTAGAAGAGCTAGTTTGCTTATCTATACGATAAAAAAGTAGATTCCAGTAGATAGATAATATTTATGTAGATTTATAGTATATTTTACTCCAAACCAAAGTTTTTATTATACCTACTTAAGTATCCTAGCTAGTATATAATATAATATGTAGTACAGTAGAGCTAACGTAGCGTTTGTTCTCAAGGTGGTGACCGCGAGTAGTGCATGATAAACTAACACCTGCTGGTAAGTGCTTCCCGCTTCTTATATACTAGACCCCTGCTAAGCATTCAAAGTATATTATTATTTATTATTAAATAAGCTGGGTGCTTAGTCAAATTGCAACTGACGGTTTTGACAGTGAAGTCACATTGTGACGTATTAGTAATTAGAGGATTGACATAATGTTGTGTTAAATCCCGTTTACTTTTTCGATATTATCTAACTTCGCTATCGAAAGCATCAACTGAAATTTGACTAAGTACCCTGATATTTAACGAATATGTTGAGACATATAATTGATTTCAATAATGAACGCAGCAATAATAATTATTGATCGTATCTTTCCACTTTACGTTATTTTTGATCGATATAAAAATATATATTCTACCTAGGTCTTACCCTACTTAGAATTGATGGCGGACCTTCGTTATTTGGTCGAGTAATTCCAAGTCAACGCGGCTGGTAATGATGACTCATGAATCAAGATGCACTTGGCTTGACATAATATCGCGATCGAATAACGTAGCTCCACCATCACCCATCTATCCCTACTCGTACTCCAAGTTCCATACTAAATATGTTAGAAAGTGTGTCTGACTGTTACCTCATCACGCCCAAACCGCTGAACGGATTTTGCTGAAATTTGGTATGGACATACCTTGAGATCAGGAAAATGTACGGCTCCCGCGCCATAAACGAATTTTAGCGCGACGGAGTTGCGGGCGTCATCTAAGAAATTAATAACTCTGTACTACTACCCACTGCAACTAAAACATAATATCATAATATAATATTATATTTACATAGTATCGCTAATCGCATAACAAGTTATATAATATATACCCTTGCGATAGTGTTATGTTGACTTTGTTGTATCAAAGTAATTTTAAAACTAAACTAATTTTAGTAACTTTCAGCATGTTGGCTTTTAACTTGATTGCTTTTAAAGCGATTAGTCAATACGAAATTATTACAATACGTTTAGTTTTGGCAAGGACGACTATGCTCCTACAATTGAAAACCGAAAGATTTCCTTAGGAAATCTTTCGGTTTTCAATTGTATTTCAAAGAAATAAAAAAGGGATAGGAAATTTTCGTATCCCTTTTTCATTTCTTTGAAATACTGAAAAATATTCGTCTGTATTTATAGGTATAATTATTGTAAAAATTAAAATAATTAAAACTTAATTCCAATTTAAAATTTAATAAAAGCAGCGCTAACAGCCGCAATCGTTACATTTATTGACCTCAGTTTAATGAAGATTTTTACGTTACCTTCGCTACATTTTGTGCCAAACTTAAATTAAATTAATATTTTACCTATTATAATAATATTATATATCTTTAAAAAACCTTTTTACAATTAATGTTTTTCTCACCAGTGAGCCTGAAACGAAGGTGGAGGAGCCGGGCATAGTGCCCAACCTGCGGCCGACCGGGCCGACGCGGACCACGCTCGTCATGCACTGACCAAAATTACACCCTCTGCACAGGAAATGAAGCTCACATTCGCTTGTAAGATTGACATAAAGGACCAAGAATGTTATAGTCTTGTAAATGTAAAGTATATTATACAGATATGAGATATGTAATAACGGTTGAAATATCATAGAATTTATACGTAAATATGTCTAATCATTTTGACGATTTTAGTAATCAGAATATAATTATTAATAATACTTCTACCTAAATTAGGTACGGTATGCCTTACATTAGACGTAATTTTTAACCGTAATGTTAATATTCCTTAAAGAGATTTCTGTCGATTTCTTGGAGCTTTCATTTGAATGTATAATATTAGATATATTCTATCTAGGTAAGTTGTAAATGATAAGATAATACGGTAAGTAATAACACTCAGGTTCTACCTTGTAACATCCATGATATTAGTTACTTGTCCTGTGCAATATTTGATATTATAATACTAAAGAAATATCAGGATTCAGGAATATAAAACAGGAATATAAAAAATCTCTTTTGTTTAAAATATGTTGTTAACGAGCAGAAATAATGTACAGAAAAAACATTTACTTAGTTAAAATATAGAGAAATAGATTAGGTATTTAGTTCAGATTTAAGACATAGAAAAATGGAACAGTTCGTTAAAATGTGGAAAAATAAAACATGTTTTCGTTGAGATGCAGAAAATTATAACAAAAATATATTGTCACAGGGCAAAGTATCAAGTAACTCTGTACATTCCAAATAGCTATTTAACTTTATAATAAGACTTTATTATACCAGAAATGCAATATTCGATGTAAAGTCTTCCCGACATAACTCTAAAGCTTTAATAATTACGTGCTAAACATACGGTGCTAAGACTAGACTAAGTTGTAATCGTGTATATTGTGTATTGTCTATATGTTAAATACTCTATGGTAAGATTTTTATGAATAAACTTACGAAAATATGACTGTGTTTTTGTCTTGGCGGTGACTCTACTGTGGCCCCAGTTAAACATTATCTATGTAGAATTCCTATTCTCCTTTATAATTAATTCAGTTCTTACCTAAAGCAGCTTTTACTAGTCTTTCAAATCTAGACACTAATAATATTTTTTAAGTTGCCATGAAAACTTTTAAAATGGTATAGTTGGAAAAGTTAAGCTTTGTAGAGTCACAACGTATCCACCATTAGCTCCATGGTATCCACACATGATATTATGACAACTTTCGAGTTTCGACAGTGGCTTATGTTCTGACCCGGTCTTGGCATAATTTAACGTCAACATTTTTTGCGACACACTTCCTTAATGAAAGTCATTAAAAGCACCTGCAGTAAAAGCTCTACAACCGGCTATAATGTAGAGCTTAATAAAAATTCGGATGTTATGGCGGGTCGGTGACCGATGGGGGTTAGTGGGGGCTGGTCAGAGGTTTAGGCGCGGCCAAATGTGGGTTAATGTATCGTGATCGATGCCCGCTGCATGCCATCACCGCCATTGTGTGTGGGGAAACAGTAGCAATCCTACTTTATAATATAATCCGTACTTTCAGTCCAGTTTATTGTATGAAAGCACTAAAGGTCCGCCCGTGGTATACTTACGTAACACGGCCTTTAGAACACCGGAGTAGTATCAACATTCTGAAAGTATTTTTTTAAAATCTATTCAGAAATAAAACATTTTTTTTTTATCTCAGGGACATAAAATCAAATCATCTTTATTTCGGGGCATCAGAGCCCCATACCATACCATACTACCTACATACTATATATAATATTATAATCAATAAGCTGTATATATTGATGAAAGAATTTTGGAAATCGGTCCAGTAGTTCCTGAGATTATCGCGCTCAAACAAACAAATAAACAAACTCTACAGCTTTATTATATTCGTGTAGATTATAGAAATATAGAAAGTATATTTAGAATATTTTTCTTTAACGTCTGGCAGAAAGAATTCTTTGACTTGTAAGAATCGCCATTGTACCATCAAGGAAGTTGATTCATAAGCAGGTGGCGGACCTTTGTAATATAAATTAAAAAAAAAAAACATCTTTATTAAACATACAAGGGACAGAGCATAGCCAGAGTTTAAAACACAAAAGAATAACGAACATGACGCACTACATATAACATAGAACTAATTAAGTATTTAAAACTAAATAGATGATCGGTTATGGATGTGCAATGCAGCACACACAGGCATCGACCGCGGCAAGCCGTGGCGCCGGATCTTTCGTGGCCTCCTGTCAGTCTGTAATCCCACAAACGGCACTCTAATAAAATTATTTACTATAAACATTACAACATATACTTACATAAATATACACTGGACAATGGACAGTTAAAAGATAAGGGCGGCAAATTTTGGTATTTTTCCCACGGTCCGCAACTCAGGATTGACAATAATTAATGAAAAATGAAATACAAGTTAGTCGGCGCGGCGCGAGGACGTGCTTAGTGCGTCTTTCTCTGCGCTTGACCTAACTAAACTATAATTATAGTTGCGTTGATATCATACCATACCAATTTATACTCAAAAAATAAATCTAAGTACAATAATTTAAGTAAATAAGTAAAGTGCATGAAGATATTATAATCCTGTGTTGTTTACAACGTCTTGTGCTACAAATGGTGACAGATCACAACTAGGGTCAATTCAGACCAGATTCGACCGATCGAACTGAACAAGACGTCTCAGGGCCTGTCCATATTATGTCCACGTCACGACGTCGTCAATGTGGAACGGTGCGGTAAAGTGGCACGGTACGTTGTCGTGACGGGAAAATTTACGTCAACGTAACGTGAAAATGCACGTCACGATGTAGCAACATTGTATTGTACGTCACCATGCCTTGTAAAACTGCTACATTCTTCACTACTTATAATTATGTATATATAGACTGCACAATACGTATTCTGCTTCTGCTATTGTTAAGAAGACGGAGAGAGAGATTTAAGAAAAAAAAGACGTAAAATGTTGCTAAACCGTGACGTGCATTTTCACGTTGTAACGTTGACGTAAATTTTCACGTCACGTCAACGTACCGTGCCACTTTACCGCACCGTTCCATGTTGGCGACGTCGTGACGCGGACGTGGAGATAGTAAAATGTAAATTGACCCGATGACCACAATATAAACCATCCACTATTTCATTTCCTGTCGCACCCGGTTCCCACCCGGCGCCTAAAAGCCGGCAAGCCTTCGTGTTCCCTCCCCAACCCCCATACATCCCACACACACAACAGGCTAGCAATTACGCGTTCACACAAAACACTTAAGAAAATACAACGAAAAGTAATGGAAAAAAAACTTCCTAACACGAAAATGATTGCATATTTACTATACCATACATTGCTGGCTGCTCATGTAGTTAAAAATCCTGATGAGGGCTAAACCAGCAATGGACGACGTGGGGTAATTAATATCGTGGCGGCGCGGTATAAGCATGCGCGGGTCGGCTGAAAGGGGTCAGTTCAGTAGGTTCGTGAAAGTGCAAAGGCGCGAAAGTGATAGTGACGGGTAGATTACTCGATAGTGGACATACACCGGTGTTTGGATATAGCTAAAACATTTTAAGTTGGTACTAAAGAGATAAAGAAGTTATACTTAGATCCACACAAAATAATAATATAGAAAATAACATTAGACGACAAAGTAAACCGTAAGTTTGCGAATGGAACTTAGAGGAACTTTCAAGAAGTGACGAATACGTAATGTTAAAGAAACTTGAAATTACGAAGACTGGTTACTTCGTCTGTTACTATCGCTGAACAGCAACTAGCTACATTTTTTAAAGCCCCTAAATTATTGTACGAGCATCTGTAGAACGCAGAACTCCCGAGTAAAAAGCCTAATGCTTGTTGCTCCAAACTGGCACCGATCTTTACAACAGGAAAATGTTTCCTAAGAAGTCTTACTAACTTTCATGCTGTAATCGAGGACCAGTAAACTCACAAGCTACCATTGTACTAGTTAACCCTAAAGAATAAGGCGGAGGACCAATTAAACCTCAGAAAACAAGTCACCCTGTAGCAACAAGGGAAGGTAACAGTTAGGAACCCCTCAAACTACAAAGGTACCAGTTAACCCTCAAGCTGCTCTCCGAGGTACCGGAGCCGGCCGCCCCGGTAGTGCAGGGCCGGGAGCGAGCCATCACCATGGCCAAGCCCGACAGCGGACTGCGGGAGGCGCTCGAGGACAGGGACCCGGGTAATCTCAATAATCATATACAGGTTTGTACTGGATGATAAAGCAAACCTTATATTTTGTAGAGCTGGTATTTACCAGCTTAAGGTAAGGATTTCCTTACTGCGAAATTGTTTGTTTATTACCTCCTCATGCTTAAACGACTAAAAAGGCCCATTCACTATCCTGCATTGCAGGCCTGCACGGCGGACTGCAATGCAGGATAGCGAATGGGCTGTTTAAGATTAAGAATTTAGATAAAACTTAGTGTGGAGATACTTTGAGAGTTGGGAAAGGACGTTGTCGAAGGGAAAGGAGGACAGTTTTGGTTGCACGCGGTTTCCGCGCGATAAAAGACTTTTGGGCAACAGAGTTGCGGGAGTAGAGATAAGCTTAGAGTAGCTGCTTAGACAACTTAGTAAATATTATCGAGCTTACACGGCCATATCTCATTAATTGGCATCACAATTCCCATGTTTCTAATACCATAAAATGCTATAAAATATGTAAGGGATGAATGAAAAAACATTAATGAAAAGGTTAAAGGTTATGTACTAAGGTCAAGTAAACAGAACGCAAATGTTAATATCCTGTGTGAAGGTATTCCTTTGTATTTGTAAGCTAATAGCATCAGTGCCGCATATGGACATGTAAATTTCACCCTTTAGTAAAATATGGCCTATTAAATTGCCAGAACGCGACTAAATATGTGATAATCTACGCAGTATTCCAGGTGATCTATGAATGAAATGAAACTATTGTCTAAGTAAAATACTTACCTATACGTAGTAGTAAAATATGTAGTGGTAAAGCAATAAAAGCGAGTTTGTCACTCTTACATTTCCTTTATATTTCAGTCAGTCACAGGTCACAATATGATACTAGCGCTAAAAAGCGAAGCTATTTTTAGAGTTCCGAAATCCAAAGCCAAGAAAACGAGACCCTATTGTCTTATATTGATAATGATAAAATGCCTATCCGTCTACTGTATCACGTGAAATGCGAAAAAGACAGTCTTTTATTCAGATGATATAGAATCCGACTCGCACTTCACCGTTTATTTATTTTTTATTTGGAAAACTTACAGCATACAAACAATAACATTAATTACTTATAGAATTTTGAATACCTACAAGTTTCCACTTATGAAAACTTATCTTTCAGATAGTGTGGAGCGACATAGTCGGGGAGCCGGAGGGCGCCCGCAGCCCGGAGTGCGCGTGGCGACTCAGCCACGTGTGCTTCAGCCGCGGGCGCGACTGCTGCTACACGCTGCTGGCCGTGCTCGTCGCGCCGCCCTGCGCGCTGCTGCTGGGCTGCGGCTTTGCGTGTCTGGCCTTTGAGGTATAATATAATAGAAGTCTTTTGGCTATGTTATAATATTTTAAAAAAGCTCCTAAAACTCTTAACAAGAAGGGCTTGTAATAAACAGGTGCTCGATTACTGTTGGTTTGTTCATAATATTTTATATAAAATTGCATTTATATAAAATTATTACAATGTTCGTTCCCGTACTCCTCCGAAACGGCTTGACCGATTCTCATGAAATTTTGTGAGCATATTGAGTAGGTCCTGTCTGAGAATCGGCCAACATCTATTTTTCATACCAAAAATTATTTATATGGCAAAACAACGTTGCCAGGTCAGCTAGTATTATAATATAAACTTGTAAGTTATATTTTGTTTACGGTCTACTGCATTATTTTATAAATCACATAATATTATTGCAAATTGTAAATTACAAATTGCACATTTGAAGCCGTTCGAGATGATAGAGACGCAAATGAAACATAAGCGGTACACTATATCAAGTTTTGGACTAAAGGGGGTGACACACGTGCGAGTAAGTACGCGGACTTATGGCTCGACGATCTTAATCGCCTGTGTGTCACCAAAGAGCTGCGAGCCACGCGCCGCGAACCGCGAGCCTGGGGACATGGTAATCCAGTGTGAGCGATTCTCGTGTGTCACGGACGCGAGCCGAGTAAGTTCGCGAACTTAAAACTCGCGTGCTTTAAGTTCGTACGTCTGTCAGGCACTTAATAAATAAGTTAACTTGTTGTTCTAGCAAATCTGGTGCACGACCCCCTGTCTCCGGTGCCTAAAGATCTACTTCGCGTCGCTCCGCACGCTGGTGCAGTCGTGTATGGCGGCGACAGTCGCGCCCGCCATGGAGGCTGTCGGTCACATCTGTCGCCACATCAGGGTCAACATTAGACGAGACGCGCCCGACGACACGGACCTACTTGTGGTGTAGGCTCTTGGACTATGATATAGATTTATTGACATGTATCCAATTTTAGCTCTTCTTCCTAGTTCTTACTTCTTATATCGACCTAATATCTCTTCTACTAACCAGATGTGCCTCTTATAATTGTTAAAGTATTAGAAATAATATTAATAAGATTTTAGTATTACTTGGGATGAGAGTATAATAATAATATTGAGGTGTTTTTTAATTATTTGATCGGGGATTCTTGGAAATGCTATTGTATTCTATTGTTGTCGCGATCACCGGCGTGAGGTGTCCGGTGCTCGTACGGGGCTTGATGGGACTATTTTTAAAAACATCTCGTAATTACTTAATTAATGTGTAAATTGTAAGTAAAAATATAATATTATACGTAAGTACCGAAATAGAAATAATTAATAATTATTTATTTAATAATCATGAAATAAGGTAAGCCACTTTTAAAATGGTTTGAATAAAATATCTCCGCTGTTCTGTATTTTTATTTTCCGTCTAGTTACAAATTACAAAAATATACCTTTGCTTTTAAAATCTTGGTCCATAAAAAATATTTAAAAAAATATTGTGCCACGCTTGGTTGGAATTTTACATTTTTTCAAACTTTAAATCAAAGAGGATGTAAACTGTATACTACGTAACAAGAGGTCGGACTTAGAAGAAAAAAAATAAACATCCGTTATTTTTTTAATTTGAAACTGAAGTTAAAATTTTTAAGTGCAAAACCTTTTACTCTAAACATACCAAAAATTAAAAAAAATAAAATAAAAAATAAATAAGCTCAAATAAATGTTTTATTTCAAAAAAAAATTGTACACAGCTAAATAAATAGGCTAATAAGGTAAATTAAACAATAAAACAGATTTATTCCACAAGTTTTTGTTGATTTCTATTACTCAATATTATAATATTACAGTACAGTTTTATGTATTTTGTTTATAAATATAATAGAATAGCTGTCTATGCTACTCTACTAACTACTTGATTGGCTTACACAGTAAACTCTATATAGGGAGGGGATTAAAGCTGCGCGTCCACCAGGTCAGAATCGGGGCGTACGGTGCGGACTGCGCGTCGTGTCGTCATATATATTTTGTTAGGCGCAGAATGACGTTCCAGTACTTCTAGTGCAGTTCACAGTAGTCAGTACCATACATACAAAGCAACAAATGCGTCCGCTGCATACCTACGCAGTATGCTCCGATCCCGATCCAGTAGACGCGCACCTTTATACATGTAACACACTTAAGTATCATTACTTTGTTTTGTTACACCCTGTATACGACAGCTGAAATCTATCGCGTGGGCTCAGGCCAGCTGCATACCACCTCACGTCTTGATCAGAAGATTTTTCCTTGGTGGCCGTACCACTCATAATCCCATACCTTCCTTCTCCAGCTATTGCTTGCAGACTTGCAAACTAGTATAGGGACCTAAAAATCTGAAATTAATGAAACATTTTTCATTTACTACATTTCCATACAGTTTACATAAATTATTAAGTGTACTTATCAACCTTATGTATTATTAGAATAAAACAATATATACATTTTAACATTTTCCAAATTAACTGCATACTGATATACATTATAATATTTTCTATGAAATAATAATCTATCTTTTTCATATTAATATAGTTTATGTTGTAAATTATTGTACAAATATGCAAATAATACTGCGACATACTTTGTATTAGAACATGGTATGACATAGTTATGTTTTGCTTCAATTTATCAATTTACGGTTACATTTACATTTTACAATGGTTTACCTTTCGTTTTTCATTAATTAATCCACTTAATTTACAATTTTTGTATGAGTTGCTACAAAATAATTTTCACAAAATGAAAATCGAACTTTGAATTTTAAACTCCTTCTTCGTCTTTTTTCTCATGTAGTTTATATTCTCTATGGTCTTTTTTATCAGCCAATCACAGTCGACCTTGCACAGATTATCTGATTGGGTACAGTTGCTACGTTTAAATTTGGAACCCAAATTTTTTTTTGTTCGGGAATTTCGTCCACCTGCTTTAAATTTCGAAAAAATATATTAAATATCTAAGTACTTACATAAAAGTTGATATTAGTTATTCTCATGTTTATTTAATTAATATTGTAGTTTTGTTGTTGCTATTTTCGCGATAAAACGCATATTTTAGTAAATTTTACCAAAAAGTATGCAAATAAAAAATGTCTAATTTCATTGATATATCAACAAGTGCGGCGCACACGAGTAAAGGCGGTTCGAGTTCATCGAATGGACATTTTGTGATAGCTCATAGCAAAAGGTACTCGTATTTCGTTCGATAATATCATCTGAAAGACGGAATAGTAATAACTTTAAAATATAATGAAGTCAACTTTTAGGAGTGATAATGAAAACGCGACTACCGCACTAGGAAATCAAGAAACCAGCGAAGAGACTGAAAACGAAGATGTGAGTTTACGTTACATTTCTATAAAGTTTTTTTTTTCAAATCAAATCAAAATCATTTTATTTGCTAAGGAATATGGTACATTAAGGCGCTATATTGAAAAAACTGTCCTTTTGTTACAAATCTGGTAATGAGATATACATATCTTCATAGCCTTATCTAGGTTTGTGAAGAACCAGAAACACGATTAATGTATTTTGCCTTGATACATTTCTCGATCGAAATGACCTCTTAAAAATACGAAAGGAGAATGATCATAACTCTATGGTACTCTGTACCATTTTGCGTCATTGCGAAACTTGGTTTTTTAAAGTTCTATGATTATCATTTTAGCTCCTATAAAAATTTCTTTGTAAGCAAAACCGGGGTTTTAGAGTAATTTGATAAAATCTAAAATAACCTCAAAATCTTCAAAGCACCTATTTTATTGACAAGTCATAGACGAGCGAATGTTATTGCTCTAAAAACAGAGGAAGGCGCTTATAAATTAGTAATAGGGGTTTATTATAATTCTAGGGGTATTTATTATTATTACTATTGAATAAATTTTCATAAGCAATTTAAGAAAAAATGTAAGTTACATTTTAGTCACAATACTTTTCACAATGGACACATTAATCCAATAGCCGCGTACTGACCAAGCGAGCCGCCTTGCGAGGCAGCCTCGGACATTTGCCGCGGTAAGGCCGAGCCAGCAACGACGCACGACCAGTCGAATAGTCTGCCCGAGACATGCACACGCGACGCACACGCACCCGCACATCACACGCGCATACACACATACGCACACCCACAGGTCATATCACACGCACCCGCACATCATCATCTATCTCCATGGCCGCCGCGACCTGGCCGCTAGTTCGCTATTGGGCTATGCTCATGCTGTTGACTGGAGTCAAAAATAAAACAAAGAATGTAAAATGTTTTTATTTCATCCAAACAGTGTCACAACAATAACAAATATTATATATACAACAAACTTCCAGCGGCTCGGTTTCATTTAAAACATGAACATTAAGGGCTCAATTCTACTCTTAATTACTCTTATATTACATGTAAATTAAGCGTGTAGTGTATGAATTAATACACATAATTCAGTATGTAATTCACATATTGCAGTACATAGGAACATAATTATTATGTAAGTACTGCAAAATGTGAACATGATCACACAAACATTTAAATAAGATTCATTTTTATTTACATAAAAGAAAAATACCTATAAATTAAATCATTCATCATACTCCTGCAAAAACTCATCTAAATCATACTACATGGTGGAATATAGAATTTATAATTGAGTATATAACTGTTCCTTATCTAAAGGAACAGTTATATACTCAATATATATATATATATATATATATATATATATATATATATATATATATATATATATATATATATATATATATATACATATATATATAATATATATATATATATTGAGTATATAACTGAATATATATAATTGAATATATATATATATATATTATGAGACGTGTTTGATATCGCCGGGTGTGAAAAGTTATACTTAAAAGTAATTAATATAATATAATATACATTAATTTAAATAATATAGGAAAAGATAGTACAAGTAAAAATAGTTTATTAATTATAATTTCAATAGATACTATAAAATAAAGACAATAATTATTAAATCATATTAGTCCATTAAATAATTTGACAAAATTAACTATACAATAATAATTTATAAACACAAAAATAAAATTCAATTATTAAAATAAAACTCAAAAATAAAATCTAAATAGCTGTAAATAATTTTGTAACTGACTTAACCTCTTGATTAGGTTTTATCATTATTTTATAATATTTTAAAAATACATTTTGCGAACGCCAGTTTCCTCTTTGTAAAATTTCGTCAATAGGAAAATTTTGCACCCAATTTTTAGATGCAACAGCTGGGCGAAAACTACCTGGTGTGGCTTTTATACCCGCTTCGGATAGTAGTGATTTTAGCCAATTTGAAATAGTTGTTTTAGACTCCACTTTGGGTGGACCACAAACCGTCAGAAATAAGTTATCTAATTTACATTCATCTCGCCTTGCTTTAGATAGTCTAATTAGAGATTTTATCCAAAAGGTGGGATCTAAAGCCTGAGATTCATTATTCTGAACCAGTTTCCATCCAGATTGCCTATAATCGGCATTATCAGTACCGTATTTAGGCCAAAAAATGACACTATCGTTTGATATCAAACAATTCTCAGGATCGATTGACAATAAAGTTAAATCATGTATACGCCTTCCAGAACACAGTAATAAAATACACGCTGTACGCCTAGAACACTCATATAAATTTAAATCTGTACTAAAAGTATTGCAAAGCCAGGTAGATACAAAATCAATGTCCCATATAGGAGGTTCCTCTTTTTTCGGGCATTTATTAGATATTGATTTTAAAATGTGCTGTACAAGCGGATGGGAACTAAGTTGTCTACGTTCGTTTGGGTCACATAAAATTGACACTACAGATTTATGAAGCATAATAGTATTTCTAGAAAGCTTATGTACTTGAAAAAGGTCTGATAAATACCTAGCAAGATCTGACCCCGTAGGAGTAACTATAGGTATATTATTCTGATGGGCCCAAATACACCACCTTTGCCAAGCACACTTATAAGAACTCCTAGTAGATTCGCGCCAACTAGATTTTAAAAGGTTACTTTGATCGGGTGTCCAGCCTTTTAGTGCCTGGGTCCACCCCCACATTTCCAAACTTCCATTACCCTGTTCTGTACTCGTGGAGACAGTTGATTGATCGTTAGATCGACAAGGATTTGGTCTAGATTTAAGATCGCGAACGGAGCTTCTAGAGCTCGGCTGGCTAGAAGGCGGCTGGCCTTCATCCATCATAGTGCTATAATTAGATAGCTCCCCTGTGCGTTCTTCAAATGCGAAAGTACCAAAGGCATGAGAAAAGTGGGTGAGAATACCCAGTCCAGGGGATAGTTCCAAAGACGACTTAATTGGTCGTGAATTTCCGCCTGATAGCCCATTAAATCTAGGCTCAGATGCCGAGGGATTACATGGGCTGGCTGAGGAGCAAATAGGTCTATCACCGGCAGTGCCGTTTTTCTGAAAATTGTCTCGGTGATCGGAGGCAGAGGATGCCATATATTTTATGGGGTCAATTTTTGTCTCGACAACCGATCTGCTTCCACATTGTACCGGCTGGACAGATGGTGAAGTGATAGATTGACATTGTGTCGATCTAGGATAACAAATGTTATTTATTTATTTATTTATTTATTTATTTATTTATTTATTTATTTATTCACACTTTATGCAAATTACATAGGCGGGCTTAATGCCTCATGGCATTCTCTACCAACCAACCTTAGGGTGATACTGAGAATGTATAATACAGGCGCATTCATGGTAATGAGACACAAAGGATCAACGGTAAAATAAATGGATCTATAACTAAGATATAAAAAATATAAATATTATCTGACGTGACAGACTTAACCGAGATTGGGATTGAGTCTTCGTTTTTTAGGAACGCAAGAGTTGTTATGTTGTCCGACTGCATTGACATAGTCGTTTTTACTCGAAGTGAAATTAAATTTTAAAAAAATTTAAGAATTACCATCATCTCTTTGTGGTTTAAATGCAAGGATTGCTCGTGAGTCCACCAAGTTACTGTCATACGCAGGTTGTCTATATGAGTTTCCCAATCCGAACCCAATGTATCGGTGGCTAAGTGATGAGACACCGGATTGAGATGAATCGGAGATTAAATATGTAGGTTTCGAGCCCAGTATTGAATTTCCAGAAACGCCAGCATCGGCAATTCGCGGCCGCAATTCGTGCCACGAGTGTAGAGCCCGCAATACAATTCGCCGCCTCGTAGTCAAATCATAGATGACGACTACAGCATAGTAAAAATACCAACACTGCACTAAAGAACAATACGTACAAAATTCACCCATAACGATAAGCATCGTGTAAAATGTACGTGTACAATATTAACCCGAATAACGACAATAGTCACGGAGGTGTTTCGTCTCCGACACGCACGCTCTCAATCGAACTCAGATCGATAGGAAAAATCCGGGAAAACCCTTGCTGACTTTTCCTTTTCACCTAACTTGGTGTTAGGTGAAAAGGATTAGCAATATTTTATTTTTTTAAGAAATTCTTTAATGTAGTTTTGGCGAAACAAAATCTAAAGCACTGCCTGAATGCTTAGTCAAGTTGCATTCGATAATTTTACTGCGAAATTAGAACTAATTAAAAAGTAATATAACTATGTATATATATTGACTTTGCCATGAATATTGAATGCAACTTATCTAACCTTCATAATTTACTCAGGTGCTGATGACAGTCTGCTGCAGGTCAGGGCGACTGGGTGCGGCTACCTACACGTTTCAGACTGGAGAGGTAAATATAAAAAAGCTACCATTTACTGTAGTACCTGTTATATTCTTCTCAGACTACCGTACAGGTAGTAGCTACCTACAATACTTACTGCTGCACTCAGAGTGGAACATTAATTACTTGAAAATGCAATTAATTTACAAATTTGACATTACCTGTCAAACTCTTCATTAAATTAAAGGTTAATCGTAATTAAATGTCTCACGTGTAGCTGTCACTGAGGGCACGGCGGGCGCGCGGTTAACTAAGGGCTGGTACACAAAACCACGACACGGCGCCGTACGACGTCGTGCCGTGTTTTTGTGTCCCGGTCCTTACCCTAATAATCTAATATTGTAGGGTAGGGAATAGGGTAATAGATTTCCGAGGTTCATTAGCAACGTACAGGGCACGTTTGCGTACGCGGTTTGTGGGAATGTATGAAAATAAACTTTATGTAATTTATGAAAACACGGGACGCGCACTGAAAAACGTACACTTCTGAACGTGCCCATACAGTACTTACAATGTTTACCTATATTCTACTTAATATTGTTTCACATACTAAGTATGTGGATTGTAGATGAATCACGACTAGTTTTTATGTTATCCTAGTTACAAATCCTAGAAGAGATCCAGGACCGTCCACCGGAGTACGCGATCTTCGCGTCCCTGTTCCACCAGATGGACCCTCAGATGCTGGTCCTGGACGGGAAGTCACCAGCCACTTTCTCCGCCGTCGTGCGCCAGACAGTGATGAGCGGTGAGGGGGAAGAGGGGAAGTGCAAGCTTATCTTCATATCTGCTAAAGAATACAGTACGTTAAATGCGGTACTTTAACAGTTTTATTTAGAGAGCATGATAGGCGCAATTAAGGTGGCAGCTCCTTTAGATCTTGCTTACCATGATTGACATGGCTGTCAATCTTTCCTGCTTGGATAAGCTGTGAGTTTCAGTTTCATTGGTAACAGCGCCGTAAATAGCCTTTTTTGCGCCCTGTGCGAGCTTCTATAACCGCGCCCTTGCGCAATGCTTCCAGGGCCACAGGCCTCCCTGATCTGGTCATTCTTGCGCCCCCCAGAGTCTGCGCCCTGTGCCTGGGCACCGGTGGCACCGCCCTATTTACGGCACTGATTGGTAAAAAATACAAAACGCTTGTTAAGGTTAACCGTTAATCAATTAATAAAATACAACCTCCTTAGTTCTTGGTATTGTAATAAAATTGTAAGGGAAGGAATTCGTTATATTTTGACAAATGATTAACACTGTGTCTTGATTTACACTGGATTACGATGCTAAATTAATAATAATCATCACTAGCATATTTAAATTCAGACCAGCATTCAGTAGCTGGCGCCTGTTACTACTATTTTTGGTCTAAGCGTTGATGTAAGCCAAAAAAAGCCAAAAAATGTAAGTCAAATCCACTCCCCCTTAGATTTCGAAGCGTGCAAACGTCGCATCTACTCGCTCTCCCTGGCCGGGGAGCCCACCTCCTGCTCAGACGACCAGCGCCTGGTGTACCTCCGTACAGTCCTGGACTTCTCGCAGACCACCACAGTCCACGCGCTGGGCGCTCTACTCCGGTACCTGGACCTCAACTGGTGTAACCTGAATTACGATCTGCATGGGAAACCTGAGTTTTTGACGCTCAAGAGGATTTCTTTGTGAGTTTATGAGTTGTCTTCTTTAACGTTATCAATTAGAATTCCTTTTGGTGCATCATGAAGTCACGCTTAGTTTCGTCTCAATTCGGTGGGTCAATAACCACTTAAGTGATAGTAAACCTAAGGATGAGTTACCTAAGACTATACTCATTTTGAACTCTAGACCAGTGCAGCCCTTGATCAAATTCCCTATTATAAAGATGACGCTATTAATTCTAGATAGTATTGAACCCCTACAGTAAATGTATAGCGTCATCTTTATTATTGGGAATTTAGAGCAATCATGACAAGACGCCTGTTATCGCTTTCGCAAGCTCCGTAATCTGTTCCTCCAGAAACGACATAGTCACAATAGACGAGGACACGTACCGCGGTCTGCAGATCTTCAACACGGTGTCGCACCCCAGCGGGTTCAAGCGCGGGGTGCGGGGCAGCAACAAGGAGGGGCTGAGTATCTACCAGCTGTTCAGCAAGTGCTCCTCCAAAGTCGGCCAGAGGAGGATGCGGTAAGGAAATAGAATCAGGAATTTTCAAAAGCAGAATATTCTTTTCCATCGCCGATTTTGTCATTACATCTTGAGCGGCCTCTCCACCCCATGAAGGACAAACACAAGTCTACGAACATAATATTGTCGTCTTTTTTGTTTATACTGTAAACACCTGGCGAAATGGTGCGAAGTGGTGGCAATCATGGTTATCCATCATTGAACAAAAAAAATGGACCTACTTGTCAACTAAATAAACTAAACTGTAAGTGACTTCCGAACTTATTTTCTTCGAATTAAATTGAGACGATGCTTAACCATCATGTACTAACCTCAGAATACAAAACAAACTCTGTATTCTGATGGTCTCCATAACTTCTGTTAAAGAAAAGACTCCATCCTCCAAAATAAAGTTCGTTAACTTTATCACAAAGGATCTTCCTCCGTCACCCAACGTCTGACATGTCGACGCTGCGTCGTCGCCAGGCGGCGGTGGAGGTGTTCTGTCGGCCGCACAGCGACGCGCTCGTCCGCAACCTCACCGCCAGCCTGCGGTACATTAAGAATGTTAATGTGAGATGCTTTGAACTTTCGAGAATCCTATAGATTGAATATCTTTGTGACTACTTTTACAAAACTAAAGTGCGCTGAGTAGAGTTGCTTTTATGTTTTAATTTTAACACGTAATAACGTGTTAGGCTGGTCCCACCACCAACTCCGCCTATTATTTAACCCATAAATTACAAGTTTAATTAGAGATTAATGGTAATGAGATTAGTAGATTTTTTCAGTAAATTGCGTAAAACTTTAAACCGGTTGAGGCTAATGTCTCAACAATTAGTGTAACTTATTTTCTTCTTATAGGGTATTTTAGATAAAATCAAGGCGTTATCTGCCAAGCCGTATCAGTGGAAATCTCTCTACAATGTAAGTACTGAAAACGTTTTCGTACCTTTGCTTTGGGAGTGGTGAATATACATGAGCGGGGAATTGACTACCGGGCTGCCCGCGGGCCGCCCGGTCTGGCACAAGTCTGTTGCTTGCCCCTATTGAACACACACAGAACAGACTAGTCAGTCCAGTAGATAGAGGGCTGCAGCTCGGTCGTGGACTCAATCTTCTTTGTAACAAATGATAGATCAGCAACGGCATTGATTTCTTTTTCATTGATTGGATTTTTCAATAAGTTCGCTGTATTAGCAGCATTACGTAGATCGGTGTTCATGTAATCCTTGCTTTTAACTTTCCACAAACAAGGATACGACCACTGACCAGTAAATGGAAATAAAAGAATGTCAAAATTGTTTTTGTTCCTTCATTCTTAAGTTTAGTGTTTGTATTGTTTACAATAATATGTTTTAAAATAATATTTCAAATGCACTCCAGTCGCTCTCCAAGGCGCATATGACGACGGGCCGCCCGTCGCGATCATTCATATTCAGACTTGCCTGTGGCCGCGCGAAAAAAAATGCGATTTCGCGGGCAGGCTGCGGGCACGGGCCAACGGCCATGTCTGTGCCCGTACCTAGGAATTGACGAGCAGACATGCGACAGACCTGCACGTGACGGGCGGCCCGTAGCGGGCGGACCGGTAGTCAATTCCCCGCTTAAGTCTGACTGTCTGTCTGTCAGACGTTGTACAACGCGGTGCTGATCTGCGAGACCTGCGAGGGTCACAACAACGAGTACCTCGATCAGATCGCTTCCGTAGACACCAATCAATTGTACGAGGTATGTCCATCCATCATCATCACATCCTCTTTGGTCTATATTATTAGGCTTTAAATAAATCATAGAAATATTCAATCTCTAGATGGCGTTGTACATGAACCGTGTGATCGACTTCGACCAGTCCAAGTCTGAAGGGAAATTCACAGTCAAGGCGGGCGTTGATCCAGATCTTGACTTCAGTAAGTTATGATTCAACTCTAACTTACCACTTGCGTACCAAACATATTGTTGTTCCAACCTCTCAGCTATTGAAGGGTATTCATGGTTGGTTGCCGCTGTTGATTGGTTGCCGTTGTTGAATCCAGATTCAGGAGTTGCTTTGGGAATGTAGGTATAGTTGACCAAATTGAGAAAGCAGTACCTATATTCTGTTATTGTGAAACGAGTACCGTTATTCAATGAACAGATCAATAGACGCTCAATGGACGGATTTTTCTTCCAGAGAAGCAAACTATGGCGTCACTCCACGGCCTAATGTCGGACACGGCGCGTGCGGAGCTGGACCGTCTACCGCTGTTCGTGCAAGAATGCACCATGCTGTACATGCCGCACCTCGGGTACCTGTTGGGCGTAAAGGCCTGGGCTGATAACTTGACCATGGATGACAAGCAGCTGCCTGATATGAGGTTCATGGTAATACTTAGGAATGTAGCCTATAATTGAAGAAAATCCATACTAATATTATAAATATGAAAGTGTGTCTGTCTGTCTGTCTGTCTGTCTGTTACCTCTTCACGCCCAAACCGCTGAACCGATAGGATACTTTTTGTCCCGAAAAAATGTACGGTTTCCGCGCGATAAACGAGTTTTGGCGCAACGGAGTTGCGGGCGTCATCTAGTATAATATAATTCTTATTTCTCCGTCGTTCCTCACGTGCATAACAGAGAAGGAAAACCTCGAATTTATTGAAATGATAAAGCTATAAAAGTAAACTGCCTGATGATTTATTGCAGTTCCAAAACGACGACTACATACACTACAAAAGCAAAGGATGTGAAGGTAAGGAATGATTTTTGCTAAAATCTAAGATAGAAAGAGCTCGATTTTGGTGATAATGTTTTCCAGCTTGACTATCCAAACCAAATGCGCAGGAGTCAATTCATTTTGTGGTTCCAAAACGGTAAAGAACCTTCGTCCTCCTCTTAAGTCAAGCCAAGCCCTTTAAAAACTACTTTACAACGAAGTCGTTTTTCCATCATCTATACTAATATTATAAATGCGAAAGTGTGTCTGTCTGTCTGTCTGTCTGTCTGTTACCTCTTCACGCCTAAACCGCTGAACCGATTTTGCTGAAATTTGGCATGGAGATACTTTGAGTCCCGGGAAAGGACATAGGATACTTTTTGTCCCGGGAAAATGTACGGTTCCCGCGCGATAAACGAGTTTTGGCGCAACGGAGTTGTGGGCGACATCTAGTATTTAATAAACACGATGAAGTTAACTAATCAGTAATCACCTTGTTCTTAAGAAACGTAATAGAAACAGATGCCAAATTGGTTTTGTTGTTCAACAGAGCTGGACGCGGTGATCGGCGACACTTACCCCGAGATCGTGGCGCACGAGACGCGCATCATGATGCGGCTGACGACGGTCGTGCTGGCCGGTCTGCACGCGCTCGCCGACACCGTCGACCGCGCGGCTGAACTCGACTGGTACTGGCGGCGGTACCACACGCCTCTCAATCTGTGATCGATCCCATATCAAATTAAATGGCAACAAACCCATTTTGTCATTCCGTCAGAGCAAGACTGCAGAGTGCAGAATATGATATTTCTGCAACTGTTGGTCATGTCAAGCTATAGAAGATTCTTATAGGTCCACACAAAGCTACCTATCTTCTGTAGGCTGCCATCTCAACTGCCATAAACTTTTTTTATACCGACAAATAGCAAGTTTCACATTTTCAGCCTCCTAGCCATATCCAAAGTATGCAAGGAGCTGAACTTCGTCTGTCCAACACTCACGACGGACAAGGTGATCGACGTGCTTGCGGGGAAACACCCGCTGTACGTGACCGTGTGCGACACGTTCGTGCCAAACGACGTGCAGAGCAGCCATGACGCGGGGTTCGTGAAGATCCTCACCGGACCCAACTCCAGCGGCAAGAGCGTGTATTTGAAGCAGATCGGTAAGTTCAAGACAATCCCGTCTAGGAACATTTGAAAATACGGTTGAGGAGAACGAGGGAATTCGTAAAACGACAGATCGTTGCCCGTCTTTTACGAATATAATATAACGATAGAGGCGCAAGTGTGATAGCAATTTATTGATTTGCGAGTGAGAAAGCATAGTTTTTCCGCGCTCCACTGCCAAATCTCTGCCAAAGCCATGGCAAGTAAAGCTGTAACCATACTAACAGTATAGCCACTTACAGCTTTGCCTAAAGCATGTATCCTACAACCTGACCGAAGCTTTCAATGGTGACCACGGGCGAGATTTCCTGCCTATTCTGAAAAATGACGTACCTGCTCACATTGGTCGCAGGTCTGATAGTATACCTGGCGCACATCGGCAGCTTCGTGCCGGCGGAGCGCGCGACGATCGGGCTGGTGTCGAGTATACACTCGCGGATACACGCGGCCGAGTGCGTCGCCGCGCACATGTCAGCCTTCCTCGTGGATCTAAGGCAGGTGAGCTTGGAGACACTTCTGAAAGACGCATCAAGCTCATCAGTATGGTTAGCGTCTATGAACAATAGTCGATTCGGCTCTACAAAAACGCAAGGACGACGTAATGCGCTGAGAAAATAATCTCTTCGTTTTTGTGTAAGTTATATAATACTTAAATAAATTATATTATAGTTGTTATAATAATAAGAGGTCTCTTTGGTGGGACGTGGGATAAGCGGGTGCGCGGCAATACTCGCTATTGTCAAATAGATTGAAATCCGTTGACATTAATACAATACAAAAACAGGGCGAAATCCAAAATTTTCGGTGCGTTTCCACCGTAGCTGTTGTGCAGCCTATTAATACCTGCTGCTTCAGTTACATGACCTCGCTAATCGCAACGATTCCATTGGATCTTAAAAACACATTATACCTACCCAAAGCAGCTCCGATGAAATCTTAACTTGCTTTTTACCCCAGATGTCGATGGCTCTCCACGGCTCGGACAGCAACTCCCTCATCCTAGTGGACGAGTTCGGTAAGGGTACATCCAGCACGGACGGCCTGTCTCTCCTCGCGGCCGCCCTCAACACGCTGCTGTTCCGGGAGGAGGACTGTCCCCACGTGTTCCTGTCGACGCATTACCTCAACATACAGCAGTTTGTGATCGAAACATCGATATTAAGGTTTTTGGTACGTAGATATTTCAATGTTAAGTTGTCATCACTACTATTATAGAACAACGTTCGAACAACAACAAACTATTTTCGCCCTTGTATTTGAATATGGCAACTTACCTAGTCCTTCAACCCATCAAGCCACAAGCAGCCCCCGGCGGCCGCATAACAATTGAATATCTATTGCACAGAACACATTAAAAGAGCTCTTTTAATGTGTTCTGTGATCTATTGTCTGTGATACTCAAGATCGAAGCATTAAATGTGTGCAACTAGTTATGCCCGTATACCGTTTCGTTGCCACACAAGCAAACCCATAATAATTGTGCTAAAGCGTAACTCTTCTACTCTCCAATCAAAAATGTATTCTTAATCGCGAATGTAACTTGTTATCCGACTCGAAGGACCAATTGTTTTAGCGCTTCGGTCACGTGTGCGAGGGCGAGGGCGGATCGCCCGTGTTCGTGTTCCGGCTGGAGGAGGGCGCCGCGGCCGGGAGCTTCGCCCCCCACGTCGCCAGAGCCAGCGGCATAGAGGACCACGTGATAGAAAGATCGGCGGCCGTACTGGATGCCATTTTGGTATCGAGAAGAGATATTATATTTGTACTAGTATTATTATACAATAAAATATATTATATTAAGTCCAACAAAAAGGATTACATTAATACAAACTTTAGCGGCCGCTTTCATTTGCGCATGATTATGTGCACCGTTTTGTTTCCAAAAGTCCGCGAAAAGTGAAACAGCAATATTTTAGTGCGTTAGAGACAGGCTTCAATCAACTATCTATGGGATGAAAAAACACTATCATAATATCAGAATAACTACTCGTAGTAATAATAATAATTTATCAATATTTAAATTGTTTCTATAATTACAGAACAACAAACTCCCGGAGCCTAATAAAAAGATAATCGCAAAACTGAAGAGAGTGAGTGATAGAATGAAACAAAGACTTGCAGAAGATATTTAATTAAGTATATAAAATTTTCGTAAACAATATAATATCTTAGCTCTAGCAACACCTTTAATAAATTAACACAAACTTATTTTATCTGATGGCAACACCAGTCCAGGAGCTATGTCACAATATTGATGGAGCTACTGGATTGGTAGAGTTTACCAATGACACATACCTATTCTTATTTTAAGTTTAGCACATTCATTTACTTATTTTACATACAGAAAATAATTAGAAAACAATATACATTATAAATTACATGGAAAACAATTAAACTGTAACTTCGTTTCATTAACAGTTACTTACCAGATATGGTAAATTAAATTATTCAAAACGCAATAGAGTATAATTAAAAAAACTTGCGTCGAATGTGTTGCAGAAATAAATTTTTAAATCTTCCTGCAATACATTCGACGCAGGTAACTTTAATATGTAATCGTTATACAGTGGAATGTATTTTTGGACGACGATATATTTTAATATCTTCTGGGCATAAACCTATTTCACTTGATAAGGTATGTAAGCACCAATCTGTACAAAACAACTCTTAATATCATTAAAAATATGATATGAAACGTCCATAAATATACAATATATTTCTCACGATTTGTTTTGTTATAAGGATTTAAATTGTTTTGGAAAAATAATGCCATGAAAAATAATTACAAGTTAGATACTTAATCTTAGATTTTATGATCATTATTAGTAGGACGACCTCAAAATATTAGAGTACCTAAGTATACCTACTTTAGTCTCAATCTTGAGACCTGTTACAAAATTTTATGAAATTTGTGTGTGTTAGCAACCTGCTTTAAGTCGTAAACATTTTTAAGCAAACATCACAGAATTGTTGTTCCTTGTGACTCTTGTACTGTGCGCTTTTGTCGTCATTTTCTACGTTCTGTTCACCAGCGCACTTCCCCTTGTCCCCAACGTGTTCTTCTGTAGCTGTGTGCTGCGTGGTGGGAGTTTGGCGTATTGAAATTAGTAAAGTTAAGTCAAAGTGTCATTAGCATTACTCTTTGACTCAACTTTACTAATTTCAATTCAAGCACCCTCGATCCTTGCCAAGCATCAATGCGGTCGACATCCATTGTGGTTTGTGATACTTCAGATAAAGGAATAAAATAAAAACTATTTTTTACAGTCAGATCCAACAAGTAACAAAATGTTGTGCCCAAAGTAATACATTTACATTAAACAATTATTTTAATATAACAACATTTATTAACATACCTAGAACATCTAGCTTTTCGAATTTGTTACTAAAATATACACAACCAAAGTTAGCAAGCGAAATATTAATATGTGCAATACAAAATATACAATATAAAAATTACAAAAGAAAGTAGCAACTAGGTACAGGCCGTCTGAAATCCTTGAGCAGTCGTAATGCAGTCACCATGCGGTCGAAATGCTCAAAATGCAGTTGAAATGCTGTTCTCTTGCAGTCAAAGTGAATGCGTCAACTGTTCGCTGTAGTTGACATTATAGACTGCACGTCATGGACAGACCGTTCAGATTTATTTTACATCTGATAGATCCTTGTCGATATTAGACGCAGCGCAGACGACAGACTATCCGTGACGCACTTTTTGTCTGTGGAAATAGAACCTATGCAATTATATGCGGACTTTTTGCGCGTCGTGTACTGTATATAGGGACCGTGCAGAGCGATGACACTGCCACTAGTCACGAGTTTCCGAAACTTTTACGAAAATTCTATTGTCAAGCTCTAGTCAAGCTACGGAAAATTATAAGATTTCTTGAGAAATTTGAGTATTTTCAAGAATTGAAATCCATTGTTGTATTCCCGGATGTTCTAATACATACAAGAAAAATAAAGGCAAATCGAACAATGTAAAATTTTACTATTTTTCTGCCAAAAGTATTTGTTACATATAGATAATAAGCATTGGCAACACCGGTCTTTAGTCTTTAGTCTGTAGTAATCTGTGCTTCTTTGTCCATTACTACTGAAATACAAGAAGTCGAATCGAGGCCTGTTTTTTCATTTATAAATTATTAAGACGCCTAATCTCCAGCCCACCATCCTGAACACGACATGGTGTCAGAAGTTGTAGTCTGAAGAAAGAAATAAAAATAGCAATTCACCTACAAGAAGATGCAAAAAGACGAGACACAGGGCCAGGTACAACCTCATGTACAACATGGCGGGCACGTGAGTAGGTCTACAATTACTCACACTACAACTAATAATTCTTAGATTACATATGGGCTCAAACCATTGGATCTAAGAAGTTCTAATATGCCATTAGCATGGAAAAATTGGTATACACAATTAAAAATATACATGAGAGCTAATAATCTTGAAAATGAAAATGATCAACGCAAAGTCGCCATTTTGTTGCATCATATTGGTCAAGACGCACTAGTCATATTTTACTCATTTAATGTTGATTTCGATAATATATCGTTCGAGGACTTGGCAGAAAAGTTTAACAAACACTTTATTCCTCAAATAAACATTACAATGGAACGTCATAAATTATTCAACAGAAGGCAAAAATCTGATGAAAAAATTGATGACTATGTCACTGATTTAAAAAACATAGGCAGACAATGTAATTTTGATAAATAGGAAGGTGACCTTATAAGAAATATATTTAGTTGGAACTTACACTCAAAAAACCACTATATACAAGAAAAAATACTTATTCAAAAGCCGGAGACACTGGAACAGGCAGTTCAACTAGCCAAACAGATGGAGTGCACAAAGCAACAAGCAAAAACATTGGAGGAGTCATCTAATTCCTTCGTAGGACAAGTACAATCTACTTCCAGTTATAAGAAGCAGAGGTCTAGGACACCACATCGAATAAATAATCAGCCGAGCCGGAGCAGACAGTCATCGAGTTCAAGACAACAGTCGAGTCATCAATTACACAAAAAATGTGGTAGGTGTATGCAGGTTCATAGATATAAATGTCTAGCGATAGGAGTCAAATGTAATAAGTGTGGTAAATATAATCATTTTGCTGTAGCGTGTAAAAACAAAAATGTTAATTTTGTAGAAACACAAAGTCATATTATTTCTAGTATTGATACAAATAATGATTTATATGTGGGTGCAATTCATGTCAATAATGTAAGTAAAGAGTCTTGGCAAGTGGATTTGATAATAAATAGAATGTTAATTTTCTTTTAGACACAGGAGCTGACACTAATTTGTTAAATTTTAAAATCTTCATTAAAAGGGGAGATGTTACATATAGATAATAAGCATTGGCAACACTGGTCTTTAGTCTTTAGTCTGTAGTTATCTGTGCTTCTTTGTCCATTACTACTGAAATACAAGAAGTCGAGTCGAGGCCTGTTTTTTCATTTATAAATTATTAAGACGCCTAATCTCCAGCCCACCATCCTGAACACGACAGTATTCACATGCCTTGGCTTATTGAAAATTGAAAGAAATGGATAAAAGCCGGCAAAAACATACGTAAGCATTTAAAAAGTTTAAAATTTAGTTTGTTATTATTTTTAGCAATATTCCGCGAAAAACTTCCACCTTTAAGTAAATGAGTGAGTGCACACATAGGCATGCGTACAGCACCTCCCTCCTCCCACACTGCCTATGCGTACACTCGCATGCAAGAACTTGCAAACACCACCACCACACAAGCAATAATGTTGGCAAATCCGTGCAAGGCCCCTCACCACCATGCAGGTTGAAAACCTCGACGCGCGTTTCGCTCCAACACCGGAGCATCCTCAGGATGTGGACTCTACGAACAACGTCCGTAAAGTGCCGCCACCGGCCAAAACACCGCCTTTTTATATCCTATCGAGCCCCGCTACTATCCCCACTACCCCACATAAGTCACATTTTGCTAAACATCTTTTAGATAGTAATCATACCGTGCCCGATGGCCATTCCTATAAAGTTTTACATAAATGCGATAAAGGCTTTCGGCTGAGCGTGTTGGAACAATTAGAGATCATAAAAGAAAAGAAAAATAACAGATTTGCATTGTTGAATGACCAAACTTGCTTGACTACGTCACCGCTTATTAATATGTTCGGGGGTACTGGTGAGGGTAGTGGGGGTAGTGGGGATAGTAGCGGGGCTCGATAGGATATAAAAAGGCGGTGTTTTGGCCGGTGGCGGCACTTTACGGACGTTGTTCGTAGAGTCCACATCCTGAGGATGCTCCGGTGTTGGAGCGAAACGCGCGTCGAGGTTTTCAACCTGCATGGTGGTGAGGGGCCTTGCACGGATTTGCCAACATTATTGCTTGTGTGGTGGTGGTGTTTGCAAGTTCTTGCATGCGAGTGTACGCATAGGCAGTGTGGGAGGAGGGAGGTGCTGTACGCATGCCTATGCGTGCACTCACTCATTTACTTAAAGGTGGAAGTTTTTCGCGGAATATTGCTAAAAATAATAACAAACTAAATTTTAAGCTATGGATTTCCGCAAAGTAACGCCTGATTCTATTAACCATTTAAAAAGTTCCATGAATGCAAAGATATTTTACCGAATGTTATGTGTAGACTCGTAAAAACACTGAATTTTGTAGATTATAAACGTAAATTCATTTTTGATGAACACAATATGAACCTAACCTATAACCGTTGCTTCTTTCAGTAAACATCCAAACTGGCTTCCATCTAAATTGATATACATATGTTACGCTCAAAGACCGAAAACGCTCAGTGAGCTAAAAAATGGCTCACAAGTCACAACGCGTTGTGGTCATAGTGAAACGGCCACGACTAGAGATGTGCCGAGTGGCAAATTCCCCACTGCCGGCAATATGCCCAATCTTGCCATTGCCAGCAAATTTCCATTTTGCCGGGAAAATAGGCAATGTTGCCGATCCATTTATATAGCTTTATTATAAAATAATTCAGATTATTTTGTCAACAAAATAAAATACTTAATGATCAAAGCAACCTAATTTGTTTTTGGAACGAAGTTCCTTATCGCTCATTTTTTCAGCGTAAATTTGAAAGCTAGACAACGATATTTGACCTTGATTTGACCTTTTCCCATTTTTTATTAGTACCTGCATGTTAGGGGCAGATGGCGTTGATAGTAAGTATTCCTGTGAGTCAACTAGATGGCGTTTTTTTAAATTAACATAATAAAAGTCTCGTTAGTTAGTTAATAATTATGTGTATCTCAAGAACCGCTATAGCTAGACTTCTGAAATTTTCACAGATTGTGTATATCTGTTGCCGCTATAACAACAAATACTGAAAACAAAATAAAATTAATATTTAAGGGGGACTCCCATACAACAAACGTGATTTTTTTCGGCCTTTTTCGCTCTATATCAATAATGGCAAGAGGTAGGGACTTGAATGTTTCACAATTTTTTTTTGTTGTTTGTGTACTTTAATATTTAATAATAATTTTAAAATAAAATAAAAATTTAAGGGGTCTCCCAAACAAAAAACACAATTTATGCCTATTTTTGATATGTATCGGGACGGAACCCTTCGTGCGCCAGTCCGACTCTCACTTGGCCGATTTTTTTCCCTAGCGCAAGTAATATAAGTAACATATATTTGGAAAACATCTATTACTACAGGCAATTTTGTCAGCAATATTCCCGGCAATTTTCTGGCAATTTTCACACACTTGGGCACTATAAAATAACTCCTGCGTAACTGGACTGGTTTCATTGAAACCAGAGTGCTCTTGTGTATTGCGCACACACTTGGGCACTATAAAATAACTCCTACGTAACTGGCCTGGTATAATTGAAACCAGAGTGCTCTTGTGTATTGCTCGCACACTTAAGCGCTATAAAATAACTACTGCCATTGAGATGTACATCTCAATGACTACTGCGTAACTAGCCTGGTTTCATTGAAACCAGAGTGCTCTAGTGTATTGATAGTGTATTGATTGATTTATTACACAACACGAATTCGCGTCGTGGCTGTTTTTAAATGCTCAGAACTCGTCATGGCTTTTCTCGATTACCAGAACGCGTCGTGGCCGTTTTCATTAAGGGCCAACACATCATTTTATGGTCTAAAACATAAAAAAAAAAAACACTTATAAACTAGCCGGGGTCAAAGAGAATGCGAAGCCAAAGTCACTCACAAGTTACTTCTTTTACTCGCATCGTGTCGCTGCTGTCGAATTACGACGCCCTCTATAGTTTCTGCACGGTCCCTATAATTGCATAGGTTCTATTTCCCACAGACTAAAAAATGTGTCACGGATAGTCTGTCGTCTGCGCTGCGCCTTATACGGATCACGCTTCCATAAGCTGAGAGATAAAATAAGTCCAAAAGTTCTGTAGGACAATTTGAGTGTAACTTTTTCTCAGTTCTCACTGTAGAGGCGTTCAATTTACATGGCATTGAAACAGCGCCTCTAATGGCAAACAATGTTAACTTATTCAACACATACGTCGTGAAACGTCATCAAAAACTTTTGAAAAAAACTTACACTCCGCTGACATGCAGTCGACAGTTAAGCTGTTAGAATGAAGCTAAGCTGCTGCTACTTGCAGTTGCTGTTTTTTGCGGTTGCTGCTGCTTGCAGTCGACACGGCGATTATCTTGCAGTCCACGTGCTCACATGGTCTTCATCTGCTGCATAAGCTCCTCCAGCGACAGTTCTTCAGCGGCAACAGCACCGCCCGTACTCGACTCCGGCGTGCTGTTGTCTACCGGCACTGTGTATGCTACCTGAAATACGATGATGATGATGAATAAATCATGAAATCAGTCACGAGAAAGATACAACATAATCTTTTCAAGTATAGAATATATGCAGGCCTTCTTGTGTCTCTGCTGGGCTGAGAGCTCTATAGGATGTCGTAAAGAAGAAAATTATGTAAATGCAATATTGGGAGTTTTGGAATAGTTAATTATTAAGGAAGTACTTTCATAGGCACATGCAAATTTTCAGTTGTAGAGACTACGAATAAAATAGTGTAGAGATCTATTTTCTTCTTTAAAAATGCCATTTTTATACGCCATTCTGGCTTGACGCCCGCGATTTTTGTCTATAGCCATTAGGATACTAATAAAATGTGTTTAATATATATTACAACAATTTCATGTCCTCAGAGCTTGAACTTTAGCTGTTATAGTTGTTTACTACTATACATAATATATTAATATTATGTTTACCTGAACACCATCTACTAATTTCAAGTTGGTCGTCTCTTCCTCTGGTGTATTTTCGTCTATTAGACTTATACCTGTAATAAAAAATGTATAAATAGTATTAATAGAGTCATTTAAAAAAACATTATGTTAGTAGATATAAAACAGTGCTCTTTCGCTTATGTCTCGTCATTTAAAAAAATCTTCAATGGTGCATTACCCGTTTTTTTCCCCTCGCTCAATAAAATGTAACTTCTTAATTTACGAATAATAAAAACTAAGGAAACTTAACTCCCATACTTCAACCGTTTTGAATATGGTTCCTTATCGCACACATATAAAATACGACAATGTCTACGAAACACTAACACTCAAATTGACGAAATAAAGCCGTTGACAATAATTTTCAATTCTATAAATACACAAAATTGTGTACCGAATACATGCGTAAAGTATGTATTCGGGTCTCATTTTATAGACTCGCGGAACAAATTTTTGACACGGTTACTCGTGGCTATTATTCGTGGCTAAAACATTGATTTCGAGCTTTGCACCATTTAAAAACGAGATAATACTATTTTCGGCTAAAGATTCACAAAATATGACAGGGACACGAATATCCACACCACATATTTCTCTCGCAGGCTAGTCTAGCTAGTATAGTCCATGACTAACCTAGCTAGTCTGCTATAGTCCGTGGCAGCACTCACCCCATTCATTATCCTCATGCAGCGGCGTGGTGTCCTCTGTGACCTCTGTAGCGAGCTCGACCGCGGGCCGCGCCGCCACCGCCGCGGATACCTCCGCCTGCCGCTTTCGACACCAAGAATCCTCACATGTGGGGTTCGGCTGCAACACGATAGTTATAACCATTATAATATTACTAGTTGTTGCCCGCGTGGACTTTAGTTTATAGTTGTTCCCGTAACGCGCAAATCATAAAAGTGTATTGTGTGGGAACCGCCCATTTTTCGGGACAAAAGGCATTCCTTGTCCCAAGATTCAAATTAGTATTTCCATGCCAAATTTCATCAAAATAGATTAAGGGCCTATTTAACGACTTCCTGATTGAAGTGGTGAAACAGGCCCTAAGCGTAACAACTCTGTAGTGGAGGGATAGTACTGAGGTTTCATGTCGCGTAGGACGAAGATCGCCTAATACAGTTTAACTTACTTATACAATTTTATAAGTTGCACTTAGTGCGGTTTATGAAATGCATTGTATTTCTGTAGGTACTATAAGTAATATTACTGTTTTTGAGTTAATAACGTCACGTTAATATTAAGAAGGTATTTGTAATACATACGACAAAACAACGTTGCTAATGCCTTTCGCCAAAGATTGTACGATTAAAAAGTTGATAATACCTTTAACGTCATAGTGGGGAAGAAGTCAGTGAGCGCGCTGTAGCCGAGGTAGTTGGTCACGTTGCCGAAACCCAGCAGATACTTCAGCGTGTTTTGTACTGGAAAACAAATTTAAAAAAATTGAAAAAAGTTTATAGTTTATACAATACAAAGTCTAAAACTTTTATATTATTGTCTTCCTTATCTTTACATAATATTATAAAACAAAGTCACTTTTTTTTCCCTCATGTCCCTTTGTTCCCTTTAATCTTTAAAACTACGCAACGGATTTTGATGATTCTTTCAGTGTTAGATAAATAAATAAATAAAATAAATAAACGTTTATTCCCCTTTTTAACCATTACACCACAAGACATTATAACTAAAAATTAAAAAAAAATAAAAAATACATAATACTTAATAATAATAAAATTAAAAAACCAAAGAAATAGAACGTACAAGATTAGTAACCTACAAATAAATTTGACAACTGGTACAAATTATCTATACGAAGTATCTATACGAAAAAAAACAATAACATAAAACAATAACATACTTATTTAATATTGGCACAATAATACGAGTAGGTTTTAAAGTCCAACAAAGTAAGGCAGGTAGTGCAATGGTCAAAAACTGAATTGGCATCCACTCAGGTAATGACCGCAGTCGCAGTCCCTGATTTTCAGTGGATCCAGACTGTCAGGCGAGTGACAGACCACACAAATCTCCAGTCCTGTCCTGTTTTAATAAATGTATACAAAAAATCTACATACATTTATACATTGTATTATTATTATGAAGTGAAGAAAGGCAAAGTTTGTGCTAATTGCTATAATATAATAATATTTATATAAGATAATTGCATAACAATAAACTGCTTCTGATAATTATTATTACCTATTTTATCCATTTTGCGATAGTAACAATAATATTGGGCTGAATCAATGAAAGATAAGAACACGATGTAACTAAGGATATGGGTAAGTGTTAACTATAAGTAGGTATATAATATTTATTATAATAAAGTTACAATAAATATATAAATAAATATAAAATATTGTCCATACAGTATCATCATGAATTATTATTAGTGTAGCTTATATTATATTATGTATGTATTCCGGTTTAGGTATAATCACATGGCGATGAGTCTGTTCGATTGTCGGTACCAAAAAAAAAACATGCGGCTACGAGATCGTGACCGCTGAACTGTAGGAGGTACGGTCAGCAATAAGCATACCTGGCTGGCAATGTTGGAGCACCCTGACCCACCGTGATTCGGCTTAGAAATTGGAGGGTGAGTAGTAATTACGTATCATTACTAGTGTGATGTAGGATTTAATTAAATTATAATAGTATACAGCAATAATTATTGTAATACATTATACAGTGCCGATTATTTAATAATGTTAATAATTACTTCCTTCATTCCTTAATACAAAATATATTATACTTAGTAAAAAAAAAAATATAAAAAAAAAAAATATATAAAAATATATATTTAAAAAAAAACATATAAATAATATACATCACATATTGAGCTGTTCCCGTAACAATAGGGTCTTACATTTGGTTTTAAAATTTCCATATTTTGGAATATAGGTTGTTCCATATTTTGCTCGCCAGGTACCTAAAGCTACCTCTGAAAGCCGAGGAATGATGAAGTGGTGCTACTAGAAGATAAGAAGACCCTCTGGTGGTAACGGTTAGCTGATTATTGATAGCCGACTGTAGTTTATCGTACAGGTAGGATGGGGTTTTACACTTGACCACACCAAACAGTAGCGTTGCCATATGCAACTGACGGCGAGCTTCCATCTTCAGCCATTTCAAGTTGTTTATATATGGCGTCACATGGGCGCGAGGAGGTATGCTGCAGCAATATCTTGCGCATGCATTTTGGACCTTTTGTATTAAATGTTTAGAACGTGCAAGTAAACATGGGCCTATTACTACGTCTGCGTAGTTTAAATTAGATAGAACTAGCTATTCACACAAGATAGCTCGTAGGTCTTCTGAAATAAAGTTTCTTATTCTATATAAGAGCTTTAACCGATAAAAGCATCGACTAACTATTTTAATGATATGCTTTTCGAACCTCAGACTCTCGTCCATTAGAATTCCGAGGTTACGAGCTTCGTTAACCCTGTCGATGGGAATATCCCTTATTAAAATTTTAGGCTGGTTTAGGGCAACTTATTGAACTTGGACTTTGGTGCCCACTAGCATGTACTTCGTCTTGGTGGGGTTCAGTACTAGTGAGTTGTTGTACGACCACTCACTGATGCGAGCCAAGTCCTCGTTCAGCCTTTTAATAGCCTCGATGGCGTTCGACGCCTTAAAAGTAATATAAAGCTGAATATCATCAGCATAGATGTGATACCTACAGAATCTTATGCATTGTATTATGTCCGCACAAAAGATGGAAAAAATTAAGGGCCCAATTACCGAGCCTTGTGGCAAGCCTCTATTTAAACCACAAGTGCGTGAACGCAGTGGCGAGCTCTCACTACTATTTACCTCCACCGTCTGTAAACGATCCATTAGATAGGCGGCGAACCACGCAATGACCCCGTCATCAAAACCATAGTGATCTAACTTGGCCAGAAACAATTGTATATTAATGGTGTCAAATGCCCGCGAGAAATCGAGCAAAACTAAAATCGTGACCTCCCCCTTATCCTGCCCAGTGATGATGTTATCCACCACATCGAGCAGCGCAGTTGTCGTGCTATGCCTTTTGCGAAAGCCTGATTGTAACGTAGGTAGAATATTGTTCTCCTCTACAAACTTGCTGATCTGCCTGTATATTACCCTTTCGAGTACCTTTGACAAACATACTAATAACGACAATATACTAATAGGCCTTAGGTCTCGGAAATCAGAAACAACATCCTTTTTTGGCAAGGGTTTTATAATTGCTAGGCGCCAAAGATACGGAAAGGTACCAGTGCGGAGAGAGGTGTTGATCATATAAGTTATGACACTTAGGCAGCTAGGAATGCGGCTCACCATAAGAAGCATATCCAAATTTATATCATCAGCCCCAGTCGCCTTAGACTTAATAGATTTAAGAATTTTAAGAACATCATCATTACTGACCAAGGAGAACCCGAATGTTTGAGATATTTTAGGGACATGGGAATTGAAGTTGTTAATTATTGATTGTGATACAAAGTTACTGCCCGGGACGTCTAAGAAATGATCAATAATAGCATTAGGATCCTGAAGGTTAGTAGGTAGTATAAAATCCGATTTGAGATTATGCCCATTTATGTTTTCTTTCAAATGTTTCCACATTTGCCGTATTTGCGTTAACATAAGTGTTAAAATAAGCCTCCTTCTCCCTAATTATTGCTCGTGAAACTTCCCGCTTGAGGTCTTTATAATAAGTAACATGCGACTCGTTTCTCGTGGAACGTGCGCGCTTATGTGCCTCGTCTCGTTTTTTCATGAGGAGCTTTATGTTATACGTTATCCACGGATATTGGCGATCTTTTACATAAAACGTTTTGATAGGAGCAAGTAGGTCGAAAACGGACAAAATGTAATAATTTAAATTACGTACCATCTCATCAATATTGTCTAATTTTGTAATATTTTGCCAATCGATTGCATTCATTAATTGTTCGAAGTCCTTATCAATAATATCATTCATGGCTCTATAACAAAATTTTTTAGGTAAAATCTTAGTTTTAGGAAAATCTATCATAAATGATATGAACGTGTGACTACTGAGATCCGCAATGTGTTCCACCCAGACACGTTTCAGGTCCGCGTTGGTGCAGACCAGGTCGAGTAGGGTTGCAGTGTCCCCAGTAAAGTGTGTCGCCTCAGAAGTATACTGGCGCAACCCATTTATAGATAAGAAATCTTCCAAAAATTTATAGTGTGTGGTGTTTTTGTTAAGAAAATTAATGTTGAAATCACCGACCAGATACAGGTAATCAAACCCCGCCAAGGCGCTAATGGCGTCGTTTAAAGTATCCATAAACAGTTTGACCGATAGCCAGGGAGGTCGGTATGCAGTACCTATAAATATGACTTGCCATTGTGTTTTAAAGATAACCACATTTGCTCGACGTATTGTGACGTACTAAGGTGTTTTATTATTTGAACGCTCAGTCCTTTCATCAAATAAAAACCTACACCGCCACCGCGGGAGCGAACACTCTCATCTCTCGGCAGATGAACTAGCCGGTAACCCGGGATACGCGGGGCGCGGCCCTCCTCACCTGGCCGCAGCCAAGTTTCATTTATTGCCACTAGGTCACATTTCAGTCTGTTGATGGCTACTAACAGTTCGTCATGTTTAGTACCTAAAGAACCGGGATTTATGAACCCAATTTTTAATTTATTAGGAGTAGTCATTTTCTATTGAGTACAGAACAATAAAATATATATATACATATACATACATACATACATACATACATATATATATATATATATATATATATATATATATATATATATATATATATATATATATATATATATATATATATATATATATATATATATATATATATATATATATATATATATATATATATTGTAAAGATTCAAATTATTATTAATGCATGTTGATAATAATATAGAATAAAATTGATCAAGACGATAACAATTGATTATAATATTCATAATAAAAATAATATAAAGATAGCAGCAAATAGCATAAAAATTAATTATTGTATGGGTGTATAAATAAATACGTGATAAAATAACATAGTTCAGGTGAGTCCTGAGCGATAAGTCTTTATACCTAAAGTTCAATAACTTTACACTACCATACCTTACCAATGTTCGATGTACCTCGAATTTGCTATGCCTAAAAAAGAGTAACATAATATTACAACATAAATAACAGTTTAGGACAAGCATTAAAAAACAATTTGACAGAAATAACAGGAAAATTATTATAACTGCCGTAATAATAATATGGGTAATGAGCCACATTGCAATGAACAATATCAAACTGAGCCTGATCCAAAAATTCGTTCGATATCGCGGTCGGTTTTAATTCGTTGAGCCGTAGAGGTTGAGTCCCGACGGGCGAATATGATACCCCCACGGGTCCACACGTAGCGCCAACGGTGACGGCGGCCTTCTTCTCGGGCTCTGAAGAAAAGTGCGCGATTGGTTTTAGTTAGGCGCTCGTTAAGGTAGACGCGCCGGGGCGGACCGTCAAGGATTCCAGCAGTGTCTAGACCCCGCCGTACACGGGCCGCCTTGAGGATATTATCTCGCACTGTCCTACGAGCCAGGCGAACGACAATGGGCCTCGGTGTGTGACGATCTCCCCCCGCGGCCTCAGCGCGCTTAGCCCCTTTCCGCAGACCGCTGACTATCTCCCGCTCGTCGATATCCACTCTGAGCTTCTTGACCACCAACCCGACGATATGGACCGTGTTCTCCCCCGAGCTCTCCTCATGTCGTTGGACATGTTTTCTTGTTCCCGGTCGTTAAGGTCCTGCTGTAGTTGTTCAATGAGCCTAGTCGCGTCCGGGTCGAGCGCACGGTCGCACGTGTGCCCGTCCAGTCGTTCCTCTACGGCGGTAATTCGCACCTCCACCGCGTCCACGCGCTTGTTTATATCGCATATGGTGTCGTTCAGCTTCGACACAACCTTCGTAAAGGATTCCATTTCCTGCCGGACACTAGTAATAGTTTCTCTTAGGAGCTTCAGCTCCTCAGGGTTTGGAGATGCAGTGTCAGTGTACGCGTCGAGATACGCTTGAATGGGTAAATCGCCAGTTGACAAAGCTGTTGGTGGTGAAGTACATGCATGGCATGTCCATGGTTTAGTGGTATTTTTGCTGGCTTTGGCGCAGCCGTGATGGAACATTTGGTGCATTTTACGCTGTCGGCGAAGCTGACAAATCTTGCACAAGATTTTGCGCCACACTTATAATTTGGCATGATGTAAGTATTATAAAAGTTTATTTTTGTTGTAAAAAAGGCCGTTTTTGGTCACAAAATATGATTTATACTATTTTTTTTTATACCCACAGTGGGTACATACAGATCAGCTGACCGTCACTCCCCGATCAATAATTTTAGAACACAGTTTTATCTTGTAAATAGCACTTATTGTCACAATTTTTTATGTTAAAGAGTCACTTTCACTTTAGTTCAACAGTATATGAGTAAATTGCAGTGGCGAAGCGTCCATATAACCCGATTCCCATCGGCTTCCCTTAGGGCTTAGAAAAATCGAATATATGGGCCAACGACATATTTATCTAATAAATATTTTACATACCTACTTAAAAAACTTTGAATTCACAATGTTATATGCAGTAAATTTTTCTCTCACTTGAAATACATAGTTTGAATTAATAACTATCGCCTACAAATTTTAAAAGGCAATGCAATGTGCGGGCGCAGAGAATCAAATAAGCCGCAGGATTAGCGGCTTATTTCTCCATACAACGACAGTTCATAGTAAGCATCTGTCCTTTTCATTCCTGTGAACTGGTCGTCATGTTCTGTCTCGTTCTAGCACGCGCGATATATACTTGGAAATAACTCGATGCCCGACGAGTTATTACGGAGAAAGGTTAATTAGCAACGCACAAGTGCAAGCGAGATAGATGAGTCATGAAGTAAAATTGTTATGATTCGAATTTAAGAATGAATGTAGCGACATTATACTTTTGCTGGCGCGTAATACATTTTATTTTGGTAGGATTTTTTGTAATACGACTTTATTAAGAATGCCTTTAGCGGTACTAAATATGACAGGCGCGTAATACATTTTTATTTTGCTGGTTTTTAGATTGACATATTAATATGGCGGATAGTGTGTTTATAAACAACATGTCGTTTGTTTTGTTTTGTCGAATTTAAATTTTGTTTTAGCGTTAGAACTTAGAAGAGTGTCGTGAATTAAATTAATTTATATTGTGACTTGTGAATTGTGAGTCGTACGACGTAATCGTGTAGTTCGGAAAATATGGCATTAATTCAGAAAGACTGTTGTCTGACAGATTATATTTTGCTGTCGAAGGAAACTTTGTTTTCCAAACTTAGTTTTGAAAATTAAAAGCATGTCATTCAATTATAAATTACCAAAATTGGTAAGTAGATTTTTTACTCCGGCTTCCCTTCTCAAAATATTCACCCCTCGCCACTGGTAAATTGTATAGTTTTGTAGTTTTATTATTTTAAAAATCATAAAAAACTTGGAGCAGTATGTAGTCTCAGTCAGTTAGATAGCCCATTTATCGAGGAAGGCTATAGGCTATATTTTATCACGCTAAGGGCGCATTTTTATTAGTCGTTAACTCGTGCGGTATACAGCATACGGGGAGCCTATGACAACTGGCGCATTTTGATTGATCGTGGCATGCATTTTATGGCTCATTTTCACTGGTCGACATGCGGCATGCGGGGTGTGGGAGATTTCTGAAACGCATGCCTCGACTAATCAAAATGCGCCATTAGTTATCATAGATTCCCCGTATGCTGTATACCGCACGAGTTAACGACTAATGAAAATGCGCCCTTAGAAATCTCCCGTACCCCGCATGCGGGCCCTATCGACCAGTGAAAATGCGCCATAAGACTAATAGGAGCGAAGAAATAGAGGAAAATATGGAAAAAAAGGGGAAAATTATTTGAAAGGGCTAACTTGAACGCACTAATCTCAGGAACTATTGGTCCGATTTGAATAATTCTTTCAGTGTTAGATAGCCCATTTATTGAGTAATTTTATTATGCTAAGACTAATAGGAGAATGTGGAAAAAATAGCCCATTTATTGAGTAATTTTATTATGCTAAGACTAATAGGAGAATGTGGAAAAAACGGGGGAAATTATTTGAAAGGGCTTATCTCGCGAACTACTGGAGCAATTTTTATGTTATTTGGCACAGATAAGATTTTAATCATTTTTTCAGTGGCTACATATTTTAAACCCGTGCGACGCCGGGGCGGGTCGTTAGTTGCATATAAATATAAATAAATAAAAAACTAATTCAGTACTAAACAGGCTAAAGTATATAAAGGTAAAACCCACCTAGGAAGCCGGCAACAATGCCCATGGTAGTGGGTAGGCTGGCGGCGCACACGCCCTCGCGCTTCAGCGTGCGTTCGTCGATCTTGCTCGCCACTACTAGAGGCGGCGCGCACTGAAATCAGCGGACAATGTACTACAATATTACGGTATATTGTAAAATAATCGAGAATCTTATCTCCTATCCAATCTATACTTATATTATTATAAATCTTAAGATTGTACTGGTTTGAAGTAAAAAAATATTTTCGTTTAGGATAGTCCTATTATCGATGAAGGCTTTAGGCTGTATTACGTCACCCTGGCGCCTGTGACCAGAGATTTACAAATAGTATTGAACTCAACAATAACAAAACGCACAAAACCTTCTACAGCAACAACAGAACATTTTGCTTTTAGAACTTACAGCAAAACAAGCGGTTTCTCCGGGCTGCACAAACTGTATGTGTCCGGACACGGCATTCTCGCTGACCCCCGACTCGAACCAGCGCTGGTTGAGCTCGTTGCACGCCGTGTTGATCGCCATGCGCGCTTCGAAGTTGTCAACGCAGCTAAGGACTAGATCTACAGGCCCTCCGGTTAGACTGCCCGTGCTGAAATGAGAAGTATCTTTATTGGATTTGTAAAGAGATAGAGCAAAATATGTTGTGGAATAAAATATTGGCATAATATGCCTATTAAAACATAAAAATAGATTATTTAATAGTGTACTTGCGGTAAAGAGTCTGTAAAGTTTTACAAAAAGTTATTTTTTTTTAAATTAAATAAGGGGGCAAACGAGCAAACGGGTCACCTGATGGTAAGCAACTACCGTCGCCCATATATATCATAATAAGTGAGCACCTAAATAAAAGCAAAATACAATAAGTAACTGATATTTATATTCATGAATTATTGCCAACCTAACGTTTGGAAAATGCTTGCTTCAAACTTGAAGCTTCACTTTTATATAAATGTTCTTATTATGGAAAATAGAGCAAGAGCACACAGGATTGTATAATAATAATAAAATAAATACTAAACATAGTAGTATTATACCTGATTGTATCACAGAACTTCTGGAAGTTATCAACTGTGGTGATGTTGTAGTTGTATGCATCAATGGTAACATCGGGGTTGATGGCTTGGAGTGTGGCCGACGCAGCATCCACCTTGCTGAGCCCCGCTTGATGAGGTTGGAAGAACAGTCTGTTCATATTCGCCAGTTCAACTTTGTCATAGTCAAAGAGTATGAGCTGTGGATAAGTAAAAGGAAGATGTAATAAGATTAATACTTGGGTTTTTGGTAGGCATGATCATTGGTCATTCTATGTATAATATGATGTAACTTTCTAATTATTTGCATTTGGAACATATTAAAGTTAAAGTTGTAAAAGTTCCTTTTCATTTTTGCTATAGTTCTTGCAATCTACGAGCGCGCACAGCCTTTATTTGTAGTTATAAATGTAAATAGACATTTTCGTTAGTGTATGTACCTGACGGGCCAGTCAGTAGCGAGCGAGCCATGTACGCGTGTATAGGTCACATACAACTAAAGGCGTCGCGCGCTCGTAGATTGCAAGATCTGTACCAGTAATCATTGTTTTTTTTTTTATAAAACTCGGATAGAGCTAGTACAAAGCAAATTAATTTCACAGCTTTAAATCTATAAATATTGTCTTATTCTTACAGCATATTATTAGAAATTTTGGTTATACTTATTAAAAATTACTTCACCTACCTTGCCAATGCCACAGCGAGTGAGCATCTCCGCAGTCACACTACCGACTCCACCCACACCAACTACAGCTACAGACATCTCTCGAATCTTTTCGTAGTTGTCCACTATACCCATGCGTTTTAAAGCCATCAGACGACTGTGAACAGCACAATGTTGTTATAACCGAAGAAATACTGACTATATTCTAATACTTTCACAAATTATTGTAAACTAGCATCAGTATATCTTGTAACCTTGTAATACAGTTTACTAAGTATAACTAGGGGTTGGAGAAATATATAAGAGTCGTATATTACGTACAAATATGAAAAATATGGCATTTTCAATGTGATATTTAAAGTCGAATAACTTAAAACTTATTTAGCCTTTTTTAAAGCGTCAAACTACTTTTTAGATGGAACACAAACTGTCTTACTTGCTTTAGTGTACATTTTTGTATAATTATTAATTGTAGTGATTTTCATTAATAAATATAGTTTACCTGTATGGGTTTGAATCCACTACTTCCGAAGACATGACATCGATTTTTTGACGCATAACTGGTACATTGCTCTGGGCTTGTGCTAATTTCGCCTCCAACTCACTCACTTTTTGTTTTAATTCTTCAATAGTAGCCATAATTAAGCTTTTATAACACAAAATAATCCACCAGCCCAAAAAGAATCACAAAAGAATTGCTGATGTTGTCAAAATCAGTGCTGTCCACGTGCTGTCACACCAAATTTAAGAAAATCAGTAGACGTCATGCCAAAAATTGGTAGATCTACCACCCTCATATCAGTAAATTTTTAAGAATAAAAAATGCTAGTTTATACATAGAGAGAGTTTTAATAATGGTGTTTAAATACATATTTTTATTGAATAATAATTTTAAATGTTCAGCACTAAGCTCTTCGTTCTTTGAAATTGTTTCTATTTTGAAATTTGTTTGATTGAAATGATTTTTTACGGTCCCCCCCTACACATCAATGCGGGAGTGATTTTTTTTGCGTTCATCCCACCGTATATGGGGTGTCGTTGGATAGGTTTTTTTAAAATATTACGAGCATTCAAAATTTTCTGATTTAGGAATCCATTTGTGATAATAAATGAAGTTTTAAAGTGAAAAAATCGTTAGAGTCCAGTATCCCTCCTTTCTACCAGATAAAGTTCTAAACGGTTGCTTCTGAAAATGTGAAAAAATTCACGAGAGTAGGAAATAATATGCTGAATTTAAAAGGAAAACTATCATTGCTAAGCAGACTTCATAAGTTATTGAGTAATAGTTGATCAACTACAAAAATTATACTAGTAGAAGTACGAGTACAAAGGAACTTTTCGTTCAAAATCCTTTGAACGTAACTGAGATGATGTTGTTAGTAGTGTTAAACACGTTATAAACTTGTACAACCTATTCGTTGACCATACAAAAATTTAAAAAACTAGCGGTACTTTGGAACCTTATATTGCGCGTGGCACGACACCCACTTGGCCGGGTTGTTTTAAATATGTATTTTGCTAAAGGAAGGAAGGTATTGTACCAAGACGAATCAACGCAATGTATCAAAATGCTATCCGAGTAGCCTGTAACGTTTATTATTTGTACGTGAACAATGATATATTACGTTGAAAAATAGGTAGATTTGATACCGAAGTTGGTAGATAGGTAGAAGGGAGGTGAAATAGGTAGATCTACCAAAAAGTTGGTAGATGTGACAACACTGGTCAAAATTAACTAACCACGAACACGAAACGTCAGCGGTCAGATTATTTGTCATCTGTCATTTTATGAAAACGTCAACATTTTATTTAGTATGGCAATACCATTATTTCGGCAAATTAAACCAGCTAACGGTGTTAAAAAAATTCTTAATAAGATTATTCGTTCTGCCAGGTTCTGCTGCAACTAGGTAGGTGCAAAAGTAATCCGAGTGACACGACACGGCGCGACTACTCATTTCCATAGTACACTGACCTCTATAATACTGGACCGCGATCGCTATCAATAAAACGTTCCTATTTGAAGTCGCCATATCGGCGCTGATTGCTATGTTTGTAAAACTTATACCTTGCCTTTGTTGCTGAATAATGAGTCTGAAAAGACGTAGAACACCAGATTTTGTCAGTTCGATCTATAACACAGGAGACACTTTATACACAGTATAATGGTACACCCAGAGGCGGCGTAAAGCGTGGGTGACGTGGGCCACCGCCTACGATGAATACGCCTTGCGATTCGAGGGGCCTCGCACCCCTTGGACTACGGGGATTTTCTTATAGAATATTTTACGAGTTTTGCTATAGGTCTACCAGAATTTGATGGCAAAAAGTGAGAAAGTAAATTGACTCTAGCAATACCGGGGTAATTGGAATAAAACATTTTGATCCTTTTTTCTTCTTATAGCGGCTTATATAGCTTATATTGCCCTCAGATTCTGGTAGACCTATAGGTAGTTGCTATTCACTTTTTTTGTAAGTAAAACATTTTTTTTATAAACAAAAGTTTCAGTATCAAAAAATCTTTCTCTCAACAAACTTCGTCCTGTTGCATCATCCATTTAGTTCTTGGGCAGATCTTGCCCTCATTAAATTTAGTTCTTGCCCCTCCACTGTATACCTAGACGTACCTAGTACCTACACCTGCATATCAAACCAACATACTGCACTACAACCATGTATTATTTTCCTCTATGACTACAACACTGCAGTAAAACTCTGATGGAACGACCTGTCAATTAGTGTCACCACTCACCGGCAATATTTCCAGACTTATACGACCTGCAAACCTTCAAGAAGAGAGCGTAATATTATATTCCCTCCTAAAAGGCCGGCAACGCACCTTCAGCTCTTCTGATGTTGCGAGTGTCCATGGGCGACGACCGACGGTAGTTGCTTTCTATCAGGTGACCCGGGAGCAAACGAGCAAACGGGTCACCTGATAGATCAGGTGACCCGTTTGCTCGTTTGCTCCCTTTTTTCATTTTTTTTTTTATTTTTTGCGCCTACTTTTTACATTGGAGACAAAAATGATTTTTTGAGCAGGCGCTACGTAACGGTTTAATCTACATAAACTTTTAATAAACTTAAAAACAATAATTACAGAGCCTACATTACAGTCAAATAACAAAAATTCCGACATTACCAATTATTTTTGAGAGATTTGATCCACTATCAGGGAAAAAAAACACCCATCGGTGCTTAGTTATTCGGGTTCAAAGTTGAGAACTTGAGGATTTAAAAATTTTCTCGGATGGAACAAAGATTAATAAATTATTATTACCAAGTACCTACCTACTTGCCTGGGTTTAAAACTGGCAACTGGCACTTTTCATCGTTTTTAAAGTCAAGATGAAGCGAGGACCGTGTTCCTGACGTCTTCTTCTTTATTTTGGGTAATTTCATTAAATAACAGCGACCACGGGTTCGTCTGCAGTTTGGCTTCCGGAGTCAGCAGCGTTGCTGTAACGTCGCTAATTCTATGATGGACTTCTTCAAGGCCAGAGGCCCGGGACACAAAAACACGGCATAGAAATTCAAGATGAGTTTCTACGACGCGACGTCGTACGGAGCCGTGCCGTGTTTTTGTATCCCGGCCAGACTTTTTTTAATTTCGTGGTTAATACTACATAAATAATAGAATACAGTCCTTAACTATCAAACATTTTGTAGTAAAAGACACATTACCAGCAAAATATATGGCTTTTACAACATTCTTGACTTCAAATATAAAAATGAACGATATTATCATTTACAAATTCATAACTTTTAATAATAGATACAGATATTTTTTATTGCGACTAGACTAAAGGAATAAAATTAAATGTTTATAAAAAAATTTGTTCTAGATTTTTTGTAGTAATTTGCAATTTCTGAAACTATTAAATTTAGAAAGAATATTTTGAGTTTCTTTTTAGTAAAATACCCGAAAACCTAAGTTTAATGAGCTGTAGTGCTTTATTATAACTTCAAAGAATAAAAAAATATGCGTGAAACAAAATTACGATTTTTGTTTTTTGGCCGTATGCCTTTTACGACGTGGGGTCGATATAGCAAAAAATCACGTTTTTTTTTTAATCAGAGCCTTCCTTAAATATTAATTATATTTCGTTTTTAGTGTTTGTTGTTATAGGGGCATCAGAAATACACAGTCTGTGGAATTTCATAAGTTTAGCTATAGTGGTTGACTTGAGATACAGACAGACGGACAAACAGCGAAGTCTTAGTAAATATAGGGTCCCGTTTTCAAAGAGACAGCTTTCATAAACGCTCTGGCACGATCACTCTGTGATTCCTCATATTACATATATTTTGGTTTATAATTAGTGTGTGGAAGTTGGAACCCTAAAGCGCGAGATTATCTATATTATATTAAAATGAATTGTGTAACTGACATTCAAAACTTTGAAGGAAGCGCGCTCATGTTACCACACATTTTTTTCTATCGGATCTGTCTATGCCTAGGAATTGGGATAAAGGATTCCGTTTAAAAAGTCGCTGAGGCTACAGACTGGTCGGCGTAACAGAACCCTGAAAAGGGTAGCGCGACGTGTTGAATGCGTTCAACAAAGAGTGGCCAGTGGAAAGAAAGAGAGGAGGCCTTTGCCCAGCAGTGGAACACTGTAGGCTGCTAATAACTTAAAATAAAAATGTTCAATGTAATTATAGGACATAATAATGTAATTTATAAGTTAGTACTTAAAGCCACTACCACGCTCTACCACGTAGCTCTACCACGAAAAGAATATTCTAAATACCTACTTAATTAAATATAAAATTGATTGCACGTACAATATGAGTAAAAAATAAAAATATTTTAACTAAACAAAATATAAAATCCAGACTAGGTTAATTATGATAACAAAGGTTTTTTACTTCAGCTGAAGCAGCTTTACCACAAAATTTTTAATTTAAATACAAAAGCGTTGACGTAGTCGAGGATTAAAGCTAACTGTTGTTTTTTCAGGCAGGCTAATAGAACTAGCTGTCGCTACTCAGACTGTAGACAAGTTAGACATAAAGATTAGCAACATTTGCATTTGCAGTCTCTTTGAGTCTCTACATGTCCCCCGCGTCGACTGCTCGCGGCTTAACGCCATTTATCTTCATTACTTATTACGCAATATTTTTAAATTATTATTAAATCTTATTTTTTTCGTTTAAAAAACTTTGAGTGGTGTTATTTGTTACTGAAAGGATAAATGATTCTTATTCATAATTTAAAGTTTTAAAACAGGAGGCGGTTATTGATTTTTTTTATTGGTTTTGCACAACCATGGCACAACCATTCGGGTCGCTGGTCAACCCTTAGCTGCTAGGGAAGTTAGAACGTGCGTTAGTTCGGTGGGTGAGTGACGTGGGACAGAGGCCATCAGTCGGTAAAGTGATACTAAGTCGGTAGTCGACACGTCGTGTTGTGTGCTGAACTAGAAACTATATAGACGTAAGTTCATTTCAATCATATTTTAATGCCATTGGAGAAAAAAAAATCTAGCCTTCTTTTTTTTAAATTCTGCAAGTATCAAGAAAGTTTTTTTTTTTGGTTTAGTTATAATAGTCAAGTTCCAGTCCACGCGTTAAATCGGGTTCCGCAGTGAAATATTGTACCTAGATGTTACTCGTTTTTTAGGAAGTTTGCTGAGTGGGCTTTTACTTAAAGTCCATACGTTTTCTACAAAACTCTTCATTAACTTGAAGTTAAGTATTTATGTTTTTGTAAGCAGCCTTTAGAGTTTAGACTAATACAGATCTATAACTCTAAGCATTAAGCATATAAATGATCAATCTGTTATTACTTAAAATTAGTACATTACGTACTTACTACCTACCTACATACCTAGTACATATACTAGGGTTGCCAACCTCAAATTAAAAAAAAACAGGATTTGAAGTTGGAAAAACCAGGACAATTCAGTTTAAAAACAGGACGCCTGAGGCTGTCGCAGGAATAATGTCAAAAAAATAATAAAGTCAATATTTTGACAATAGAATATATTAATAATATATAGAAAAGCGTTGGAAACTTATAATTTAATTTTTTATTTGAGGCCGAATTTCGACCATTGGGCGATCTCTAGTAAATTAGAAATTAACACATTTTGAAACAGCATGGCAGCGCTGCAAGTTGCAACGCAATTACTTGCGAGCCGTGAAGCCGCTCGTAGCGTAAAAATTTGAGAAGAGGCGCGTGAATTTTAAAATTTAAAAACCAGGACAACCCAGGACGCTGCTTAAAAACTGTTCAGGACGTCCCAGGACACTACAAAAACTAGGACATGTCCTGGGAAAACAGGACGGTTGGCAACCCTAATATATATATATATATATATTGTTTTTTTTTTAATATAAGGTAATCTGATCTTAATAAATAATAAGTATTTAGTTACTTATATAATTATATTTAATTTAAATATAATACTACTAGTTGATGCCCGCAACTTTGTTGCGCTAGACAGACAGACAGTAATAATAATAGTACGGATAGTATGGAAGTATGGATATTTTATAAATAATAATGATAAACACGTTATGCAGTGATTTAATAAAATAAAAAATATTTTGTACATAGTACACGTGGTACTTAATTCAAATATAATCTTCCATACCTATGGACAATTAATCAATCAAGAACACGATCAAGAAAAACGAATAGCATATCAACCACGACACGAATTTCGCGTTATGGTCTTTTTGTGATTGCCAGAACGCGTCGTGGCCGTTTTCATTAGAGCCACTGTTTCACTGTGACCACAACGCGTTGTGAGCCTTTTTTTCGCTCATTGAGCGATTTCGGTCTTTGAGCGTAACATATATACAAGAATTGCTCGTTTAAAGATATAATATTACTAAATATTAAATTAGTAACTCTACTAATAGTCGAGTTATCGCAACTTTTTATTGTTCTTAATCTCATTTTACAATTAAAAAATATATCATTATAGTTCCGAATGTTTTTCACATCTCGTTCTATGTATAATACGGTAGTTAATTCATTTATAGTATGCAAATGTCTAGAATAGCATTAGATGAAAAAAACCTGATCACTTAAATAAAAACCTAACAAGAAAACTACATCATTACTTCGAAGGCTTTTAAGCCCTTCGAAATAAATGGCAATACCGATACCTATATTAGGTAAATTATTATCTACCTATATGGACTTATAATATTGAACTTTTATTAGAGACACAATAATATTAATATCAACGCACAAGCATTTAAATTCTTTTTTCACGCTGGAAACTTGCGATATTATATCGCAAGTTTCCAGCGTGAAAAAAGAATACGTGGGTAATACTAAGTCAACCCGGGTAAACCTAGGTTTACTCCACCTTCTAGCATTACCCGTAACATATATAAGTTTGATATTAATTAGTTGAGACCATCAACAGGCAACAGCTATGATAGAGTATACATGTATAGACATACAGTATACTGTATGGAGTATACATCATGTTTTACATAGCTGTTCCTTAAAAATAGAGTTCTACAGTTTCAGTCTAAAATCTAGATATTGTATCTAATGCGGCTCTCCTTACTTTTTATTTAGCCTGAAAAAGAATTAAAAAACCCTTTGAAGTTGGTATGTATTTCACTCATATTTTTCCGTTTTATTTTGATTCTATCAACGAGATCCATACTAATATTATAAATGCGAAAGTGTGTCTGTCTGTCTGTCTGTTACCTCTTCACGCTCAAACCGCTGAACCGATTTCGCTGAAATTTTGCATGGAGATACTTTGAGTCCCGGGAAAGGACATAGGATACTTTTTATCTCGAAAAAATTACGGTTCCCGCGCGATTTTGTTCTATTTTCTTCCTCTACTTGATTTGTCTTTTTCATTTCTCTGTTCAATTCTTGAACTTTTTTTTAAACTAGTAATCAGGACTAAATGGGGCAATGGCAGTCCCACTTGTACAAGGTGAATTGAGGTGCATCGTCTCAGCTAAACTTAGGTATAAGTGATCCTAATAAATTACTAATGCTCTTACTTATGTTTTTTTTTTTACCGACGACTGAAACGTGTAACTTGGTTTAGAAGTTAAGTATATTACTGCAATATTTTCACGCTAGAAATTAGAATGCAGCATCAGTATTAAGACAGTAAACAACAAGTTTTTGTCTATGATATTATAAGGTTGAAACACTTACGGATTTTGTCGCGAAGCACTTTTATTAATCCTGACGACGTTTCGGCTGCTTTACAGCGGCCGTGGTCACGGGTGGACGGTGACAGGCGCGATTCATCAATTATTGTTTCCGTTCCGATCTACACAGAACGAACTTACAGTGTCTTGAAGCCGAGGTGTCCTAGATTTGTGCTTTAGTTTGTTTGTCACTGGATCCCAACTAGATTTTTTTTTATAAAATAAGGGGGCAAACGAGCAAACGGGTCACCTGATGGAAAGTAACTTCCGTCGCCCATGGACACTCGCAGCATCAGAAGAGCTGAAAGTGCGTTGCCGGCCTTATAAGAGGGAATAGGGTAATAAGGGAGGGTAGGGAAGGGAAGGGAATAGGGGAGGGTAGGGAAGGGAATAGGGTAGGGGATTGGGCCTCCGGTAAACTTACTCACTCGGCGAAACACAGCGCAAGCGCTGTTTCACGCCGGTTTTCTGTGAGAACGTGGTATTTCTCCGGTCGAGCCGGCCCATTCGTGCCGAAGCATAGCTCTCCCACGTATGATGGCAGCATCCAACTATCTTCGCGGTTGAAATTGGAGTGTTTTTTAATTTCTATGGCCTCACGTATCATTCTTGGGCGGTATCTTGCTTCTTTTGCCAGTACTTGTGGCTCGATTCTTATGTAGTGGCGAGGTTGATCCAGTGTGCATTCACAAATTGCGGACTTGGTGTTCCTACGGTGTTTGACATCTGCAATGTGTTCCTTGACACGGGTTTTGATGGCTCTTTTGGTTTGCCCTGTATAAGAGAGGCCACAATCACAGTTGAGATTGTAGATTCCTGCATCTTCAAGGGGTAAGTTGCATTTCATTGATGGTAAACATTGCCTGATCTTTTTGGGCGGCCCTCAGTATGTTTTATTGAAGTTTTCCTTAGAATGTAGCTTACTTTATCAATGACTCCCTTTACAAATGGTAACACTGCAGGTAATCTTTCCACTGTTACTGCACTCGGTTACTGCTCTGTTTGCGTAGTACCCGAAACTTATCGTCGCGTAGAACTTGTGCAACATGATGAAGTTCGGTATCCAAATGCTGTTCATCGCTGATTCCTCGCGCTCTTTGAAATAAAGATTGTCCAACAGTACTTAACTGTGCTGGGTGATGATGGGAATCACCATTTAAATATCTGTTTGTGTGTGTCGGTTTGCGATACACCGTATGATCTAATTGTTTCAACCTTCTAATATCTTAAGTCAGGGGTCACCAAATGGCGGACCGCGGTCCGCATCCGGACCACCGAACCATTGTATGCGGACCAAGCATGTTCGAAAATGAAAAAAAATTGTCGGTCTCGACATAGGTACTGATCAACATTGAACATGTAGTCAACAAAAACTGTCACTTTTCTCATTGATACAAATAGCTTTGTAATTTCCGAAATTACATATTTGTTGAAATTTTTTTTGTGCGGACCGCGGAGGTCATTTTATTTCTTAAAACGGACCCCAAACGAAACTAATTGGTGACCCCTGTCTTAAGTGATACTCGCGAGTCGCGTAAACTTAAGAAATCATTATGTTTCTGTCCATATTCTGATATGAGATGTTCAACACATCGGAATTTGATCGGAGTAAAATACTCCATGTGCTAGTAGGCAGTAGCGCCCTCCGCTCTGATCTTTGCGTATTATCGCGTGGGAACCGTACATTTTACAGGATAAAAAGTACCAATATGTCCTTTCCCGGGACTCAAAGTATCTCCATATTCAATTTCAGCAAAATCGGTTCAACGGCTTAGGCGTGAAGAGGTAACATACAGATAGACGGACGGATTTCGCATTTATAATATTATTAGAATGGATTGGTGTAGATCTCCTCTGGAAATGAAGATTTGGTTACTTGAATAATTTACAATCTAATCTTTGGTTATGGTAATTTTTAAAAATTTGAATAGAAAATATTCAAGTTTAATAATGTTTTAAGCGTTTCATTTTTTTTTTTCAAACTTCCTTATTTAGCATTTGCGCTGCCTGCTACGCCTTTTTAAATCCTGTCCTACCAGCACTACGTCTTTGTCGCCTGTTTAAAAATACTCAAAAACAGAAAATTTCTATTTTTGGGTATTTTCATAACAATAAAAAGATAGAAAATACAAGAGTGCTCTCCCGCTAGGACATTCTATAGATCCGATATCTTTTATCATTCCAATACAAATCATCCCATACAAAGAACATAATTTTCTGGTTATTTTTCTCTATAATAATGGCAATTTTTATCTGTTCTAAATAAGTGCCTCGTTTAAGTTTCGACATAATTTTTGTTGTGAAGTTTCACCCAGAATAGGGGCGCGTGGTGCACCGTACTCGGCACCGTGAAACCATGAAAACCACCGCGGCGTATCATGATACGCCGCGATCGCTATTAACCGCGTATCTGATACGTGTCGTATCAAGGCAAAACAACATTTGCCGGATCAGCTAGTCTTTATTAAGAAAATAAAGGTTAATCTTCATATGTGATGCAGGCTGAGAATGCAGCGCGCGGGCCCCAGCTCGGAGCGGACGCCGCTGGTGCAACCGACATATACCTTCGAGACCAGCGTCTCCAAGTCCTACCAGCAGCGACTCCGGACCTTCCAGTGCATTATCTGCGTGATCTTACTGTAAGTTTCATTTTTATTAGCGAAAAGCGTTAGCCATTTTTGTCTACAGACGTTCAGGAGAAATTACTAGTAACAAGCAAAATTGCAAGTATTTTCTTCTAATGCTGTATATTTTAAAAATAAGGTTTAGATTTTAATGCGTCTAAAAGAGAAAGTTTAGATTTTGAGTCGTCTTAATTATAAGTTTAGAATAAATGTTTCTTTGTCTTTCCAAAAATAAGAGGATCTTTGTAATTAGCGGTGGCAATCAGTGTAGGTGATTAATAAAATGATTATCATCAATCCAAACAGGACAATAAAGCTATTAAAACCATAAACTATAAAGAGCTCGTTGGATGTGTGAATTATTCATCAGTTGTGAATAAATCTATGTTTTCCACCAAGGGCGCCTGGTACCATCGCATGATTAAAGGTCAAAATGACGAATGTAACACGTGCATAATTTTACTGTAAATCACTAAAGTGCAAAGGAAAATTGGGAAGAAAGCTTGAAACCTTAAACCGTATTATATTGCGCCTTCCTCTTCTATTTTTGCCAAGTGATCTCAAAAATATACGGTCCTATACACTTGTGAAGTAGACAGGCCATTAGTAGGGTCCTCTCAGAGACATTCAGTGCAAAATAAGTGCAAAGTTCATTAATTTTTTATTGAACAACACAGAAACGTAGTGATTATAATATTCTCTTTGCAACACAGGTAGAAGAAGTAGATGTACGTTATTTGGTCGTGTTGTGTCACATCAATGTTAGCCATGATCTGTCAGCTGTATTTGACATAAGCCGACTGAATTATGTAGGTCCGCCGTCTGCCTATTGGCCTGAATTCACTATGATTAAAGATAAGTGCAGGTGATTATTGCAGGTGATTAGTAATCAGAAGAAAGTAAGTGTAGACAGCGACTGATTAGTGCAAGTCCTATATTTCTCTTAATCACTTATCACCTACCTGCAATAATCACCTGCACTTATCACTAATCATAGTGAATTCAGGCAATTAGCACATATCAATTATAATTTGTATGTTTATACAGTGTGTTTCTAAGTGTGGTGGTGCTAGTGACTGTGTCATACAACCTGATGATGGACTTCGCCAGCAACTCGACCGATGTGATGGAGGCCCCGGGTCCACTCAAAATGGCCTTGGGTGACGACATTGCACCGATACTGAACGTGACGTGGCCTTTGAAATATTGTAAGTATCTATTTCATGTGAATGTGGTTATGGCAAAGCCAAAAGCAACGTCTTTGTTACATGTATAATGTATATGACATATTATATTATAGACGCTGTTAAGCATTCGTAATTTTACAACAAAAAAATTGTGGATTAGGATGCTCTTAACAGCGACCATATATTATGTGTGTATATCTTCCCTTGTAGAGCCTTAAATACTGATCCGATTTTAATAGGTAGGTCTATAGATTTGTTATTAGGCCCGGGATATTACGAATCTGTGAATATTTTGCCATAACAATAATATTATTCTGAAGAACCACAATATTGACGCAACATTCCCTCCAGTCCGACCCGACCCAGCGTGGGTAGGGGAGCAGCCGTCCAAAGAAAAGCTCGCCGAAGCCATAGCTTGGGGAAAGGAGAAGCTCCGGCAGAAGAAGCTGATGGAAGATGTCCTGGCACCGCTAGACCTGGACACCCCCGCGTCCAGAGCCCAGAGAGCGGCGTACACCTCCTCCGTGATCAAACCCTGGGCGGACTACGCGTATGCTGTGGAAGAGGCGACCAGGGTTTTGATTAATGGGTGAGTTGTTTTGAAGAGCTTGTGACGGTAGGATTTAACGAGACTTTTAAAATCATTTGCGCCAGTTGGATGCTTATTATTGGTGAAAATGTTATGGCTTCCCTTTTATGAATATGAAGGACAATACAATATCATGACATAATCTACAACTAACTATAAACGTTAGTCAGGCGCAAGATCACTTAGCATTATTAAATAACTTAGAAAGTTGTAAAGGTTTCTTAGTCTCTAGTCTACCAATTCTCAATTCTAAGGCCCGTCTGTCTGCATTGTTCAGACGTACATCTTTGACAATTAGGTGCACCGTAGACGAGCGGATATCAGTTGATTGAGTTAACTAGCAATGCGAATTGTTCAACGCAAGAGTTTATTAAAGAGGTCAATATTTTAATACACCGCAAAACTTCTATCTTAGGTTTGAAAGGCTGAAAAAGTTTGAAGAAGCTCTGTACAGCCTCTGCGCAGTACTTTAAGGTTGCTCAACAAAAATAAAGTAGGCGTAAAGGCGTAGTGTTTGATGTTTAGGTCTATTTGGTAGAAGGGTGAGCGGGGTGCGCGTTGACGAACGCTATTGGTATTTTAGCGATAAGACGATGCGTTCTTAAAAGGCTGATAACCTCGAACTGGGACTCGAATTAAGAAATAGACCGATTACTACCGAACCGAATATAATCGTCCCAAATAATAGCAATGAGATTAGTCTAATCCCACCTATTAAGTAACGTTATAAGTTTATGGTATATGTAACCCAAGCTGACCGCAACACAGTACCCGTGTGGCTTCACCGATCAAGTATCGGGTTTACAATTCGGCCTATAGTATATTGGCCTTAATAATTAAGTTTCCATTAAAATATAAAAACTGATTAATGACGTGTCCGTGCCTATTGATTGCTGACTGAATGAATATGAACACAACTTGAACCTAAGTTGTGATCATATTATTATAGTCTTCTTTACGCTAATTGACTATAGTTATGTATAGCCGATTTGCGTAAAGAAGAAACAGTTTTATGATACACGTCAGCAGTGATGTGGAATACAAACCAAAACGATAAAAATAAAGTAGGTACGTCAACAGCTTTTTTTGCCATTCGGTAATCGATACTGATGTTACTTTATCCTTGCAACTATAATATTACTCAATGAGCTACATAATACGATAGAATGTATGACCTCGGTTTTAATATCAAGTTCAGGACAAAATTGAATGCCAGATATACTAGCAAGCGCATAGCTCTTGGTTGATAGCTAGGTGTAACAATATCCGAATATGGGACCGCGTGTCTAGCTCAGCACTATTCTCGTTCGTTAGAGGAAAGCCTTCAAGTACATTCATTAAGACCTACTTCCAATAATAAGATCATCTGATTCATTGGGTTCATTGTTTTATTGATTGTTGATATCTATGCTTTGAAGTATCGTATAACTAGATGTTGCCCGCAACTCCGTTGCGCCAAAATTCGTTTATCGCGGAGTAACCGTACATTTTTCCGTACATAACGAGTGTGAGTATGAAGAGAGAAAGACGATGTTTCATTTTTTTTCTTTATTCGCCCTCTCAATCACGTCTACATTTTATAATATCATCATTAAAATGAGCGTTAGTCGCATGCGATATCATCGTCGAATGTAAGTAACTAACAGCATCACCATTTTCAGCACACCAGCATCGATAATCGCGAACGGCATAGGCATAGGACCCAAGGTTGAAGGTCTCACTGACATGCCATTCTACTGCACGGAGAACCCTCCTCCCTGCCCACCGACTAAGTACAGATCACAAGATGGCTCCTGCAACAACCTCCAGCACCCGTTGTCTTGGGGCGTCGCTAATACGCCTTTCCGAAGAGCTGAAACGCCGTGGTATGGAGATGGTAAGTTTTTACAATGTTGGCTACTCTTTAAATTTCATCTCATCAGATGTTTCAGTCTCTACGTTTCTATACCACATCATAAATAAAACATGACTATTAATTAATGTTTTACAATGTTTAATTACCTTTGGGATCTTAATAGCTATATTTTGCAACATATAATGTATTCTGCAATCGAACGCTCCTTCAATTAGATTTTTTTAATTGCATAATATTCCTTTTTGTGTACTCAGGCTCGATGGTCTAAGTTCACTCTTCGTCTTTCTTTCTTCATATAGCATAAGCTCATCCATACTACGTACTGTCAGAGTAGTTGTTTTCTAGGTAGATGGCGGACCTTAAGGCTAAGTAATTTGGTCGCGTTAAGTCAAACCGATCACATTATTCACAGCTAACATTGAATTGACATAAGCCGGCCAAATGACGTAGGTCCGTCAACTGCCTAGGAATCAATTTCCCCGATGGTACCTACGCAGCTGATAATATTCACTTCCTCAATTGTTTCATCCATCAGGTATCAGCTCCCCCCGTTTTCCCAAGAACACGGAGGAACTGCCGAGTGCTCGTGACGTGAGCGTGACCGTCCACCGTCCCTCGTACGCCCACGACTCTGGCTTCACCGTCATGCTGGCGGTCTGGGGACAATTCATTGATCACGACATTACAGCCACGGCGTTGAGTAAAGGTACAATATGTTGTTCAAGAATCTTTAGGCGCTGTAACACTTTTGTCATAGTTAGTCCTTTTTTTACATGGGCGGATTGGGGATATCGGCCGGGTATGAGGGACTCTCCGAGGAACTACCCACTAAAATTCCATTGTGCTCCACTCCCCACTTAGGCATAGTTACGGGCACGATCAACCCACCTGTCCCACCGCAACAATAGTCATAGTTAGTCCTAGCAGCAGTGAACTCGATAGTAGTTAAACAAGCTACGATTTATTCACTACACCTTTATATTGATTTTATTACATCGTCTAGACTGCGACTAACATTAAGAAGTCATTTCATGTTCATTGGGCTCGTTTCTTTGCTACCTTACATAATCGCAATCGTAATCATCACCAGGAGCCAACAACACTGCACTGAAGTGCTGCGACCAGACTCAGCCACCCCACCCGGAGTGCTTCCCCGTGAAGCTGGACGTGGAGGATCCCTTCTACCAGGACTACAACCTCACCTGCATGGAATTCGTGCGATCTGCGCCGGCGCTCAATTGCAACTACGGTAACTTAAACTTTTCGAAATACTAAAAATATAGATTACGCACTATAGCACTTGTAAAAAAATCATAAAATAAAGGTGACCCATTTGCATTGGGCCATTTTTAAAAAAGAATATGAAGACCCTTTGCATATATTTTAGGGTGGGTAGATGAAGATTTTTTAAATAATGTAATCTTTACTTTTGACAATAATAGCGCCTAAACTCTCATTTGGGTGATGTTTTATCCGCTATTTTATCTCTACCGCCTTTTTAAAGTAACCTTATAGTATAGAGACTTCAAACCCATTTAGGTCCTAGGGAACAAGTGAACCAGGCTACCGCTTTCCTCGATGGCTCCACCGTGTACGGTTCCAATGAGTTCAAGACCACACAGTTGAGGACCACTGCTGGGCAGCTGAGGATGCTGAAGGTGGGCATGCGGGAGCTGCTGCCTCCGTCCACGGACCCCAACGACGGCTGCAACACGGTGGAAATGAACGCTAAGGGCAGATACTGTTTCGAATCTGGTGAGCATATTTTCTATTGTTGGTTACATTTATATTGTTTATTTCTAGTTGCATTGGATAAATGAAATGTGAATTAGTCATCAAGATATCAACACATAATTGGTATCAGCTTGATGTCTAATTTTAATAAAAAAGATTAAAGAGCAAGAAGCATATTAAGAAGAACTATTAAAGTTACTATTCGGACTCGTTTATTAAGTGTAAAGAACTCTAAGAACCATGACCTAACCACTAAAAAATAAAATATCCCGCTCATGGTGCGACAAGCCTTTGATATTTTATCAACCATATAAAATTAATCAGAATCACCAATCATTTGGCCAATAATTGTTGCTTATCGATATACAGAGATGGCGCATAGATAAAATACAATTTACATGAATATATTAAAATTAACATGGAAGTATTAACAGTAGTATTAACATATAATTATTTATTATATTGAATTTAATTTACATTAATCAAATACATTATGATAATATCAGTAAATAGAAATATTGAATCAAATAATTTATAATTGTGAAATTGAAGGTTGGTGTACTGCGTAAGCCCTGCCGGTATCTTACCCTTATAGTATATAAACATTACTAGTTGATTGTACTATCAGAGAAGTTGATTCCTAGGCAGATGGCGGACCTAATAATTTGGTCGCGGTAAGTCAAACCCATCCGATCGATCAACATTGAATTGACATAAGCCGACAAAAGAAATTTCCTCGATGGTACTTGACTACAATTTTTTGCTATGTCAACGCCGAAGTCACCATATCGAGAGTCAAGTAAGCCACGAATAATTTCTTCTCAGGTGATGAGCGCGCCAATGAGAACCTGCACCTTACCACGATGCACCTGATCTGGGCGCGGCAGCACAACCGCTTGGCGCGGGAGCTGAGGCAGCTGAACCCGGCGTGGACGGAGGAGGTGGTGTTCGAGGAGTCCAGGCGGATAGTCGGCGCGCAGATGCAGCACATCACGTACTCCGAGCTGCTGCCTGCTATACTGGGTAAGTAAATCTAGCAGAAAGAGTCGGCTAGTATGAACAGAGCCGTATTTATATTTTTAAGATTATAGGCCACTTTAATTTCGCCCCCCCGTGTACGTAATGCAGCGTCCTGGATTTATGTACTGCCTATACATAAATCCAGGGCTGAAAATGAACCTGATCGAAATCTTTATCATAATATTATAAATGGAAAAGTGAGTCTGTCTGTCTATTACCTCTTCACGCCCAAACCACTCTAACGATTTTGATGAAATTTGGTATGGAGATACTTTGAGTCTCGGGTAAGAACATAGGGTACTTTTATCCCGGAAAAATGTACGATTTTCACGAGATCAACGAATTTTGACGAACGAAGTTGCGGGCGTCACCTAGTACTTTTAAAATTCATAATATCTTTGTTCTGAATCACTTTTCATGCAGAGACAATTAAGCAGTTCCTAAGCAATTGTGATAGGTAAATAAAAAATAATCAAAACCTCTTTCAGGTGATGACATAATGTTTGCTCTGAACCTGACTCTCAAAGAAGAGGGATATTCAGACAGTTACGACCCTACGGTAGATCCATCCATCGCTAACCACTTCTCAGCAGCTGCCTTCAGATTCGCACACACGTTGTTACCTGTAAGTCCTTTATTTGATTATTTTCCATCTTTACAATAATCAACTTCCTTATCTTCGCATTCGTCACGCTGGGGCGCTTGCACATACAAAATTCGAAAAAAAATTGTAGTTTTAAAAGATAAAACCGACTTCAAATTTTTGTACGTAATTAAGAATTAAAATTCCCTATCTCAAAAACATACATACATATATATGTACACTTTTGAAATTTGGCACATTTGTTCAGAAGCTGTCATAGATTAAGGCGCTATATTGAAAAAACTGTCCTTTTTGGCGTAATACTATAAAACCCTCAGAAATGTTACAAATCTGGTAATGAGATATACATATCTTCATAGGCTTATCTAGGTTTGAGAAGAACTAGAAACACGATTAATGTATTTTGCCTCGATACATTTAATTTTCGAAATGACCTCTTAAAAATACAAAATTTGAAGATTATTTTCAAACGAAAATAGATGTACTGTAGGAAATTAGTCTAATTAATAGACACCTTTGCAACTCAAAATCGTATAGAAGCATTTTGCTTAAATGCTCCTAGTTATTCTTTAAATGATTATAATTACGTTTTGTCGCATGTTTTCCGAGCGAGCCGATAGCTTCTGGCCGCAGCGTATTCACGACTTTATAGTCATACAAATTAAGTATAAAATTTCTCTTTCGGTATAATTTATTTTCGATCTCCATAACATATACAAAAACTGGGCAGTTCTGGAAATATTACATACATACGCGTCGAATTTTTTAAGATCCTCCTTTTTTAAGTCGGTTAAAAAACAGCCATTTCAGCACTGCTGCTTTAACGTTCAACTCAATATAGGGACTCATACGCACGCCCTAAAATATTATCAGTTAGTTTTGTTACATCCTGTATAATCAACTCCCTTCACCCAGGGCCTCATCCGCAACACGGACGCCAGCACGGGCTCCATCAACTACATCCACCTCCACCAGATGCTGTTCAACCCTTACACTCTGTACAACAAGAAGGGGCCGCAGATCGCCATGAACTCTGCCATGAACACCCTCGTGCATTCTGTCGATCCTCACGTTACTGTTGAGGTGAGTATCTTGACTACGGGGCAGCTAAGGGTGAGGCCATACGACGCCGCAGAATTATGGTTGTAAGAAATTCTGCTGCATTCAGTTTCATAGAAAATTCCTACTTCATTCACACGAGCGTAATTTTGTGAGTCACGATTAGTATGAAAAATAATTTACGCGACCGAAATTCCGCGAAATTCCGCGAAAATTACGCTCGTTTGGCTTCACCCTAAAAGGGATTATTAGGGATTACAATGTCATCTCCGCCGAAAATCAGCCTTGTAGCTCTGAGACTTAGGCTGGTTTAAGTCCACAAATTGCGTGTCAAGGTGTTTAGGGGGGGGGGGGGGGGGGTCGAGTCAAATCTCATCTAATCTCACGTTGGGGAGAGGTTGGGTCTCGGAAAATCTCACGTAATTTTTTTTTTCAACAAAACAATACTGTTTTGGTCTATTTCATCCAGATTGTACCTATGCTTAAAATATTTAATTGTAAACGTAGTCGTTATATTATTAAGATCATTTACAAATTCGTTCGAAAGAAAATCTACTGACTGTCAAACCAAACGTTTACGTAAGGAGCCCACATTTTGAAAAATCTCACAGAGAACAGAATAAGACATTATATCAATACTATTAATCAAATAACAAATAATAAACTTAATTCATATTTAAAAAGATTAACAATTTATTCTATTCCGATTGATATCTTTAAAAATATTATAAATCATCAGCAAAGTTTGATTCTGATGTCTGTAGTTTTTGAAATTGTTTAGATATTTCATACATGAACAATGAACATTCTGTATAATCTAATTTTATATTAGAAACATGTCAAACAATCAAAATTGCCAACAAGCAACACTTCTAATATAATTTTTTTTTAGTGCTATATTTTTACTTTCCTTTTTTTAATTTTGTACTGTTGTTTCATGTTCTTCTAAATAAGACTGAAGATCACTGAGTATAAATCTACTTCCAGCTAAGCGAGCATCTGTTCGAGCGCCCCACCGCGCTGAACGGGTCCATGGTCGAAACCCAGGCCAAGCCGGCAGGTCCCTGTGGCCTGGACCTGGTGTCCCTCAACATCCAGCGCGGGAGGGACCACGGCCTGCCTCCGTACCGCGTGTGGAGGGAGCACTGCGGCCTAAGCAGAATCTGGGACTTCAGTGATCTTGAGGAGGTGTTCGATGATGTCTCGCTGACGAGGATCAAGCAGATCTATAGGTGAGTATTGATCAAATAGAGTATGTTTCGGATAGGAATTTGATGTGGGTATTTAATGCTCTCAAGCTCGATTGATAATATGCATCCGCGCGAACGAGCGATTTGGTCGCTACACCACGAAATTACAAGCAATTGAACCTGTGTAAACGCGGCGCGGCCGTACCGCTATTTAGATAATATGATATGTAATATATTGCCTACGAATAATAATAATCGGCCAAGTGTGAGTCGGACAAAAAATGATTGAAAAATTACGTTTGTTGTATGGGAGCCCCCCTTAAATATTTAATTTATTTTGTTTTTAGTATTTGTTGTTATAGCGGCAACAGAAATACATAATCTGTGAAAATTTCAACTCTCTAGCTATTACCGTTCTTGAGTTACAGCCTGGAGACAGACGGACAGACATCGAAGTCTCAGTAACAGGGTCCCGTTTTTACCCTTTGGGTACGGAACCCTAAAAACTAAGGCTGTGTCAAAAAATGTGTTCACGCGCGGATGCTATATTTGCTTCTAGGAAGGAAAGGTATCAGCCATGAATCTGCTGGTATGTTTGAAATAGGCACTCGATAGTCGATGTGGTAAAACTTTTTAATGATCCCATAAAATTAAGTTTGAAAACCACGCTTTAGTCATCTCGTTCTGATCCTTGGCTTAACGTCCAAACAGTTAAGCTTCGCATGATAGATTTTAGGAATAAACTGAGAGATTTCCTTCGTCAATCTGTCTCTTTGTCTTTTTCACCATCGAAAGAAACTCTTTCTACGGTAGGCGTATCAAGCCGGCGGGAAAGATGAAACCTTCCACATGACGTGTTGTGCCCACATACAATACGAAGAGAATGGGGCATTCCATAACGTTGAATCTGTATCTTCCAGTCACGTGGACGACATAGACCTATACACGGGAGCCCTGGCTGAAAACCCCCGAGGGCGACTCCTGGGCCCCACCTTCACGTGTCTCATCGCCGACCAGTTCCTGCGCCTGAAGATCGGAGACAGGTTCTGGTATGAGACCAGCGATCCGGAGGTGCGGTTTACGGAGGGTGAGTTTTTTGGTGGTTGTAGATGGTAGTAGCGAATAGTTGTTTTGGTGAAGATATCATTATTAGGTTTTTAAAACAGTGCTGATAGCACCGTAGTAATGTGCCAAGCATCCAACTATGTGCACTTTTCTCAGCCCAGTCGAGAGTATCACTAGCACCATCTGGTCCGCTACGGTATTTATATCAGCACTTAAATTATTGAACGATATGTTTCCGAACCCTATCGATAACTGCTTAACCTTAAGCCCAAAGCGAAAACATCATGTGGAATGAAAATGTATTATGTTTTATACAATTTTACCCTTGGTATTGTGCTAAAAAGGACCAGCATTTGAGCCTACTTGTATATTAACAGCTGTCACTACTTTGAACTCGCCAATTCAACTATCATCCCTTTGCGCCACCCACCACATAACTAAATTTTATACTATCTTTTTAGAGCAACTCGTAGAAATCCGTAAGACGTCGTTGGCAAGCGTGATCTGTGCCAACGAGGTGCTGCTGGACCAGGCCCAGCCCAGGGTGATGGAGGCGCTCAGCCCCACCAACCCGCTGGTGGACTGCATGGAGTTGCCCCAACCTTCTCTTACACCTTGGAAGGTGCCAACTCCGGAGCCGACCCAGTAAGGGTTTTGATCAGATGAGGATCTTAGTCCAAGAGATTTCCTAGTAGATGTACCATCAGACCAATTGATTCATAGACTGATAAGTGTTAACGAACCTATGTTACTTACATTACTTACATTGATGCAACCCGACGAATTATGTGGGACGCCTTTTGTCGATGAATCAATTTCTCTTTAGTACCTACTACTACAACTAAATTTCCTAGAGAGTACAAACAAATTTTTTGTGTATAATGATTGCAGAAATTATTTTTTTGACTTACTGAGCAAGCGCGACAGCAAAAAGTTACAATTGACAGAGACTAGAGTGTATATTTTCTCTATGCTAATAATTAGTTTAAAACGACTCCACTTATTATCCATACTTATATACTTATACTTATATACTTATAATATTATAAATGCGAAAGTGTTTCTGTCTGTCTGTCTGTCTGTCTGTTACCTCTTCACGCTCAAACCGCTAAACCGATTTCGCTGAAATTCGGCATGAAGATACTTTGAGTACCGGGAAAGGACATAGGATACTTTTTAACCCGGAAAAATGTACGGTTCCCGCGTGATAACCGAATTTTGGCGCAACGGAGTTGCGGGCATCATCTAGTTTGTTTATAATTAGACATCGGATTATAATTATTGCACTTTTAGGTGATAGTGAATATTTTGGATTTTTTATTAACTATGTCCACACTGTGCCTTTTTTTGTTCATTAAGGGCATGTATCATAGCGCAGTCAACAGCGCACGTGAGGAATGCCGTGACGCATGCCCTCTGACCATATCCAAAACTATCGCTTTATTCTTTTTTTCTGGAATTTATTATGAACAAATAAGGCATATTCATTCAACACATATTCCACCCAGTAAAATATTCTCGTCGCACATGTTACAATAAGCTGACAGACACTGCAACTGAACAAAAATTACAATGTTGGCGTTGCGTTCGTTGACGCATTCAATTAATGAATGAGCCAATACGAAAGTTGAATGAAAGAAGATGACGAAAATTGAAGATGAAAGTGCACAGTGTGGACATAGCTATTGATGGTGCATATTTCAGTAATATTATGCCGTCGTAATCTCCAAACTAGGTATCAAAAATGAAATCCCTGGATTTGAATTGAATTTTTTTTGAAGAAAAATTGCTGCATTTATTCATGGCACCGCCGGAAAAATACTAAAAATGACTTTTCACTATGCACATTTCGTCCATTGTATATTTGCATACTTTAATAGTGCATATAGTCCGATTTCTAGTTAGATATAATAAGTCTATAGACGCTCCGCTCCTCGTCAGTTTGGCCACGTGGTAAATTCTTTTCGAACTTGTGTTGACGGTACCAGAGCAGAAATATAAGCATTTTACACTTATGTCGAATTGTGTTAAAATTGGTGTTTTATAATATAGTAAGTTGGTATATAGTCATTGTTTGCTAATATTTTGCCCACAGGACTATTATAAGTGAATCCATATAAAGTTATACAATGCTGCAAAAAATAAGTTTGATTGGTAACATTTCATAACTTAGGCCCAACGAGATTTAAAGTTTCTCGTACCTTTCGGGCGGGAATATTTAAGTTCCTTTACCATAATATAGACATAATAGATATAAGTAATATAATTTTATCAAAAAAATATGTCTGACTATGTTGCGGAAAGTTGCTGTTTATACTCTGTAGTGTAGGTATACATAATATCTGTATACAATGGAATACATAAAGATGATGACATGATTTTATACTCTATATGTTAATTTAAGTATAATAATAGGCCATAATTAACGATTTATAATAAAATTAACGGAACTGCTTTGAATAAGTTTAGTATCAATTTTATGTCTCAATAGGCAAATTCTTATGTTTGTCCGAAATGCAATTTTTATTTTGCGACTCAAGTTTCGATATTTTTCTATTTGCCTAGATTTTTCTATTAATCTTTATTCTTAATCATATTTATCATTTAAATTTTTGATTTAGAAATTATAAATCTTATTTTGATGCAGTTTTTTCTATTAAGTATCTAATAAATATTTCGTTGATTTTTATAGCTTGTAAATAATTTAAATTCAATGTCTTCAGAACAAACAACAAAAACATAATTGCTAAAACAGAATTAAGTAATTAATTTTAGCTAGACGAAATTTTTTATTTCACGGATATTAGTACTGTTGTAGCTATCTGATAAATAATGTACATTCAAATTTTTTATTGATGGCTCCCTACAGCATTAGCGTTTAAAGTTTACATGTGTGTCCGGCTCGAACCTGGCTGGTTTTTATTATTGATTAACTTTTATCTAATGGCACCGCCATCACCAAGTTTAAAGGAAGCCGTTTTTAATATTTTACAATAATTATATTATTAATATTAGATTGCCCGCAAGTTTTGCTTAGAAATTCGATTTATGGTGTAAATTTTGCCCAGTAAAAATTTTCTTTTCCTGGAATCTAAAATGTCTTTGCACCTAAATAATTTATTTAGGAGTCTTTTGCGAAGAAGTAACAGACATACATTTTTATTTATCAACAATGGATATTTTTGATAAAATGAGAAACTCCTTGAATTTTAAATAAGTAATATTAAAGATGACTTTATTTTTACAATTAATATTATTAGACTTAATAATTATTTTCTTATCGTACCGTACCGTATCTACGTACAAACCTATCAAGTACAAAGTTTCAAGACTAAAATTAACCAAATCGATTCAACCGTTCTCGAGTTTAAGCGAGGCTAGCAAAATTGGATATTCATTTTTATTTAAAATAATATAGAAGATACAGTGAAAAGTACTTAGGTAATTTTGTAGTAAGCTGAAATAGCGAATTGTGCATACGATCATTTTGTTACCAATACGATCATTTTTTATTTAAAATTTATTATTTATTTCTGTTTGTTCATCACGATCTTAGATATTATCAGAATATTCTGTCTTCAGGATATTACGATAGCATAATTATTTTAGGTTTTAGTGTTGTCTAACGTCAACTTTGATCTTTAGAAACTTATTATGTATTTATACAATTTACTTGAAATATTAACAAAATAAATATTTTATTTTTATTATGTAATTATTATCCTCAGTAAGTATAAAAACTTGATGATTTCTACAAATAATATTGTAAGCTAAAAGTTTTGTATATTAAGATGACTGTGAATTAGTGTGTGCCAAATTGTGCGATAGTATGTATTATATTTGTTAATAAATTGTTGCTTTTAACGATTGTTTTATTTTGAACCCTAACTCCCTATTATATAAAAATACAATGTTCTCTACAAAGCTCCTGTGCCCGCTTAGCAAGGCCCTGGCATTGGGCCCTGGATGATTGGTTTCCACTCCTCGTTGAGAAGAGAAAACTATAGTTTCTTGGATAAAAGTCACGCTTAAAAAGTCATAGATTCAGCAACAGTTTTTTTAATGTAAGCTTTTCGAGCATCTTTTACGAGCTATTGTTTGTCGAGCTCGGATTTACAAATATTTTATAAAATGTTACACATTTTGTCTGGCACTTTGGCGATGTAAATGATGTAAACTCATCCAGAGTGAAATTATCAATGTGCCCACACAATGGGCACTAAAACGGATTAACAAAACGAACTTAAAAATTAAATTTATGACGATAAAATCTACGATGTTATTTATTTTGGAGCAGGATCTTTTATCCAACAATCTATATAATAGTTATTTGTTCTCTACGAGAAACGAAAACAAGTCTTAAAGGCCATGCTAGCCCGGCTCGTGTCAACATAACAACAAACGCTGCCTTATTGTAAAAGTGTCATGAGAGAGATCCTCATCCAATTGATGAAGCACGTGCTTTAATTTTAAATGGCAGCTGTTCCACGCCCCCATAACAATGGTTGAATATCCTGGATATTCTGTAGAGAATTTTCATGGGAATATAATGTATAAATATTAAATAATATTTTTATGAAGACACATAGTGTTTAACTTTTTTCTTTTCGTTAAAATTGCTCGGATTATTAAGTTACCTTAAGCATAAGATCCCTCAAGATCCTTTATATGATAGTAACTCAAAAACGCTTACGAAGAATAAATAAACACATTGATTCTATTTACTAAGTGTAAAAATCTGAATATAGAGTGGTGAATACATAATATAAAATATTAGATCTTAAAACTCTACATTTTCTATATAATCTTGTGTTCATAACATTATAAAATGAGCTCGAAAAATATTTTCAAACTAACGATTTTAAATATTTGAAAATATGATTAATGGTGCGGATCCCTAAAAATTGTTGATAAGAATAAGCCATTTGCAGTAATAATAATAACATCTTAGTCTGTAATGAATTAAAAAAGAAATAAAACTCTAAAATAGTCACAATTAACATAATAAGGTGTGCTACACACCGGAATCAGATACATATTATGCTAAAATATGATAACTATTATCATGTTTTGTAAAAATTTTAAACTTATAAGGTCTAGAAACCAGATTTAATACTAACACTATATCATGCAATATATTTTGTTATATGCGAGAAAAAGAATATTTCAAGAAGACTTCATAATTATTACGTTCACTTAAAACTGAAAATATGTGTAATTACACGACGTCTATTATATTACTATTATCAACTTATGTAGAAGTGTAGAAAATCATTTTGAAAAACTTCAAAGTAAGTATACGATTTTTTACTTGACGAACATCAGTTTTTCACCTAATACCATACTTTTAAAGTTAAAAAATTTATTAAACCTACATTTTTGGAAACCTCGAAAGGCTCAAAGTTTAAACAGCTATTTATTATGCAACTACAGCTATGTGCTTAAGTACTGCTTGAACAAATCTAAAGCTATATTATAGCTCAGTCAGTGTGTGCCAGTCCTATAGTGTGTTCAATACATTTACATAACAATTAATTGCGTTGGTTCTTCAAATAAAATAACTTCAAGCCGGTGCCGCGGTAATGTATTATTAATAGATTAAATGTTCCGTGTTCGTGGGGCTCCGTGTTTGATGTAAAAACCTTTTTGTTTAAATTTAAAATTTGAAAAGGTGCATTGTTTCAATATTATAATTTCTCAAAAAAATTTAAGCCTCTTATTGTTCTCTGATGTATTTCTAAGTCGGAATGAAAAAAAAACACTGTTTTCGATGTTAAAACAAATTAATATAACATCACTTGCGCAATATTTAAATATTCAATATAAAAGTAATTATTATTTTATATTTAGACTAATTAATATTTAAGCCTTATTCAAGACTAAAAAGAATAATAATGGTGTCAGTGCATCGTTGATATAGCATTTTTACGATAACGTCGCGCGTCGTTACGTAACGACGCGCGACGTACGCGGTCTACGAGCTACGCGTCGCGCTACGCCGTAGCTCGCCGCTACGCCTTAAAAAAACTTCAACGATTCTCATTAGTCAATGTGCATTGTGCATACTTATTACTTAATTTTAAAAAAAAACAAAGATATATTATATTATAAGATGGGAACCTCTATCACATAATTATATTCACCGCTTGATCAAACAATATGCAGGATTTACAGGCATCATTAAATGGGCAGTTAAAGGCTTACGAGGAAAATATGGAAATTGTAAATGAATTGACGTATCGAATTATTATTGTTAAACGCTTGTAACAAATACGTCCTAATACGTATGTAGATGATTTAAATGTGGTTTGACCTGATAAAATATGGCTAAAACCTTTCCTTGATCCTTGTAAATTAAAACATAGTCATTAGAAATCATGAATATTTAACTTAGAAATATTCATGATTTGATGGTTATAAATCTGACGATGATTACTTTCTAGCCTTTAGTAAAGTAAGCGGTGTCTCATGCGTTTTTTTAGTTTCCTTATATAAAAGATAAATATTCACATAATTTGTCTAGTTTTTATACTGGACATCCTTTGTACGATAAGGGGTTTCTCGGGCTAAACATAGTGTCAATTAAGAATATTGACAACATTCTTCGCAACCTGCATGTGCACGCTTTTCCATGACATCAGCATTAAAAACAAAACCTGAATAGTGTAGAAATAAGTATTGATTATTACAATTATAATAATATTACTAGCTATTTGACCGAGCTTTGCTAAAACACGAATAAAATGACATTTTCTAAAAATGATTCCTAGCTAGATCGATTTATCGCCCCCGAAACCCCCTATATACTAAATTTCATGAAAATCGTTGGAGTCGATTCCGAGATTCCAAATATATATATATATATATATATATATATACAAGAATTGCTCGTTTAAAGATATAAGTCATTAACATTGTACAATAAACTCTTATATACATAGCACATACACAATATATTATTTTAATCTCTGTAGCTTAGAGCTTAACTTTGACGGCACTCAAAAAGAAGTCGGAGTTCGAGTTCAACTGAGGTCAATGAAAAAATAAAAGTATCAAAATATATTTCATTATTTGACTACGTCAGAAAATCCCATCTAAAAGTTTTTTAAACAAATGCAGATCACAATGCAGCAATCCCAATGCTACGGATCCCAAAAAAAAAAATGTTTGAAAAATTTTACATAAAAAAGTACATTATTTCTGATGTATGATATGAAAATTTGTCGTTAAAATGTGAAAAATACAGGTGATGTTCTTATATCTCTCTTATCGTATGTAAACATATTTTATATCACAATAATTATGTCTTAAGCTTTCACTCCTCAAATGTGGAAAAATATGCAAAATAAATACACAAATTACCTACGAAACATAAAAAACTAAAGTGAGCCATTGCAGAAGATTATCTACTAAATAGTAAAAATTTAATTTTTTCTTGATTTATCCTTGTCTATTTTCAAAATATTTTATTTAATTCGTCCAGCGAAACAATATTGATATACTTAATTATTATACTCGTAAAAAAATAAAAATTATTTAAATAGGTACAATTTAAAAAAGTTGTGTGTACATTTTTTTAAATTAAGTACGTAACAAAATTTAATTCAATAATAGAACAAAAATATATAACACGATGTATATGTCGCAGTCATCTGGTTTAATCTGCGATTCGATTGAATGACTAGCGCATTCATAGAATGACAACATTCAATTGAATGACTAAAGGACAACTCGTCAAGACGTTGACTGTAACGTTTAACGTCTTGACTAAACGTCATATAGCGAAGTCGTTAAATGGGATGCTAAATTTTCTTTTCAAGTAGCCGTTGACGGAGTAGTTATAGGTAAATCCACGCTTTCATATTATTTTATTAGTTACTACAAATAAATCACTTTAATGTAAATGTAATCGATAAAATATCAATACAGTGCTATCAGCTGTGCGAGCTCTTTGCGCCATATTTGTTTTAGTGACTAGTTGCGCCGCAGTAGGAAGAAAATGAAATACGTTCAATTACCTGACTGATTTCATGTCCGCTATCTTCAAAACGTTATGCTACAAATCGCTAACTAGTTGAACGTTCAGGGACGATAGTTCAATCGACGTTCGGCCGAGTCATTGAATTGAATGGTGTCTTTCAATGAATACGCTAGTCATTCAATCGAATCGTGGATTGAACCAGATGACTGCGACATAATATTATTCGTTGTGAATAAATTATAACGAGGAACTGTTAAAACTTATAACCTTTCTGCACATATTTTGTTAAAATGTTGGAATAGACCAAGAGCTAAAGTTTTGTTATATTGCAATCTTTATTTTGGCGAATGGGTTCAGTAAAATTTATTCGCAAATATTTTTATTGGTCCTTAAAAGATTTTTTTCAGTAGAAAACTCACATATTATACGTTTTAAGTAATAAATATAGTATATAATTACTTTTCAGGCACTTTATTTATTATTGTCTATTTTAATTAGGATAAGCATCCATACTCAGTAATCATACTGCCGCATGCCGGTGTAGTTGAGAAAATGACAAAAATAATAATAAATATAATTAGGTATGTTACACTTTGAACGGACTTTGAAGGAGCAAACAACGGTTTTTAGGGAAAAAGATTTTCTAGATAGGTTTTCTATTCCTTAAACTAATAAAAACATTGGAAATTGTACGATGTCAAAGTGCCATAAAAATTATATGCTAAAAACTACTTTTCCTAAAATTTTGTTATAGAATAAGCTTAAAATGTTATTACAACATTTAAATATCGATTTATAAGTTAAAACTTCCCATTAGAAAATAAAAGGTGGTCCCGCGGCTCTTGGTGTATAATCGTATCGTTATCTTTAAATATTCAACAAAAAATGGTTCCTTACAAAATGCATTATCTAGTTTATGAATACACCTTCTTCTTATATATAAAACTAGCTATTTGACCGAGCTTGTCGGGCCGCTCGAAACGTCTAGTAACTTATAACGTGAAAACTGCGGTATTCTAAAAACTTGTTACTAATGTTATATTTAGTGTGAAAGAGGCAGTTACAACTGAAACTTCAGGACCAACCAAAAATAACTTAGCAGCGACAACTATAATTTAAACAGGCAGTAGTATCTCTTGATACTAAATATAAGTAGTTCTTTTTCAACGCCAAAAAAAATAAACTTTTTTCGGCACAATCGAGTTTATTTAATGAAGCAAACAGGAAAAATGCAACACGTTTATTATCGAGTTATTGGATGCAAGTACGAAAGAATTCGTTGGCGATTTACTTTTTATTTCCTAAAATAATGCTTAATTGCGAAATGACCCGACAATCTGATAGTAGGTTAAATTTTAGACTTATAATAAGGACAAAGTGTAGTTCAGATAACCCAATTAGATAGCCAAATAAAAATAGCGACAGTGTCGAAATACAGACTAGTTGTTCAGCACAGGCAAAATTGCGGGAAAAAGCTACATATAACAATATCAAATAAAGTATTATATTATTGTATCTTTTTATACATACACTATATACTACTCATTTAGGCAAATAAATAATTAAAAAGATATTAATAATAAAACAAAAACAACATTATATAAGATGTGATGCCGGCAAAAAATAATCCATTAAAATAAAAAGTATTGCCAACACTTAAAACTGTTTAATTTTGGCGTATTACTGGTACAATTATTTGATGATATTTTGTCAATAAAGGAACATGACATTTTTGATGTACTTCATTTTATTCAAATAATAATTAACTACATATCTCGACGACATAGCCTAGCGGCTAGCCTATGCCGTCGAGTAAGAAAGTCGCAAAAAGTAAAATATTCACCTTCTTTTTTCAGTTAAAGGATTGATAATTTCACTCTAGAAGTTCAAAGATCACGTCTAATGAACTTCTAGAGTTCATTAGACGTGATCTTTGAACTATTAGTTCCTTTAGTATACTATCTTATATCTTTAAACGAGCAATTCTTGTATATATTAAGATATTAAATATATAGTTGGAATCTCGGAATCGGCTCCAACGATTTTCATGAAATTTAGTATAATATAGGGGGTTTCGGGGGCGATAAATCGATCTAGCTAGGAATCATTTTCATAAAATGTCATTAAATGTGTGTTTTTTGAATTTTTTGAATACCGAGCGAAGCTCGGTCATATAGCTAGTTGTTATATTATATGAATGAAAATTTACAATAGATTCGTACTAATGACCCGGGAAAATATTACGACTTTTATAGCCCGATTGTAAAACTTATTTTTACCTTTTATTATTATACGTCATGACACGACTGAAGAACCTCTGCTAGCATAAAATACATAATATTATAATATTGTCTAACCTTTTTCAGGGTGAAAAGTTTGGAATGTTAGCTGAAAATATTTACTAATTAATAAGCCGCTAACTTAGGTATTTCCATTGCTTTAGTATTTTGGTAGAACATGTTTGGGGTTCTAGCAACTCTGACCTTGTATGCAAATAAGATCCTTTATATTTTTCACATCTATTGTAGAAGAGTGGCGTGCTTTTAGTTTCGAATTTATTCTGTGATAATCGATGGCAAAGAAACCGAAAAATACAGGGTAAGTATTGAAATTAATATCTCATTTCATATTTAATTAATTTTAAAAATACTTAGTCTTTACTGATCTAATTTTTTTTCACGAAAGTGCATAATATTATGGTAGCAGAATTTTTAAATATAAGTACATTAGTAAAATGCCTAGATCAGATTATTATGGAAGGCTACAGTGTCAAAATGACAAATGTCAAACTAACTAACCTAACCTTAAACTGCCCCGAATATAGCCCCGAGCAACCCTAGTGCATGGGATTTTCTCAGTCGTCTTTCTCAATAATATTCTTACTTATTACAATATTGTTACCAAAACAATCGAAGCGAGGAGATGATTATTGTTTACTAGCGACCCGCCCCGGCGTCGCACGGGTATAAAATATAAGTATAGCCACCAAAAAAATTATTAAAATCGATAGCCTATGATCCTTCACGTGGTCTACTTCATAATTATATGTGCCAAATAACATAAAAATTGCTCCAGTAGCTCGCGAGATAAGCCCTTTCAAATAATTTCCCCCGTTTTTTTCACATTCTCCTATTAGTCTTGGCGTGATAAAATATTACCTACAGACTTCCTCAATAAATGGGCTATCTAACACTGAAATAATTTTTCAAATCGGACCAGTAGTTCCTGAGATAAGCGCGTTTAAGTTAGCCCTTTCAAATAATTTTCCCCGTTTTTTCCCCATATTCCTCTATTTCTTCGCTCCTATTAGTCTTAGTGTGATAAAATATAGCCTATAACCTTCCTCGATAAATGGGCTATCTAACACTGAAAGAATCATCAAAATCCGTTGCGTAGTTTTAAAGATTAAAGGGAACAAAGGGACATGAGGGAAAAAAAGCGACTTTGTTTTATAATAAGTATAGAAAGAAACAAAAATACAGCACTGATTAAATCTTCACTTGACGGTGTTTTCTCCTTGTCGCCATTTTGAATTTTCTTTGCTGTCATACCTTTTGACAGCAAAGAAAATTCAAAATGGCGACGAGACATTTGACTTTTTAGGCTTCCGTAGCCAAAATAGCAAAAAACGGGAACCCATATAGATTCGTCATGTCTGTCTGTCTGTCTGTCTGTCTGTCCGTCCGTATGTCACAGCCACTTTTCTCCGAAACTATAAGAGCTACCTATACTATTGAAACTTGGTAAATAGATGTAGTCTGTGAACCGCATTAAGATATTGATACAAAAATGGAAAAATTATTAAAAATTTTAGGGGTCCCCATAGGTACAACTGAAACAAAAAAAAATTTCGTCTAACCTATGCGTATAGGGTATCTATGGATAGGTCTTCAAAAATCATGTTGAGGTTTCTAATATCATTTTTTTTTAATCTGAATAGTTTGCGAGAGAGACTCTTCCAAAGTGGTAAAATGTGTGTGTCCCCCCCCTCTAACTTCTAAAGTATGATAATTCTAAAAAAAAATATATGATGTACATTATTATAAAAACTACCAACGAAAATTGGTTTGAACGAGATCTAACAAGTAGTTTTTTTATACGTCATAAATGGTAAACCTTAATTTAACTTTCATTAAATCAACTAAAATATAAAAATAAATCAAAAACCTTTTAATTTCATAGAAATAAACCTTATCGCTGCTGCGGAACCCTTCATGGGCGAGTCCAACTCGCACTTGGCCGGTTTTTTTTAAATTATTTTGCCGACAATTTGCGTTGAATTAAATCCATACTAATATTATAAATGCGAAAGTGTTTCTGTCTGTCTGTCTGTCCGTATGTCTGACTGTTTGTCTGTTTGTCTGTTATCTCTTCACGCCATTTGGTATGGGGATACTTTAAGACCCGAAAAAGGACAAAGAATACTTTTTATCCCGGAAAAATGTACGGTTTCGCGCGTTAAACAATTTTTTTCGCAACGGAGTTGCGGGCGTTATCTAGTTTGTTATAAATACATTTATGTACAACAAGATGACGCCCGCAACTCTGTTGCGCTAAAAATTGTTTATCGCGCGGGAACCGTACATTTTTCCGGCATAAAAAGTATTCTATGTCCTTTCACGGGACTCAAAGTATCTCCATACCGAATTTCAGTAAAATAAGTTCAGCGGTTTGGGCGTGAAGAGGTAACAGACAGACAGACAGACAGACACACTTTCGCATTTATAATATTAGTATGGAAGTATGGATATGGACTAGTATGGATATGGATTAGTTATCCAATAAACTATTATACAAAAGAAAAATCCTAATAATACCCGATTATAAAACCCCATACTATAAAAAATAAAAGTTTTATGCCCGACACCTAACACCTATTCGGTAGTCAAACATAATTCATCATCATTAGCATGAGATATAATAATTATTAAGAATTGACTGTGATTTGATTTTAAATTATTATCTAAATTAATTAATTTTCAAAGTGCCGAAATTCACGTATCATATATTCGTCATTTGCTTCTCTTATCTTTCGGATAGCCATATCATTTTCAGATGATATTATTTATTAATATTTATTGAATATTTATTGTAATTAGGTTTTTTCTTCACATCCACTTTTGAAGTTTTTTACTCTTTATGGCCTGATTAAATCAATATATTCAGTTAAAAAATATTTTGAAAGCAATTGGTCATAAAATTACAACTAGTAGTACGCCATGCATTTTGTGTCGAAAGCTTATAACGAGTCTAAAGTACCATTGTCTTTACCTGGCTACGGTACTGTCACATACCTTAAATATAAGTTTTGTATGTTTGTTTTATAATAGAGCCTAAACTACTCATCCGATTAAGTTGAATAAGGAGTCAATAGCTTCGTAATGATGCCTAGAGTATGATAGAGTAGCGTAGTCAGGTTATATTTCACAACTTTTTTTTTGTCAAAAGCGATGACGAGTTCCACGCTCGGCCATCGATGAGTGAGGAGAAGACGCCACTGATGCCAAAATACAACTTCGAGATCATCGCCAGAAGAAGCTACGTTAGAAAAGTCCGAACGTTTCAGTGCACAGCATGTATTATGGTCACGTAAGTTTAAACAACCCGAGCTCGAGATTTCAACTTCCTTTACAGGTCAGATGAAATTGCATAGTTGAGTCACAAGACAGAGAGAAATTCGTCCATTGACCCATTTGGGGTTGTCTTTTCACGCACGTCATCTAGGCCAAGTTTAAGCATGTAAAAGTTACAAATACAAATCGCTTATTAATCATAACCGTTAAGGCGCTAAATAAGCGATGGTTAACAATAATCTTTTGTTTTAGAGTCAATATATTTTACTCTATTTATGTCCATAGAGGCTCGACGCCTTGAAATTTTTCGTTTACTATATTTTCGTTTTGAAACATTTTTAATAAAATATGTATACTATTATAGGATGCTCCTCATCACAATGTTCACGCTGGCCATCGTGCACAACATAGAGGAGCTGCTGAAGTACCAACAGACAGAGTCACGGCCAGCACCCCTGCTGCAACTACCGTTCCTAAATCGCACGTTACCCCTGCCTGGTAAGTGAGGGAATACACCCGTATTACTAGACCTAGGAAGAACAGGGGTCTGTTAGATATAAATGCCACTATATTATATGAAATATCTTAACAAGAAAGGTACTTTCAGAGAGATTGATTCATAGGCAAATTTATTTGGTGGGTTATCTCAAGCCCAGCTGATAACATAAGCCTCTGTCCCCTCCTGTCTATAAATCAATCTCTGAGTAGGTATATAGGTACTTGTATTTTTTAAAGGTCTGTACATTATTATGGTCCAACCCATGATGCTAGTCATCAATTTAATACATTTCATTCACAAAACAAAGTTTTGAGACCCATACGAATCTTGGTTTAGACTGTAGCTGCATAACATTACTAATGAAGAATGCATTAAAAGCTTTGATGATGCGCACTATAATAATACAAGCTAAGCCACTTCTATATCATGTGTTGTAATATCTGACGATCTTGTTATATCGAGTACATTTAGTAACATTGCAAAAAGTAAACTAGTGACTTGATATATTAACATAAAAAATACTTCATTAAAAATTCAGTATAGAATTTTTACTTAATTAAAATGTAAGAAATCCTCATCCAACCAAACTTGGAAAACGAATGGTGATAATGATTGAACGGTTACAGACAAGTCCAACGTGGATTGGGCCGTCGGTTTGCCAACCAAAGAAGAGCTCATGGACGCTATTAAGAAGGGTAAAGAGGCGCTAAGAAAACGAAAGAAGTTGGAAGAACAACTAGAGCCCCTAGAGGAGAATACTCCGGCTTCGAGAGCCCAGAAGTCAGTGTCTACTGGGCCAGAAGTAAAGCCGCTAGCTGAGGCGGCGTACGCCATAGAAGAAGCTACAAGGAGTCTCGTTGCAGGGTAAGAATTTGTTTTATTAGTAAAACTACATGGGACTACTCTGCTATATAGGGTAGGTTGGATCCAATAAGAAACATAAAACAGTCTTACTACTTTAACATCACCATTCACCATTATATTACTTATACATTAATTGCAATTAAAGGAGTTGCAGTCTGCATAAAGTATCAAATTAGACACTGTTGGGATGCGAACTTCAAGAATGGTGCATAACTCATAGTAAGATGACGTAAGCAATAATAACCAAAAGCAAAGCTGTCTTTAAAGTAATAGCGATCTTTGTCGCATATTCGTCATTAGTAGAATGAGAATATTAGTATTTTAAAAAGATAAAACCGACTTCAAAGTTGTACGTAATTTAAAATTAAAATTCCCTATCTCAAAAACTACTGAGCCGATTTTGATTAAACTTGCAGTATTCCCTAAGTAGAATAATACCTAGTACAAGAAAAAGAATTAGGTACTTAAATCGGACTTGCATTTCCGGAGATAAGCCAACGACGCATGGATCATCTTACTTGTCAGACAATCAGGTGATCAGCCTGTATTGTCCTAACCAAACTTGGAAATAAGTACTTAATAGCATGTTTCCAATGCGAGAATCGAACCCACGACCTCCGAGTCAAGAGCTACGCTCTAGACCACGGAGGCGTTAAATACTTTTTACATAGCAGCATAATATGCTTTCAGTTCTTAAAACAACGCCTAAATCCCCAAACTTGTATTTATAAGGAATCCAGAGTTCTCTTAGTATCTTCGGAACCATAGTGTACCTTGGTAAGTACAAAATCTTACGTTTTGGTAGCATATGATTTGGATAAGAACTTCTCATAAAACTAAAATCACCATAATATGTTTCCATATAAATTTTGAGGAGTTCCCTCCATTACTCATGGATCCCATCATCAGATCACCACTTTTGTGAAAATGGGACCAAATTGGAGTGAAACCTAATAATATAACAAAACAAAAATTTTGGAAGTCGGTTAAAAATATAATACATGATACACAAAATATACATACACACTTTTAAATTTGCCACATTTGTTCAGACGCTGATATAGACTAATCAAATTTGTATGCGGTCTGCGAAAACTGGAAATATTACGTACGTACGGGTTAAATTGATAATCTCCTTTTTTTGAAGTCGGTAAACAAATAATTATTATAATGCGTTTTTAATAGGATACAGTATTAAAAAAATTTGCAAAGCAAATATACATTTTTTTAGTTACTATTTTTGGCGCTTTTGAAAGGCCAATGAGCAATGACGCACTTGCGACTAAGATTTTGAATAATGAAATGAATTACAATTCTAATTCCATTAATGAGACTGTTTTGGAATATCATGGCGGCAAACTACTGTCTATGAGCTGGCCAGCTATGCAGCATGGAAAATCGTGGGGGAGAGGTTTTTACCGAAACCTTTCCTTGTATTAAGAAAAGAACAATATCCTTTATCACATTCGGAATCAAGTTCCAAGTTTTTTTCAGCTCCAACATAAGTATAGACAACATCGGCCAGGGTCCATCCACGGTCGGCCTGCTGGATGGACCTCGGTACTGCATGATGCAGGCCGCCCCATGTCCCATCACCAGATACAGGAGTCAGGATGGGTCCTGCAACAACTTGCAGCATCCGCACTCGTGGGGAGTCTCCAACACGCCTTATAGGAGGGTGCTGCCTGCGCATTACCATGATGGTAAGATCTTCGAATAAGCGTTCAAGAAATAAAACAGATTCTCCGACATTTGTGCAAAAGAAATATATGGAAAGTGCAAGGCGTGGGCGCAGCTTGATTGCACTAAATCTGTGTCTTCAAAATAAACACAACTGTATTGCGCAATGTCATAGCTAATAGCCATTCTATTTGTTGTTTTATTTATTCTATTCTATGTCATAGCTATTTGTGTCACAAATAAAATTAAAAATTAAAAAAAATCCAATTTTTGAATTTTTGATTAATTTAGTGTAAAAATTGATAATTATACAGTATTTCTGGATACATCCGTCAAATTGTTAGTGAAGTGCTACATTCAGCAGATAAATCATAAATACAAGAAAAGTAGTAAGTGGACTTCAGACCTTTATTTCTTACAAAAATAATATATAGTGCAGATATTATAACATTCTGCATCACCAACTCTGCATGAACAGAATAAGTTACTTTCTCAACAGAATTTAAATGTTATATTCAGAAATAAGAAAATTATTCTACTAGATTTCAAATGTTGTAACAGCTGATTTTGAATAAATCGCTTACGACAACTAGCGCCATCTAGCAGAAATCAACAAAAACACTTACTAAGTATCTTGTACCATGGAAAATATAACATTCAGAAGGAAAATCTGAGACTAATAAACTCGGCGTTTCGGCATTAACCTAAAAATTGGTGATGTCAATCTGGATTTCGTTGATTCCACAATATTTTTAGGCCTCACTCTTGACTCTAAGCTTCATTGGGGAGCGCACATTTCAAATTTAGCAAAAAAGCTAAGTTCAGCAGTCTTTGCGATTAGAAAAGTAAGACAACTGACTAATGAAGAAACAGCTCGTACCGTTTACTACAGCTATTTTCACAGCATCTTATCTTATGGATTACTACTGTGGGGAAGTGCTGCAGATATTCAAACTATATTTTTATGTTCGCGCTATATACAGACTAGGATCAAGGTGCTCGCTAAAGGAAACGTTTAAAGACATAAATATCCTGACCGTACCATCACAATATATTTTTGACAATGTTATATATATTCGAAAGAACATCCAATATTATGATAAAAAATCCGATACGCATTATTTTAATACACGGAACAAAAATAAACTAGCAGTTAATTATTCACGTCTTCATAAGGTTCCAAACTCATTCGTGGGACTCGGTATATGTTTCTATAACAGACTACCTAATGACATTTTAGCCTTGCCCTTCAACAAATTTAAGGAATGTATCAAAAAGAAATTGATTTGTAAGGGCGACTACAGAATAAATGACAATTTTGATGACATTCATCCATGGGAATAAGTGTGACAATATTAATAATAATATGTAATTAACTATGTCTTAAAAATAACTTATCATAATAATTATTATTGTACGGACATTTTATAATTACTTGAATTGACTTATTGAATTGACATAATTTTAATAATAATTATATTGACATTATTGTTTTGCATGAAATGTACATAAAACTATCCTTTTTTTGAATTATATATTTTTATTTTCAAGAAATGGAATTGGTCAGTAATTTATGTAAGTCAAATAGTCATGATATAGAATAGTCATGATAATTACTAAATGAGAGGTTTATTTTGTAATATTTAAGAATCTTGACGTTCATAAGTGTTATCGCGTGACCTATATGAATAAATTATTTTGATTTGATTTGATTTGATTGAATACCAAAAAGCTTTCCGATTTTGGAGTTCAAAATTGCTCTTGCTACCCATTTGAAACGTTACGTCTTCTAAATAACTATTGCAACGAAGTTCGACTCCTGGCGCTTTCAATGCAAAAGATGTACTCTAATGGTGTTCTAACCCCTCCACGGGGAGGGCGAGAGAATCCTCATGGATTCCTTATGGGCCGGCCCATAAGGATTAAGGATATGTCTGAATTTACTGTGGTGTTACCCAGTAAACTACGGACGAAACTTCCTCACGGTTACAATCTGCTGCTGTCAAATTGCAGCACCATTAATTTACCCTTTAAATGTTATTTAATTTTCTTTCGAAAGACTTTGTGAATGATTTTAACCGTATAACGATTACGCTTACGATTAATACTTCAGTCGGAATTTCCAGGAATTGCTATTGTATTCTATTGTTGTCGCGATCACCGGTGCTCGCGCGGGGCCTGAAGGATTAAATCTGAAGCATACGTACATTATGGATGAAATGGACCAATATAGTATTATTTTGTTAAGAATAAAATTACGTGAGCTTTGCCGAGACCCCCCTTTCCCTAACGTGAGATTAGATAAGATTTGACTCGACCCCCTCCCCCCCCCTAAACACCTCACGTAATTTGTGGACGCTCCCTTACGCAATATCCATCATTCGTATATTTCTGTTATAACCCCTCGTCCAGGCATCAGCGCCCCCCGTCACCGCATGAACCGCTTCAGGCTGCCGAGCGCTCGCGACGTCAGCCTGACCGTCCACCGCCCCAGCTACCCCCACGACTCCGCCTTCACCGTCATGCTGGCTGTCTGGGGACAGATGATGGACCACGACATCACCTCCATGGCGCTGAGCAAAGGTAACTTTACCACCATAAGTGAAGGTATTACGCGAAAAGGGCGCGTTTGGCTAAGGGCTCCTACACAAAACTGCGGATTCGCACCGCATCACAATGTCATTATTTAGTATGAGTTTTTTTGCAGACTTACGATGCGATGCGAATTCGCAGTTTTGTGTAGGAGCTCTAATGTGAATTAATGAATAGAATTGTCATGTTTTCCCAACCTCGCAGCGATTTTGTTGGATCAGATACATTCTTCGCAACGTATTTTTAATAATGACCATACGTCGCTGCGCGTGCGATACCGCGTATGAGCAGTTGGTAAATACCGCGTAACAGCAAAATGCGCAAAATTGAGATATTGTGCCAGCCGATTCGAAACGCATATCGGCATATATTAGGCTTCACAGAATTTTAATTATCCAATTAGAAACGTACATTTTGCCATCGAAACAATACCGCAGAACAGTAGGCGGCCGGAAGTTAGAAGCAATTCCGCGTATTTACCACAGCGGCAAGAAAAATATATCGAAAATAGTAAGTGCTCCTAGAAATAACAATTTTTCTGAGATAAACCACCACGTGCGTATATTTAAATTATTGTTTAATATTGTTCATATGTATTGTATTCAAGCTAGAATGTTTCAATTAATTTACCACCATTGCCATTGCTTTGAAGATCAAGGAAGATTACGTCATGTGATCATTATATCTTCACCTTAACAATACAGGCGGCAAGTGACAGCTAATCGCCACGACAATATATGATCACCAGGTTGGGGAAGTAGCTCAGTTAAACTAAAGCATCCCAAGGATATGGGCGACTAGTAGTGCTAAACCTACCCACTAAAACCACCTGCGATTTGCCTTCAGCCGTATACGGAGGGATGTTCTGGATTTGTCAAACACAGTTCTCCCTCCACGACCGGACAGTCTTCTCCAAAAGGGAGTTGACTACCACTTAAGTAAGGGAATGCTTCGGTAAATTGTAGAGTTCCCTTCGGCGTCAGGACTAGCTAAGCCGGGTAGGTTTCAAGCCTCACTGATTTGCCTTCAGTCGTATACGGAAAGATGTTCTGGGTTTGTCAAACACAGGGCTCCCTCCACGACCGGGCGGTCTTCTCCAAAAGGGGGCAGACTACCACCAAAGTAAGGGAACGCTTCGGTAAATTGTAGAGTTCCCTTCGGCGTCGGGACTAGCTAAGCCGGGTAGGTTTCCAGCCTCACTGATTTGCCTTCAGCCGTATACGGAGAGATGTTCTGGGTTTGTCAAACACAGGGCTCCCTCCACGACCGGGCGGTCTTCTCCAAAAGGGAGCAGACTACCACCAAAGTAATGGAACGCTTCGGAAAATTGTAGAGTTCCCTTCGGCGTCGGGACTAGCTAAGCCCGGTAGGTTCCCAGCCTCACCCGGGGCCCCAATTGCATAGAAATTTGGAGATTCGCATAATGACGCCTCCAAACTCCCGATCCGGAACAGCGAATAGCTCATTATCTTCGTTACTCTATGGCCCAACGATTGTATGCCTCGAAGCTGCTTTCTTTGGCTTTAAACCCCCCCGAACTCCCACTGCAGGCCACGACGTCCTCTCTGGAACGTGTATAAGCAACTTGGCGAAGACCTTCGTAACCAGCTGCCACGATGGATCTCCCGCTAGGGCAGTAGCTGCCACCTAGGAGACCGTACGGCACCTCCTGGTAACCCTCACCGCTACAATGCGAAGAGTAGCTGCCGCCCGGCTAATGCCCGCCTTATTACTATAAAACTAGTAAAGGAATCTGCCCTTATTGAACCACCGTACAGAGCTTAGCTCCGACAGACTGGATTCTGGCGGCTATACTATGGAGAGTATAGCTGCAGCTGCTGTGGTCCCTACATTTAAGCGTCAGACTCATTTTGACCTTCGACCCTCTGATAAGAAGTGCTCCAGGTGGACCTTTTCTTCAGGTACATGAAAGAGCAGAGTTTTAGTATGTACTTATGTAATAAATAATTATTTTTTATTTTAAATGATTATTATGATCTCTGTCAGATAAAGTCAAAAATCTATGAAAAATTGGAATATCAATTAAAAATTAAGAATAAATAATATTGTAAAATGAATTTGGTAATCAACACATCATATTTTTGCTAGGTTACTGTGTAAAAAATATAAAATATTTGATTTTTCTAATAAAAAATGCAACCTTTTACTGATTTCAAAACCGCGTATCTTTAATATAAAGCCTACTTATTTTGTATTTACTTAATACAAAAACGCGTAAGTGACTTTACACAAAACCTAAGCCAATTGCGAACAAAATTACGTTACTAACCACTAAAGGAAAGTACAAAGAACTAGCTGTTAAGTTCAGTCGGTAATAGGAGTCAAAATAGCTGAGATATTCAGTTTTTTCTTCCTCCTGGTATCGCACGCGCAGCGACGCATAGCCTAAAGCTACACAAGAGAGCAGAGCGGTGATTTTCTTAAGATTTTCTAAAGCTGGAATTAACCTTCATAAATTATTTAAAGTTAGAACTTAAGAGTAGTGTTCCCAAAAATATAGTCACATGATCATTTTAATGTTTTCCAATAAAATTTTATTATTAGAATAAAATATGTAAAATATTTATTGCTAAAATAAAAAATTATGTAAATGCTATCAAAGACGTCATCACTCATCAGACATCAGTCATCACGCATATATTTACTTTTAATATGGAATAATAGAAAAGCTGATAAGAGTTTTATTTTATAATTTAATGGATTTTAATGGAATGCTTAAGGCGATATATCGAAAATAAATTATACCGCAAGGGAAATTTAAAATTTTATAGTTAATTTGTATGACTATAAAGTCGTGAATACGCTGCGGCCAGAAGCTATCGGCGCGCTCGGAAAACATGCTACAAAACGTAATTATAATTCTTTAAAAAATAACTAGGAGCATTTAAGCAAAATGTTTCTATAGGATGTTGAGTTGCAAAGGTGTCTATTAATTAGACTAATTTCCTACAGTACATCTATTTTCGTTCAAAAATAATCTTCAAATTTCGTATTTTTAAGAGGTCATTTCGAAAATTAAATGTATTGAGGCAAAATACATTAATCGTGTTTCTAGTTCTTCTCAAACCTAGATAAGGTTATGAAGATATGTATATCTCATTACCAGATTTGTAACATATTTTCTGAGGGTCCTATAGTATTACGTCAAAAAGGATAGTTTTCTCAATATAGCGCCTTAAGACATAATTTTTTGAAATAATAAAAAACTATTCGAGTAAAAGTTGAGGGCCAAGGAGAATGAGGTTGTGATTTTTAAAGATTTTCATGGATCCAAATTTTAAAATATTCCAATATCATTTCAGAAGTCTAGCTATAGCGGTTCTTGAGATACAGCCTGAAGACATACAGACGGACGGACAGACATCAAAGTCACAGTAATAGGTTTTACCCTTTGGGTACGGAACCCTAAAAATTATACAATATTACTTAAGTTCTCGCTAATAATAATACATTCTAAATGTCAACAAGTAGCGCTAGATAAGCGACGCGGTGTATATTTTATCCCGTAGTTTTTGGACATCTATTTTATCAGCTTTACATGATATTTAGATGATAAGGATAACAAATTGTATTAATATTGATATATAGCATTTTTACGATGGCTTCACTGGAAGAGGTAGGTAACTAAATTAGTCAATTTATATTTTTTGGACTTCTTGTTTGTTCAACAGATGAAATTCATATGAAATTACCATTTTATCAGTGAGATTTTAAAAATACATTCCTATTTTTATGAGAAACACATTATAATATTAGTATTTTTGAAATAATTATTATCCTTTCCGCTTGTCAGTCTATCTTCGGCCGTCCGCTGAGCAAGCACTCTGAGTAGGTTGGGGAATTTGCTCGGAGGCTTGATATAGATTATAGACTATACTAGTCTATACTAATATTATAATTGGGAAGAGTTTGTTTGTTTGTTTGTTTGTTTGAACGCGCTAATCTCAGGAACTACTGGTCCGATTTGAAAAATTCTTTCAGTGTTAGATAGCCTATCGAGGAAGGCTATAGGCTATATTTTATCACGCTAAGATTAATAGGAACGAAGAAATAGAGGAAAGTGTGGAAAAAACGGGGGGAAATTATTTGAAAGGGCTTATTTGTACGCGCTAATCTCAGGAACTACTGGTCCGATTTGAAAATTTATTTCAGTGTTAGATAGCCTATTTATTGAGAAAGGCTATAGGCTCTACTTTATTGCGCTAAGAATAATAGGAGCGAAGAAATAGAGGAAAGTGTGGAAAAAACGGGGGAAATTATTTGAAAGGGCTTATTTGAACGTACTGGAGCAATTTATTATTTGGCACACATAAAGAATAGACCACGTGAAAGGAAATAGGTTTCTTTTTTGCGGAAAAATGTACGGTTTCCGTTACATTCCAAAATTAGGCAGGCGAAGCCGCGCGGAACATCTATCATATCATAGAAGTATATTGTCCCACACAATATACTTTTTATGATTTGCGCGTTAACTATTCAATCGATTTACGGGAACGACTATAAATTAAAGTCCACGCGGACGAAGTCGCGGGTAACAGCTAGTAATATTATAAAGCGGAAGAGTTTGTTAGTTTGTTTGTTTGTTTGTTTGTTTGAACGCGCTAATCTCAGGAACTACTGGTCCGATTTGAAAAATTCTTTCAGTGTTAGATATTCCATTTATCGAGGAAGGCTATAAGCTATATTTTATCACGCTACAGCTAATAGAAGCAAAGAAATAGAGGAAAATGTGGAAAAAACGGGGGGAAATTATTTAAAAGGGCTTATTTCAACGCGCTAATCTCAGGAACTAGTGGTCCGATTAAAAAATTCTTTCAGTGTTATATAGCCCATTTGTCGAGGAAGGCTATAAGCTATATTTTATCACGCTAAAACTAATAGGAGCGAAGAAAAAGGGGAAATGGGGAAAAAACGGGGGAAATTATTTGAAAGGGCTTATTTGAACACGCTAGTCTCAGGAACTACTGGTTCGATTTGAAAAATTCTTTCAGTTTTAGAGAGCCCATTTATCGAGGAAAATGTAGAAAAAACGGGGGGAAACTATTTAAAAGGGCTTATTTCAACGCGTTAATCTCAGGAACTACTGGTCCGATTTAAAAATTATTTCAGTGTTATATAACGCATTTGTCGAGGAAGGCTATAAGCTATATTTTATCACGCTAAAACTAATAGGAGCAAAGAAATAGAGGAAAATGTGGAAAAAACGGGGGAAATTATTTGAAAGGGCTTATCTTACGAACTACTAGAGAATTTTTTCTGTTATTTGGGTCAGATAGGAAGTAGAGTACGTGAAGGATCATAGGCTATTTTTTAATAAAAATGAATCCATATACTTCCCTTGGTTACGACATCACGCGTAAACAGCTGGACCAATTTTGCTGAAATTGGGTATAGATATAATATGTACTTTGAGTCCCGGAAAAGGACATAGGATACATTTTGTACCGGAAAAATGTACGGTTACTGCACAATATACTTTTATGATTTGCGCGTAAACTATTCAATCGATTTTGATGAATTTTGTTATGGAGAATGGAGATACTTTGAGCCTCGGGAAGGACAAGGCATACATTTTGTCCCAAAAAATGTACGGTTCCCGCACAATAAACTTTTATGATTTTCGCCTAAGCTGTTCATTCTATTTTGAAATTTGGTATAGAAATACTTTGAGTCCCGGGAAAGAACATAGGATATATTTTGTGATTTGTCGCAGAAAAATGTGCGGTTCCCAAAAAATGTAACTTTGTGATTTGCGCATAAACTATTCAATCGATGTACGGGAAGTGGGAACAACTATAAACTAAAGTCTACGCGGACGAATTCGCGGGCAACAGCTAGTTATTAATAAAGTTTTAATACGTCATAGCTACTATAATTATTATTATTGTTAAAGGTAACATAGTTTATGTTATTTTACAACAGTATTACCATGTATAGGCCGAAAAATTTGCAAACCTTTAAAAAATCCGCATTAAAATAGCATAATAACGAGAATGAGTAAAATACGTTTGCTTTTATATTATAGGGGTACAAATTTTGTATATTCTGTCCTAATTTTACCGCATCAACATTATAATATAATAATGTAGAAATTTTATTTACATACTAAGTAAGAAGAAATATTTCAATTTGATAAAATGATTAGGGGCAAAAATGTATGGGCTCTGGTATAGTGCTCAACAGGAATGGATTGTATATTTTAGTGTCCAACCGAAACTGGTTTTTCAGCCGAAACCGAAACCGAAACCGAACTTTCTGCTTTACTCTCAGTTTCGGCCGAAACCGGAACCGAAACCGAAACTTGGTAAAACATTTAAAATTACGATTATTTTATGAAATTTATTGATTTTTATCATATACTTATTACAACTTTTGAAATTAAAGAAAAAGTACCACATTGAATTTTTTACTTTTTGCGACATTTCTTAAAATAAATATTAGACTATCTTATTATATTAGAAATCTATTAGAAATCTTGGACTCGAATATGTTCCCTAGAAACTTTTTGTACTATATTCCGTTTTTTAAATAATACCAAGTAGGTGCGATTTCACCAAAAAAATTCAACGCGCTTAGCGCACACTAAACAGGTTCTTAATCGTATAAACACACTTATAACACTCAATTGCATTTTACCATCTCAAAGTAAACTCGTTCACAGCAAATCCGATTTTTATCTTCTGAACGCCCAATATTCGAGTTTTAACTTCATAAAATACATTTCGTTCTGTGAGTGTAGTGTCATGACATATCGAAAAATATAGACCAAAAAATTGTTAAGATGACCGATTTCACAGATGCGTTTGGTTAGGTTATTTATCGTTTCTTGCTATTTTGTTAATAAAATAAAGTGACAAGGCAAGATGATAAAAACATAAAAATAATCGCGTGATTAAACGTAAACTTAGATTCATTAAACGTGAATCATAATTCAATAATTAAAAGAATAATGTAAAATATATTTGAAAGAAAACGAGATTTACGTCGCCATATAAACGCGTTCATTGTTCATTGAGAACTTAGTTTAATAAAACGAAGTTTTGCGTGTGATTGATGTAAGGGCTACAATAGTGAAGCTTACGAGGAAGTGGGCTAGATAAGATTCTAGCAGGGTAGGAACGTCTAAGTCCAAAGAGATTGCGTGTCCATAGTTAAAAGATAATTTTAAATATTTAAATAAAACGCGTGGTAAAAGTAAAAGAGTGAGGCGAGATGATTTACTACATAAATCTTGCAAGATAATATATTCTAATATATCCTATAATCACACAGTCAAACAAAATTCTTAAGTAAATAGTTCATACGCAATATAATCAATTTATCAAAGCATCCTATGCGTACAAGACAAAAAAACGAGGAATACGGCTTTTGCTGAACCAAAGATTTTCTTTGGTAGGATTGATCTTTATATCCCTAAGATGAGTTTACGATGTGGAGCCACCTGAATATTTCATGCAGGTGGGGTAGGGGGGGGGGGGTTAGCTTTAACAAGGTATGAGGTCAATAACTGCGTGGGATTTAGGTATATAGTCGAGTTTGGTATCATTTTCGATTGAATGTAATGTTTAAATGCCAATTTTGGAATAATATTTAGATAAAAGATAGTAAAAATAAAATAAAAAATTTAGAATATATGATTTTCAACCAACGAAAACGCTGTTGACAGGGCTTAATTAATATAAGGAGGCTGATAGCCGCATTATTCTGCATGCCAAAGACATGGTGATGAATGGAGAAATAAACATATTAATAATACTAGACGTTCCGCGCGGCTTCGTCCGCATAAATCTAAAATTTCACGGAAACCCTATATTTTTCACAAATTAATAAACCATGTCTCACGTAGTCTACTATATATACGTATCAAATAACATAAAAATTGCTCCAGTAGTCTGTGAGATATTAGCCCTTTCAAATAATTTTCCCCGTTTTTTACATTTTCCTTTGTATCTTTGCTGTTATTGATCTTAGCGTGATAAAATATAGCTTATAGCCTTCCTCGATAAATAGACTATCAAACACTGAAAGATTTTTTTCAAATCGGGCCAGTAGTTCTTGAAATTAGAACGTTCAAAGAAACAAACTAACGAACAAACTCTTCAGCTTTATTTTCACATTTTCCTCTGTAACTTTGCTCCTATTGGTCTTAGCGTGATAAAATATAGGCTATAGCCTTTCTTGATAAATAGGCTATCAAACGCTGAAAGATTCTTTCAAATCGGATGAGTAGCTCCTGAGATGAGCGCGTTCAAACAAACAAACTCTTCAGCTTTATAATCTTACTTAGAAGTTCCGCGCTGCTTCGTCCGCGTAAATTAGATATTTTACAGACAAATCAGTCCACAATAAATAACCTATGATCCTTCACATTTCTACTTTTTATCTGTGCCAAATAACAGAAAAATTACTCCAGTAGTTCGTGAAATAAGCCCTTTTAAATAATTTCCCCCGTTTTTTCCACATTTTCTTCTATTTCTTCACTTACATTAGTCTAAGCGTAATAAAATATAGTCTATAGCATTCCTTAATAAATGGGCTATCTAACGCTGAAAGAATTTTTCAAATCGGACCAGTAATTACTGACTCATACTAAGATTAGCGCGTTTAAATAATGTTTCTTCTTCTTCTTCTTTTTGCGTTGTTTTACATCTTTATCGTGCAAACATGAGTCCTGAAATGAATTAAGAGTTCTTAAGGCATCCGAATATGGTACCGGACTTGGAATAGTATCATAATTAATGCCTCTATACAGATTGAGACTCTGTTTTCCTCCAGAGCAGAAGCTGCTAAAATTTAAAAAAATAACATCAAAAATCGCGGTGGCTCCACATCTTAAATCCATCCTTGGACCATAAGGACCAATCCTACCAAAGGAAATCTTTGGTTCAGCAAAAGCCGTATAATTTACCGTACACACGCAACTATATATCGTTTGTTTGGGAAACATTGTTAAAATAGCACGTAATTTGCCAGCAGTTGTTATGTTAATGTATATTAAATAAGCTTGCGTGTGTCGTTGAAATAAAATTCAATAATAAAATTTCGATAACAATAAATTTAGACAGTTTAGTTAAAAGAAAACAAAGTGCTAATTTTTGATTTGGGACTAATCTGGAAAACATTATCTCAAAACATGATTAAATAGCTGGTGGCGAACTGAGCCGGGGCCTCGCTGGCAAGCAAGCACGAGTTAAGTGCGAAGTTTACCGAACGACGCATAAGTTTCGGCCGGGCTGAAAGTTTCGGCTATATTTTGGCCGAAACCGAAACTAAGGCATAAACTAGATTTTTTGGCCGAAATTGGCCGAAACTGAAACCGAAAGTTCGGTCGGTCACTAGTATATTTTTAGGAAGGTATACCCATGTAGATTAATGACCAATAGGGCGCTTGTCAAGATTCGTTGTACTTTTTGAGTAAAGCCATGTTAAAAGTGACATCATATTATCAGCGCTCATACTTACATTTCATGCTGATAACATCACGTTACATTATAGCATGATTATTTTAGGGTTCCGTAGACAACAATGATATTATAGTTTCGGTCTGTCCGTCTGTCCATCTATCCGCGTTTTTTTTTTTTTAATAATGCTTCTGTCCCTGATTTTAAGTTGAGGGATTTATGTTCTTAATACAATTTATACACTTAAACAGTCTTATATGTCTACACTTATCTTCTATTTATATTTTCTGTTCTGTCATCGTTACCTGCTCCGCCGTCCAAGGGTGAGCAGTATGAGGGAGGGGTTAAACTACTACTGTGAGCGTAAATCTAAGGTGTACTGTCTAAGACAAGACATCCGTAACCTTTCTAAGCGCAAATAAGTCTTACCACATACACGACAAAAACTACGTCGGTAACGCCGGCCTTGTACGTTGACTGTACATTAGGTATTTCAAAAAGTACAGTTGCTAGGAGCTGGGCGCCATATAACTTTTTTTCCTTCTCACTAAGAGCTATCTAATGGTATATATTTTATCTCTGTTGAGCAATATACCAACATGCCCATAATCCTTTAGCTCCACTCCATTTAAATATTTCCTGTATCCGACATATAACTGGAAAAAAAGACGGGTTGCACTCCGGGAGTGCCGGCAAAAGTGAAAACTTGATTATTAACGTTGTGCATTATTTTTTAACCCATTTTTTATGAAAATCGATTTTTAAAAAATCGTTTTTTTTTAATTAATCGAAACCCTTACAATCGATTAAATTTTTAACCAATTTTTTATGACAATCGATTTTTAAAAAATCGATTTTTTAAATTAATCTAAACCCTTACAATGGATAAAAAAATATCGACAATCGAAAAAAAACAATCGACTGTTCGATTAATCGATTTCGATGTTACAACACTACTCTCCAACCGTCTTACGGTTTTTCGATCAGCACGAGAATCTGACGCGAGTTTCACAGTTTTTACCCATCCCACAAAAGTGCTCAACGCCGCTAAAGAAGTTTTCACTTCAAAAACCTGCGTGATACGCAGGTTTTTTTACAATTTTGTTTAAATAAGCTAAAATATAAATTATTTTACCTTATTTCTGAAACCTCATTAATCTAATTTCTAAAACCCAATTAAGTCTGAAATTGACATTTGACAGTTACGAAGATTTTAGATTTTTATACAATGACCATTATGTTTTATTAGTATGTAGGTATGTACTCGTAACGGAATCTTTGAGCACGATTTTTACCTATCTCTAGTAGTTTAATTCCAAATTTTTCATACGTATTATGAGCCAATGACGATGTAACAGTTTGATAATATCATTGGATTTTAAAAAAGTGTGTATTTTAGTTTTTTTAACATAATTTATTACTGAACACTTTTATTTACTACCTGTTTTTAAAATGCAAATCCTTTTTCCTTAAAAAAATTGTTCTCAATCATCAGGCGTAAACAACAGCGCGATAAAGTGCTGTGGCGACCGCCAGCACCCGGAGTGCTTCCCCGTGCAGCTGGACGTGGAGGACCCCTTCTACAGCTCACACAACCTCACCTGCATGGAGTTCGTACGGGCTGCCCCGGCCACTGGCTGCCGTTTCGGTGAGTAGTCTAGTAGCACCCGGAGTGCTTCCCCGTGGAGCTGGACGTGGAGGACCCCTTCTGCAAGGCAGACAAAAAAGGGCACCGCAAGCGCCCTTTTCCACTTCCACCAGCACCCTGGGCGCTGAAGAAATCTCGTCCAGGGCGCTGGTTATAGTGCTTACGGTACCCGCACTGTCGGTAAGTATTCTGCCGTAGGCCGTGCCACTGAGACTAGTCACGTGACCGTTGTAATGACATTGCGGTAAGTATTCTGTTGTGCCATTAGTCAACACCGTGGGGCTTGTCACTTGGTGGGGATGGTGGAATTAGGACTGGAAACTGAAGCTAAATTACAGTTACTGTTACAAATTAACAATCCTTTGGTTCTGTGGAGGAGAAAAAATCGGCCAAGTGCGAGTCGGGCTCGCGCACGAAGGGTTCCGTACCGTTATAGAGCAAAATTAGGCCAAAAATTATGTTTTTTTTGTATCGGAGCCCGCTGAATTTTTTATTTTAATATTATTATTAAATATTAAAGGACACATTTTGAGAAAAATTCAAATACCTACCTGTTGCCATTATTGATATAGAGCAAAAAAGGTCAAAAAAATCACGTTTGTTGTATGGGAGCCCCCTTAAATATTATTTTTATTTTGTTTTTAATATTTGTTGTTATAGCGGCAACAGATATACATAATCTGTGAAAATTTCAACTCTCTAGCTATTACCGTTCTTGAGTTACAACCTGGAGACAGACGGACAGACGGACAGACGGGCAGACATCGAAGTCTCAGTAATAGGGTTCCGTTTTTACCCTTTGGGTACGGAACCCTAAAAAGAGGAGTATTTGTAAGTTGTAAATTGTTTGCATCACAGTGACCGGCATTATGATAATCAATGCTGGAAAAATGTAAAGTAACTTGTGAAAAACCAGTTTGATGATTTAATTAGTCCTACTTCCCACTTTGCATTTATTTTGCTTCATGTTATCTCTTTGTGCTTCTTTAAAAGGAGCCGCAAACAATCCACATAATCTTTCAGGACCTAGAGATCAATTGAACCAGGCGACAGCATTTTTGGATGCATCCTCCATATACGGCTACACGGAGATCAAGACCAGCCAACTACGACATGTAGACGGGCAGCTGAGGATGCTGAAAGCTGGTGCGAGGGAACTCCTGCCTCCTTCGAAGGATCCCAATGACGGCTGCAACTCCATGGATATGATCGCACAGGGCAGATACTGTTTCGAATCAGGTACTTTTAACTCTTCTCAATTCTTGGCAATTGATCTAAACTAAAAAAAACAATAAGATTCAGAAACGTACCTACCTATCAGGCATATTTCTGTCGCACATATTATATTATGATATCATCCTGAAAGCAAAAAAACAGTTTGTGACTAATATTTACCTACACATTTTTATCCTAAAAAGTGTGTTTCATTATAGCTTGCTAAGTATTCCCTTTCCAGGAGATTTCACAATAAAGGCTTAAAACTTCCTTCCTTTTGAGGTGATGAGCGTGCCAACGAAAACCTGCACCTGACCACGATGCACCTAATCTGGGCGCGGCAGCACAACCGCCTGGCGCGGGAGCTGAGCGCCCTCAACCCGGGGTGGTCTGACGAGACCGTGTTTCAGGAGACACGTAGGATAATCGCAGCGCAGATGCAGCATATTACGTATACGGAGTTCCTGCCATCAATTTTAGGTAACGAATACTTATTTAATTCTGAATCTGTCTGTATTCCTAGATTTTTAAAACAATCAACCTTTGTATCTTGCGACAGCAATGCAATATTCATATTACATAAAATATAATTACAATAGGCTACTTGACCTATATTCAATTTCATTGAACTAATGCATATTTCTAGTAGAACTTGGCCTAGGAAATCGGATTTCACCCTTATCATCAAATAAAAACGTATGATTGATAAATAAAGTCGATTTGAAAATATGATTTTATGAAAATAGGATTTGTACTGACGAAAACGCTTTTGCGGTACTTCCGATTTGGATGTGACGTCATCCTCATACTAGTTTAATATCTTTTATTCATCGCGCTCGTTATATGTAAGTTTATTTGTACATAAATATTAAGAATAAGCCTAGAAATATTTGTAAAATATATTTTCTTAAATAATTCAAATAAAACATCAGTTTTATATATTATCTCAATTTATTGTAGACAGGAAATGAAATGGCCAAAACTTTTCTCCAAAAGTTTTCAACATTACAAATGATTTCTAATTTCTTATTTAATTATTTTATAATTTTTGGGCACTTTTAGACTCGTACATTTAGCACATTAAAAATTTTTCAATAAAGAGAGTTTAAAATACAAAACGTATGACGTCACACTATGGCGGACAGTGTTTTCGGCGCCATTTAAAAGGCATGATTTTCAATCAACATTTTTATGGGTTTCTACTGTGTAAAATATTAAAATATTAGATTTTTTTGTGAAAATGAATGATAAAGAAGCGATTAGAATGAAGAAAAAAAATAGGTCAAGTAGCCTATTTTCGTCTACTTCATTGTTGTCGCAAGAATTAAGATTAAAAATCGCCCTGCCGATCGTCTTAGATTTTCCTTTTGTCGTGTGCTCCCACCATTTCCAAAGTAGCCTAGCCTAATCTGCCTCCCGTTTTCAAATGTTTCTAATTTATCTATCAGGTCACGATGTGATGTACGCCCTGGGCCTAAACGTTCTCGAAAAGGGATATTCAGACACGTACGATCCCACCGTAGATCCGTCTATAGCGAACCACTTCGCTTCAGCTGCCTTCAGATTTGCACACACACTGCTACCGGTAAGTCAGTTTGTGGCGTAGATCAAAAACACCATTGATCGTGAAGACTTTGATAGAAACATCATTTATTTCATGCCGGTTAGCCCAAGATGCTAATTAACCAAACTCAAATGCGCATAGTCGTTTCGACTCTAGGCAGTAGGAACCTTGTGCGTCCCAAACTGTTCTCATTTACGCAATCTAAATACCCTACCTTTCTTCTGGCACATTATACTAAAAGTCCACCTCTCCCTACAGGGTCTAATCCACGCAGCGGACTCCAGCACGGGAACGATCAGCTACATCCACCTGCACGAGATTCTGTTCAACCCGTTCGCGCTATACACCAAGCGCGGTAGCAAGTACGCCATCGACTCCGGTATGCACACCCTCGTGCATGCCCCCGACCCACATGTCACTTCCGAGGTAATGTTCTTGTTAAACAATATTTAGAGAGATCACCTCTCACGTGATATTTAGAGAGATCACCTCTATGCTAACATTAATAATATGGATCACGCGTATAGGAACCTCGAAGTAGGTATATAAGACTAAGGGCCTGTTTCACCACTTCCTGATGAAGTGGCGAATATGCTATTACACTACTTTCTTGACAGATTCTCCAATCTCCTTGGCGACTGTTATCGCAAAAATACTGGACAGTCTGATTGACACAATCTTAGCTAAACATATTGTACTTGAAGATGGTCAGTTTGGTTTCAGACCAAATTTATCTACGGAAAGTGCAATTTTGTGTCTCAAACAGACTGTTCAGTATTATACAGATCGTAAAACGCCTATAATAGCCTGTTTTCTCGATTTATCAAAGGCGTTCGACTTAGTTAATTATAATTTCCTCTGGTATAAGTTGGCTCACGATACAGCCGTCCCAGATGATATTATCTCACTGTTAAAATTTTGGTACAGTAACCAATCGAACACAGTTAAATGGGCTGGCTCATACTCTGACTCGTTTGTGTTAGAATGTGGCGTGAGACAGGGTGGACTTAGCCTCGCCTGTTCAACCTGTACATCAATAAGCTTATAAATGAGCTCAATAAAGCCAAAATAGGCTGCCACATAGATGGCGTTAGTATCAACAATATCAGCTACGCAGATGATATGGTTCTGCTGAGTCCATCAGTCAGCGCGATGAGACAGCTTCTTAAAATATGTGAAAGCTCTGCTGCGGCCCATGGGCTCAAATATAATACCACGAAAAGTGAGTGGATCGTCTTCAAATACGGTATAAGCACATGGATGATCTTTCTCTCTCGGGATCTCCCCTAGTCCGGGTTCAGAAGTTCAAATATTTGGATCACTGGGTCACAGAAAACATGAAAGACAATGTCAACATTGATAGGGAGCGCCGGTCGTTGGCCGTCCGTTGCAATATGCTGGCACGTAGATTCGCTCGTTGTACTGAAGCAGTTAAAATCACGCTCTTTAATCTGCCAGTCATTCTACACGTGCAGCCTGTGGACTAATTTTTCCCAGCGGGCGTACAACGACCTGCACGTTCAGTACAAAAATACTCTTAGGATGCTGTTGGGGTTGCCGTGGAGATGCAGCGCGTCAGGCATGTTCGCTGAGGCGCGCGTGGACGGGTTCGCAGCCATAATGCGCGAAAGGCTGTGCCTCAATTCTGGCGCGCTCGCGATCCTCCTCCAACGGCATCCTAAGAGTTTTCACCGACATATGGGACTCTCCTCTGCTACAAAGGTAGATTACGATTCACTGTTGTTAATATATAGTTAAAAATATGTAATTTTACTAACAATAGGTTAAGAATAAATTGTTACTAACGCCTATGGATGAATAATCTGAAATAAATTATTATTATTATTTTTATTAACTGTCAAGTTAATTAGTGGATAGCCTATTCGGCATTTATCAGGGAGTGGTGAAATAGGCCATTAGTATAAAATGTTTATAATAATAATTTAACGTGGGCGTTTATACAGCAAATGAAAAGAAAAACTTTATCCCAGCTTTGAGTTACGTAAAGTTAGGTACTATCATAGAAGTTCATTTCTTCGATGGTACATGAAGCATCGCAATCATCTTATCAAGTCTTAAATTGTAAATAAAATTTAACATTCCAGCTGACCGAACACCTATTCGAGCGCTCCCCATTTCTGGATGCCATCAGCAACACCACAGTGAAGAAGCAGCCGTGTGGGCTGGACCTGGTGTCTCTGAACATCCAGCGGGGGAGGGACAACGGCCTGCCCACATACCCCAACTTCAGAGAAGTCTGTGGCCTCTCCCGACCGCAAACCTTCGACGATTTGAGGAGCATCTTCGATGAATCTACTTTGAGCAGAATCGAACAAATCTATGAGTAAGTTAATGTTCCAAATTGTCAAGTACTTATCTAAGTTATGGCTTCTTTATTTCAAAATCAAGATAATAATATAATAAACTATGTAGTTAACTAAATATAACGCCATATTTGTTTTATGAGCAATAATCCATATTCAAGATTAAAGACTGTCAAAAGGAAGTATTAATTAATTATTATTCCATAAAACTATTTTAATGGTTACAATACAGTAATTCATTTCAGAATTTTACAGTGCGCGGCAGAAAGTTACGCGATAAACGCACTGTGGAAGACTGCCACTCATCAAGGTGATGAGGATGGTATATTTTTTGTGTTTTTCTTAATTTAACATAATATCTTTTTATTACCATAATATATTTCTAGGAGCGTGGACGACATAGACCTATACACCGGTGGCCTGGCAGAGCGGCCTCATGGGCGACTCCTGGGTCCCACCTTCACGTGCCTCATCGCCGACCAGTTCCTGCGCCTCAAGGTCGGAGACAGGTTCTGGTATGAGACCAGCGATCCTATCATACGATTCTCTGAAGGTATGAAACTTAGAAACTATTTGGAGAAACAAGAATTTGAGAACATTGGTATTTTCAACTTTTCCTGAGTTGGTTGCGAGTTGCGACAACTAAACATTGTCATGAATGGGCCGGTTTGACGAACAAAATTACTGTTAAAAAGCGAAAAACATAATTCGCCATTGCCCATTACCATCCGACTCGGGTTCAAGTGCGTGATACAAAAGTACGATAGTTCTTTATAAGAAAAGTTTATTCCTAGGCAGATTGAGGATCTAAGTAATATTTTGGTCGCGTTATGTGAAACCCAGCCGTCAACGTCAACTGCCTGTGAATTAATTTATATGAAGGTACTAATCCTGTCATATATGTATAATGTATATTTCCAGAACAACTAACAGAGATCCGGAAAACCACCCTGGCGGGAGTATTCTGCGCCAACGAGGTGGACTTGGAGTTTGTTCAGCCCCGGATCATGGAGGCGGCGAGTCCCACTAACCCGCTGATGCAGTGTCGCCTTCTGCCGCAGCCCACCTTCGGACCCTGGGTAGACTTAGAGGTCCCGAGGTCCAAGCGGATGAGGAAGAATTAGAAAATGATTTGGTGAGAGAAGAGTGAAAGAGGTGAGAGAAGAATGAATGGAATAACTTATTGATTGTAATATTCACGGTAAAATTGTAGCTCGAATTAATTAATTACTAGTATGGTCATCATAAGAATTACATAATATTATTATAACTACCGTACACACGGAATTCTGAAAGTTACTTAATTATTATTATACACTACACCTAGTAAATGAAAATAGCAATATTTATGTGGGTACGTTACTAATAATTTGACGACAGCATACCAATTTAAAAATTCGGCCAAGTACGAGTCGACTCAGCTACGAAAAGAAAAGGCCAAAAAATAACTCTTGCTGTATGCAGTATTCCCCCATATAAAATATATTAATTTTATTTTACTTTGTTACTTGTTATAGCGGCAACAGAAATACACAATTTGTAGAAATTTCAAAAGTCTATAGCTAATATAGCGGTAGCGGTAGGTATTGAGATACAGCCTAGAGACAGACAGACGGATAGACATCGAAGTCTCAGTAATAGGACCCTATTACGTTTCGTGTCGTTTTTTACCCTTTGGGTAAGGAACGCTAAAACGACATAAGTACCTATTATGCTTCTGGAAATAGATATTCAATAAAATAAATAATTTTAGTTTAAAAGTTATTAATTTATAATTACATCCTACGATCATTTTATTACTCATTTTTTATAACACTGAAGTAACATTGATTGCTTTTTACGATCAGATAATATTTTTTTATATTTGCGTAGTCCTAAGTAAGGATGATTTGTCTTTACGATCATAATTTTTTTAGCTACTCTACCTAAAATTGGGTACTTTTAGATTTTTTTACATCGCTTTTTTTATTATTTGTTGTAATTATTGTTGATAGTTAATTTGATGATAGTTATTTTTATTATTTTTAATTACTCAGGACTTAGTAATTTACATGTAATTTATGTTTACGAGCAAAGTATGTTATTTTTAAATAAGCAGTCCCAATGTATGTTGATAACTCTTTAGTCCTTACGATAATTTTCTAGTTATTAAGTTATCTGACTATTAGATGAGCATTAATCACTACATATTATAAAACAAGGTCGCTTTTTTCCCCTCATGTGCACATTGTGCTCAAGAACAAAAGGTGAAATAGATAGTGATTCAGGAGTAAGGTTTATAAGTATAATAACATTCATTAAATACTGGAGAAATACTGTCATTGTTGGGGTTTGTAATGTGATGTCATAAATAATTACATATTTTTCCGCTTACATTGCAAACGCAGGCTGAACCCTACGAGATTTATCAAAATTATGTACCAAGTATTGTACACATTGAAAAGGTCTACAGTAGTAGAGAATTTTAAATTTATTAGTTATATAATGTAATCTAATGTAATACTAGTTTTAAGATTGCGGTCGCTTGAGGCAAAGATCGGATCTTTGCCGCAAGCGACCACGAGTCGCGATCGACGAAAATTCAAACAAGTCCATCCAAATGCATCAAACAAGTCCTAGTTTCCATATTATGGGAGATCGCAGACGACAGACTTTTTGTGTGATCGAGATCGATCACACAAAAAGTAAACAGCGGAGACATGGGTCGCTGGACCAATGTCGGTAGAAAATGAAACCTGTAGCCTAGGTTATAAAGTGGCCTTTGTTTGAATTTTTGTCGGCCGGTCGCGGTCGCTTGCGGCAAAGATTGGAAAGCCACCTTTAAAATTTACACCTAATCATATAATGAACCATGGTTACTTGAACGATTATTCATTTAGTGTAACATAGTGTTTATTTTTACAATGTTAGTAATTTAATTAATTATTAAGTTTAAAAAAATTAAATTAAGTTTAAATTGACAATTAAGGTTGTTAATAAGTGTGACAAAAATTTCATGAACGATCACGATCAATATATAAGTTTTTGACATAAAAATAAGTAAGTGTCTCAAACAAAACTTTGTACTTTAGTAATATATAACTAGCGACCCGCCCCGGCTTCGCACGAGTATAAAATATATTTTTTATTTTTATTTTTATTTTATTTTAACAAATTCGGAAAACTTTCGGCTACATACAATTATAAACAGATGAACACACACGTGAAGGCCAATTAAAAGTTTTCACATATAGACAACAATGTAACAAGAAATTAAAGTCGGTAGTTAATTATACACAAAGAGTAACAAACATAACAAAATATTCCTAAATCACGGACAAATGATTTTTTTAGAAATACATTTTTTTAATGTAGAAACGCTGGTATTAAATAGGTCTATGTATCCAACTCGTACGAAATTTCATTAAAGCTTCTGCTGGCCCGTATCAGGTAGCTGTTTTGCCTGTAAGTGCTATTTACACACAGGATGTGTAGTAGCTTGGGCCTGCGCTTCAGAAATGAGCGTGTTACTAAACCTATCTCACCTAGCAGCTCAGGGCAGTTTACCTTACCGTTTGCTATTTTAAGAAGATAAGATAGGTCAGCAATACGACGTCGTTCATCCAATGGCAAGATATGGAATTTTTTGCAACGTGTTTCATAACCAGATACTTAATGGCGAGTTTTAAATTGTAGGATCTGTAGAAATCGCTTTTGGACGGATTCAATTCGATCAATGTAGCAGCTATAATTTGGATTCCACACCTGAGAAGCATATTCTAAATGGCTATGGACAAAGGAGCAGTATAAGATCTTGATAGTTTTAATGTTATTAAAATCTTTAGAGAGTCTTAAAATAAAACCGAGTGCTTTGTTGGCCTTGTTAATAGTGGTGTCTATATGTGCATCAAAGAGCAATTTAGAATCGAAAATCACACCCAAATCTCTAATTTTATTGGTTCTATTAATATCTATGTTGTGAAGTTTATATTTGAAGATAATAGGGTTAGGTTTTCGAGTGAACGAACAGACAAAACATTTAGAGACGTTAAGTTCAAATTTATTAAGGGTACAATAAGCTTGGAGATTGTCAAGGTCTTGCTGTAACTGGATGCAATTGTTGTAATTAGAAATGGGATGGAATATTTTCATATCATCTGCATATAGTACCAATTTAGCGTATGAGAAACATGTCTTAATGTCATTTATGAAGATGACGAACAGCAAGGGACCGAGTAGTGAGCCTTGGGGGACACCGGATGGAATGTCTGTCGGTGTAGATTTATATCCATTTAAAACAACTGTCTGACTACGATTTTTTATATATGACACGAACCATCTAAATAAATTTCCTCTGATTCCTGCTTTAAGGAGCTTACGTAGGAGGATGACATGATCTATTCTGTCAAATGCTTTCGTGTAATCGGTATAGATTACATCGACTTGAGAGGGTTCTGACCATAGATATAGAATATACTGACGTATAGATCACCTGACAACCCGAAAAAGCGTGACGATTTTTGATCTGTCAATGTGTGCGTGTGCTAGTGATGAATCTTTTACTATCGATAGTATAGTTCGTTCGAGTTATTTTACCTGCGTTTTATGAGAGATAAATAATATGCAACTTTGACAGATTTTGTAATTCAAATTAGGTAGACTCCGCGCACGATAACTTTGCGCGCATCTGAACGAAACTTTTCGTCGGGCCGCCATAATTACATAATAATCGATACGTCTATTCTTATACATAATTTAAATTAGTATTTATAAGGATATTAAAGTAAAACTACCAATAAAATATCATTGGGATTACCCATTTTTTTAATGAATCCCTACGCTGTCGCGCGCAGAGTTATCGCGCGCGCACTCTATCATTTATTTTATTTGACAGAAATAAAGTGACGATTGAAAAGTAGATATACACATTTTCGTTTGGTGTGATTTTTTAATCGTCGGATATGTTATAACATTAATAGAAATGCAAATATAAAGTTGAAAGTAAACGACACACATATTATATTATTTATTCTTAAATTCTGATAGTACCTACATTAAATCAACAATGTTCTTAAGGTATTTAATTGGATAAGGATTAATGCTGTATTTATTAAAAAATTCGAAAATTCGAAAATTAGCCATTATTAAGTGTCGTCAAAATCAAATGACAAAAAAAAATATTGTGGGATATCCATAAGAGATAGACATATACCATTGCGGAGTTTTCTGTAGACCTTTTCAATATGTACAATACCTACTTGGTACTATCAGAGAAGTTGATTCCTATGCAGATGGCGGACCTTAAAGTAATTTGGTCGCGTTACGTCAAACCCAGCCGACCGATCACAGCTAACATTGAATTGACATAAGGCGACCACATGACTTAGATCCGCCATCTGCATAGGTATCAACTTCCCTGATAGTACATTATTATTTATTTTCATAATTAATCTCGTAGGGTTCAGCCTGCGTTTGCAATGTAAGCGGAAATTTTTTAATTATTTACGACATCATATTAGAAACCCCAAACAACAACACTATTTAATGAATGTTCCTTCCTCAACCTTCCTCTTGAATCACTCTATCTATTAAAGAAAACCGCATCAAAATCCGTTGCGTAGTTTTAAAGCTTAAAGGGAACAAAGGGACATGAGGGAAAAAAGCGACTTTGTTTTTTAATATTATGTAGTGATGATGAAGTGATGTATCATATTATAAGAGTTTTTGTTACGAATAAATTTGTTTTTTAATTTTATTTTATTTCATGTAAGTACTTATATTTAATTGTCTTAAAGCGCCTTACATAGCAGAGAAATTAATAAGGATAATGTTATTTTTTTATTTTTGTGTTCGGTCTTCTTTAGTTACAAGAATATAATTAGAAATTAGAAGTATAGGCTATGGGTTATACATGGTTACACGCGGCGCCCGGCGCGTGTCGTCGTAGAAGGTAGGGGCGCTACGTGAATCTATCCTCCATCATTATCCGAAACTATCAAACCACAAATATTTTGAAAAATATTTGTATCTTTCTTCTCGCCTAGAACCTAACCGCAACATAATATCATTAAAGTTGGCTATTTTTTTGTACTTATCTTTTTCAAATATGGTAGGGCGCCGCGTCGCGCCGTTACAAAATACCTTTGTAACTGATGCGAAGCGGGTTAAAAAGGATTGGGAACCCCTGAGTTATAATATTATTAATCAACTGCTTGACAATTCCGACGTTTCTTAAAAAATATTTTATTTACAAATGTGTCCTTAATTTCAGACTTATCCTTTGCTTATCCCAAATACTTTACAGATGTTGTTCAAATTTTTACAGAAGTACAAGGTTTTTAAGGTTGTATTTGAACTGGGTTCGCTGAATGAGTCACATCTTTTTGCATTATTATTTGGATAGCCGTAGGAAGAAGGTGGCCTTGCTTCAGCATGGAAACCACGCTATTATATCACCCAAATCTGGCGGTTGACTGCAAAATAGTCTTTATCACCAGGAGGTAAGGTTCAATATAAGTCTGTGGTGATGAAAAGGTTAGGCTTGTATATGGCAATACTGATGTCCTGGACCTTGAGGTAAGATCCTGAATGACATAATAGACGATTAGTTTGTCACTTGTTTTATGTCATATGATAAGACGAAACGAGAAGACTGATGACCTGATAAGTGTACCTACGTTAGTTTTTTAAATAAAATAAGGGGACGAACGAGCAAACGGATCACCTGATGTAAAGCAACAGTACCGTCGCCCATAGACGCAACATCAAAAGAGCTACAGGTGCGTTGCCGGCCTTTTAAGAGGGAATACACCACTACACTCTCGTCTTGAAGGTTTGCAGGTCGTATTGGTCTGGAAATACTGCTGGTGATAATTCGTTCCAGAGCCTTACAGTGTGCGGCAGAAAGTTGCGAGGATTCTCGAGATAAGGCCCGATATAACTCTACTTTGTAAGAATCTGTGGCGCGGGCGCTCTTACACGAAATTTTTAGCTTCAGCCCATGCATTTTCTGAGGTTTTCCGGCAGGAGTTTATAGCCATTCAACAACGTTGCTTATTTTAATATTTTGAAGTTGGTCAATGCAAAGTGCTCATAAATAAAGTCCACAAAATCGTTAAAATCATTTTACCTCTAACAGAATTATAACACCCGGCATACAGATAAACTTAGAGAAAGAGAAGATACTTGGAAATATAATTTACAATGATTGGTACCTAGGTTAAAGAAAATTCTCAACTTTATAGGCAACTAGATGACGCCTGCAACCACGTTGCGCCAAAATTCGTTTATCGCGCTGCAGAACCGTACATTTTTCGGGATAAAAAGTATCCTTTGTCCTTTCCCGGGACTCAAAATATCTCCATACCAAATTTCAGCAAAATCGGTTCAGCGGTTTGACGTGAAGATGTAACAGACAGACAGACACACTTTCCCATTTATTATTAAGAGTTAAGACGTATAGAATTAAGGATATTTTAGCTCGTCATAATGATTCGATGGATGAAGTGAAGATTAAGCTGATTGAATACATGTTGGGACCTTGTGCGGTACTTAAGGGCTGACGTCGAGATTTTATCACAAGGCTGATACTTTCACAGCTTTCAACTGACTCATTTCTTACTATGACCTTCTAGCTTGAACTCAAGACTAAAAGCTTATATTGTGAGGGCTTTCGAATCATCTTTATTTTGGGCATCATAGACCCATAATGTTATCTATAACCTTAAAGTAATATTATATTATATTATATCCATAATATTATAAATTATAATACCATCCATACGAATATTATAAATGCGAAAGTGTGTCTATCTGTTGCCTATTTACGCCCAAACCGCGGAACCGATTTTGCTGGGTATGCTTTGAGTCTCGGGAAGGACATCTAGGATACTTTTAATACCGGAAAAATGTACGGTTCCCGTGCCGTAAAGGAATTTTGGTGCAACAAGGTTTCGGGCGTCATCAGTGTACTTATATACTAACACCATCTAACACTAACCTTGCTACAAGAGCCATGGGCATTTAAACGCTTGAACTCGAGACAATAATGCCTAATTAACCTTTATTTAGCGCCCAATTCTCGTACGCCTCAGTTCGATTCTCAGGCTTTTTCTCTCGCCCATGTTCGTGGTCCTTCTCGGCCTCGCAATTTTCTGCTGTGGTAATAAACATTGTAAAGATACCTACTGTGACCTGCGTTATTGCTTATTTCCGAACTGTGACTGCAAACCTTGAACCTCCCAATAAGACATGATATTCCCTCTTGAAAGGCCGGCAATATAATATCCATTGACAACACTAATCGCTTTCCATCAAGTGAAATATTGGCTCATTTGCAATTTTGTAAAGCATGATCAACGAACTAAAATTTACGGTTCGTACGAGAGTTGGACCTCAAGGTTGTAATATGATGTATCGCATTAACTCTGTTTTGATTAAAACAGCACAGATTAAATGTAGGTCCATTCCAGTCTAGCCCAAAGCCTTAATAGCTATAACCAGCTCTATTTATTTATCAAACATCATGTCTTCATAAATATAGAGAACAAAACATAATATTTAATCCGAGATTAACCTTAATATAATCAACCTGGCATTATGCCTTACCGTATCATTTTGTTTATTGCCCAGCATCCGATCTGCTGGCCTACTCCCGTTGCAATACCCGCTCCCGATTCTCGTGCCAACTGTCCGGAAATACGGTAACCCGGTCGAGTTCCGATAACTATCGTAACATGGCGAGTGACGCGTCACCACGACCGGAAACGGTTTCTTTGCAATTATAGCTATGTTTAAAATCCCTAGCCGTAATTAAATCTATATTAATATTATAAAGCAGAAGAGTTTGTTTGTTTGTTTGTTTGAACGCACTAATCTCAGGTCCGATTTGAAAAATTCTTTCAGTGTTAGATAAATATCGAGGAAGGCTATAAGCTATATTTTATCACGCTAAGGGCCTGTTTCACCACTTCCTGATAAGTGCCGAATAGGCTATCCACCACTTAACTTGACAGATAAAGTATGGAGAATCTGTCAAAAAAGTTGTTAATAGCCTATTCGCCACTTTAACATCAGGAAGTCGTGAAACAGGCCCATAAGACTAATAGGAGCGAAGAAATAGAGAAAAATGTGGAAAAAACGGGGGAAATTATTTGAAAGTGCTGATCTCACGAACTACAGGAGCAATTTTTCTGTTATTTGGCACTGATAACAAGTAGACCACGTGAAGGATCATAGGCTTTTTTGTGGAAAAATTTGTCTGTGAAATATCTAATTTACGCGGGCGAAGTCGCGCGGAACGTCTAGTAGGGTAATATAATTTGTATAGTTGCATCAGAGTAGACAGAATGATAGAGTATGCCGACTTAGAACTGATGTAAAAAAAATAAGTTTGACGTATTATCCGAAACCCGACGAATTTGACAGATATTGAAACCCTTCCGTCTCTTTGAAGTCGAAGTACTGGTAGTTATATCTATTGTGGTTGCGTGTTACCGAGCCCGGACCGAGTTAGCCGTCGGTAGCGCCAAAATTATTTTATCCACGCGGAAACCGTACATTTTTTCCGCAACAGAAACTATCCTTAGATGTCGTCTCTCTCTACCCTTAAAAACATCTTCATACCAAATTTCATCTAAATCGGTTCAGCAGTTTTAGCTTGAATTAATTACTGGCAGGTAGACAGACACACTCTCGCATGTAAGTATCAATTATAATATTAGTAATGCTTAGGGCCCGGATTTGTATGTAAATACCATAGACATAAGAACCTACCTATATGGACACGAAATGATCACGAAAGACGCATGCCTTCAAAATTTTTAAACTAAAAAAGGCGGATTTTACTAGAGATGTCACTAAATAATAAAAAAAAATTATCGAAATCGATACTTTTCCATATAATAATAAAGGCAAAGACCTATCAGGTCTTTGAATTCAGAAATTATAGACTAGAATGGCGGATTTTACTAGAGACGTCACTGAATAAAAAAACATAATATCGATATCGATATTTTTTTATTATTCAGTGACATCTCTCTTATTGTCAATACCATGTTTTTGCAAATAAACGTTCTTATTCTTATTCTTATTCATCTCTAGTAAATCCACCTTTTTAGTTTAGAAATTTTGAAGGCATGCGTCTTTCGTGGTCATTTCGTATCCATGTAGGTTCTTATGTCTATGGTATTTACATAATATAAATCCGGGCCCTAAATAGTCCATTGAAATGTTACATTTGCTTTGCATTTATTAGAGGACGCAATTTTATTTTTGGAATATGTTGGGAGGCTCAATAGAAGCTTAACCTCAAGTTTGTGGGGTTGCCACTCTTGTCCCCCGGCCGCCATCTTGAAAAAAGGGGTGACAACACTATTTTCGTGATATCTCAGAATCTATACGTCTTACAAACAATTTGTAAGAACATAATTTGTTGCAAATTATTTTTCCTACAAATATGTTTATATAACTTTTTACCCTAAATTAAAAATTTAAAAAGTTATAAGCAAAAAAGTGAATTTTTTTAGAAGGTTTATTATCACTTTTTAACTTTGCTTAACACATTTTACAAAAAAAATACCTTAGACCAACCTTGTAGATGATCTTTTGAGAAAAAGATCCCCCGGTCCCATGAAATTAATTTTCTGCAGAAACAAAGGAAACTGTGGAACCATGTGTGGCTGCAGAAAAGCAGGCCTGAAATGCTTTATAGTATAGTAGGCATGTGCAGACTAGTATAGTAGGCATACTATAATATAGTTTGCAATTTGCATATATTTATGTAGTGTAGTAGGCATACTGCAGACTGTGGCTGCAGAAAAGCAGGTCTGAAAAGCTTTACAGAGTAGTAGGCATGCTGAAGAGCATTTTAGGTCTGCTTTTCTGCAGACACGCATGCCTTCACAGTTTTCTTTGCATCTGCAGAAAATTAATTTCATGAGATCGGGGGGATTGGGGAATCTTTTTCTCAAAAGATCATTAACAAGGTTGTTCTGAGGTAATTTTTTTGTAAAATGTATTAAACAAAGTTAAAGAGCGATAATAAACCTTTAAAAACAATTATCACTTTTTTGCTTATAACTTTTTAAATTTTTAATTTAGGGTAAAAAATTATATAAACATATTTGTAGGCAAAATAATTTGCAACAAATTTTGTTTTTAAAAATTTCTGTAAGACTTATAGTTTCCGAAATATCACGAAAATAGTGTTGTCACCCCATTTTTCAAGATGGCGGCCGGGGGACAAAGGTGGCGACCCCACAAACTTGAGGTTAAGCTTCTATTGAGCCCCCCAACATATTCCGAAAATAAAATTGCGTCCTCTAATAAATGAATATTCGGTCCTAAAATTGTAACATTTCAATGGACTAAAATGCTAAAGACAACATTTTAAAAACTTTCTGCTCTACAGTTCAACACTGCTAAGAGTTTCCGCAGTAATTCGTAGATGATGAATGTGTGTAACGTGATATCTCGTGAACGTCAGTTGGCATTGATGCGACGTGAGTTGGCAGTGACATGCACCCACCGCGTTACGTAGGTGCCCACTACTTACACCACTACACTCTTAAGGTGACGCCGCGTTAAAGTAAAAAACCGTGTTGGATATGTTTTAGATTGCTTGTTTTCTACGAGAGGCCGGCCCGGCCTCTCATAGAAAACAAGCAATGGAACAGCAAAAATGGAAAGGGCTTAAGCGATAAAATGGTTTTTGTCGCGTAATTTAAAAACCATAAATACATTTCTTAAAAGCTATGCACAAATTAAAGTCTATGCTTGAACCAATTTATGTACAAATTTTGGAACCTTAAATCGCTCTCCTCTGTTGGAAAAATAGGAATCCCTTTTTTTACAGAGGTCTTTTCGATTGATTATTCTGTGTTATAAAAGTTGTCCAATCGTGTTATGCTATGGGCAATTCAAAGACAAAGACATGATGAATACTGACAATGAACTTTAATTTCTTAGCTTTAGTCATTGCTGAGAAAAATCGGCATCGCTACAGCCAAATTATCAAGGCGTCGCCTTAAAAGGCCGGCAACGCACCTGCGGCTCTTCTAATGTTGCGAGTGTCCATGGGCGACGGTAGTTGCTTTCTATCAGGTGACCCGTTTGCTCGTTTGCCCCCTTATTTTATAAAAAAAAACATAAAAATGTTATAAAGACTACTCGTCTCGAGTTCAAGCGTTTAAATGGCTCTTGTAGTTGTAGCAAAGTTAGTGTTAGTTTATAAGTTTACTAGATGATGCCCGCAACTCCGTTGCGCCAAAATTCGTTTATCGGGCAGGAACAACATTTTTCCGGTATGAAAAGTATCCTGCGTCCCGGGACTCAGCATACCAAATTTCAGCGAAATCGATTCAGCAGTTTGGACGTGAAGGGGTAACAAACAGACAGACAAACGCACTTTCGCGCTTATAAATTTTATTGATATATTATACAAGATAAAAAAAAAAACAAAAGAGGAAAATATTCATCTTTACGCTATCCACATTACTATTTAGAAATTTGAAAGAGATAATGATATATTATTATAGAAAGCATATACTGAAAAATATGTTTGCTGTTGTGTCTTTTTTTATCTTTCATTTGTTAACTACCTTACTCTTCCTCTTAAGGCGCTATATTGAAAAAGCTGTCCTTTTTGACGTAATACTATAGGACCCTCAGAAATGTTACAAATCTGGTAATGAGATATACATAATATCTTCATAGCCTTATCTAGGTTCGAGAAGAACTAGAAACACGATTAATGTATTTTTAAACAAAAATAGATGTACTGTAGGAAATTAGTCTAATTGATAGACACCTTTGCAACTCAAAATCGTATAGAAGCATTTTGCTTACATGCTCCTAGTTATTTTTTAAATGATTACAATTACGTTTTGTCGCATGTTTTCCGAGCGAGTCGATAGCTTCTGGCCGCAGCGTATTCACGACTTTATAGTCATATAAATTGAGTATAAAATTGCCCTTGCGGTAAAATTACTTTCGATATAGCGCCTTAATTCCCATGCCAAATATGGCCAACTTCCTTATTTGGTCCGGATGATTTGTCTGAAACCGGACGTCATAGCAACGTGATTGATGCCTGAATGTTCATTATACCTTGTTTGCGATTGCGCATGCGTTGCTGTATTTTGCCAATGATTTAATGATGGTACGGGAGGTAGCAACATTTAAAAAAAAAGTATTTCAGGTCAGCTGATTTTGTGATATGTCGTCATTCTTGCTCTTCTGGTTACAGTCTGGGCGGTATGGCGGTAGTAGTTGCGTTCATTAGTGCGCAACCTTTTTGTCCAGGTTATAATCCTGGATTTTAAAATAATTTTAGTATACATACTAAACTAAAATTAATTTAAATGACTTTAAGTGGTTTTAAATGGTTTGAAAAACATTTTAGTGAGCAAGGAGTGCTTAACACAAACGTAATCATTACGACAATAATAATAATAATTGGTAAAGCCTGGCCTTTAACATGACAAGAGCCAGAAGCAAGAGATTGCCATTTCTTTTTATCAGGCGCTCCTTAATATATTATGAATAGCATCACCCAGATAAAATATGAAATGTGCACTAATGAACGCAACTACTACAGGCAGCCAGACCGCCTGGACTGTAACCAGAAAAGCAAGAATGACGACATATCACAAAATCAGCCGTCCTGAAATACTTTCTCGAAAACGTTGCTACCTCCTATGCTATAAGCCAGGGGTCACCAAATGGCGGACCGCGGTCCGCATCCGGACCGCCGACCCATTGTGTGCGGACCAAGCATGTTCGAAGATGAACTTCGTAAATAATTAATTTCGGTCTCGACATACTGATAAACATGTAGCAACAAAAATTGACACTTCTCATTGATAAAAATACTTTTGTAATTTCCGTAATTACATTCGTTTAAATTTTTTTTAATGTGCGGACCGCGAAGGTCATTTTATTTCTTAAAACGGACCCCGAGCGAAACTAATTGGTGACCCCTGCTATAAGCTCTTCACAATTTCTGTCTTGTACATACCATATCCATGGGCGTACCCAGGAATTCCCTGTCAGTGCGACTTTTATTAATGATCGAATCATTTATTAAAAAACTATTCGGTTATTTCCATAGAGATCTTTGGTTATTTCCTTAGAACTATAAAAAAGCTATCCTTTTTTTTTTTTAATCATAAATTACGAGATGTTCGAATTTGAAGTGTATTTTTATGGCGATATTCACTTAACTACGTACTACTTCTATTTATTACACTGTCCTACTTATATGTCAGTGATGATATTCAAGATTCTTTTACAGGATTACCATGCCATTTTTCAATATCCTGTTCGGTTATTTTTTACTTAGTTCCTTTTTGAATCTACATTTATTTTGGTGTAAGAGCTTAAAAATCTGTCTTTTCGAACTGGCCTGTTGTTTTCTACACTTCATTTTACGCAGAGTAGATAACACGTTTTGAATTCCCACTTTCCAGAAAAATTGACGTTTATTTTACCTTCCAGGGGGGGTGGCTGCCCCCCCTGCCCCCCTCGGTACGCCCATGACCATATCTGTCTGTAATATATTATATTGTATAGGTATCAGGCATTAGCAAAACTAATAGATAACTATAAAATACTCTACTACAAAATGCAATCCGACCATAACTCAAGGTTCAATAAACAACGCCGACTTCCCAAGTGAACTATGATGGTTCTAGACTTATTTCCCATAATATGGCGCTTATGTAATGCTGTCTACTCTACGATAAACACATTAATAAACAATACGTAACCTTCATAGTACTTACTATGTAATGTAAACGGTAAATAATTTCTTGGTCCACCGTTTGTTAAAATATGTAGAGTTAGAGGATTTTTTTTCGGAGATATTATAATTATTTTCTCAAGATTTTGAGGTTCAAGAGATAAAAGCAGAGCTTCTATTTTGGAGATGTTGAAATTCGTTAATGTAAAGTTTGAGGAAGTTATAGAGGCAGTATTATGATACTCTAAACTTAAAGTTGAGGCTAAAGCTTTTTCTAAGTATTTTAAACCTGTTAAACCTTTCGACTTTCTATTTATGAGGCAATAAAAGTTTTATTTTTATTTAGTTTATTAATTATTACTCTTATATTATTAAATAGGTAATTTAAAAAAAAAAGGATGAAGGTAGAGACTACGATAACATGGCGCGCCCCTCCAAAATTCAAAACGTTTGAAGTGCGTTGTCTTGCGCGGTAGCCTAGTTATGATTAGTTGACCAACAAATCTTGGTAATAAGTGACATTAACTGAAATATTACGTGTACTGTGATTGGTTGAATACTTACTGCATACAAACTCTTTCATAAGGATGTAACTATACACATTGAAACAGTCATTTGGAGGAGCGCGCCATGTTATCGTAGTTGATCTCTAACATTCATTTGGCAAGTTTAAGCCTTGAGAGTATAGTTATTACTTATTATAATTGAAGGAAAATCTTATTTCACACCATCTCAATGTTTCACACATAATTTTATTTTACGTTCGGCGTGTTTAAGGACTTAAAGCTCTTTAATCTTCGGTATTAACATTTTGAGGAAAACGTCATAAAATCAGTTTATTATTACTCTCGTTTTCTCCGGTATTATTTTAGTCGGTCAGCTGTTTTCGTTCGTCATAAGACGACCTCGTCTCGTGCAAGTCTTGTGGTGTTATTAAGTGGTGATTTCACTCAACCATCTTACAGATTCCTCTCATCCTTTCAACATGACTATATCCAAAGCGAATACAAGCTAATTATAAAAAATTACTGTTTGCACATTCACTAAAACCTCTGAAGTAATAGGTCAGTGAAATAACAATATTAGAAGTGTCATCAAAGGATTAACTCATACTTAGACAAATGGTGGACTTATAGTCGCGTAACGTAAAATCAATGTTTTACGTTACTTAACTTATGAATAATATTATTATGACCCATTGAGCTTGACATAGCCCATTCAAATTACGAGGTCCCCCCTATGCCTATGAATCAGCTTCTCTGATAGTAACTTGAAACTAAAAACAAATGCTTTTAAAAATGTAGAGCCGATAAATAACGAGCTCTAATAGAGTGAGCCAGCATCAACAAGATATTTGTCATTTTACTCTTTGTTGAAATTCGAAAGTCTGGTAGACCTTAAGAACTGGATACCGTCTAAAGTAACCGTGACCGAAACTCCTATAGTTGCTGGTCGTTACATTATACTATGGTCGTTATTACCTCTATTATAGGCGTCACAAGCAGGTAAACTTTCAGCTTTTATAAAATAAAGAAAGTCTGGCTGTCGCTGACTCTATGAGTATGACTATAATCCTTCCCGCCTTTATTACTTTCTCCATCCTGCAAATCGTAGCGTATAATTGGTTGCATGAAGTAGGTATACTGTAGCTTTATGTTATGCTTATCTAAAAATGACAAAAGACTAAACGAAAAGATTGATGATGGCGAATCTGTTGACGTTGGAATAATTAAACTAATCTACGTGCACGATGTAATAACATAGTGCCAGTCGTCTAACCGCTTCTCGAACTATTCTGAGATAATGCGCATAAATACGGTACGTCGATCGTGATATAATCCTCACGTGGCACGCAATCGTATGTAAAACGGTAGTATTGTAATTGTAAAAGTCGAGGCTTGGGGGCAGACGCGTGTCGGCGCAGTCACGTGCGGGCGAAACGTGACGGTGGCGATGCACGTGTTGGCTGGCAACATTTTTTCCTCGGTAACGATGGCTAAAATTTTTGCCCATTTTCAGGGAATAGGGATATTACATTGCGTCTGTAATTTGACTTGCGTCTTGTAAATGAATATGAGCATGATTGCTGACAAATGGTTACTTAGTACGAATAAAATTATATTATTATTTATTATCGAATTTTATGAGTAACTAAGTAAGTTCATAGTTTATCACATTTAGCCAAAAGAGGATTTAGAACTTCTCTACTTGTAATATATTTTTTTTTAATTCTAACAAAAATTGTTAAACTGTAGTAAGTAAACTTTTAAAATGTGGTGTAAATCACGATTTGATTCTCGGGGACTCCGAAAAGTCTTGAATATAACAACATTTTTATATTGTTATACTTACTTAATGAAGCAATTCACAGGTCAATTACATTTTCATTTCTCACGAATATTACTTACAGATATGCTTTGCAAATCGCAGTTCATACTTCATGATCTAAATATTTTGTTACGTTTTGTCTGAATAATCATTATATCAAACTCAGCATACTTTTTAATTTATTTAACTAAGTATAATAATGTGACAAAAACAGCAATGTGTATTAGGTACATAAACGTAAGGAGTATTGGTAACTTAATATGGCAACACTTTAACACAGATACCGGTTGTTCGGCCGCGTTCTCGAATAATAATTCTAGTTCGAGTCGAGATTCGAGAACGGTCGAGACTCTACGACCGAGGTGTTGCTGTCTCTTTCGGTGACTGACCGCGCAAATCCGGCAATGCAATGTTTGTTTTGCTGTGTTGTTGCTACTTGCTGCATTGTCCGATCACGGTTGAGAGGGGACATGACAGAAAAAAATCAGTTTTCACCCGCGCACTTCATACCCCCCGCACTCGCCCAATGCATTCAAAATGTCACCGCGGCTATAAATTATTCTCGTAATAATTACTCTCGTAACCACTTTTTGTACGAAAGTAGTATAACCAAATATATCAGATAAAATTTTGAGAAGTTCGAGTTACATTTTCCATCTGTATTTTGAGAATCAAATTATTACTTAATACTTTTTGCCTTATACACTAGTAATACTTTATGATATGTTTATCTATCGAAATCGAATAGGCTCTGACACTACTGAATCGATTCTGGTTAGATTTACTAAGCTGTAGTTATTACAAAAACAAATTATAACTTTATTTAATACTAGATGTCCCACGCGGCTTCGCCTGCGTATATTAGGAATTTTACGAAAACCGTACATTTTCCTGCAAAAAAATCTTAAATGTCCCTTCATGTGGTCTATCTCTGTGCCAAATAATATGAAAAATGCTTCAGTAGTTCGACCGCGTAGAGACCCTTTCTACCAATTTTCCCGGTTTTTTCCACATTTTCCTCTGTTTCTTCAGTCTTATTAGTCTTAGAGTGATAATATAGCCTTCCTCGATACATGAGCTATCCAATACTGAAACTTTTTTCAAATCGGACCAGTAGTTCCTGAGATTAGCGCGTTCGAGCGAACAAACAAACAAACAAACTCTTCAGGTTTATTAATATTAGTATAGACTTTTTTAATCGCTTGAAAAACTCGAGTCTCGATCTAAAAGACTATGTAAAACGTACCAATAATAGGGTCATAATCATGGGACGATGCATGGTATAATATGGTAGTGATGATGATAATGATGATAAACGGAATTTGCATAGTAGCATCTGCTTTTCGTTCTTAAAATAATACCGAAACTCCCAAACTCGTATTCATAAAGAGTGAGGAGTTCCCTCAGCACCTTCTGAACCATGAATCATGATATACTTCGGTGCAAAATCTTATTTGTTGGTAGTAATATACGCTTCGAATACTTCTCACGAAACTGAAGTCACCACATGTTTCCATATAAATTTTGAGGAGTTCCCTCGATTACTAATAGATTCTTTCATCAGGTGACTACTTTTGTGAACGTGGTACTAAATTGGGATAATACCCTATACACCAAAAGAAAAATTTTGAAAATCGGTTCTCAAATGGCGGAGTAATCGTTAAACATAAATAAACGAACATAACATCTCCTCCATTTAGAAAGTCGGTTAAAATTGTAGCCTATGTGTTATTCTGATGTATAAACTATATTGTTGTAAAGTTTCATTAAAATCCGTTCAGTAGTTTTTACGTGAAAGAGTAACAAACATCCATACATACATCCTCACAAACTTTCGCCTTTATAATATTATAGGTAGGAAGTAGGATACATCTTCGTCCACGTCCGAATTTGTTTAGTTTTTGAATGTATTTGCGTAAAATATAGATAGTATAAATATATCAGTCAAAGACGAAAATAATGACTAATAGCAAAAAACGTAAGGTTGAGGTAGACGGTAAAGAAATACCATATGTCGACGAGTATATCTACTTGGGCCACCTAGTCTCTTTTGAAAATAGACAGGGTAAAGAAGTCGACGTATAGAAAACGCCTGGAGGAGCTACTGGTCCATGAAGACGATGATGAAGGGAGGTCTACCAATCTCCCTGAAACGCAGACTCGTCGACATGTGTATTCTGCCCGTCCTAACCTACGGCGCACAGACCTGGTCATAGCGGTCATAGCGGTGAAGCGCGAAGGTGGTTTTTCTTAAATATCTTAAAAAATATTGAGAATATTAAAAATCCGCTCGAACCCTCGGTGATAGAATTTTATATGATGTGTAAAAATATTAGCTCAGTTTATTGCATGGTTTTGGCAATACAGGATAAAAATCGTCAAAGTTAGATGTATATTTGTGATTTTTTTCTATCGAGAAAATTTTACGATATCGTGTTTTCGCTCAGATTGAATTCTTGGAAATATAATGTAGTATTTATGTTTAGAAAATTAAACAATTCGGGGCTTATTATCAAGTACAAAAATGATTTATAAAATCGACAATTTTGGGTTAGTCGCCTTCTTAAATTAATCTGAATTTTGAATATAAACAAAGAAAGTTAATGCCACAAATTTTCCTTATTTACAGCGCATTCAATACAATGACCCATTAATTTTGTCTAATTTTTTGTTTACGTACATACCTTAGGTATTGTGCTTAATTATTTATTTTTAATAGTAAGTATGTACTTACCAATAAGTGCTTACCACAGATCTAGCAAGGTTCGCGCTCTGATGGTGGCATGGTGCTTACTGCTAAGTTCAATTTTATCAAGTCATCGTCCATGGTAGGATACGAGCATAACAATTAACTATTGAGTAATATATTCTATTATATGATAGAATTGTACAAAGGTTCTTACACCCTTGCGTCTGCGATCAGTCATCGGTGGAAGATTGTGCGTTGGGGGCAATCCCCCTTTGTCAAGAAACAATTTCAATCAATTATCAAGTTATGGCTACATGGTGTTAATGTACTTAGGTACAATTACCTACTGCTAAGTAGTTTGGGTACGTTTTGATAAAATCTTCAAAATGTGCACTCAATTTTAAATTTCATATCTTGTACCTACTACTTAGGTATAGGTACCTATAAAAATTAAACAATTTCATACTTTCTTAGTAGGTGTACTGCCAAAGTAGTAAATATAATCTAGTACAGCCGGGAGAAAGTTTTGCTTTCTCTCTACCTAAAACCTTTCATTCTCTACTAGCCAAAAAAAATGTTAATCAGAGACTCAATTTAATTAGATACAAATGAGATTCTTTGTAAATAAGTAATTTCAATTAAGTGCCAAGTTGCAGGGATGCAATCATACTTACCTCTGCCACAGAATATATATTAGTTGTACCAACCTCTGCGGAATTCATACAAATATTGTATAACATCGATAATCGTCTTGGCCGATAGTTCATGATACTTATTTGTAAGACTATAAAGAAATATGAACAGACGAACATAAAACCTCCTCTTATTTTGGAAGCCGGTTAAAAAGAAAGAAAAGAAGTTAAGAGCCCGAGCTACCCTCGAAATTCTCATACATACGTAATACCAAAATCATTGTCTCATACGAAAATATTTAACATGTTTGAGTTATTTTTCAGCTTAAAATAGTAATAGGTAATTACTCTAAAAAATATTTTTTAGTATTTAAATATATTGTAGTAAATTTACTATTTATTTATATATTTTTAGTGTTTTACTCTATTTTTTAGTGTTTAAATATTTAATAGTAAATTTAGTAAAAAAATTTATACACATTTTTTTTTGTGTTTAAATATTTTGAAGTTCATTTATGTTCAGGAACCTAGGTTATTACTATTTTAAGCTGAAAAATAACTCAAACATGTTAAATATTTTCGTATGACAAAATGATTTTGGTATTACGTATGTATGAGAATTTCGAGGGTAGCCCGGCCCCTTGAATGACGCACATTAGGTACAGGCATTTGTTTTGCTGCTGTTATCAAAAATAGTCACGTGGCAATATTTATCGTCCGTCTTATCAATGCTTATTAGTTATTAATTAATTAATTATAAAGCGGAAGAGTTTGTTTGTTTGAACGCGCTAATCTCAAGAACTACTGGTCCCATTTGAACACAGAAATAAGATCTAGATAGAAGCGCTATGTCGCTCCATTTGTATGAACACGAGCGTGTCACTATTTTCATACCTACTGTGACGTCACAAGAGCGCTTTAGTGATGGGAATACCCGTACGCGCGGAATCGATTCAAGGAATCGCCGCGCCCCGCCTCTATTGCCATTTTAATAGGTATATCGATTATTATTCGAGTTCATAGACAGAGGAATGATAAATCTTAATATACGTGCTTGCCAGGACAGCTAGTAATATATTATATTATTCTAAATTAAATCACTAAACAGGAACATAAATACATAATTATTACATAACTAGCTGTCCCGGCAAACGTTGTTTTGCCATTTAAAGTATTTGTACTTCATTAGTTGATACAAAATCTTACCCCCTCTTTGGTCCCCTTAGTGAGGTGGGGGGATATTTTTTTATACACCAGATGTTAAGTTGGAAGAAGACAAATATATCTGCAAAAACCGCATTTAAATCGGATCAGTAGTTTTCGTGTGATAGTGGAACAAACATACAGACAGACAGACAGACAGTAGACAAAAAACTAACTACAGTTTTGGCTTCTATAACGATGTAGTGACACCCCCCGCTTATTATTATTTTTTTTTTATACCTTTAATGTACAGAATTTTTATTTCTACACTTTTATTATATGTATAGAAAATGTACCTATAGAAATATAATTACCGAGTCACAAAATATCCCAAAGCGAACATTATCATTCCTCTGTTTCATGTCTGTTTCGAGATCTATACTAATATTATAAATGTGAAAGTATCTCTGTCTGTCTGTCTGTCTCACTTTCACGTCAAAACTACTGAACCGATTCTAATGAAATTTTGTACACAGATAGTCTAAAGCCTGGCTACTTTTTAACTGGAAAAAGGGGTTGCAAGGGGGTGAAAATGCGTTAATTTGTTAAAATTAATTTAGTTCCAAAAATTCATAACAGTTGGCGCTAAGAGTCGCCTACATCTCGCTATCGCTTGCTCATAAGTCTTTCTATAAGACGTGGCACCATATTGAGTAAAGTTTTTTGATTCTATCGATTGTTTTACACGTTATTATTTAAATAACTCACTACTCATACTTTATCTATGCAGTGACGTAACCTTAAACCTACCAATGATTAAATAATTATAGTTTATGGGTAAAGCTAAAGTTATGTAATGGGGGGCTAAATAAGCTTTAAATTTGGTATAAAGTTTACTTAATTTAAAAAATGAAATATTGCACACTGCACAGCTGTTTTTGGGTATTTTGATTTAAGAGGTACCAGGGTTTTAAAAAGCTTTTAAATTTGAAACCAATTTTGTTGACACCGCGCGCTATAAACTGAAATCCACGCGGACGAAGTCGCGGGCAACGGCTAGTCGAGAATATGTACAACACTATTTGCTTCATTTGACAGAAAAATGAGAATATTAACTGTACCTCGAAACTAAGCGATGAGTGAAGGTATCGATTGTTTTATTTCCATTGCGCGCTCAATAGCGGACAAATAGAACGGACTCTATAATTTTCTAACTAAAGCGGCAATGTATTATTAATCATGCGGTACACACGCAGTTACGTAGATTTCATGGTAAAAACTACAGCCACACACGATTTACATTAATTAATTGATTTTCAAATAAAGGACACGTGATTAAATAATAAAATTACTTACCGATGATAAGAAACGTGTCCACTATTTATACCAACGTTTCTATTCGAATTTCCACAGCCCAATACGGCACAATTAGCCATTTTTAGAATTCCGATTGACGTCCGATTCCGATAACGGTGGAGCACAGACTAAAGAACAGACTTTCGAAAGAATAAAGTTTGTGATCGTTTGGGAACGCGATGGCACGCGAAGTACATACAAATGCGGGATCTAATTAGATAGAGATCTGTGGATTTGAAAAATTCTTTCATTGTTATTAGATAGCCCCTTTATCGAGGAAGGTTATAGGCTATATTTTATTACGCTAAGACTAAGAGGAGCGAAGAAATAGAGGAAAATGTGGAAACTGCAAAAAATGCGGAACATGATATATCTATAAATAATAAAAACCAGCCAAGTGCATGTCAAGCCACGCGCAATATAGGGTTCCGTAGTACCTCTAGTTTTTTAAAATTTGTGTTGCATGGTCAATGAATGTACATTTGTAACGTGTTCTTCGTACTTGCAAAATACAAAATTAATGCTTACTTGCTTAGACGTGGTCACTACTCACTTGGTCATTTGTCCTTAAAATCGGCACTTATATTTTTAATTTCAATAAATTAATTGAAATAAATAGCGAGCCTTAATTATTAAGCATACCTAATAATCCTTCTGGCCCCGCGCGAGCACCGGTGATCGCGACAACAATAGAATACAATAGCAATTCCTGGAAATTCCGACTGAAGTATTAAGGCTCGCTATTATGTATCATGTATCTACTGTACCCACAGATTAAGGATGAGTAGATGGATTCTTAGTCCGCCAGCGCGTGGCCATTTTATGCTTGTGTGCATTGCCGTAGTGTGCGTGTAGGGATGGGCGTATCATGCTTGTATATCGATAAAAATTCAAAATAAAATTACACTGTCGACCAAGAGTAGACCATTTTTATGTTTTATATTTCTTACTAAGCGACATAAAAAGGAGGTTATAAATGCGACCCGATTGTTCAATATAAGATATAGGTAGGTATTATGCTTATTAAATAAGTCGCTTTCTTATTTTATTTATTTAAGTATTTTTTTATAAATCACATAAATACCTAGTTAAAAATATACATATAAGTACTCGTGTAAGAGTCGTGACTTATAAGTCACGACTCACGAAGGCTTGTCCGGAGAGTATTATCAATAAAATCAACAGTTTTGAAGTGAAAACTTCTTTAGCGGCGTTGAGCACTTTTGTGGGATGGGTAAAAACTGTGAAACTCGCGTTAGATTCTCGTGCTGATCGAAAAACCTTAGAAAAACTGTAATGCCCCATACATACGTAACGATTTATCGTAGCGATAAATCTGTGCAGACCTGGGGGGTGTGCCAAAATGTTTTCGTTTTCGCTTCGTTATAGAATCGCCGATGAAAATGTATGGAATTGACATAAGCGTTCGTTATGGCGTTGACGTTCGACTCGTCTTATGTCAATTCCATACATTTTGATCGGCGATTCTTTAACGAAGCGAAAGCGAAAAAGTTTCGGCTAAATGGCCAGTTTGCGCCGTTTTATCGATCGTGTGTAGGAAAAATCGTTGTCGATAATCGTTCGTCGGTGGCAGTTGCAATTTCTATTAAGGAACGTTCGATTTATCTGAACAGTCTGAAATCGCTACGATAAATCGTTACGTATGTGTGAGGCTTAAGACGGTTGGAGAGTAGTGTTTTGTGTCGAACTCGAACTCGAACTCGAATTGATTGTAAGGGTTTCGATATATTAAAAAAATCTTTTTTTTTATAAATCGATTTTCATAAAAAAATGGGTTAAAATTTAATGGATTAGTGTTTCGATCGGTAAGGGTTTCGATTAATTTAAAAAATCGATTTTTTAATAATCGATTTTCATTAAAAATGGGTTAAAAATAATAATAAAAATTAAATATGGATAAAATTAAATTATTATTAAAATTAAGTTATAATTAAATTTAAGTAATGATTTAAAATAATTTATAATATTTAAGTAAATATTAAAATTGAGTTATAATTTAAATTAAGTAATAATAAAAATTTAGTTATAATTAAATTTAAGTAATGATTAAAATTAAGTTATAATTAAAATTAATTTCCATAAATTTTTATCCATATTTATTTTTAATTATTATTTAATTTTAATTATTACTTAATTTTAATTATTACTTAATTTTATTATTACTTAATTTTATTGTGACTCAATTTTATTTATTACTTAATTTTAATTATTAAATAATTTTAATTACCATTAATGTTAATCCATATTTATGTATTATATTAGTAACTAGCTGGTGCCCGCGACTTCGTCCGCGTTAGCATAGTAGACTACGTCCCAAGTATTATTTTTCAAAAATATTCAATGTACAAAATTGACTTTCCTACGATTTTATTATATGTATAGATGTATAGATAGAAGATGTGTTAGTTTGTTCGTAAAAAGGAGAAATAAGACAATAAAAACGCCACGACGAAACGACCGATGCCGAAGCTCATCGCATATTAATCAAACGACACTCGAAATCGGTAAAGATAATAGTTAGATAGAAAAAGTAAAAGATAAGCCTTTTTACTCTACGACGCGCCGTTTTAGCGATATGAGCAAAAAACTAAAAATATGGAAAATTGAGCCCCCCCCCCCCCTCCCTGGTGATATCGTTAAAATTTATAGCCTATGTGCTGACCCGACCTTTAAGTAATATTCGTGCAAAATTTGAAGTAAATCCATCTAGTACTTTCTGACTTCATCCCGGACATACATACAGACAAACAGACAAAAATTCTTAAAACTATATTTTTGGTTTCCATATCGATTGTAGATCACGTCCCACGTATTATTTTTCAAAAATATTCAATGTACAGAATTGACTTTCCTACGATTTTATTATATGTATATAGATAGACTACGATTTTATTATATGTATAAGATGTATAGATAGAAGATGTGTTAGTTTGTTCGTAAAAAGGAGAAATAAGACGCAATACAAACGCCACGACGAAACGACCGATGCCGAAGCTCGTAGCATATTAATCAAACGACACTCGAAATCGGTAAATATAAGATAGATAAAAGCTCGTAGCAAGGCAAGGGGTGGAGATAGATACAAAGTGTAAAGGACAAATTAGTAGGAAATTTTATGAGCTTTCATTATGTACTGGACTTTTTTTCTCTACGACGCGCCATTTTAGCGATATAAGCAAAAAACTAAAAATATGGAAAATTGAGTCCCTCCCCCCCACCCTTGGTGATATCGTTAAAATTTATAGCCTATGTGTTGACCCGACCTCTAAGTAATATTCGTGCAAAATTTGATGTAAATCCATCCAGTACTTTCTGAGTTTATCCCGGACATACATACAGACAAACAGATAAACAAACAGACAAAAATTCTAAAAACCATATTTTTGGCTTCAATATCGATTGTAGATCACGTCCCAAGTATTATTTTTCAAAAATATTCAATGTACAGAATTGACTTTCCTACGATTTTATTATATTATTATGTATAGATCAGTGGTCCCCAACCTTTTTTATGGTGGTCCCAAACATGTTTTGGTCTTGGTGTCGCGGGCCGCAACAAAAAATTTTTAGGGTTAAAAAATAACATTCTTAAAAATTAACGATTTATAAGTGGAAAAAATTTTACGACTATCACGTTATTTTGCCGGTGGGCGTGTATTTTAAAATCGTTTAACATCACGCGGGCCACAAATAAAGTCCCGGCCGCGGGTTGGGAATAGCGGGTATAGATAATTAAAATTAAATATGGATTAAAATTAAGTTATAATTAAATTTAAGTAATGATTAAAATTAAGTTATGATTAAGTTATAATTAAAATTAAGTAATAATTAAAATTAAATAATTAAAAATAAATATGGTTTAAAATTAATGGAAATTAAAATTAAATATGGATTAAAATTAAATGATAATTAAAATTAAATAATAATTAAAATTAAGTAATAATTAAATTTAAGCAATTATTAAAATTAAGTAATAATTTAAATTAAGTAACATTTAATATTAAATATGGATTAAAAGTAACAGATAATTAGACACAAAACACTACTCTCTAACCGTCTTACGGTTTTTCCAAGGTTTTTCGATCAGCACGAGAATCTGACGCGAGTTTCACAGTTTTTACCCATCCTACAAAAGTGCTCAACGCCGCTAAAGAAGTTTTCACTTCAAAAATGCACAACGTTAATAATCAAGTTTTCACTTCTGCCGGCACTCCCGGAGTGCAACCCGTCTTTTTAGGGTTCCGTAGCCAAAATGGCAAAAAACGGAACCCTTATAGATTCGTCATGTCTGTCTGTCTGTCTGTCTGTCCGTCCGTATGTCACAGCCACTTTTCTCCGAAACTATACTTCTACATCTACTTACCAAGTTTCAAGAGCTATACTATTGAAACTTGGTAAGTAGATGTAGTCTGTGAACCGCATTAAGATTTTGATACAAAAATGGAAAAATTATTAAAAATTTTAGGGGTAGGGGTACAACTGAAACAAAAAAATTTTTTTTTGTCCAACCTATGCCTATAGGGTATCTATGGATAGGTATTCAAAAATCATATTGAGGTTTCTAATATCATTTTTTTCTAACCTGAATAGTTTGCGAGAGAGACTCTTCCAAAGTGGTAAAATGTGTGTCCCCCCCCAAAATGTGTGTGTTTTATTTAATAACAATTATTATTAATAAAGAAATATTTATAGAATTAATATCAGTCCTACTCATTTAAGTGATTTCAAAAACGCCTAGGTGCATTATTTTATTTTACCTATTAAAATACATATTATGTGTATTAAAAGTTATATAGAAATGAAATGAAAAATATTTAAACATTTAAGGTTTTATTGAATATTATGTTCTTGGTTGCAGCTTTTGAAGTAAATATAATATTAACCTCCATAAAGGTGCTCAATCTCGTCATCATCATCACATTGACCTCTTCTTTAAGAGCATTTCTTTATCCTAAAAAAAATATTTTGTTTAGTTATCAATACTCGAACTCAACCACGGGCGTAGCCAGGTTTTAAAAAGGAATAAAAGTACATATAATAACCCTTATATTCATATAAAAAATATTAAAGATGTAAAAAACAGATATGTAGAATTTAATATAAAATTAGCAATTTTTAAATATGGTTCACGTGGAAAGTTGTCTGCTTTATAATTATTGGACTCTGTCTGATGACTGCATTTGCGTATCATGCTACAAAAAAATTACATATTGAGATATGAATGCAGTCATGTTCTTTAGATTATTTAAAACAGCATCCATAACTTTAAAAAATGTGGGTTAATCCACAATCAATGCTTAACTGCGAGTATACGAATATTGAATACTTAAATTCATATTATAAAAATATGAAGTTTAGCTAACCTTAGTATGCCTCGAAAACACTGAAAACAGTTGACAACAGTCTCCTTAACTTAACTCTATTGTCTGGAATTCGATGTTCGAGGAATTAAATTTATTTTATTATATGATTATGACTTTAGCCTTATTAAAATTTTACATTTTACTTATTAAAAAAGAGTAAATATGCCAGGATAAAATTTCAAAAAGTAGATCTAAGTAATGAATTGAGGACTTACAGGGGGAGGTGTGAGAGATGTTGATCATGCAATTATTTTGCTCTCCGTTTGAACTTTTTTATTTCAATAAAATCATTGTTTCAAACTTATGTTTGAAATGATAATCCTAATATTGTGAAGCCTTCATGAGGGATTAAGGATTAAAAACTTGCATGAAAATTGCGTCTAAATATTTCTGTTCGTCGTCTATTATGAAACATTTTCAAATCCTGAAAAAAATAATTTACTCCATGACAATATTTTTATCGTTAAACTATACTTCAAGTAAGGTGCATCCCTAAAGTACACGTAAAAAGCTATGCAAAATTTGTAGCCAAATTATTACTTGACGTGACATTTTTATCACTAATGCCTTATATACCATGATTATGGGATTATTAAACTTATAAATTTTCTTTTTAGCTTACAAAAATACCGATTGATAAGCCCAAAAAACTTTGTTGAAAACTTACGCATGTTATGTTAAATCCACGATTTTGAGGCATTCCTTGGCCGTTATTATTGTTTATTATACAGCGGAACCACAAAACCCAACAAGAAATTGTATTTAACGTTCACTAAACACTTTTATTAGCACTTTTTAACATGAAAATTAATATTGCAGACCGACTCCTTTGTTATGTCCTATTAGGTAGGACATAACATTACAAACTTTTGACGTTTACACACCGATATGAGCATTCTCTTTCACTCAACTTACTGAATCGTTAGAAAGAGTAACATTACTTATCAACTGTCAAAATATAAGGTTACCTCCATAGTATGTACCTCATTGACTGTACCTATATGTTTAATGTTGATGTTTATTGTGTTTTCAAATAAACTTCGTAGAGACGCGGACGTTTGAATTGATTAGTGTAAATTGTTACATAAATTTAATAATACTTAATTGTAAATAGAAATAAATTGGCGCCTAGCCAGCGTAATATCTATATTTATAGTTGTTTACAATTTGACACATTTTTAACTCTGAACATTATTATTAAAATTAAGTAGGTACATTTTTTTTTATATTGTAAAGGCGAAAGTTTGTGAGGATGTATGTATGGATATTTGTTACTCTTTCACGCAAAAACTACGGAACGGATTTTAATGAAACTTTACAATAATATAGCTTATATATCAGAATAACACATAGGCTACAATTTTAACCGACTTTCAAAATGGAGGAGGTGTTATGTTCGTTTATTTATGTTTAACGATCACTCCGCCCACGCCATTTGGGAACCGATTTTGATTTTTTTTCTTTTGGTGTATAGGATATCATCCCAATTTAGTACCACGTTCACAAAAGTGGTGACCTGATGAAGGGATCCATTAGTAATCAAGGGAACTCCTCAAAATTTATATGGAAACATGTGGTGACATCGATTTCGTGAGAAGTTTTCGAAGCATAATAATATTATGCTGCCAACAAGTAAGATTTTGCACCGAAGTACATCATGGCTCAGAAGGTGCTGAGGAAACTCCTGACTCTTTATAGATATACAAGTTTAGGAGTTTCGGTGTTGTTTTAAGAACGGAAAGCAGATGCTACTATGCGAATTACATTTTATCATCATCATCATCATCACTACCATATTATACTTATCATGCATCGTTCCATGATTATATGAGACTATTATGACCCTATTATTGGTACGGTCTTAGTCTTTTAGATCGAGACTCAAGTTTGTCAAGCGATTAAAAAAATTCTATACCTACTAATATTATAAACCTGAAGAGTTTGTTTGTTTTTTCGCTCGAACAAGCTAATCTCAGGAACTACTTGACACTGGTCCAATTTGAAAAATTATTTCACTAATAGATAGCTCATTTATCGAGGAAGGCTGTAATATATTATCACGCTAAGAATAATAGGACCAAAGAAACAGAACTGAAAATGTGGAAAAACCGGGAAAAATGTTAAAAAGTGTTTATCTTACGAACTACTGGAGCATTTTTGATATTATTTGGCACAGATATAGAGTAGACCACGTGAAGGGTCATAAACTTTTTTTTTGCGGGAAAATGGACGATTTTCGTAAAATTCCTAATTTACGCGGGCGAAGCCGCGCGGGACATCTAGTACCCGATAAAAATATTCAATTTATTGTTCAGAGAAGCTGTTAAGTACCTACGTCTTTTACATTTAGAAAGTCGGAACTGTAGGAACTTAGTTTCATTGACGTATTTATACAAAATCTACTTTCAGATATTTGTATCATGTATGTCAGGAAACATACAGGAAATACATCCGCGACTACTATAACTGTATAGTGTATGTATAGAAATTACTGTACAGTATACTGCAAACAACCACTGATTGGTGTCTTTCTCACAATCTTTTAATCACGATTACGACACTGATAAAGAGATAGGTAACGGTAACCTAAGATTACTGATATATGTAAAAAGTGTTGGAGTTAGGGTCGATAGAGTTAGGCCGCGTCGATTCAGAAGCTTGGCTCTACATTAGATCTGATGTCTTTTTCACAGGGCAAACCTTTTATGGTCGTCGAGGTAACTTTTACATGAAATGTTTTTGGTGGGATTTTGTTTCGTGTAGCTAAGTATAATACCGTATCTACTTATATCGAGAAAGTATCTAGGCACTACTTACTAGTCTAGATTTTACAGTTTTGTATGAAAAATGTAAAACTAGTAGACTTTCTTACACACTTTCGTACATTTAATAAAGGAAGTGGACGGAAGACTACAAAAGTGGATGAACTATTTATTATTAAGTACAAGGACGTTGAAATAATAGCTATTATTTCAACGTCCTTGATTAAGTACTTATTATTTAGGATATTTACATGTAGGTAAGTACTATGAGTATTTTAGCGGTATGTTTGACCATAGTAAGTACCTTATAATATACCTACATTTAAAAGGAATTTCCAGAAAAAAGCATGTTTACATACTTAAAAAGATGTTTAGAGCAGTTGACCTACGCAAACATAATGGTATCATGTGCTGTTCCAGTTTATACGAACCGTTGCATGGAGTCCAGCGAAAAAATAAAATGGTTAGCGCTTATTATGATACTATCTGACAAAACTAAAAATAAAGATCATCAATTTTTATCTCTGAAATCTGAATGTCGGCGTGAAGACGGGCGCCGTGGTATTTTTACTTATGACGCGTTCGTGAGCACTCCGCACCGCGCACGTGTTGACGCCTGCGCGCTACAAAATATTTCATTTGCAGAATTCCAGTTGATATTGCTTCGTAGCAGAAAAATTGCTGACCGATCCAAGGTTTTAAACAATAATTGCGCTCTTTGTATGGTGACTTATGAGGTGATTTCCAAAGAGGATGGTCGTCGTTAATTTTAGGCCCTTCAGCCCACTTCATGGATATAGTTCAATAACCCCATGACCAATTCAGACCGGATTTTTTGTACAGAACTCACGTAGGAGTTGAGGGTATTTACATAAAGGGCATTAACATTGGATGAGTGATCACTGATCAGTCATAACCAGTTAAGACATCTCATGTGAAAGTTTTTATGAAATTAGAAATCAAACAATAGAAAAATTTAAAATTGTTTTTATTTAAATTAACAGTAATTATAAGTGACAGGAGAACATAAATGCACAACCTACAGAATCCTTGTCAATTTTAGCTAGACTGAAACTTACAATTACTGCCCTAGATCCAATATTTACAGATGGTATTTACATGTTACAATAATTTACTACCATCCCCCATACTACAACATATGGAAAACTGGCCACAAGTGTTCGTCGCTCCATTATTATAAAATGAAACATAATCACATTCACACAACTAGACATTTTCACAAACACCCGGATCTAATAATTTCAATGCAGTCTTCAAACTACACTAATTTCTTTAGAAGAATCCAGCTTCTTCAGTCATACGAGACACTTCATGCTGATCATGAAATGGCCGAATTGTCAACACTTGAAGTCTCGAAAATGTATTTAATTTGGTAACGTATCCATGAGTATTTCCTTGACTCCTGAACTAAGGCGATCGGGGAACTTGATGTCAAAGGCCACTAAGAGATCACCTTTCCTAGTGGGCTCCTTGGGGAAAGGCAGGCCATAGCCGGGGAACCGTTTCACCGTGTAGGGTTTCACCACCTCACCTTGTAAGTTTACAGTCAGCTTCTCGCCTGTCATTGTCGGTACCTCGATGATCGTCCCACACAGAGCCTGCAGACAAAACAAACCACAATTAGTTACATTGCTACTTTATAAATATTGCGACAAAGAAATTGACTGATTGATAGAAAAATCTAGAATGATCTATGCTTCTGCTTACTTTAAACGCAAATTACTGGTTTAATTAGGTCAAACAAGAATTTTAATAGGACACATACCTGTTTGAGTGAGATCTTGGCCGTGTATCTGATGTCACTTCCTTCTCGTTTGAATAATGGATTGGGCTTGTCGCGGATAATGAAAACGATGTCAGCCGGGATCTTGTTCCTTCCCTGATCGCCCTCCTTCTGGAATGTGATTTTGGTGCCAGCTTTCCACCCAGGCTTCACGTGAATGGTGAGCACCTTGTCCTCCTTCTTGGACGTGCCGTCGGGCTGGATGACGCGGCGGGAGATCTTCATCTTCTTCACGCAGCCGCGGGCGATGTCCTCGAGCGACACGTACAGGTCGTGCTCGATCGGGGGGTCCTGGGTCTTCTCCTTGCGATTCGGCGAGCCGTGGAAGTTGAAGCTGTGGCTGCGGAAGGCGCCGCCCGGGCCGCCGGGCCTCGCCTGGCCCATGTTCGCGAACGGGTCCATGTCCACGTCCATGTCGCGGTCGAAGAACATCGTGGTGCCGGAGCTGCCGTTCAGGTCGAAGAACGCCTGGAACGGGCTCGCCGAGCCGAAGAACTGAGCGAAGGTCGCTTTCGGGTCACCGTGGAAGGTGTAGGAGAAGGACTGTCCGCCGCCGGGTCCGTTCTGTCCTCCCATTCCTCCCTTGAGACCTTCCTCGCCGTGGGCATCGTAAATCTCCCTCTTTTTCTTGTCGGACAGAACCTCGTAGGCCTCCGCGACTTCCTTGAACTTCTCCTCTGCGCCTGCTGATTTATTTTTATCTGGATGGTATTTTAGCGCCAATTTTCTGTAGGCCTTCTTTATTTCGTCGTCTGACGCTCCCTTCGCGATTCCTAATATTTTGTAGTAGTCTTTGCCCATATTGTCTAATTTATCTGGAACAAAGAAAAAATCTGGTTAACCTCCGCACGATTGTCACCTTTTTAGGAGATGTAGTTGAATTGTCCACGCAATGTTACATTTCATCGAGAATTTTCACAATTTTGGTTTCAATCTGGAGCTTTAAAAATTATATTTACAACGGAAAATAGTAAATGAATATAATTTGCATACTTACATTAGTAACTTAACAGTAAAAATCCGCTAAATCCCGTATTAAAAGTAAAATATCCACACACTTCACAATACACAAGTTCACACAATCCACTTCACAATATTTGAATGAAACGCAGGGCTGCCGTCGCGCCAAAATATATACATTAAAACGTCTAGAACATTCTAGGGCCTTCAGCGCACTCAGGAAAGAGCAAAAAGATACGTACGCTTAAGGCATCGCCATGTGATAGAAAGAGATACATATAAATTTTTGCGTTCAAATGTTACTTGACGATGAGCTCACACTTGACGTCGTATAGATTTTAGGCAGGTTTCCATGTACAAGTTTTGAATCTCGTTGAACGATTTTTATACTAGCCAATAAGAACAAGCCATGATTTCAGTTGACCAATCAAAAACATGAGTATTTTAAAAATAACCAATAACAAATTTCGTGTCTAACTGTTCTTTGCAAAGGAAACAAGCTTCTTCAATAGATCAATGCACGAGATTTATTATTGCCAGAATTAAACATTTTGCCACAACCAGTGGGAAAAAACAAAATTTTAAATTAAGTACCTACTTAAAAGAGATTATGTACCTATCACGAGATTGCATGACGTCCCCATTCTGTGTTACTATTGTAACCAATTACATATTGCCTTAATTTTTACAGTATCAATAAAGTAGGTCACTTTGAGAACATTCTTGATTTTTCTAGAAATACTTTCTTGACCACTCCAATTATAAGCAATATATTGTAGCATGTTGTAAAATAATATATATAAAATTGTTCTAATATAATTTAGTCGTTTTATTACTAGTATTCAGTGTTCAATCAATAGTAATAATATAATAATAATTATATAAAATTCTGTTTGGGTAAAAAAATTCTTGCTACCTTTGAGTTTTAAACTTGTAACCCAGGCGGGTTCAATTGACGTTTGACAAATGGTCGATTCACGATTGTCATTCATGTCAAAAATGTTAATTTGTAAACAGTTCGATAAAAAAATATGTTTTTGTACCGCTAGTTTATAAATAAACGACTACAAAGAAAAAAATTGTTGGGTAAATGAAAGCTTTAGTCTTTGGAACATTTATTCATCTCGTCAATCTCAAAAACAGCGCGTGCCGACACCCCTTGTAATCGATGTCGTAGTATTTCTCGTAGAAGTCCTGCACCAGCTCCTCCACCTGCGAACAATGGCCAACGATATACTCCAGGTGACCTGCGACGCGTGCGCGGAGATAGCGCACGAGCCCTACATAGAGTGCTGCGAGTGTGACAGCAACTTGTGCCAGAGCTGTTTCGCGTCCGGCCGCGAAGTGGGACCTCATAAAAATGACCACAAATACTCGATACGTAGAAACGACTTCCCGCTATTCGACAACTGCAACTGGTCCGCAAAGGAGGAGTGCAAACTGTTGTCAGCTATGTCGATGTATGGATTCGGTAACTGGGAGGAGATATCGAAGTGTGTGCACACGCGATCCAAACTAGAGTGCCAAGAACATTACAAGAAGTATTTCATTGAGAATGTACAGTGCGAGGAGCTGAAATTGATTCCGGAAACAGAGCAGTCTGTTTTTCCGAAAATATTGACACCTTACCTATACAATACAGACCTGTGCACTAACCCACCGAGAAATAACCAATCCGATCACTCCCTAGCAGGCTACAATGCTCATAGATCAGAATTCGAATTAAGTTATGATAATAATGCAGAAAGTATCTTCAGTATAGAGGACAGCTACTCGGATGACGAGGATGACGATTGTATAGATGCTTTAAAAGTTAGTCTACTGAATGCTTTAAATACTAGATTAAGAGAAAGGCAGAGAAGGTACAAAATTATACAGAACCATGGGTTGATAATGACAAACAAGTTGCTGGCGTGGCTCATAAGATTTGATAGCACAATATCGAGAACAAACAGCGAGAGGTTACTATCCTTTATGCAGTTTATGACCGGCATGCAATTTGATGCATTTATGGAGAGTATTAGTCTTCAGGAAGAAACTATGCAAAGGCTATACAAATTATGTGAATATAGGAAGCTAGGGATACGTACATTGCATTCCGCTAGGCTTTACAAACAACTAAAGGTGAATAATGATGACATGAACAAGGAGCAAAAGTATGCTACATTAGTTATGTTAAAGGACTTTGATAGCTACACATCAAGAAGCAAACTCGTGTTTGGCAAGGGCAAGAGATTGAAGAGGTCTGCTACACCGCTAGATATAACCGACTTGCCTGGATACTTTCAATTGTCCGCCAATGAGAAATCTTTGTGTTCCAACGTCAGACTTTTACCAAACAACTATACGGAAATGAAGAAGCTGCTAATAGCAGAAAACAACAAACTTGGATCATTGAAACTGCTAGATGCCCGTAGAATACTCAAAATAGATGTAAATAAAACTCGGAAAATATATGATTTTCTGATAACAGAAGGTTTTTTAAGTAAGCCTTTTCAACAGTAACAGCTATGTGATAATATTTTTTTGTATTAAGAATAAATTTAGTTTTATTCTATGTTTTATTAATCAACCTTTTTAATAACAGTAACTTTTATTGTTTGTCAGTAGTCATTACAGCATACATTTAATTTTTAATAGTGTATTATGCAAAAGTTTATATTAATACTTACTTTAAAACCAAACTTCTGATAAAGGAAGATGGCAGGGTTTGTGGGTGACACATGTAGAGTTACATCTCTGCCTGCACATGTCTGCAACATACAGCATAAAGTTAATAAAACTATCTATAGACACTGGTATTGTGCTTGTAAAACATAATATGTTTGGGTAAAACATACGTTTTGGCTGTAGAAACTAAGATTACAATAAATATTGAGAATAATAGTATTATTGTACTAGGCTTTCCCAATAGTCGTGTCGTTATAGTCTCTAATCTCTATCTGGAGCATTGCAAGCAGCAAGACATTAAAAAAAACCACAAAAAATATATTATGGCTTTTGGATTGGGATTTTATATAGAAATGCTGTGGAAATTCGACAACCTATGAAATTGAGAATCCATACTAATATTAGGGCATAAACTGCGTTAAGCGGGCACCCGCGCGGATTCATACAAAAGTGACCCGTCGCGGGAAGCCGCGCGGCAAACCGTCGCGGGCAGGCGGGCCCCGCGCCCGCGCAACGGAGCCCGTCTCCCCGCGCGACGGTTCCCGTTGCGGGGGCAGGCGCGGGGCGCGCCGACAGCAGCACGCGCGGGCTAGTTCAGTTTAGGGATGGGATATACTTGCAAAATTCAATACCAGGGCTTCCAAGTACAAGTACGTAAAAATACCAGGGTCGAAAACCAGGTATTAAAATACTTGCAAGTATTTATTATGGAACGGGGAACGCATTGTGTGAGTCGGTCCCGAGACCCGATATACGTAATACGTCTGTTTCCGACTCCGGATTTAAACAAGTGCTGCAATCGGCCTTCCAGTGTTATCAACTCTCAGAAATATATTTCATCCCTAAAGTTCGTGTCAAAAACCCCTAAAAAAGCTTTAATTTTTTTTGTTTGTTTTCCACCTAAAAATATATAAATATAAATTCATACTGATTTGGAAATAATATTATACTGTAATATTGTGCTTCAAAATCTTTTTATTAAAAGTTACATATTTAATAAGTACATTAAATATTTTGTCTTCGTCTGAAGATTCCGATTTTTTTTAATCATACATGTTGACATTGAATAAATTTAACATTTTATTGGATGGATTAAATGTTACACAAGACCCATAATTTCCCATCTTATTTACTACATCTGACACTTCATTGTCAATCGCAGTTTATTTCAAAGAAAATAACAAGTTTTTGACAGGGAGTCAATGACCGCTACCGCCATGTTTCGCCGAGTACAGTATAGTATTAATAATAAAAATACACACTATTAATAATAAAGAATTGTTTTATAAATATTATCATGAACCAAATATAATTTAATTAAGTACTTATCTAGTGCAAAAATAAAAATTGTATTAATTTTTTTCATATTTACCGCATTGTTATTGCCAGCCTCTCTATTGGTGATATGACTGTTATAGCTCTTACTTTGAGATTGTTGACTTTTAAATACGGTCCAAGTTTTGAAAATAATTCGTCGTAGACTTGTACCGAAACTTTAAAATACTTATAAAATAAATTTTCATTATCCCTTAATTGACTAAACTTTACAACAAATTCCCCGCATAGCAACCTAGATTCAACGAAAGGGCTCACTGGTTGTCTTTTTTTTGCTAGTCGTCGTTTTGCTAAGTAATAATATATTAAGTTCTCCATCAATACGACTGTACATGCACAATGTTAAACTGGAGACACTGCGTAAGTCGGGTATCCGCGACGGGGACCGCTGGGTGTGTTCACGCGCGTACTCAAGCGACGTGCGCCCGTCGCGGGTGCCCGCTTAACGCAGTTTATGCCCTAAGTGAGGAAGTGAGTCTGTCTGTCTGTTACCTGTTCATACTCAAACTGCTCAACCGATTTTGCTGAAATTTGGTATGGGGATACTTTGAGTCCCAGGAAAGGAAATAACATACTTTTATCCTGGAAAAATGTAAGGTTCCAGCGCGATTAACGAATTTTGGCACAACAGACTTGTGGCTGTCATTAGTGTTGCTATAAATTATAATCCGCTAAATTATATCATATCACCACACGGCATATTCATTTATTTAGTTGAGTGATATGATCCTGTATTTTATGAAGACCATATTGTACTATCAGAGAAGTTGATTTCTAAGCATTTGATGGACCTACGGGCTACGTTATTTGTTCGGCTTATGTCAATTCAATGTTAGCTGTGATCGGCCGGATGGGTTTGACTTAACGCGACCAAACTACTTAGGTCCGCCATCTGCCTAGGGATCAATTTCCCTGGTAGTACATTTCACTCTGGCATTATTATGATTATCACCTGCAATAGATGGTACAGCATGAAGGTAGCTATGCCGGCGCCGCGGTACTCGGGTCGCACCAGCACGAAGGAGATGTATGCGGCGGCGGCGCTGACCGGCACCAGAAACGCGCAGCCCACAACCAGCCGCCCCAGAGAGCATATGCAGCTGAATTCCGGGTACTGGAGAGCTTCAGTCACTAGGGATGATAGTTTTATTTCATGGGAAATAACGGTAGGTAATGATGTGAAAATATTGATGTGTACAAGGGTACAAGTGGTAAATTGTGTGGTTTCAATCATATACTTAGGCCCGTATTAATAGTTGGCTATCAAAATTCAATTCGCATTTTGGTTGATATGTTCTCAAGTCTCAAATACCGATCAGCATCTTACGATGGTTTCTAATTAATAGTTTCACGCGAGCCTAAAATTGTGCTAGGAGGTTCTGTAATTTTTTTTTGTACTCTTACTAATTTTGGTCCAAAACCAACAATCAAGGCATCATAACTATAGTTTGTTCGTTCTAAGATGATATGGGTGACAGTTCTCATATTCCTTGCTACGGAGTTTTTTTACAAGAAAACAAAAAAAAAAACAGAATGTAATAAATTATATTCCATCCACAAAAATAAATGTTTCCTGTAATTGTAAATGAATAAAAATGAAAAGTTGCTAAATGCTAACTTATTGATATAAAATTATAAATATTAACTTTGAAATAGGAGTATAAAATTATTGTTACGAAAATATTTGAAAAATGTCAGATGCATGAAACGGAACTTATGTCAAAAGAGATTGACACAGTTGAATCGAAATCAAATCGATAAAAAAGGGCGGCCATCTTAAATCGCCGGCGTCACTCTGAAACATCAGTACGAAATCGATAATTTCGATTGCAATTCCTTTACGAGGTGATTCGATATTTTTAAATTATTCGATTAATTTTTTTAGGTAACTTCCCTACTATTGTCAATTATAATGTGTCACGCATATCATCATAAAACGAACAAACTATAAAGCCTAAAACTTAGTTTTCGAAACAATATTCCATAGATTGTTTAAGGCTACTGAGACCACATCTGACCCTACCAAGCAAATTAGACTAGTCGTAAATCGTAATATGTGGATTTATATTTTTGAATCAAAAGCTAGTATCATCAAAATGAAAAACGAAATAAACATCACAAGGACAGCTACAGGACATTTAATTTCATGGCATACTCACGGTCTATCCCGGGCCAGAAGAACTGCGCACAGAGCGCGTTGACGGCGGGTATGTGGTGCGGCTGCACGTAGCAGTAGTCCAGAAGCGGACGACACACACGGACACTGCAATTTATAAAAACATATATTATGTATGTACCAGAGAAGTTGATTCCTATGCAGATGGCGGACCTAAGTAATTTGGTCGCGTTACGTCAAACCCAGCCGACAGATCACAATTAGCATTGAATTGACATGATCCGACCAAATGAAGTTGACCTGTCAAGTTAACTGCTTAGGAATCAATTTCCTCGATGGTACAAACTCGACTTGTTCTTGTGATTTTAAACAAAAAAAAACTGACTTCAAACAGTATTTCCCCACCATGGGACCACCTGTGAAATCACCTCTTTCCAACAAAAACATTAAACGGCGAGGTTATACGCGAAAAAACATAAAAAACATAATATATTATATGGTCGAATTGAGAAACCTCCTCCTTTTTTTAAGTCGGTCATTCGAAGTAGGATATGGAGAGTCATCCATATGGCATGTCCTACATTATCTCTAATAATACTAGATGACGCCAGCCAAAATAAATTTAGGCGTGGAAACCGAGTGACCATACTCATTGTTTCTGATCGTGAAGAGGTAACAAACAAACATACTTTTGCATTTATAAAATTAGAAAATTATTAATTTTTATTTTGAAAGTATTCTTACTTGTATGCATTTCACAAGTTATGCCACTTATGTAGTGAGATAGATTCATAATTCTTGTTCGACTCGGATAAGGACATTTGCTGCGTCGTATTGGTCAAAGCTAGGCACTGCGTTCATTTATATTTTGCATGTAAACTTGTCGAATATAGATAGTTTACCTACCGGTGTGGAGATAATAGGAATTATGTAAAGACTGATTTACCGTGACCGTTTATTGTTGATGAGTTACAATATTGCGAGCTTAAAGCGAAGTGTCCTCGTAATTACAAAAAGATGACTATTTATATAGAGTTGATGTTTAGTCATTCCTGTACAAAGTGGGAATGGTGCCGCGGTCTAGAAACCTAGATGAGGAGACCTAGATGACGCAAACATGAATGACAAATAATAATTTGTTAACTATAAAATATACAGTATGTAGACACAATAGAATAGAAGAACAATACAAGACGTGAGTGGAAGAATAAGGTAAGTAACATGAAAAAACTTCTCGTTTTTTAGGGTTCCGTACCTCAAAAGGAAAAAACGGAACCCTTATAGGATCACTTTGTTGTCCGTCTGTCCGTCCGTCCGTCTGTCAAGACCCTTTTTCTCAGGAACGCGTGGAGGTATGAAGCTGAAATTTATATCAATTACTCAGGTCTACTGTCCCTTGAAGCTGTGAAAAAATCAAACTTCTAAGCCAACGCAATCAAAAGATACAGCCGTTTATGCCGCAAATTTCCGACACTTGCAAGGGAATCAAAACCTACAGGGTGCTTCCCGTGAACTCAGAATCTTGAAATTTGGTACGAAGCAACGTCTTATAGCATAGATAAAGGAAAAATTACGAAAACCATAAATTTTTAGTTACATCACATAATATATATTTTTTTAATAATTTTAAACTTACTACCCATTTCCTCATAAACGCGTAGAGGTATTAAATTGAAATTCATACCAAATACTCAGGTCTATAATACCTTTAAGCTGTCACAAAATCAAACTTCTATGTCAACGCAATCAAAAGAAACAGCAATTTAAGCTGCATATTTTGAAACTCGCAAGTACTCGCAAGGGAATCAAAACCTAAAGGGTACTTCCAGTCGACCTAGAATCTTGAAATTTGGCATGAAGCAACGTTTTATAGCACACATAAAGGAAAAATTCCGAAAACCTTAAATTTTTAGTTACATTACAAAATATATAAACGATAAAGAGATCTTTGTCTTAAATTTATGCTCCTCCATCTTTCCCCATTGTAATGTTATGAATTTCATTTTGCAATAAAAATACCATAGTTATGACTCGATTGTCGTAATGAACGAACTTTGTAAACCTTGCAGTTTTGTACGGAACCCTCGGTGCGCGAGTCCGACTCGCACTTGGCCGGTTTTTATTTGCTTAAATGGAGGCTTTAGGGCCGGAAAAATTATTTGAAATAGAAAAACTGTGGATTATATGTGTAGCCAGATATATTAGCTAGGTTATGAAGTAGATAAGTTACAAGTTTTATGTAAATAATATGGAAAAAAATTAGTTATTGTCCGTATGTTACAAAATGTTACTTGTTCGATTCTTCCACTCACGTCTTCTATTAAATATTACACATTGTGAATCAGGCTTTGCAACTCCTATGTTACTGTTAGTGCTAAAAGAGTCGTTTATATTCCGACTCTATTCACTCCTTCCAAATCCTACCAGTTGTAGCCAGTGCCGATTTTATATATTATGTTATAACTTATAAGAGTAGTCCATTTAATTTTCGCCGCCCTTTTATGTGATCTGTAGGGACTCTATGGACGCTGCCGCCCATAGGTGGCCTATAACGGCCTATTTATAAATACAGGGCTGGTTGTAGGGCTAAAACATACTGTATACTATATAGCCTACCTAAACTCTTTTCTTATTGTCATTGGCGTAGTTATTATGTTCTTACCCCTTGGTCTTTTCAACGATCTCATCCAAAACCTTTACCCACAAGGGTCTGGTGACGGCGTCCCGGCGGATGTAGGGCTTCAGTACTGCCCCGGAGAAGGCCGAGCGTAGGGGCGCAGCCTCCGTTCGCGGTAACAACAGCGGGCCGTACACCGTGGTTGGGACTGTGCCGCAGAGGTTGTCCATGAGGTACTGGGATGCATATATTTTATATTATTAATGAGAAAATTGTCTGTCTACTACTAAAACCTCTTCACACTTGACTAAAAGATACAGATAATATATTATGAAAATTTTACGTGGTAAACATCAAGACTAATGCCACAGTCTTATAAATTGACGGTTGCGAAAAAATGGCGAATCAAAGATTCACAAGGACATATTGGCGCGTGGCCGAAATTTAATTTTCAAATCTCCGATAAACATGAGCTCCCTATGTTTGAGAACACATAATATGCAACGACTTCTGTCTATGCATGTTTGTGGGTAGGTGCGATATCTATGATCTATACTTCTGTCAATGCATGTTTGTGGGTAGGTGCGATATCTATGATCTATACTTCTGTCAATGCATGTTTGTGGGTAGGTGCGATATCTATGATCTATACTTCTGTCAATGCATGTTTGTGGGTAGGTGCGATATCTATGATCTATACTTCTGTCAATGCATGTTTGTGGGTAGGTGCGATATCTATGATCTATACTTCTGTCAATGCATGTTTGTGGGTAGGTGCGATATCTATGATCTATATACTCACGGATCTCTGGAACCTGTCTAGTATACGGACGTCTTGTGCGGCGCGCGACCCCTCCGTCACGTACCCGCTCAGCACACGCACCGCCCTGCACGTAGGAATACCATTAGAGAAATCGATGTTTGTTATAGATTTTAATTTATAGACTTAACTATAATTTAATGCAGATTTTTCTGTCAAATTCATCATTGAATTAAAGTTAAGTAATCATTAAATGTCTCTGAGTGCTACTGTTAGTCAGGTTATGTAATTGCTAGTCGTTAGGCTGCGGTTGACCCAACCGAATTATGTACTGTTAGTGTCTAAAAACACTAGGCCGAAGTTACGCGGCGTAAATTACGTCCGCAATGTCAAACGCATACATACGGACGGAACGCGACGGAATAGTGTGTCATCGGTAATTTAAAATACATTGCGGGCGTAATCATGCGGAATTTGCGCCGCGTAACTTCGGCCTAGTGTGTTCAGTGTTTAGACACTTTCTCTAATCTCTCATAATACAATGTAGTTAAACTTCGCCCGCGAGCTTAGAGGAATCGGGGCTAGGAACGGACAAGTGTAGAACGTTGCCTGACGTCGCAAAATACCTAACTCCCTGCAATATTCCACGAACCACATCATTCCGCAAAAAACTTTATACAATAATGATTACAATTACATAATATATTATAGTTATCTAAAGCATCATCACCTATCGATATCAAACAGCGGCAACTGCTTATGCCTTTTCCGCCTGCGCAGCGCGAGCTTGGCCCTCAGCCGGTACAACTCGGCGCGGCTGCAGGGCTCCTTCACCCGGGGGATGAGACCCTCCACCGTCTTCAGCAGCTGGATCTCCTGGTACTCCGTCATCTCCACCAGACCTTGCTCCGGCTCCGGCTCAGGGTCCTCCCAGGGATAATCTTGGAGAAAGTCTCACTGATGTTATGAATGCGAATCTGTCTGTAGATCTTCACGCTAAAACGGCTGAACCGACTTGAGTGATGCTTGGATGACAGATATATCATATATTAGATGGATACATTATGTATATCCGAGGGAATTGATTCCTAGGCAGTTGACAGACCAACGTCACAGTATAGCAATATGACATATACCTACAGTAGTGAGACGAATGTACTTGCGCAGAGCAACGGAGGGGTGCCCGCGGGGAAGCGGGCGGCGCGGGCCCGCGTACACAAACTCGCGGAGTGTGTGTACCTGCGCGCACAGGGGTGACGTTAGCACTTAGCGCGTTGTCTACGAATTTTGTGTTGTAAAACGATAACTTGATAACTTATCTTATAAACAATGGGATAATATAATAAACAATTCAGTGTACCGGATGTAAATCTAATTCAAAAAATAAAAAGGATTTAAATTTTCATAAATATCGGCTCACAGTTCACACTAATATAATTGTGTTGGCATTGGCGGCATTTATTTGCATCTCTGTTTTATTGTTTAAACAGTTTCAATATTTTTAGTTTTTTGCTCATATCGCTAAAACGGTGCGTTGTAGAGAAAAAAAGGTACATAATGAAACCGGTGACGAGCTTCGGCACCGATCGTTTCTTGCTGCACCGGGCTGCGGCTTATAGTACCTACCTAGCTAGGTACACACACCAAGTGGGGAGTTTCAAAAAAATACTACAACAGACAAAAATCGGCCAAAAATAATAACTTTCACATAAGGCGGTTTTACGATTTTAGTTATATTAGTATATCACTAAATTTATTAAATATCATATTTTTTGTGACTAACAGACTATTTACTAGTAAAAAATTCAAAAATATGTGAGTTAGTATCAAATTTGTGTCCGTTTTGTTACCATAATCAAGTTGAATAGAAATAAAACTATAATATATTTTGAGACTCTGGCGTATTAATTGAAATAATACAGTTATTTTACGTTATTTACATAAAAAATTAAGACACTGCACATTTTAAAACAGATTAGAAAATCCAATTTCTATTTCGGGTTCCAAAAGTACATCCATTTTCTATAATACTTTCTCAAAAATTGAGCTGTTTAAAATCTGAATGCAATTAAAAACGCTAAATATTAATTGTTTTAGCTAAGACACGAGACATATCTCATAAGATAGAAATTTACGGCAAAATCTTAAAAATACCTTAAATAAATTCAGGGACAGTAACAAAACCGACAGTAACAAAGTTTTAAGGCATAGTGTACAAGACTTAGAATTCAATATTATATTAAAATTAGCAATTATTTTTTCTTAACTCCACTCGTCTATTCTAGCTTCTGCCTCAGCTGGATTCAGTTCCGATATGTTTTTCTTTTTTTATTCAATCTTCGTAAAATTTTCCTTAATTTACTCTGGATTTTAATTTTTTAACCTCTCCCTATACCTATTTGTAAAACCAAAAATTTTAAACAAATTATCTTTAACTATAGCTATCTTTAACTTTACAAAAATGGGCATTGTCCAAAAAAAAATCACATGTACTTTTTATATTCTTTTTCGTTAAAATAGGGTATTTTAAGAATATAAATTAAATAATTTTGAAATTCATTGGCTAGTTTTTTCTCAATAAATTTTTAAAGTTTCGCTCTGACGTCATCATCGGCGGCCAATTGACCTCTGCAGTATGTTTTTTTCCTTTCAATCTTATTTATAATGGCTGGTTCGTCAAATGCAAGTTCTCATTATGTGAAAGCTGATACGAGAAGCTTACCAAAAGTTCGAAACGTAATGTTGGTCGAATTTATTGCTAATTTAACGCCATTGAAGGTCAAACTAAGGTTAAACATATTTGTTCAAAAATATAAGTCACTAATGGATATTTTTTTCGTTTATATACAGAAAAACGATCACTGACCTTATTCCTCGAAATGTTTTTGTAATGAGCAAAATTAAAAAAAAATGGACAATCCCCATTGTATTTAATTGAAACTTCTTAGATAATTTATCACCATGCAAATCCACAGTGTATGACTAGCTTTGTGCTTTCGGTTTTGTTACTTTGCCGGTCCGTCTATATGTTACCCTGTGAGCAGTAACAAAACCGAAGTAACATTATGCGTCTACCTTACACTTAAATACATGTAAAACTTTTTCTGTTTAACGCTGAATCAAACTACACACACTTACTTTTAGTCCAAAAATCAGTCTATCTTTACAAACTATTATGTTACAAATAAAGATAGTAAAAAGTATCAAACAGTCGTAACAAACCTGACTATCAATTTTGGTCCATTCCAACTGATTACACATTTCTTTGCACCACCGAAAAAATTACTCAGCCAAGCCGTATTAAAATGGCCCATTGTACTGAATATTAGTTTTGCCATAAACAGAACACAAAAAAAATATTTTAGTAGAATGTTATCATGAAAAAATTATGGTAACAAAACTGGAATGTCCGGAAATAGCATATTCCGGGGACAACAGATAACTGCAAATTTAAATGGATTAAAGTAGTCTTACGCTTTAAATTGAGCCTTAAAAGTAAAGAACATGGTTCATTTAACCAAAAAAACAATTGAATGTGTCAAGTATTTCCAGAAAATTTTAATTTAATTCAGTCCGAATTTTTAAATTGTTACTGGGGTCACTGGAAAAAGCTGGGCTTGATAAATTATATCACCATAATTTCTTTTTTCTTTCTATTTGAATTAAGTTTTTAATTATCCAAAATAAAGTACAAATAGACACTCTTTCAGTTACTTTATAAATAAATACCAATAATGGTCAAAGTTTTTAATAAAATAAATATTAAAATTAAGGACATGCCAAAATGGCTGTTGTATTATTTTTTTGAAACTCCCCAAGTGTAACATTTTGATCTAGGGACCGCCCTTACCGCGCACGTAATAAGAGCGAGTTTTGAAGTGCTTCTGTTACACCTGACGTGTGACCTACCATACGGTTTACCAATTGTGTGATTAATTATTGGATATTTTATACAGGGTGTTACAAAAATAAGTGATAATAGTTTAGGGAGTGTATGTGTTCCTCGTAAAGAGTTCACTGCGAAAGTAGCAGCGCTGAAAGACCTTTTTTTTTCGCTTTTGTATGGGCAAGCGCCCGAGCGTCACAACTTTTCCCATACAAAAGTGAAAAAAAAATTTGGTCTTTAAGCGCTGTGACTTTCACAGTGAACTCTCTACATTCTACAAGGAACACATTCACAAACTAAAGTATTATCACTTATTTTTGTGACACCCTGTATATTCGAATGCGTCTTCATTATTTTAATCCTTCGATCGTGATTCGTGGATTCTTGGAAATCTATTGCTATTCTATTGTGTCTCGCTCATAGGTGATAGGCTTGATGGGTTAATTAAATTTTTAAATAGAGAACTAAAATCATCTAAAAATAAAGTTTCACGTAAATATCTGGCAGTACGACATAATAATTGGTAAATATAACACGCTGATTAAACAGATTATGATAACATTACAATCACAATATTTTATTTTTATTTTATTTCCCGTTTCGTGGCAACCCTGGCATATGTGCTCGGTACCTACACCGGTGGCGGCATTGTGCGACATCAAAGGCCGTTGCGTTACTGTAGGGATATTCAATATTGCTATACTGTGCCAACGTCATTTGGTCGGATCATGTCAATTCAATGTTATTTGTGATCTGTCGCTGGGTTTGACATAACGCGACCAAACTACGTAGGTCCCCCATATGCCTAGGAATCAGCTTCTCTGATAGTACTTTGAATCCCGAGAAAGAAATAGGATTGTTTTTATGACGAAAATAAAAGGTTCACGCGCGATAAACTAATTTTGCCGCAAAATCTAGTTTTATTTGTGATGTTGTAATTTTTCAGACATCTATAAAACCTTCCCTAGACTTAGTTCTTAGTTCATACTTAAATAAAATATATATAAGCGTCCATAGATATACTTAAATAAAAAATTGCGCGTTATTTTACCTCAATTAGGATGATGACATGGTCAAAGATTAGCGAATTTTGTTATTAAAATAAAGAAATGACGGTAAAAAATAAGTGTTTCCAAAATTTCAGCTTGATACCTTTTGTATATTTTTTGTTATGCGCCTTCAAAGTTGGATATTCAAGTCGTTTTTTTTTCAATAAAATTTCTTAATATTTGTATACCATTCGATAACTTATGTAATTTAAAGCAACTTTTGTTATGAAACCACTTTCATAAACGCAATAATTAATATAGCTACCGAACAAAAATCTTCCGCGATGCCTACAAACAACTCTAAGGTGACGTCATAATCGAGTAGCATTTTGTATGGAACGTTTCGGGCAGGTCCATTTTATGAGATGTTTGAATTATCATATCTTGGTGAATTTTAAGCTATCAGAGTAATCTGTAATACTTTCACCGATGTTTCTATTTTTTAAAGGTCTTTCAATTACTAATAAGAAAAAAAATAGTCATCATGCCTATTTTACTGGTTGTCATGGCCAGCAAACTTTTAAGACAAATATTCGAAAAAAAATATCTCAATCTCTCTTTTTTCCCTTGTGGCTTGTCTCCTACAAACTAAGAGAAAGAGCGAGACAACACTCACCTATGCTATTCAGCTGCGTAGAGAACAGCGATTCTCTTCTCACTACGACTTCCTCAGTTTTCTCTTTCCCTCCCTCCTTCTTCCTTCGCGGCTCATCATCAGACGGCTCGGGGTGGGAACTATGAGAGTCGCTGTCGTAGTGCGGTCGGTATGAATGAACACTTGATGATTCACTCTGCAAATACATAGGTATTAATGTTATCAAAAGCAGCTCTGGATTTATGTATAGACAGTATTTGCCATGGCCTATGGACGGCAGCGTCCTATGGCGTCCTAGGGGGGACGGCAGCGTCCTAGGATGGCGGCAGAATTACATAGGGGCGGCAAAAAGTGGCCTATACTCATAAAAAATATAAATCCGACTCTGATCAAAAGTGTACCCGTTTATCTGTCACCTCTTGACGCTCAAACATTATAGAAATACTTTGTATCCCAGGAAGGGACATAGATATTCCCGCCAAAAGCAATGGTTTTTTGCTTCAGCGCAACAGTATTACGGACGTCGGACAACATATCTGTTACTTTAGCGTCATTTAATTATTATTAGTGTGGGTACTGGGTTCGTGAAAAACTTTAACATTTCTGGGCAATAAATAGCCTTCCAACTGTTAACAGATGTACGCAGCTAACTAAACAACAAATTCAAAACCATACATACTGGTGGAACTGCAGTTGATTGCTGGAATTCAAATCCTGACAACGAATCTCTCAATGGTATATCTTCAATAGACTGATTGGTCCTGAAAACAAGTTAATATAATTATATTTATGGCTATTGATAACTTGAAGTAGCTAAACAATGCAGTATTACGTTGCAGTGTGAGCTTACCCTTGTGTTAAATGAGTTTATGACATAATTGAGTAACTCTACTATAAAGTTTATGCATTTATTTACACTTTATCGCACACAAAAACAATAAAAAAGTAACATATTAGATGAAAGTCGACACAACAGATGCATTTTACAAATTCTCGACAGAAAACAAATATTATGTATGTGTTACGCTCAAAGACCCAAATCGCTCAATGAGCGAAAAAATAGCTCACAACGCGTTGTGGGCACAGTGAAACAGCCACTTCACCGCTTGGGGTGGGTCTTCATCTTCTGATGAAGACCCACCCCAAGCCAGAATGCAATAGTTAATAACTGATTGACATAGGGCAAAGTAGACCATTTTTAGGGTATGACCATAAACCGCACCTCGTAAGTTTCTCATAACGCCGATTAATTTTCTAACGCGCTTTGACATTTCAGCTATATGCAGTTTAAAGGTCATACGGTCGTCTAAGATTACTTCAAGGTACCGGATGGATTCGCTGCGGTGGATAGAGCAACAGTTGCAGTGGTTGTTCAGAGCTGGGTGCGAGCAGATTTTGGAATGGATTTTTAAGTCATTGATCGAGGATGGGGCAGAAGGAGCAGTTTTATGAAAACAAAGTAATTTAGTTTTGGAGGTATTAAGGGAGAGGAGATTGAAGTTTAACCAGGTTGATATAGCAGCCATGCCATCTTCCGCTCTTTTGCATACTTGTTCCCAAGTAGAATCGTTGAATATAATGCAGGCACTTCACACGGCTATTTGTATTTGCTATTGGCTATTTGTTGTATTTGCCAACATTATTGACGAATACGCAAACAAGCAAACAAAGGCAAATATGACTTTCCGCACATGGACGTCAAATACCAAACTTTTACTTGATTTTGTTTACTTGCCTATTTGACTCCTTTGATGTGTGTCAAAAACCGACAAAGGTACAGATACGTGTATTTGGTATTGGTCATACTTGTCAAATAGGCAAATAAGGCCAACATTTGTCAAACATACCGTCTACACATGGTGATTGTTTGACAAATACATTAAATACGCAAATACAAATAGCCATGTGAAGTGCCTCCATGATAGCTGTATCATCTGCGTAGCAAATAATTTTTGCATTTATAAGTGATACATCCGCGATATCAGCAAGGTAAAGGAGAAAAAGAAAGGGACCGAGGACACTTCCTTGAGGTATTCCATAGTGAATAGAGCGCATGTTACTTTTAGTGCCGCAGGTTTTAATACATTGGCTTCTGTTAGATAAGTAACTATTGAACCAATTTAATTGGTTTCCTCTTATTCCATAACTTTCTAGTTTTTTTTAAAAGAATCGGGATTGAGAGAGAGTCAAAGGCCTTGGCAAGGTCAAGGAAGACACCGATGCATTTCTGGCCCTTATCAAGGTTGGTAACAATAGTGTTTGTGAGAAGTGTCATCTTCTGTAGATTTCCCTTGTCTGAAACCGCATTGATTTTCTGAGATGGAATTGTTAGCTTCTAGAAATGACACAAATCTTTTATCAATAATACGTTCTAGGAATTTAGATATGTTTGACAGAAGACATATTATAGGACGGTAGTTGCAGGGGTCAGATTTAGTGCCACCTTTGTGAATAGGAACCACTGCCGCAACCTTCCATATTTTTGGGAAAATTCCAGTTTCAATACTCGCGTTAAATATAATGGATAGAGGTTCAGCAATGTGTTTGCCTAGCAGTTTTAGGATTTTATTGTCTATTTCATCTAGACCTGGTGAACTGTTTGGCTTAAGGCTTTTTATAATGTCGATAATCTCGTTTGGATCAGTTGGAGTAATGAAAAACGAGTTGGGGAATGGTTTACTAGAAGACCACTGGGAAGCAACAGATTCATGAGTTCCGTTGAGACTATCCAATAAATAATAATGATAATCACGTTATGCAGTCGTTTAGTAAAAGAAAAAATATTTTGTAGTAACTACGCGTGGTAATTCAAATATAATCTTCCATACCTATAGGACGATTAATCAATCAAGAACAAATCAAGGAAAACTACTAGCATATCAGCCACGACACGAATTTCGCGTTATGGTCTTTTGTGATTGCCAGAATGCGTCGTGGGCCGTGGCCGTTTTCATTAGAGCCACAACGCGAATTTCGCGTCGTGGCTGTTTCACTGTGACCACAACGCGTTGTGAGATATTATTTCGCTCATTGAGCGATTTCAGTCTTTGAGCGGAACATATGCATGTTTATAATATTAATTACTATTAGTACTTTTACCTAGTATCAAACTCTGGGAGTTCATTTGTAGAGGACACAGGCATAATATAAAAGTCCTCTGAATCGAGTTTGAGCTTCTTGTAAGGCACTGGTTCTGTTTTGACTTCGACTTGTTCGATGGTGCTGGATCCAGCGTAAGACAGAACCATGTATTCCTCAAGTACATATTCCTCTTTGTCAAAATAATCACCGTAACCTGTAATATACTATGTACTATCAGAGAAGTTGATTCATAGGCAGATGGGGGATCTAGGTAATTTGGGCGCGTTAAGTTAAACCCAGCCGACAGATCGCGATTAACATTGATCAGACCAAATTAACCTGTGTCTGTCAACTGCCTATAAAACAATTTCTTCGATGGTACATTTATCGGCAAGCACGCACCGAATTAGAATTCGTTGTATGAAATGATGTGAAACCTCGCACATTCGTCCGCACCATACGCGTCGCATTTCGTAAACTATGCGACGCATTCGGCTCGTAAAGTGCTGACAAATGTGCGAATGTCAGATCAGTGGGTCAAATCAGGGTTTTCAAAATATGCATAAGACTAGCTGTTGCCCGCGACTTCCTCCGCGTGGACTTCAGTTTATAGCGCGCGGTGTGAACAAACTTGGTGTCAAATTTAAAAGCTTTTTAAAACCCTTATATCAAAATACCCAAAAACAGCTGTGCAGTGTGCACATGATATTTCATTTTTTTAAATTAAACTTTATTTATACCAAATTTTAAAGCTTATTTAGCCCCCCATTACGCCACTTTAGCTTTACCCATAAACAATTTATCATTATGGGTTTAAGGTTACGTCACTGCTTTGATAAAATACTAAGTAGTGAGTTATTTAATAACGTGTATAACAATCGAAAGAATCGAAAACGGAAAACCTGAATTCAACATGGTACCACCTCTTATAAAAAGACGTATGAGCAAGCGATAGCGCGATGTAGGTGACTCTTAGCGCCATCTGTTATGAATTTTTAGAACTTAATATAAACAAATTTAAGCATGAACACCCCCTTAAAATCTCTTTTTTCCGGTTAAAAAGTAGCATATGTCCTTTCTCAGGCTTTTGATTATCTGTGTACAAAATTTCATTACAATCGGTTCAGTAGTTTTGGCGTGAAAGCGAGACAGACAGACAGACAGAGATACTTTCGCATTTATAATATTAGTATAAGATATAAGTTGATATTATGTGGGGTGAAAGAAAAGATAAGTATTGAGTAATGAATACATACCCATTTCTTCAACTTTCCTGTTGAAAGCTTTTGTGTCCAAAGTAATCTGATTGCGGACCCTCTTTGGTTTGTCCTTGCCTAGTTCTTGCACTGGAATTACATTATAAAATAACAAAGTACATACTAGAAAAGTTTATGTCCTTAGACCTTATCACTTACAGAAATTAATATCTACGTAGATTATAACATGTTTCTTTCTGACATCAATCTCTAATCACAACTTTAAATTAAAAAAAAATTAAAACAATACTAGACAATATATACTTAATATAATATAAATACTTCAAGTTCCAAGCGATCATCGGCGACCGCAATAATAATAGAAAGGCTATTAGGTCTCGTTTTTCCACGATCGAATGATTAAACTTCAAAATAAAATACTTCAAAAAACTCTTATGGTCAGGCAGAAGTCCCCTTAAAAACAGTCAACTTTGTCAAATAATACTATTCAAGAACCTAGCTATCTCACCAATATGTGCAGCAACAGCGGGTGAGAAGGAGTGCATGAGTTTCCACCAGCCAAGCTCTCCTAGCACCGATGACCCGGAGCGGAAGAACAGGGAGTTGTACAGGGAGAGCGCGCCCACCACTGTACCCACCCAGTTTTTTGTTCTTTTACTGAAATACATTTAAAACTTAACAACAGTCAATATACTATGAAGTTTAAAGTAATATATTTTAATTGACTTAGAAGTGAAATACTTGAATGTATACTAGTAAGAAGATCTAAGATAGATACAATAAAATAATTTAGAAGCCAAACTAAGTTCTTTAGCCAAACTAAAATCTATTCAGGTGAAAAATGGTCAGCTTTTGAATTATGTATAACTTAGAACATAGGAATTAACCAAAGTTAATATGGAAATTTGTTCATTGCCCCAAAAATATGGTTATAATGCTGCATTTATGTAAATATTGTAATAAAATGGATGTCAATTTTGAGACATATAGCAGTAGGCTTTTCTAGAAATTTCTGTCCCTACATAATCAGTGACGGATTAAGACTACTTGATGCCCTAAGCAATCTATGCCTGCCCCCCCCCCCCTCCCCCCCTATCCGTACGTCAACTTTTACCACCTAAAAATATTAGTTTTTTCCTAGAACCTTCTTTTGGTGTGGTTTTAGGTGACGTGAGAGTGAGACGTGAATGCCCTAAGGACGGATGTTTTTTGTCCTTCTTCTGGTGGCCCCTCAGACATGATGCCCTAGGCAATTGCTTAATTTGATTAAGGGCTAATCCGCCACTGTACATAATGTATTTAAACTTACAAAGAAGGTCCAAACAGCACTAGCCAGTATCTGTCTATGAAGGAGCAGATGTGGGTTTTGTAGTGGAAGAACCCACGATTGCTGATACCTTGCATTTGGTTTTGTAGATGATTCATTGTCAGTATCAATACATTCACCCTGAAAAACGAGAAATCCAGATATTATAAGGCAATAATATAATCATTTCTGAAGAGTAGTGATGAAAAGCTATGTCCACACTGTGCGCTTTCATCTTCAATTTTCGTCATCTTCTTCCATTCAACTTTTGTTTTGGCGCATTCAATAATTGAATGTGTCAATGAACGTTGCAATGAACACAATACCTACACTGTCATTTTTGTTCATTTGCAGTTTCTGTTCTTCTTGTAACATGTGCGACGTGAATATTTTACTGGGTGGAAAATGTGCGGCTTATTTAGTCATAAATTCCAAAAACAAAATAACAAACCTAAAGTTTTGGATACTGTCAGAGGGCATGCATCGCGGGCATGCCTCATGTTTGCTGTTGACTGCGCTATAACGCATGCCCTTGAATAACTTGATGAACAAAATAAGGCACAGTGTGGACAGAGCTAATGGCTAATGTGCTATTATTATTATAATTTATAAATGCAGTATACATTACTTTTGGGCCGTGTTCTCACCAAACCGACTGTGAGCCGCCGAATGTGAGCAGGCTCACTGTGAGCCCCAGTGTGAACGTGAAAATATATACGGTATCTTATGTCTGCACCTACGCATAGCGTAATAACGTATTGTCGGTTAGGTGTGAACGAAAAAGTGAATATACTTATATGGAAATATAATAAACTGCGTACCTAACGTTCGCTTACATTCGGCGGCTGACTGCAGTGTTTGGTTTGAACACGGCCTTGTACTTACCACTGGAATTTGTTACGAACCAACATTTCCGTTTGCTCAGGAGCACAATCTTCACACGTAAATTCAAAGAATACATCGCACTCAAAGTTACCAGGCGTATTTTGACTTCGTAAACATGTTAAATGCACGAATCTCTTACAAATTTCACAAACCAAACCCGGCAATCGCTGTTTATCTTCTAAATTGTTGCAATATTTACATTGTTCTGTCATATTTGCGTATTACTGAATATTTTAAATTTAAATAAACATAATTAATATACAAAGTCTGTCCAATTAATTATGTAAACAAACCCTTTATCCCTATTTCAATTCAGATAAACAAAATTAGTTTTGTTTACTTCACAGACTACTTAGAAGGTTTACTTGAATTTTTGCTATGAATTCTACTTTTTGAGGTTAACTTAATGTCAAATGTCATTGTCAATTGTCAAATGTCATTGTGAACAGGGCTTCATAACGTTATCGAATAACAGAAAAAATATCGTTACATATCGCTATTTTCATAATGGTAGCCAGATAACGTTATTTTTTTAACGATATTTAGTAAAATAACGTTATATTTACCGTTATTATTATAACGATATTTTTTCGTTATGTATAAACGAACAAATATCGTTATAATAATAACGGTAAATATAACGTTATTTTCTGGTATCAGGTATGCGATCGTGCACGGTGTATAAATCTCACTTGCAGCCCATTTTTTTTGCGAGATTTGTGTGAAAATACAAAGAAAAAATACACCTTTTAAGCGTGATTACGTTTAGAAAATTTTCCCGCCTGTCATGACTTTCTTGACGGACTATAACGTTATTAAAAAACATATATTTACTGTTATAAATTCTATATAACGTTATAACATTAACCGTTATTAATATCAATTTTTAACGTTATTTTTAATATCGGGTAAATTTTCATAACGTTATCTATGCCCTTGAGGCAGTAACGTTATGAAAAAATAACGTTATTTGAAGCCCTGATTGTGAATCTTTTTTTTTTTAAATGATCTTAGCCAAAAGACCGAGAAATTGCATAGAAGGTCATAATGTGATTCAAATTCCGGAATCTGAAAAGCTTTTAGGGGCGCGAAAATATGGAATGGAAGCGACTTTTTGCAACGAAACTGTACATAATATGTACAGTTTCGTTGCAAAAATTTTGACTCTCATTGTAGTGTTGGGTAGGAGTTAGGACTTACAAGCAGGGCTTCATAACGTTATCGAATAACAGAAAAAATATCGTTACGTACCGTTATTTTCATAATGGTAGCCAGATAACGTTATTTTTATAACGATACCTAGTAAAATAACGTTATATTTACCGTTATTATTATAACGTTATTTTTTCGTTATGGCATAACAAAAAAATAACGTTATAATAATAATGGTAAATATAACGTTATTTTCTGGTATCAGGTATGCCATCGTGCACGGTGCACCAAATCTCACTCATATTTAAAATGTAATAAGCGTTCTCTGTGAAAATACAAAGAAAAAATACACCTTAAAAGCGTGATTACGTTTAGAAAATTTTCCCACCTGTCATGACTTTCTTGACGGACTATAACGTTATCAAAGAACATATATTTACCGTTATAAATCCTAATAACGTTATAACATTAACCGTTATTAAATACATTTATAACGTTATTTCTAGTATCGGTTTAATTTTCATAACGTTATCTATGCCCTTGAAGCAATAACGTTATGAAAAAATAACGTTATTTGAAGCCCTGCTTACAAGAGGCATTACAATGAGAGATTTTCTTATTTTTAATCTCTACCAGACGGTGCGACGATAGACGCTTCTAGATTTTCTATTGGTTCCCCACCGATCTGAAATTATCTGCAGGTTGGCATCACGGTTACATATTGGTTGTGCTTCTAAAAAATATCAGTGTACTGTCAAGTGTGACATAAGTCAAAATATCTTAAACCTAAGCGATCATTGGCCTAAGCGATTAGGCCAGTATACTACTAATAGTTTAGGAACACGCTGAGATGAAAAACTTGTCAAACTGAAAACTGACAAGTGACAACAGTTTTGGCGGCCATGTTGATTTCAAACTTCTTCTACTTTTTTTTTTTTTTTTTTTCTTCTTTTTTGGCAACTTGACACAAAGGATGTGTATATTGTGCCACAGACAAGGTAAAAAGGTAAGGAATATGGCGGGAAAACCATATTCCTCCTATTATAATTTTCATCATCGTTTTCATGTATCGTCAGGTCTAAAGTCTAGTCAAAGTCTAAGTAAAAGTCAATACAGTCAAGGAGTCAAGTCGGTCGATTCAGTAAAGTGGTAGACGCTTTACTGAAACTTTCGATGGAGTTTCGGAGGGAACACAAAATAGCACGTTTCTGGATATTACATCACTTTCCTACACTTGTGCATGAACACGAATATCTAATGGTTAATATTCTACCAATATTACACATTAAAAACCCAGCTAACACAATTTTTAGGAAAATAATACAAAAACACAACAGCACTCTTTCACATGCCCGCCAAAACTCCCTTCTTCTACTTTTTATTGTTGGTGTGGTTTTTATTATTTTTTCCCAAATTGTGTTATTTGGGTCTTTGATGTTCATTATTGGTAAAATATTAGCCATGAAATACCCGTTATCTTGCACAAGTGCATGTAAGATGTTGTCAAAACCAAAATGTATAATTCCTGTGACATTTGGTGTGAATATCGGTAAATAGGGCTATTTCCTCCGTGAGTTTTAACTATAACATCGTTGTAATAACTTTGTTATCCTAGTCATTGGAATATTATGGCGTCTTTTTCAAATTGAAATGTATCAAGTTTTACATTCTTTTGCCCAGTTTTGTAGCAATTATTGATGGTATTCCCTGGTATTACCGATAGTTGTCTACCCATACGCCATCTAGTTACTAAAATGGAAACTGTTTGACAAATTAAAAAGTTAAGAAAATCCCTCATTGTCCGGGCAAGACGGCAAATGTAAGAGCGGCTCAGCATTATAACATGTACCGCTTCAATTTTTTAGAGGTATTTTTGAGGTATTTTCAGGGATTTTTTTACTCTTTAATTTTTTTAATTTATTGTCCGATTTACATAGATCTTGTGTAACATTTCAGGATGTATATAACATTTATAAATTCAAAGATTCTGACCTAAATTTGAAATATATAGTACAATAAAACATCCTGCATCAATTGATACCAAAAAATCAATACCTTACCGACAAGTTATGTGAAATAATTCCTTTTAAAATTTCCATGAATCATACGTAATTTTTGCCGGAAGTGGTACAATTTTTGAGAATTCGTCAGAATTGGGAACTTTGTATTGAAGATAAACGGCTAAAAAACTGCTTATCCATTTCTTTGTAAGATTTGCGATTTTTTAACCCAAAAAAAAAGTGGGATCACCGGTGGTTCTGCGGAAATATTTCAAATTGAAATTGATGAAAACTTTCCTTCGAAAAGTAATGGCGATACAGCTGTTAGATTAGACATATTCGTTTCATTTCAATGCGCATGTTCAGCTTTCGCGCATGTGCATTAACAGTCTGTCAGATTTTGGCACATGACACTAAAACTGACACTGAGTTTGTTCGTTTCGCATGCGCAAAGGCGCATGCGAAACGAACACGACCATTGACGAGCATTGTGTTTGCGGTGGTCAAATTACATCTCAATTTTTTTCAATAATAATTAAATATTGAATAATTCCTTAAAAACCGATTATAAATAATCATTATAACTAATAATAAGTGTCTGAGTGTCCAATTTTTTTCATATTTAGCACTTTCATAATTTAATTGGATGTAAGGTGGATTGGAGTAACTTCGGAGTAAGAAACAAAAAATGGGGATATTTCGAAAATGGCAAATAATTACCAAACAGAAAGTAATTTTGAGCTCTGGCCACATTTACCAAGACGTCAATTTAATCACCTCCCCCCTAAGACCATTGATCCTTCATCTTAGCCTCCCCCGCTTCCTTTCCCTCGAGCCGTCAGCCAGGAGTACGTGTGCGCTAAGTTCATTTTTTCGCGCCAAGTGCAATTTTATGATTTTTTGTAGTTTTGTTATTCGGGGATTTATTTTTTGGGATTATCGAAATTACCCCGTTTTGTTTTACACAGAAATTAGGTAAATTACGTAATAACTTGTTTGTTTTAAATAAGCTTTGACGTTTTTTGCTTTCTTAAGAATATGTAATGTTGGTCTAGCTGTGATTTTTAACAAACATTCTAAATAGCCCCAGTGGGGTAAATTTGCTAACGAAATTTCCCCAATAATTTTTTCATAGTCTTTTGCAGGGGTGCGCAACATATAAAATATTTACCTGCCTTTAACAACAAACATAAACGAATGAAAATACAAAGTCCAAACTTGACTCGACTCATACAAATCATGTCGATTTTCGACATTGAGAGGTTTAAAACGTATTTTTGAATAGACATGTAGAATCAATTTTTATTGTTATTAAAATAAAAATAAAAACAGTTTTAATGTATAATCCGGGTTCCCAAAAACATTTTTTTTATTAGTATCCAGCAAATGTTTCGTGAGTAGCTTCATTTTGATAAGACGAACAACAATTTCCTTTGCGTAAATTCTCGAAAGTGGTAGCTAACAGAGATAGAAAGGATTTAAATTTTAATATTTCTATTTCATGGTCCTAAAATATGGATTGTTCTATATTTTGTAGGACAAGGTTACTCTTGAATATTAAAACTGTGTACCTATTAACCTATCAATATAAGTACAAAAAATCAGCTCGTTAGTTTTAGTCTTTTTAGTTCATTAATCAACAAAACTTGGTTGACTAATGAACCCTAAAACACAACCCTAACCAGCTGATTTTTGTATATTGATAGGTTAATAGTTCTATCTCTGTTAGCTACCACTTTCAAGAATTTACGCAGAGGAAATTGTTGTTCGTCTTATCAAAATGAAGCTACTCACAAAAAATTAGCTTGATTGTAATAAAAAAAATCGTTCTAGGGAACCTGTGCGACTATATAAAAATGGTTTAAATGAAGAAGCCACTTTTATTATTTGCAGGTGTCAACTGCTCGGGAGCTGATTGCTGACTTGGTTTTTAAATGCAGAGCTAAGGCGCGCCTTTCCTCTGCAATTGAAAACTATTTCCTTTTTTTAATTTAGTTTTAATTTTGATTTAGCAATTTACGAGACTGGGTAAAAAATATTTTTATTTTTAACAAAAAATGTGTTCCTATTTTATTTCGTTAGTAATAGTTTTGCTGGGTATTAAATTTAAATAAATACAATAATATTATCTAGTGTTGGCTTTTTTATTGTTCTTATCTATTTACTTCTTTGCTCCAAATGTTAAGGACATCTGCGTCCCCGATGGGGTAATTTCGAAAATTTTTCAGTCTAAAACTTAGTTTGGTGTATTTAGCTTGTATACACAATGTTTTTGTATGGGGTAAAATAGAATAAAAAAATAAATGTGTGCCTTAAATGTATTTTTACATTAGGTCGTGTTTCGCTGTTATTCGAAATTACCCCTTGAGTTTTCGAAATTACCCATGAAAAATAAAAATAGGGTTTATATTTTAAAGGGGTAGTTATACCAGAATCCGTAAATACTTTTAATCTGTTTATTATAACTGAAATGTTAGAGTTATAGTTAAAAATATATTCAATTCGTTTTCTAAAGTTGAAACAATGACACAATAGCCTCACTCTTTCAAAAAGTTTACGAGATTACCCCAATGCACCTTACTACAGAATTTGACCTTATATACATCCTTAATCCATCCAATAAAATTAATTTTTTGAAATCATACTAGGTCATTACTAGGTACATACCTAGTAATGACCTAGTATGATTTCAAAAAATCTGAATCTTTAGATGAAGACGAAATATTAACTTTTAATAAAAATATTTTGAAACATCAAAGCGCACGGACGTGCGCCGCCAAGTTCCAGCAGGCCGCGCGCATGCCGTGCACTATTTACACGAACGGTTTCGACGCACTTTTGACCCCCCCCTGTAGCTCAGTAACTATTGCAAGTGCAAAGATAAAATTATACGTACGAAATTATATACTAGTACTTACGCAATATACCAAATTTCATAGATATAGCGTTGTTACATCCTGAAATATGTCCTTGTAAAAATAGCAAATTTTGGCACTGACTCACTGACCGGTAATCAAAACCTCTAGGCCACTTCTAATTGTCCTAGCGCTATGAAATTTGGCACGCAGGTTGGGTTTTATATGTAGATTAACAAAAAATTGAGAAATTTAAGAAATCGGTCAAGCGTGAGTCGGCTCGTCTACGAATTTTAGGAAAAATTTCTTATGTTACAGTGAATACGTGTGGGAGGAGGAGAGAAGCGTTTAAAAATATTGTCATGTATAATGCACACTGTATAGCTTATAAATAAATACTGCTACATTAAAAATTTGGCTTCTATTGATAGGTTAACAAATACCACTAGCGCAATCTATCGAAAATATTGTTTATAAAATACTTTCAATAGATGGCGCTAGCAAAGTTACTTTGAAACGCAGAATGACTTAGATTAACAATACATGCGGGTGTGGCACTATAAAAATAGACCGTACGATTTCTTGAAAAAAAGTATTAAAATCCCACCAAAAACATACCTGTTAAAAATGGGGCCAAGTTCCTATTGGCTAATTATTCGCCTTAAAAAAGAGTTGAAATCCAATACAATGCCAAGTTTAGATGCACTTCAAAATCGATCATAATCATCATCATCAACAGCCTGATCCTTAATACTTCTAAATTGGAACTTGGCAGGTTTTCATGATATACAATACCCGGCAATAAATATTGCACATCGACCTTTGAAAAGAGACATTCGGCTAATTTCGGTTTCATAGAGCGTTATCTTTGTAGCACACACCTATTTGATATTATGTCAGTTGTTGTTCAAATTCAATAGAGTGCAGTCGCGTCCAGTTCAAAATATATATCTAGAGTTGTTAACACCCCTAAATTTGCTACAGCTGTAATTTTCCAAAAGAATTTTAAATACGTAAACATAATTTGAACACCCCTTTTTATTTTATTTTACCCGAATGTAAAGCCATAACTTATAGAAAATTTGGTGTATTTTATACAAATAATAATAAAATTGTCAAAAGAAGCAAACCTTAATTGTTTTAACAGCTCCTAATATATACCGGACTTTTTGTATTTCGTGCGTAAGAGATAACGCTCTACAAAACCGAAACTAGCCGACTGTCACTTTCCAAAGGTCGATGTGCAATATTTATTGCCGGGTACTGTACGTAGCATTTGATTAATTGCATTATAAATATTTGGTATTTATGTGATCAAATCAACCTGCCAAGTTCAAATTTAGAAGTATTAAGGATCAGGCTATTGATGATGATGATTATGATCGATTTTGAAGTGCATCTAAAATTGGCATTGGATTGGATTTCAACTCTTTTTTAAGACGAATAATTAGCCAATAGGAACTTGGCCCCATTTTTAACAGGTATGTTTTTGGTGGGATATTATATTACAGTATATTATTTCTTAATCATGAATGTATATTTATATATATTGTGGGTATAATGTGTGGAGGCCCAAGGAAGATCTTCCGACCGATCGAGGTGGTATGCTCGGTCAGGCCGAAGCCCACGTGATACATTTCAGCTGTCGTATATCCGCCGCGCTTAGAAAACTTCGATAGCGCGATGCAGGAATGTTAGGCGAATTGTGGGTCCGCCACATCACTCCCCCCCGAAGACCGGAGGTCGAATCTTGAAGTCTTGTTTTTAGGGGAAAAATAGATTTAAATATAAGTTCACGCCTCAAGACGACTCAACATGTCGCGGATCGTCAAACGTACTGCTACGCTTCAAACGCCTCGCGGCCTCGCCTCTTTTGAAGTGGGACACTGTACCGGCTCAGTACGAAAAAGTGGCACCTCTTACATCCTCGTATAAAATTCATGTCCTACCCAACACTAACCTACTTGGGAAATCTAATGAGCAGATAACCTAAAGTTATAGTAGTGCCAGCTACTTCAGGGTCCAAAAACACCCAGTCACAGGAAGTTAATAAAACGCTTTATAGCTTAAAAGCTTTTATTACAAAAACATCATCGTCCTTCTCTAAACTCTCTGATCCATTTGTTGATGTTCTGTTTGTGGATGGTTCTGGCCATGAGCACTGACGGTGGGTCGTGGGGGTTGCTTGGCATCAGATCGAGATGGTGAGCGGTGTCGATCAGCACCACTGCGACCACTGAGCTACTGACGCTGTTGAGGACTCCACCTGAAGACAATAAAGTAATATTTAGGAAGAAGGTAATTCGGTGAAATAATAAAAAGTAAAAACATAATATTGTCATCTAGGCTCATATCATCATTAACTATTCTTCAAGGTATATTTTATATCCAGTAAGGTGCTTATGACGATGATCTTGCTGTCTTATACTTACAGTTATGGCTCCCATCACTGCCTGTTTTTACTTTTTAGACAGCTTTAAAGTGTAGGTATGTAGGAGTCACTTTAGTCCCTCACTATTAAGTCTCCGGGTTGCACTAGTAAAACCAATAAGTGATATTAACTTGGCCTTTATTATCCCAAAACTAAAACCCGTATATTCAGACAAGGCCTCGCGCAGTGACTGCCCGTCGTCTCTAGCATACGTCGTCTCCCATACACAAAACTGCTGACACTCGCACATTCATACATACATGGTCCCTACGGGTACTTAAACCAGGACCGGGTAGGCGGTCGCGGTAGCCTGAAGTTTTGTCTAACAAAATATACATAATATTATGTGTAGCAAAATCCAAGCTAATAGTTTATTTTCTTTATTCCTTCTTTCTTCAAGCAAGGGCAAGGGAGCTGTCGATTGCCGAATAGTTTACTCACCTCCAGCCCAAGGATCTAACAGGCCATTGCTGAAGACAATATTGGATGCGGCCTTGAGGTTGTCGCCGCCATATTGTATCCTGGCGCTGTCGGGGCGCGGCCACACGTTGTATTTCCTGTGGCAGTCGGCGGCGAACTCGGTGTAGTTCCACGCGTGCGGCTCGAACATGTCCTCCCGCCCAGTCGAGCACATCGGCATCACCATCTCTGTGCATGCCTGCAACAAAAGTAATTATAATCATAGCGTGCACAAATTACGTGAGGTTTTGAATTTTTTAACCTCCCCCCCTCCCCCCTGGTGAGATTTCGTAAGATTTTATTCAACCCTCCCTCCGCCCCAAATCTCACGTGAAAGGGGTACGAAGATTTTGGCCGACCTACTTGTCCGCCATTTTGATTTTTTTTTAAATCGCGTTCACGAATAGTTCTTTGAAAAATGGATAGCTAACATCAATACAAACAAAAAATAATCTTGGTCAAAACCGTGTAAAGTGTCACATTTCGAAGATATGAGCTGTCAAAGTTTTACCATTGGAAATAAATATTTTAGATATTGCAACTCTAAGGCATGGTTAAACCAAGTGGTTTCTCTTCTATGAAATAGTAGCCACTCTGTAACACGCCGTCGCGTGATGACAAAGTGCAATCTAGCTCAAACAATAATTTTTATCAACTACATACCTAATGAGAAACTCGCGACGGCGTGTTACAGAGTGGCTACTGTTTCATAGACGAGAAATCACTTGGAATAACCATGCCTTAGAGCAGCGGTCGGCAACACGCGGCCCGCGGGCCGCATGCGGCCCGCGAATGTTTTGAGAATAAGTTATAAGTATCAAAAAGTAAAAACAATGTTTTCTAATATTGCCATCGTTATCGCAACTTAATCTTACTTTAACAGCTCACTTTTTACTAGTGCCATAGGTACATCAGAGAGGTTGAACTTTTTTTAAATTGTGGTTTGCCCTCATTATGCATAGGTATTGGGCTTCTAGGGTTAAAATATTATGCCTGCGGCCCGCCTCTAGTTTGTTTTGCCACCTTGTGGTCCTTGCCTGCCAAAAGGTTGCCGACCGCTGCCTTAGAGTTGCAATATCTTATTGTATTTATTTCCAATGGTAAAACTTTGGCAGCTCATATCTTCGAAATGTGACACTTTACACGGTTTTGTCCAAGATTATTTTTTGTTTGTATTGATGTTAGCTATCCATTTTTCAAAGAATTATACGTGAACGCGATTTAAAAAAAAATCAAAATGGCGGACGTGTTGGTCGACCAGGCTCCATACAAAAATCTTCATACCCCTTTTCAAAATGTGGGTTTCTTACCTAAGCGTTTGGTTTGTCAGTCAGTAGATTTTCTTTCGAACGAATTTATAAATGATCTTTATTATTTTATATTGATTAATCGTATGACATTTGTTACGCATTAGGAACAAGGAATATTGCAGAATGCACCGTTGCGTCCCGCTTCTCAGGGTGCTTGCTCAGTAAGTATAGTGTGTGTGGCAAAGTGCGCCACCCCGGAAAGTGCGCTATATTATAATAATATAGCTATTTTTCCATAAGGCCCAGATTTAGATACTGATTAGAGATTATTATCTACGCGTGGCGCACTTTGCCACACTCGAGCTATAGAGGTATATTAGGCATAAGGCAATAATATTACAAGAGCATGAACTATCATCGAACTGCATTTCCTTACCTGATAATCCCATCCAGAGGCATCTAGGTTGCCGAAATTGTCGCCCATCCTGTAGTCCACACATTTGTTTTTGCCATTGTAGTTTGAGTACGTCTGGATCACTTTGCCGATACCCTAAAATAATGAGCAAAATTAATTCCATCTGAGATTAATAATAACTAGCCCTTTCAGATATTAAGGCTGTACCTATAGGTATATGCAAATGCTGGTGCCAGCCCAAACCGTAAATAAAAAAGTAAAAGGTAAATATTGGATACTCGTAAATTTTACATTTGTCTGGGGCTGTTTCACCACTTCCTGATATGTGCCGGATAGGATATCCACAAATTTTCTGACAGGCCTTTAGTATAACAAACCTCCAAGAGCTTGTCTCCCTCCAGCTTAGTGCTGAGGTACTGGCAGGCGACCCTGACGGGCTGCGCGGGGAGCGGCATGAGGAAGTCGGACGCGTAGGGATAGTTCACCATCGCCAGCGTCTCGTACATTGACTTTAGGAAATCCAGCAGCGTCTCCACGTCGGTGGAGTTCTTCACTGGATCGCAGAGGTTCCAGCTCTTCTTTAGCGCGTCAGAATTATTTTGGGCTTGGAGGTAGGTCCTGATGAAAAAAAATGTGTAAGTTATAGTACTCAGTAACCTATAATTGTTCTAATTTTGATTCTAGATATTATTATTGGGTACCTACGTACATGCGATTTGGTATAAATATAGAGTACCTAACTCCTAAGTAGGCCGTGTAGAGTGTAGAAGAAGAAGAAGGACATGGCTACATTTTTATTGCAAGAAAATGTATTCCGCTCCCGCAGGATTTTAATCGTTTGAATTCAAATGACGTAGAATACGTAACTGGAAAATCTAGTAATTTTGAATTTTCTATAAGTATTTTAAATAAATATTATTAACAACGCGACAAGCTATACATATTATATATAGACACACAATTAACACACTGCATAGGTATACACTTTCCAGACCAAGCCAATACCTTTGGACTGTAGGCAGGTTGATCCAAAAGTCAAAACTTAAAAAGTCTGTAATATAAGTAGGTAAGTACTTACTATTAAGTACTTACCTCAAAACCTTCCACGACTTCCGTATGTTATCGGTGCAGTTCTGGTTGGCGACCTTGAAGCTGGAGGTGACGATCCTGTCGAAGGCGCCGCAGGGCACCATGCCGGGGTACATGTGGATGGGGGCAGAGGCAGCGATAGCTCCCGTCACCAGGTGGGGGTACTTGATGCGGAAGTACGCGGACAGCATGCCACCGTATGACCCTGGACAGTCAGTCACAAGGATTAAAGTATTGCTCCACCAGAGAAATTGATTCACAGATATGGTGCTATTTGTGTTAGGTAATTGACGTCGTATCAAATATGAATGTCGCGTGATTCCTGATATTCTGTTGACGGGACTCGACGTATTATAGTCGGACTATTACATTAGGTCCGCCTAATGGAAGTGCCTATGGAAATAAGGAGGAGTTCTGGCCGATTGGAGTCGTCTACAGGAGGTTCCGAGGACTTAGTGTTAGTTTTAGTATAAATGCTATGTAAGTATGTTAGTTTATAAGGTAGGTATATATATAATATGGGCCAAGATGCCTGATTTAAATAAATAAATAAAAAGTAACCGCTGCTGTTGGCGATCCCGTTACTTTTTATGCGTGAAGAAGCAACAAACGGAAGGACACACTTTTGCATTTATAAATAATATTAGCAAGGAACTCATAGCCCCTGGGCAACCACAGAGCAACAGATAGGGAATCTGTATACAAAGCAACCACTGACCTCCATTATACAAGTACGCTAATGGAGGTCAGTGAAAGCAACAGATTGAGAAAGGGAATCGGTATACAAAGCAACCACTGACCTCAATTATACAAGTACACTAATGGAGGTCAGTGAAAGCAACAGATTGAGAAAGGGAATCTGTATACAAAGCAACCACTGACCTCCATTATACAAGTACGCTAATGGAGGTCAGTGAAAGCAACAGATTGAGAAAGGGAATCTGTATACAAAGCAACCACTGACCTCCATTATACAAGTACGCTAATGAAGGTCAGTGAAAGCAACAGATTGAGAAAGGGAATCTGTATACAAAGCAATCACTGACCTCCATTATACAAGTACGCTAATGGAGGTCAGTGAAAGCAACAGATTGAGAAAGGGAATCTGTATACAAAGCAACCACTGACCTCCATTATACAAGTACGCTAATGGAGGTCAGTGAAAGCAACAGATTGAGAAAGGGAATCTGTATACAAAGCAACCACTGACCTCCATTATACAAGTACGCTAATGGAGGTCAGTGAAAGCAACAGATTGAGAAAGGGAATCTGTATACAAAGCAACCACTGACCTCCATTATACAAGTACGCTAATGGAGGTCAGTGAAAGCAACAGATTGAGAAAGGGAATCTGTCATGTTCTCCCTGAAATCTATCAGTATTTCCTTCTCATTTTTTCTCTGGTCATGATAAGCCACACCACAATGTTATTACCTCCAAAAGCGACAACGGGGTATCTGTTATGGCCACCCTGGAGATAGTTGATGAGGTCGGCGTAATCGGCAAGCGCCTGTGCCGCCGTCAGGTAGCCGATGTGCTCGTTGTTCAGCGATTTATTGCCGAAGGGCATGGACTCGCCGTAGTACCTGCGGGAAAGAGATACAATACTATTTACTTTTCTTTCTCTCAAAAACTGCCACTTTACACAGTTATAGTACAATCATTTGGTGCTTAAAAGGGGGTTAAGTACCTGAAAAGTTTTCCGAGAGTTTCGAAAATTCGTGATTTTATAGATTTCGACGCGTTCTTTTCGAATTTTCACTTTGCCACCTCGTAACTTTGCCGCTCGCACCGCCATATTGGAAAAATGGAGCTCAAATACAGTTTTTTGAGAATAACTCCGTTCCAACTCATTTTACGATGAAAATAGTTATGTAATACATTACACTAGAGTAAATTTCCTACACTTTATGTAGTACTTAACCGTTTTTTTGTAAAATCAGTAATTTACGTACTTTCCAGGTAAAACTACCAAATGACTGCAGTAGTACAGGCTAAGAACACCCTGGATCGTAATTTATTATTATCAGCTTTGAAACAAAAAGGAACTAGATCACACTATTGTGATGGATGGGCCTATGCCCATCCGTTTGGAATTTGGATGCTACGATGTCACGGATAGACAGACAAGTTAAAAACTTAAAACCCTCTGCTTTCGTCGGGGGTTAAAAACAATAGCAGGCGGTGGCGCGTAATTTTATTGGAATTTGTCAAAAAGACCCTTAACTCTCTTTAAATACCTATATTTACTTAAAAAACAAAGGAATAATTATTTAAAAAAATACCTGTGTTCAGCAAATACGAGTTTGGCCTTGTACTCCTCAGCAATATCCCACATGAACCCTGTATGTTGCGCAAACAGCTCGATCTGACCCTGGAAAAAAATACAAAAACCAATGGATCATATTATATATTTTTTTTATTTAATAAGGGGGCAAACGACCAAACGGGTCCCCTGATGGTAAGCAACTACCGTCGCCCATGGATACTCGCAACATCAGAAGAGCTGCAGGTGCGTTGCCGGCCTTTTAAGAGGGAATACGCTCTACGTTCCAGAGTTTTACAGTGCGCGGCAGAAAGTTACGCGAAAAACGCACTGTGGAAGACTGCCACTCATCAAGGTGATGAGGATGGTATGTTTTTCGCGTAGGACGATGGCGAAAAGTTGCAGGTGGTATGATTCCGAATAATTCCTCAGAGCACTCCCCGTGATACAACCGATAGAGGATGCAGAGTGAAGCTACATCTCGGCGTACTTCCAAGGGGTCCAAGCTGTTTGAAACACTATGGCAGTCAACAATTCGAGCGGCCCTTCGTTGGATACGATCCAGAGGGAGCAGTTGGTACTTTGGCGCCCCTGCCCAGAGATAAGAACAATATTTCATATGAGGCCGAACCTGCGCCTTGTAGGCGTTGGTCCGGACTGAAGTACTGTCTCGCTAAATAATAAACACTGACTGCAGGCGTCGATCACAAAATGTTTTTATTTTCAATCTTGGCGTAAACGTTGGATTATTAATAAAGTAACTCGCATCTCAGAAAAATACAATAATGTATTTCACAAACAAAATATTATGAGGCACACGAAAGTTCATGTAGGAAGAACTTACTTATTAGTACTACCAGTGGCGTCGTTTTGCATGGTGGACATATTAATTAATTGTAAACATTTAATAAACAGTTGGTTCACCGACCTTTTAATAGTTACAGCGGAAATAAATATATGGTACAGTCATCAAATAACTGATTATGCTTAATTGATAAACATATTATACCTGAGTGCTTTTCGTAAACTTTAGTTTAAATGTTAGCTTATATTATCATTTATGAGGAAAATTATTGCAAGAGTCGACATTCTACGGCTATTAAGTTAGCTACAGACTATTGTTATAATTAAATAGATTTATAATCACATAAACTGTTAGACATGATAGAAACAAGTTATGAAATTGATTCATAATGAACCAATATATGATACAGCGATGACAAAAGTACTGTAGACTCTGGTAGAACATTCTGCATAATATTCATCTATGATTGTTCATAATCGACGTCGGTTGCAGCTTGCCATACTTTCGCAATCTTAGTGGCAATCATCAATCATGATTGTCCATCATATCCTAAGTCCTAACATAGAATAGAGCCTTAAGATGTTCCTTTAATTTACATTTTATTTACATATTTTAATATTTTTCTGTTTCGTTATGATGGGTTTATCACTTTATCAGTCACACATAAACATAACAGGCATCATAGTCTGCAAATACGTAATATATTTGCTACAGCAATTAGCACATTGAAATGTGGTCACAGAGTCATAAAGTGTAACTATACTCAATACCTATATTATACAAAAATCTGGGTTGTAGAGATGACAAATACTTAATACGCGTTATGAATTCAGACTGCAGAGCATTATGCATGCTAAACTTACCAAAGACTATACCTATTACCTGCTGCATACCAAAAACACCTAAAGTAATCAATTGTGTATGACTGTACGAGAGGTTAAATAGCCTGTAAGCTTCGGCGGTCCTATCGTACTAAAAATTTACGTTACTAGCGCTCTAGATATAGTGCAGTCGCCAGAGGTTTTAACCTCTGAAAATTGTGTCATCAGTGTCATTTTCTTTTTTACACTATAACTTGCAAAGTTTACCAAATTTATTTTTGTGCTTTTAATTTTTTAGTTACTTAATTAAAAAATTAATATTTCACCATATAAAACCTTTTTTTTTGTTCCTGTTATTTAATGACTCTTATTCGATTGTTTACGTTGAAAATTAACCAAATACACAATTTTTGAAAAAGAAAGCTTGCTTTCCTAAGCTAAATACTACTACTACTATAACTAACTATAAGGTTTTTGCAAAGTTTTTAGAGATTAACGCTCGTCGTAACCAAGATAAAAGGGTTTGGGTGGATTTAAGGGTTGTAACGAAAAGTGTGTTAAACTTACTTGCTGTGCGTATTTAATTTTTAGAGAAATGATAACTTTTAAGTACTTAAAAACGTTTAAATATCTCCAAAAATGTGTAAAATAGACCGAAAATATATTTCTATATTTGTTGAGAATTTATTTAAATGAGAGCTAAAACATTAAATGCATCGACGAATGAAAGACTTTTTCTAGACTTTGAAATATATATAAACTTCCTACTTAAAGCCAGAAAAAAAATTGGGTGCTACAAATTTCACGTACATACTAAAGACGCATGCTGCGAATAATAATACAGATTTTCTTCGAAATATCCGTGAAAAGTTTGTGCTACATTTTCAGAAAATTTTATAAAGTAAGAGCTAAAAAGTTATACACATTAAGAAATAGAAGGCTTTGTTAAACCTAAAAATAATCTTAAACTTCCTATTTAAAAACAAAGAAAAATAAGAATACCATTTAGCTGGCGAGGCACACAACAAGCACATTTGGAGGTATGCTTATCTACATACAAAAATATTAATTTTAAATCTAAATTATATATTATTTCAACTTATTTCCTTTCTTTGGAATATAAGCAACGATACAAATCAAAAAAATAATAATATATTTTATTATTTAGCTATATATTTAAAAGAAAGAAATATGCAAATTTTCTTCAAAATTTTACGGTTAATGAGTTTACTTGAAGTGGAAGAGAATAAAATAAAAATCAAAAGCACAACTTTTCAATAGGTAAGCTTTATTATTTATGTTATCAGCTACACATTCCTTTTTTTCTTTCCAATTTTCATCCACTATTGCAAAAATCGGAGGTTTGCACGATTTTTACGCTCTGGGAACTCTACTAATATAGCTCTAGCAATGACTTTAAAAGAACCTTACCCTATTCCAAAACTCACATAAACTTACTTACCTCATTTCCAGTGTAGAAGAAGATGGGTCCACCGCCGGCGTCCCAATGCGTTTTGTTCACCAAATACTTGATCTTGAACGTTTCATTCCTCTGGAAGCTGAAGTGGTCCAGGGGCACCTCGAACCACTTGGTCGTGTAGTTGTACTTCCCCTGGACGGCAGCAGCCGCCAGGGTAATGAGGAGCAGACGCAGCATGACTGCTCGGTAGCACGACAGACGCGATAATGGTGAGTGATGCCCATAATGAGTACAGTCGAGGTGACAAATGCATAGTAAATATTAAATATTAAATACTTGTGTTAGAATGTGAAGAGTAATAACTACTTGTGATAGTAATAAGGATGATATTAAATAAGCTAATAAATTATTAAATAATTATTAATTATACTTTCAATTCAATGAATGTAGTGGCAAGTAACTAGTTACAGTAGAGAAGCGATTATACATACCTACAGCCTACAGTACACAAAAGTAGTTACTACTTAAAAGTAGTTAAGTACTACTTTTGTCAGTAAAAGCACACAATATACAGGGTGCAATTAAACCTTCCTGCCAAATTTTGATATATTGATCCTTGTTAAAAATAAAAATAAACGTATTTTTTCTTTTAAGCGCATCACACACGGTGAAGATACGTTAATATTGAAAATATGTTTATTTTCTTACGAGTCTGCGTTGGTGCCACACGTATTCCTTGTTAGAGTTCTATATACAGGGTGATTGACTATGAGTGATACTGCCTTACTTCTTGATTTGTTAGACAGCTCCTCAGACGATGATTCTGATATAGAATGTGAAATGCAGATTGCGATAGCACATTCCAGAAGGAGAAAAATTTGGATAGAGCCTCACATGAAGAAGAGAAAAACTTGCGGTGAATTTAACCTTTATCAAGATCTGTCAACGAAGAAGTTTCAAGAGTATTTTAGAAATTCAAGAGAAACATCGTCCGATCACCAATGAGCCCGCGCGCTGCCCGACACAAAAACACCCTGTATTCACAAAAATTTATATTTCGCATCTTAAGATAACATATTAAGATACGAAATATATATTTCGTATCTTAAGATAAAATATTAAGATCCGAAATATATATTTCCATATCGCTCGGTATCTTAAGATACAAAAGATAAAATATATATTAACTTCGTCGTGTGTGATGGTTCGAGACCATTCTGCAACGATTTTAAATGGGATAAAAAATATCATTGAAAAAAAATAACAGCCAAAGTTTTTTGGTTAAATGGACAATCCTAATGATACCTGAGCCCTGGAAAAAATTTGGCAGGAAGGTTTAATTGCACCCTGTATATTAGTAGTACCAAGTGCATTAAGGTAATGGTATTTTGTACAGGTGTACTAAACATAATTAGGCATTACAACATTAATAGGTATTAACTATTATTATACATAATTTATTCTTTAAAAAGTCTAAACTATGACAATTAACGTTTTCAATGGATTAAAATTTAAATCATCAAAATAAACACTTTGACCGTGACTGCTCTGGGTAAAACGCAATCATCAGTTTCCGATATCCGATCCCGGCCAAGATTAGCGGCCAAGCATTGTCTCCGGTAGTACCTACTTGATCATGTTACAAGTACCAATGCAATTACTTTGTAATCGAGTTATTATAAACATTATTTATAGTTCATTTGTTGATAAGAATAGTTTAGCTATACATATAATAACAATTTTCCTGTTGGCGTTGTATACATTAACAGTTCTAATAGAAATACTTTTCAATATCAAGGTTTTGCCTTTTAAAAAGATAAATTGCAGGAAATGCCCATTTAGTTAGACCCGCCATGCCCACAGTAAATAGATGCTGTTAAATATGTGTATTAAGAGTCCGTATACGAAATTTTGCCGATTTCGCTCATTTAACAGACGTGATTTAACAGTTAAAATACAGTATTTCTATAAGTTTTAATGCACAACATGTAAGATCATTTCAATTATAATCTAATGTTGGAGCTAGATTTTTTTTAAGTATCTTTAAATAATCCAACTCAAACCCGCGACAGTTTTGTGATTTTTGCTGTAAAAGGTTTAGAATATCACCTGTTTATGGATTGTATTGACGTCTTAGCGGTATGAAAAAAATACAATGTAAGTACTGTTAAGAAAGTCGTCTATACAATGTTGGAATTACTTTTTACCACTTTCATATAAAAACCCTTTAAAAACAGAAAACCTCTTAGATCTGCCCGCTAACTTGGCGATCGTCCTTTTTCACCTGGCATATGAAAGACGGGCGTGAGTGTGAAGAGAGCAGTAGAAAAGAGAGTAAGTACGGGCTCTTAATATGCGATTAGAAGACAAGAAAAATATAAATGGATAAATATTAAATACTAGTAAAATATTATAGAAATACAGTTTGAAGTTTGTTATACATATAACTTAGTGATATAGATTAGTTTTGTGTATTGATAAGTTAATAATTATGTTAAAAGCACGTACCCGCCAATAAACTTTTTAGTTTGGCGGGAAAATAGTTTAAGCCACTTTTGAATTTTTATTTTGAATAAACGATTTAATTTAAAAAAAAGTTAAAAAAACAGTTTTATAAAAAGAAGTTCCTAACTATTTTTTCATTTATCACTTGTGTAATCGACGGTACCGGTGTTATCGTTTTGCTCGACCCCTTGTACCGGAGTTCGCGCCAGTACAGATATTTAACGAGAGGGCTAAACATTGTGAAGAGTGCAGGGAGTCTTCCCTCTCACTCATACACAGTTCAATCATCATCAACTTTTGGTTGCGTAGACATTTGCAAGCAGTACCTACGGTCCTATATACTCCCCTACTAAATATCCCTATAGCTTGAAAATGTAGCGACTGATCTAAGGAAGCTCTTTAAAGCTGTAGCTTTCTACCAACCAAAAATAAATACATTATTATAATTATTATTGATCTATAGCTGTACTTCATAGTAAAAGGGAAAAATCGTATGTTTGTAGAAAATGTAGAGCACAATATACTTGAAGCGGTTTAATTTTATCGCCGTAGTCACAAGTCTCGTATAGATAACTGATGAGTTCATGGATTCATTCAGTTCCTTTCACATAACGTAGCCTATTGCATCAACCTAAATGTCTTTGCTTATCCTGAATTCTTTGCGTATCAATTAGATTAAGCCCAGGAGTTCCCTCCCTTATTGGGTTCACTATTGGAACATACTTCTGAAGGGTCATTGATCAGATGTTTCAGTTTTAACGTTTATATTTTCGTTTATCGTTTATATTTTATATCTTCAGATGGTTCGTTTGTCTAAGAAATTGGTACAGGCTTCAGAATCCTCAGTCAGATGTTTCGGTGGTCCTAGAACCACCAGTCCAGTCATCTCCATATGCGGCAGGTGTTGTCCTTTGATGCTGTGACGATGGCGTCGCCCGCGTACGAGAACGCGCAAGAGAATATCTCGCCCTCGTGACCTGACAGCACCTGGAGAAAAAGTATTGCGTTAATGATAAATGATACCAGTGTTTTCGGTGGATCAAAACGTTACATTATAACCGCACTCATGTCACTAAGAAAGAGATAAATGACTCGCTCTCAACATTGGATTGTTGCAAGGTTTTCCAAAAAATTGTAGAAAGAGTGTTGCTTTGGTCCTTGGCCATCAAAAATGGTTTTATTGTGGGTTATCCTAAGGCTCAATGTTTTCCCACCTGCAAGCAGTTTCCGGTGCTGGCGTTCCATATCCTGGCACTTCGGTCTGCAGAAGCAGTAAGCAGACATCCCCCAGCTGGACTGAAACACACCTGAAACGGGTAAAGGTAATGAGACTCTCTCAACCACTGATCTCTATTATACAAGTACGCTGGATCTCTGATACCCTTTGAAATGACAGCTATTTCTTGTGCCTATTTGAAGCGGAAGTAGCGCCCCAATTATTGGAGTTGAGAACTAAATCTGACGTAAAAATGACGTCTGAAAGCCGCCATATTGGCGCTGATAGCAGCAGTGAGAGTTATTGGTAAATTTAGTTCTCAGCCCCCATAATGGGTGCGCTGATTCCGCTTCAAATAGGCACAAAAAGCAGGTCGGTATCATCGATCCAGCGTACTTGTAAGTATAATAGAGATCAGTGCTCTCAACTCAACGCAGATTGTCAAAAAAAACCTTTTTTGACAATCTGCGTTGAGAGTTGATCTAGGTTTTTCAGTCTTGTTCTTTGCTATTTATGAGAGACAAAGGCATCACACTCTAATAACTATTATCGAAGTTCAACTTACCTTGGACACCTCCTCTCTGTGTCCCCTCATCACAGCCAGCTCTCTGAAATCGGTGACGTCGTACACCCTCGCGGATCCATCGCCGGAGCACGTCGCCAGCCGTGAGCCTGCCCAGTCGAAGCACACGTCTAGAACCTAAGAATCAGACGTAGTGGTAATTTTTGGTGTAAAGTTGTAAATACGCGGAAAACTTGAGGTGATCTCTACTGTACAGGACGTGAAGCTCCTTTAAAGAGACCCTTTGGAAGATTGGATAGAGAAATGGTACCTACAGAAGACAGCTACCATATTAAAGTAATGACACCATAATAAAATAAAATGACAAATTCAATATTTTTATGATATAAAAATATTGAATTTGTCATAATAGATACCTAGGGCCAACCCACACGTACCACAACTACACGACAACCATAACCACACCACAAATACATCACGTGGCCCGACCATATACCATATACCCGACGTATATTTCGTATTGTAAATGAACTGGACCATTCACACGTACCACATTTTGCAGTCGTTGTCGACCACTTGTCAGATAACTTGTCAGACGCAACCACGGCCGACCACATCGCAACCACATCGCAACCACATCGTAACCACGTCGTAACCACATCGCAACCACATCGCAACCACGCCGCAACCACATCGCAACAACGTTGCGTCGATGCAACGACAGTGCGCGCACACCGCCCGCGCTCTTCCCCCCCTCCGTTTCATTGACTTTCGTACGTATCGCAACCACATCGTAACCACAGCGCAAGCACGTCGGCATTTTGTCGGTACCACAACGCAACTACAAAAAGCTGCAGCGACACCATTCACACGTAACCACAGCTCGACGACATTTTGTCGTTGCGATGTCGTGTGATTGTGGTACGTGTGGGTTGGCCCTTAGTAAGACTTTGAACCATCCCTCAGATTGAGCCCTACAAACCGAGCTCTGCATCCCGCGCTAACATACTGCTACTGTATGAACCACCACTCACCAGCCTTATAAACCTTATCCCTGTAATAAGGTATACCTCTCCAGCATGATCCTGAGCTGTGGCGAGGCAGGCCCTCTCCCTCGCGTCCCAGAGTCGTGCGCTGCCGTCCAGCGACGCCGAGCCCACCAGCCGCCCGTCCCAGTTCAGACGGACTCCTGATATCTCGCCACAGTGCCCCCGCAGCTCGCACACGCGCCTACGGATACATGCCCAGACACATACACGCCCTAGATCATTAGCACTTTGTTTTGTCACGCCCTGTATTAGAAACTAATGAGAACCGTAAAGCTGCTGTAGCTTTATGCATCTTCATCACCTTATGGAGATGAACAACAAGATGAAATTTGGATTACGTATAGGTTTACGTAGACGCATTTTCACTGACACGGAGCGGAGCCTAGCGGTGCCGAATTGACCAATCACAATGCTCGAAATCTTCGCTCCGCTTCTAAGCACGATTGGTCAATTCGGGCACCGTTAAGCTCTACTCCGCTCCGCTCCACTTCAGTGGAAATGCACCTTAATTTAGCACTGTTTGTTTTCTTCTGAGGTACACGGCATGATCCCATTCAAAGCACACATCATCTAAAAGCGCCTTTATGAAAAGAATAGCAATATCGTATTTGAATTATATAGAGGCAAAATGTAGGGTACACTAATATTTTCATTTTCTTGATTTAAACAACTTCCGTGACTATTCAGTACTTACTGTGGCTGCCTGGTGTCCCACAGAGCCACAGTGGTATCGAAGGAGCCGGTGACGAGTCGGCGGCCGTCGTTGGGGTCCAGCTGCAGGGAAACCACCTCTGCTGTATGACCAGCGAAGGTCTGGACCTCTGCACCTGTTGTCGATCAAGAAAAGTCTCGAAAATATATCATAGCAAGCCTGGAAGACGACCTGGATTTTGCGACCAAACCCAAGGAGGAAAGACCGACGACGTAAAAAATACGTAAAAAGTTTCTTAAAATATTATGATTCATGAATAGACCGTGATGAAATGAATAGCAAAAGAGATATTATGTAGCATTAAAACTACCGTTCTTTAAACTACCGTTTTATGCATGTAACATGTTTTAGTGTTCTTGCAAATCTGTCACCCTACTCACCAGTGTGCGCATCAAACAGCTTGGCCAGGTGGTCCATGGATGCTGTCACCACGAAATCCCTTTTGGGGCTGAACTCTGCTGCAACCACCTCTCCATTGTGACCCCATAGCGTCGCCAGACATTCCCCGGTGGCGGGATCCCAGATTTTGGAGGTTTTGTCGAAGGAGCCTGTGACTACGCGATCGCTGTGAGGAAAATGTAGTTTGTTAATATTTCAACTTGGTAGTAGTTTTTTTAAAGAATGGCTTTATTTACTCTACACATTTATAAATAACTCATTTGGAAGTATAGTTAGGTTAACGTAAGTGCATCTTGTAACACTTTAACACAATAATTATAAGACTACTAGGCCCGCTTTCACCGACCACTTCCTAACGCTGAGTGTCCTGTAGCGGCCATTAAGTGTATCTATCTTTCAAGATATAATTATTGCTTATGTGCTACGAATAACAGTACTTTAAAGTTCACTGCTCATGTGTCACCTACGTCCTTAGACCCTTAGAATATTGACTAAACATAAAGGTTTTCAAAAAATCGGCCAAATGCGAGTTGGACTCGCGCATGGAGGGTTCCGTACTGTTATAGAGCAAACATAGACCAAAAATTGTGTTCTTGTATGGGAGCCCCCCTTAATTTTTAATCTTATTTTAATATTATTCTTAAATATTGAAGTAGACATATAATTTGACGACCTCCGTGGCGCAGTGGTGAGCGCGTTGGTTGCTCAAGCCGGAGGTCGCGGGTTCGAGTCCCGCCGACGGAACAAAAAGTTTATAAAGTTCCTGGGTCATGAATGTGTATTAAATATGTGTATCATATAATAAAAAGCTTAAATATAATATGTATAGTATAAAAGTATTAAATATATTTCCGTTGTCTGGTACCTGTAACACAAGTCCTTCAGGTACTTACCACGGGGCCAGACTGACGAGGTGTGAAGCGTCCATACTCCATAGATACTATTTTTATTATAATATATTATTATTAATTACGGCCTCTATGAAAATATCAAGTGCCTACCTGTTGCCATTATTGATATCGAGCAAAAAAGGCCAAAAAAATTACGTTTGTTGTATGAGAGCACTCTTTAAATATTAATTTTATTTAGTTTTTAGTTTTTGTTATTATAGCGGCAACAGATATACACAATCTGTGAAAATTTCAGAACTCTAGCTATAACGGTTATTGAAATACAGCCTGGAGACAGACAGACATCGAAGTCTCATGAAGTCTCACGTTATTAGGGTCCCGTTTTCACCCTTTGGGTACGGAACCCTAAAAACGTGTCTGTACTCTGTGTTTCTTAACACAGAGTACAGACACGTTTTTAATACATGACCCTAAAAGGTCGCTGGGGATACTTAGCGTTAAAGGCAGTTGGTGAAAACGGGCATTAGAATCTTAAAATTCCTCCAAAACAAAAATATGTGTTTTACTCAAAAACTTGCTCGTCATTGTTGGTGTGAACTGTGAAGTATATCACCTTCACTGCGGCAAGTAAAATCTTAAACCTTCGTCTGGTGCGGCGGCGGGCCAAAGTGTGCCCCCAATGATTTTACCGCCAGTGCGGGGTAGGCCTTTCTCGACCCACCAGCACAAGCTTAGATTAAATTACTATAACTTTGCGGAAACATAATGTAGGTGTACAGTTTTTGGACTGTTGGAATAACCTTGAACCCAACTACTTTAGGTTTGATTCGCCTCGGGATCTGCCAAACAGGAAATGAGAAATAAACCAGGGAAAGTGGCGGGCCGATATCGACCCGAACCGCACTAGAAAGTATTTTTAGTAGAGATGGGAAAGACAAAAATAAGGGAATATCGAAAATATATATTTTTATTAATATATTTAAATTCCTGTCTTTAAAACACAAAGCCCGTTTTTGTTTGCACATTCTGCAGTATGTTTTATTTTCTTTTAATTTCTCTTTTGATTCGACACTCCTCATGGTTTCTCCCAGTTTTTCATATCACCCTGCACAATTTCTCCGTTTAACGCTCATCTCAAGGACATTATTTTTTGTTTCCTGCTATCGTCCGTTGTTAATTTTATAAAATGAATAATTATTGTATTTTAAAAAGATAAAACCGACTTCAAAATCGTACGTAATTGGGAATCAAAATTACCTATTTTAAACACTACTGAACCGATTTTGATGAACAGTATTCCCAAAGTTAAATAGTACCCAGCACGAAAAAAGAATTACTTTAATCGGACTAGTAGTTTCGAAGATGTACGAACACAAACATAAAAACATACGTGAATATGTATGTCACTTTAGAAATTTGTCACATTTGTTCAGATGCTGATAATATAGAGTAAAACATATCAAAACTAGGCAGTTCTGAAAATAATACATGCAATATACAGGTTGAATTGATAACATTTTTTTGAAGTCGGTTAAAAACGCGACGTACGTCAGCTACAACTTACGATAGATTGCACATCACTAACTGGCGAGGCGGACGCTCGGTGCGGTATCGGGTCGCTAACCGCCTGCTTATACGGCGGGCCGCAATAGGCCCACTGCCGCACTGAGTTGATTTTTGACACCTCCAGTGCGTGGTGGGCCGATAACGACCTGCCATAATTTTTTTATAGGAAATACCTATAATTTTAAACACAATCTCAAATATATATTTGCCTCTGTCGTACCTTTACAAACACCTGAGATAATCGTTCCGCACCGAGTGAGAGAACCTAGTTTTCTTCGTCCGCACCAGCTGAAATTCCGCGGCGGGCCGATTTCAGCCCGCCCCGCAGTGAAGGTGTTAATTCACATTATCATTCAGTCGGATGTGTCCCAAATTTAGTTGCAACATTGCACCCTCTCACCTTCTAACCTATATTCCAAAACAAGGGGTAATTGAAGTTCTGATGCTTCAACATTTTGGAGCAAGTTTCGAGACCGACCTACTAGCAAACGTAGTGATTGTATTTTCTTTGCTACCTACTTGCTACTAGTACTTACAATTGACATATCACATACAAACGCTGCGGGACATCGTTACAGAGGTTTATTGTAATAAATTTTAGGCAACTTTGAACTATCAACTTTACTATACTCAAGTCTTGACTTTGAACTATCATGTAGCGACTAAAATCTATTTGTATTTATAAGTACTATTTCCTTTCCTTATGGATTTTAATAAGGCACGTGTGTAGTCAATATTGTAAGTTGTAACTAATATGCTGAATCGCGCTACCAATGTTCGTCAAACTAGTATAGAAGCTATAGGGTTATATTTTAATGTGCTACAAAATATGACGATACACGGCGGTCGGCCACGCATACTCGCATAGGTTAGGTTATATTAATAGCCTATAGGTACGTCTGCTCTACTATTCCGACGTGGCAAATTAATTTCTGCAAGAAAGGTATCGAGGAAAACATTAGGCTTGTATGTGCGGTGTGCCAAAATCTTTCATAACTGAGCTGACCATAGGGGAGTGTTGAAGCCGACAGAGTAAACGACATTGTGGTGTCCGGCGAGCGCAGCCAGCTCCGCGCCCGTGTCCGCGTCCCACACGCGGCACGTGCGGTCGTAGCTGCCAGTCAGCACCCTGGACAAACATCATTATCAGTCATCAACATCGCTAGAATTTCTATCGTTCAATGGTGACTGCTTCACCTGAGTGCTCAAGCTGGGGGTCGCGGCATGCGAATGCGAGTCCCGCCCCGCCAATGAGACGTAACAAAAAGGTGCTTTAAAATGCGCGCACGGGACCAAGCAAATATTGTATACTAGATGACGCCCGCAACTCCGTTGCGCCAAAACTCGTTTATCGTGCGGGAACCGTACATTTTTCCGGGACAAAAAGTATCCTATGTCCTTTCCCGGGACTCAAAGTATCTCCATGCCAAATTTCAGCAAAATCGGTTCAGCGGTTTCGGCGTGAAGAGGTAACAGACAAATAGACACACTTTCGCATTTATAATATTAAGTATGGATTGTGAAACCTCCAAGGAGATCGATAGCGATAGGAATCTAACCAACTCTACTAGAGCAGTAGAAGGAAAGCCTTCAGCAAAATTAGCAGCAGTAAAAAGGATTTTCAATTGTGTATGCGTTTAAACGGCTAATGGCACTAATTGCTGCTTATCTTCTGCACCTCAAAATCTAGTTACCAAGCATTATTAAATACCAATTTTGCCAAGCGCATCAAAGACCAAAGTCTGCAAACCTTTTCCCAAGCTTGTCAAAGCATACGTTCGTCAGGGGCAGTATATGTGTCAGGAGCGTCTTGTACAGGTAGTATCTCTTGCCGGCGGGGCCCTCGTGCTCCAGCCTGGTCTTCAGAGTGATCAGACATTCCTCCAGCTGCACCCTCACGTCTTCCGTTAGGAGAGGCTCTGTGGCTAACAGACCTTCTGCAATCTGTTTGACGTTTGAACTGAAAGATGTTGAACAGTTTGATTCAAGAATGGTGTAAAACTAAAGATTTGAAAACACAGCATATTATGTGGCCACGTCAGCCACGTGTGCTCGACAAAATTCATCAAAACACAACGTCAATGTCATACTCCCAAACTCCTAAAGTCAAAATGGCCCCAAGGCTCAAATGGTACCGAAATGACAGTTTATTGGCCCGCTTTTGCATAGTAGAAGTTGCGAACTGATTAAAAACGTGAGCGTGCTAAAAGAACGACTGATAACAACGTAACAAGTTAAATCTTACTTGCTGTTCAAGTCCAACAGATCAATATCTTTGCTCCTCACCGCGCCTTTCCTGGAGTACTCCAGAATAATGCCAGGCGGATGGTATCGGAGGTGGATTTTCAATAATTTCATTTTTTATTCCATTTTGTGTTTTTCCCGGTGTAAACTGTAAAGTTGTCTGAAAGGATGACACCGTTTTGTCAATAAGGCGGTTGCTGGGGTTGAAGGAGGTTTGGCTTTACAACGTACGACACGACATGACGACATAATAATTATTAGGTAGGTACAGACTACAGGTACATGTACCTACAGGTAACAATATTGTATAATGTTTTACAACTATACTTATCCCACAAGTGGTAATTAAATAATAATTAAGTATAACTTTAATAAACGTTACATTGCTAAACCTTTCCTTCTCAAACACATGAATTATGAAATTCAAATTGTAATGCCCCATACGAGCACCGGTGATTGCGACAACAATAGAATAACAATAGATTTCCAAGAATCTGCGATAGAAGGATTCTTGTTTTGATAAAACACCCTTAAAACAGATGAAAAAATGACTAAACTAATAATACGTTTAGGTACTTTACTAAAGGTTTTTTACTTAAGTAATAGCGGGACGACTGTCACAATATGATCAATGCCATGAACAGTGAAATTGCACTGAAACCTAATCCTTAGGGTCAATTTAAACCACAACGCGACGCGTAAATGCATTTCGCGCATCACGCGTAGATCGTTGGTGTAGAGTGTAGACTGTAGAGTCTACACCAGCTATCCCCAACCCGCGGCCCGCGGGCCGCGCCGCCGCGTCCATTTTTAAATCGTTAATTTTGGGGAACGTTATTTTTTACCCTAAAAATTTTTGTTGCGGCCCGCGATTGGTACTAATATATATTCTGTGCCCGCGACAGCAAGACCGAAACATGTTTGTGGCTCGCAAGAAAAAAAGGTTAGGGACCACTGGCTACACTAACGATACGTCATAAGACAAATCGTGTGCTGTAAACAGCTGCAAGTGCATGTCCTTATAACTCCGGACAGGTGAACAAAAGCGAACGTCCCACTTCCTTTATCAGACCTATGACCTATCCCGAAATAGGTGACACGATATCGCCTTATCCCAGGGAAGGTGAAACGTGAATGAACATTTAGAGAAGTTTTAGAAGATGAAAACTTTAACAATGTTATGCACTTTTTTTGATGAGTATAAACTGTGGTAAAAAATGGATACTTTTGATGAAAAGCGGCGGAAAGAGTGTAGATGTACCGACGACGGCGCGGCACAGACTAGGAAGTAATACCACCCGGCCCGTACGGCCCCGCGAAAATGTATGCCTGCCCTGCTGTTTAGCTATGACTTGTCGGAGGAGTAGACCTGTGAGCTGTGGCCAGTTTCGCTAATGAAGATTGTTGAACACAGGGAGATTTTTTGCTATAGGGGAATTGTGCTTAAGATGACATAGTCAGATAAGACGACACATCGGCAAAATTCGTCGAAATAATAGTGCTGTCTGTGAACTTGTGACGTTTTATGGAGCACCTCAGTGTGCCCCTAGTAGCCCAACTTAGTATGCCGGACAGGGACCGGACTTTATAAAGTAATAAAGATTTTCCTAATTTTGATGAGAGAAAAATTTTCTTACACTTTTGTTTTGGGGTGAAAAAACGCATAAGGTCAGAATATTTTCTTATACTTAACAAATTGTTATTATGAACATGGATTATATATATATATATATATATATATATATATATATATATATATATATATATATATATATATATATATAATTGGAATCTCGGAATCGGCTCTAACGATTTTCATGAAATTTAGTATATAGGGGGTTTCGGGGGCGATAAATCGATCTAGCTAGGAATAATTTTCATAAAATGTCATTTTATGAGTGTTTTTTAAATTTTTTGAATACCGAGCGAAGCTCGGTCATATAGCTAGTATTAATGAAAGTGTGTTCTAACGTTAAGTATTTTTTTACAAAATTTATTTGTATACTCATTTGGTAAGATGACATACTAGACGTCGGCTTAAGATGACATACTACAGTTACTTATGTTTCTGCTAAATCGGTAACAGAAGCATTGTATATTTTTGACGATGATGAAGAACTTAAGAATCCTTACACTACTGACAACTAGAGGGATGATGATGCAGCTTGGAGTTACGTATTGTATAAGACGACATGTACCATCAAAGTCTCATAAATCATAGTATGTCGTCTTACCATATCGATGTGTCATCTTACACTCGTCGACCTGGCGTGCAATTTATGTTTTTTTTCACTGTTACCTATATTAAGTTCATTTTTCCAAAATTGTTTAATTTCGTTAGTTATGAATCATCTATTTATAAAAGTAAGTGACTGATCTCATGTGACTTATTTTATTTTAAATATTTACCTTCAAACAAAAGGTATGTCATCTTAAGCACAATTCCCCTACCCTACTCAGCGAACATGTTGGGCGAGTTTATTATGAAGTTGACAGTCGAGAATCGATATATCCAATATCCATACTTGATACTAATATTATAAAATATGCGAAAGTGTGTCTGTCTGTTTGTTACCTCTTCACGACCCAACCGCTGAACCGATTTTGCTGAAATTTGGCACAGTAATTTTATTTTATTTTTATTTTATTTATTTATTTAAATCAAGCATATTGGCCCATATTATATATACCTTACTAGCTGTTGCCCGCGACTTCGTCCGCGTGGACTTCAGTTTATAGCGCGCGGTGTCAACAAAATTGGTGTCAAATTTAAAAACTTTTTAAAACCCTGGTACCCCTTTAAATCAAAATACCCAAAAACAGCAGCTGTGCAGTGTGCACATAATATTTTATTTTTTTAAATTAAACTTTATTCCCCCCATTACACAACTTTAGCTTTACCTATAAACTATAGTTTATCATTGGTAGGTATAAGGTTACGTCACTGCATAGATAAAGTTATTTAATAACGTGTATAACAATCGAAAGAATCGAAAAATATTACTTAACATGGTACCATCACTTATAGAAAGACTAATGAGCAAGCGATAGCGCGATGTAGGCGACTCAAAGTGCCATCTGTTATGAATTTTTGGAACTAACTTATTTTTAACAAATTTACGCATTTTCACCCCCTTACAACCCCTTTTTCCAGCTAAAAAGTAGCCTATGTCCTTTCTCAGGCTTTAGACTGTGTACAAAATTTCATTACAATCGGTTCAGTAGTTTTGGCGTGAAAGCGAGACAGACAGACAGAGATAGTTTCGCATTTATAATATTAGTATAGAAGATAGACTAACATACATAACATTTATATTAAAACTAACACTAATCACTACACAAATATTGTCTGCGACGTGGGGCGCGACATGTTCGGAAGCCGTCCTCGGAACCTCCTGTAGACGACTCCAATCGGCCAAAACTCCTCCTTCTCGAAGGTCGGTAGATGATGCGTCGGGACCCTCACCACAAAGGAGCTAAAACTCACTTTGTGGCGGGACTCAAGACGAAGTGGGTCTTTGAGTCCCCGGAAAGGACATAGGATACTTTTTATCCCGAAAAATGTACGGTTCCCGCGCGATAAACGACTTTAGGCGCAACGGAGTTGCGGGCATCATCTAGTATATTATTATTTAGATTTAAGATGAATGAAATGGTAATTAAACTTTGGTGATGATGATGAGAAAAAAGATGGCGATAAGAAAGCTTCTCAAGCTCAGTTCGTCACGCGCCGAGTGTGTTGCAATAATCCACTACGGTCACCACGCGGACGGACTTTTCTGGGACATTGTTTTGTATTATTTTGATTTTGTTCCTTTTTAGGAAATTTTTATAATGTTCTTGGAGCAATGAACATCAATTATTTTATTTACTATCCAAAAGCCGAGCTTTGTGAGGGCTCGCGTCGTCACACTCACACCTTGACAAACTGATGATAACACATCTACATTTAAAAACCCTTGACTGACTGATGATAACACGTCTACATAATATAAATAGAAATTACTATATTAATGCACAAATCAATAGGCTTCATAGTTTTTCCGTAAAGTGTACCACAAAACGTAAAGGTTGTGGGATAAAGGTACTAGGGCTTGCTTCGCTCGCCCTGATAAATAAACCTGGGAACGACCTAAAAAAATAAAAGTGAATACAAAACAAATAAATTCTTTATTGGGAGCAAAGACCTAAATTGGTTAGCTGCATATTTTGTCTTAAAGCGATCTTAGAAAAATGATTTCATTAAAGTCATCAGTCGCTAAAGCCAAACCTTTAGTCTTACAATATCGAGCTTAGAAACAGAAAATTTTAGCAGTCATGCTTATAATATTGTTTGATATGTTGCAACTTGTATTGTAAGTTGTAAATGATAAATCTATAATTTCCCCGCGAGGTGGCCACCCCGCATATCCGGTCTAACAGGTTCGCGCGGTCCTTGACCGGTGTAGGGACTCTGACTTACTATTTTATCGATATTTTGACTAACCTAACACGTTGATTATACTATTGATATGAGAACTCGGTAAAAATATTCTTTAGTTTAAAATTTGGCTTAATATGCAGCCGCGTTGGGCCAAAATGGATCAATACGAGGAATTACGTGTAGACTGTAGAGGGACATATTCGATACGCTTGTTAATTACTTAGTAATTACTAATTACCGTCGACACAGCCATCGACGTCGATTGTGCAATGTGCATGTTGTTGCTTTACAATCATGCTTGCAATCATTTTCATTGGAGGAAAGAACAAAGAAGAAATTTTGGAGGAAAGAAAAATTAACAATAAAATACATTAGTTCATAGTTGACAAATAAATTCTAGTAATATTATTTAGAAATTCCATAGCTCTACCGATAATCTACATTTAATTGTATAAAACTTGCAAAAAAAGAAAAAACTGTACGTATCTAATATTATAATTAAAATTATCTTTTAGGGCATCACGTAGCATTTTAAGTGCTTCTTAGTTCATTGTAATCCAGCATTGGGACATGTTAACTTTAAGTCATCAGTATTATGTTGCGTTCTTGTAGGTGTAACTAATCTATGAAATCTACTTATTCTTGTCGGGTTGGCAAGCCTATTTCTATTCTGACATCTGACATACTAAGAGATTATGGATACAGAATAATCCCCACAATAATTATAAGCTTAACAATGAGCATTAGGTGCCATTAACATTATTTTTGTTTTAGAAAATATGACCTATCAAATTATGTGTCACCTTGTACACTACACTTAATATAATAATAAGGGTCTATAAAATTGTCTACGAAATGTATGAACTAAACTTCCATTTCTTGATATTGATATGGGGTACGGATAACATAATATATTACATGCGATAAAATCGATATATTAGTTGTTAAGCACCTGGGGCAACACTATTTGCGCGCGCGCCAGTCCACGCCGCGACAGGTGAAACAGTGCACGTTCCAAACGTATTCAAAATTCGAATTCGACTCGCGCGCAATTTACTTTTACTTTTGCCTATTTCATTACATAATCTGTGTCACAATACAGTCTGTGGTTGTGTTTTTAGTGTTGTGGAGTGCAGTGTTTTAAGGATTGACCCACAAAAATGACACAGTAATTAAAAACACGTAAGTATTTGGTTTATTTGCTTTAGATACCATCATTTATTTAACTTCCTTTGCAAAGCCGAATGCGATAACAGCTGGATAGGACAGCCAGTTAAATTTTAGTACGTATTTTTAAGAAAATTTATTTTGGCATTATGTTTGGCACCTTACCTCAATCATTATGAAACAAAAAAAAAAACTTTATTTACTGTCTATACTAGGAATACCTTGTGATAAATCAAGAATGAGTTAAAATAAGAGCATAAGTAGAATAAATAACAATTCTGTTTTTAGGGTTCCTCGCCCAAAGGATAACGTCTGTCCGTTTGTCTGTCTCCAGGCTGTATCTCAAGAACCGCTGAAACTAGACTTCTGAAATTTTCACAGATTGTATATTTTTGATGCCGCTATAACAAGAAATACTAAAAATAAAATAAAATAAATATTTAAGGGGCCTCAATAAAACAAACATGATTTTTTTGGCCTTTTTTGCCACTTGAAATATTCACAAAATAATTATATTAGTGCTTTAACAATTCATAATAAAATTTTAATAAAAATAATAATTAAAGAGGGCTCTCATACAAGAAACTAAATTTTTTGCCTATTTTTGCTATAAAACAGTAGGGAACCCTTCGTGCGCGAGTCCAACTCGCACTTGGCAGTTTTTTTTTTTTTTATTTAACTCAACTTGCTATGTTATTGTCAATGTTATTCACATCGTGAATAAAGTTCAAGGTTTTACTGTAGGAAATAATAAATGAATAATTATTGTAATAGATAGCTCAAAAGTAATTTAAAAACAAATATGAAATTTGTAAAAAAACTTATCCCATCGTGAATTTAGAAAATTCTATCATAAAGCCGCAAAAATTTTCTATTAAGTTCTGCAATATGAATTTTCAACGGGTTAAAAGTTAAAATTTTACACTTCACTAGTTATCAAAGTAGCCTCACAAAAACAAATTAAATAAATATTATGACTTGATATTTTTTAAATATTCTTGGCCTAATTCGAAATATTTGATAGGACGTAAAAAAATTATATAATTTAAAAGGAACTCCATACTTTTTTGTATCTAACTTTCATTCAAGCCTAAGGAATGTCCTGTACTCTATAAAAGGGCATCAATTTATATCAGTTTTGTCCTGGCACGCGATTTGCACATTAATTAAATACTTAATAATATTATTATTTATTCAATTGATACCAGATTTAGAATGTAGGTGCGTTGCTAAATACTTAGTACTTTTCCTTCATAATATTATAGGTTATTAATCGACTAGTCAAAATGTCCTAAAATATTGAACACTAGATGACGCCCGCAACTTCGTTGCGCCAAAATTCGTTTATAGCGCGGGAACCGTACATTTTCCCCGGATAAAAAGTATTCTATGTCCTTTCCCGGGACTCAAAGTATCTCCATGCCAAATTTCAGCGAAATCGGTTCAGCGGTTTGAGCGTGAAGAGGTAATAGACAGACAGACAGACGGACATAAAGACAGACAGACAGACGGACAGACAGACAGACACACTTTCGCATTTATAATATTAGTATGGAAGTATGGATATGGAAGTATGGATTATGTAATACCATGTTAATTTATTTAGTTTTAGGGTGAAGCCAAACGAGCGTAATTTTGTAAGCCATGAGGCGCAGCATTTCGGTCGCGTAAATTATTTTTCATACAAATCATGACTCACAAAATTACGCTCGTGTGAATCAAACAGGACTTTTGTATGAAACTGAATGCAGCAGAATTTCTGCCAGTCGAAATTCTGCGACTCACAACAGCTCACAAATTACGCTCCTTTGGCTTCACAGTTTTGTGGTCTCTGGGCTCTGACATACAAAATTTTGCACAACTTTGACATTTCTCAATAATCAATTACTTTCCTTTCACTTTTTATTAATGACCATTACTCATTCTTGTCCACTGTTTCGTAAAAACTGGTTAAGTTTTTAAGCAGACAAAACAAGAATAAAAGAGCAAAATAAATAATACCTGAAATATTAATTGATCGATAAGACATTACTGTAATATTTTGTAATCTAGAGACATGTCCGACATTACACAGAATTTTGGTCACCCGAGAATTTCCAAAGAGTTTATAAAAATGTTAATATAATTTATTGAAGTTAGAAACCTTATTTCTTTAGATAATATACAACACCTCACCAACTTCAAGTTATAAAAGTAACCCGTCAACGCGCACATTAATAACATAATGGCAAGTTTTTTACCAAACACCAAATAAAGGCCGAAAATTCTATAAAGTCGATGCTAAAAATTGGTTCCTCTTCTGATTATGCCAATAAAAGTACCCGGCCATAAGCAGTCACGGTGACGGCCATGTGCCAGTTCACAGTATTGTTGAACTTGAGTGCCATTGTGCTGGCAAGCCCACGTCATGTACCCTACCATGTACATAGAATACAATTCCTTTTTTCCTGCCTTTGCTTAATTTGCCACAAAGAGCGAGGAAGTCGAGATGGTGCAAAGAATCTGAAGACCGTCCTACATCGACTGAATGTTGGATCCGATTTTAATCATTGTGATTTTTAAAAAGATCTTATAACTACCTAAAGTTCTCACTTCGCTGCCTTTTTCTCTTTTATGACTTCTCCAACCAAAAACACGAGCAGACCTTGGAAAGTTATGTAAACACATTGTACAGTATTAATGGGGTATGTTTGTTTGTGTTTTTGTATCGCCCAAAATGGTCTAATTTATACGAATACGGTCTCAATTCATTCGTTATGGCGATAGCAACAGACGCATATAATTTGGGTAGGATTACAGTATTTAACTTTTGGCACTTACTTGGATTTTTTTTGGGAGTCAATGACATGCGCGGTTATAGCCTGAACTTTGGGAAGTGAAATATTTTTAGGGAGATCATGTATAAGCACAATACCAGATGTTAAAATAAGGTAGATTTGTGGGGGTTATGATTTATGAATTACTAGATGACGCCCTCAACTAGGTACCTTGCGCCAAAATTCGTTTATCGCGCGGGAACCTCTCAAAGTATCAGCTACAATCTACATATAAAATGTCAGCGAAATCGGTTCAGTGATTTGGGCGTGAAGAGGTAGCAGACAGACAGACACACTTTCGCATTTATAATATTCGTATGGATGTGTCCACGTCGTGGGTATTTAAACTACTGATCCGATTTTTTAAAATATGGTTAGATTAGTTTAATGAGGCCGCGGTGGACATAGGCTATTTTCAACATTTTATATTTTTACGTAGTCGGGTTATGGCTTTTTTACATTAATACTTGTGTTCGTAGGTGATGTCTGCGGAGGTGTCCGGGGGGTGTGTGAACAAGGGGTTCGAGGGTGTCGACGACGGCTTCCAGACCATCGACCTTCGAACCCGCACCGATGATGCCAGGGTGAGTCTAGCTCTTAGGTTAGGGCTATAGTAGCTAACGTCTAGAGACACGATCGTCTATTGCAATACATAGTTCATGAAAATATGTGCAGACTTCAGTACTTATGTTAAAAGTAGGTAGAGTACTATACAGGGTGTAACAAAAATAAGTGATAATACTTTAGGGTGTGTACGTGTTCCTTGTAGAGAGTTCACTGTGAAAGTAGCAGCGCTGAAAGACCAAAAATTTTTATCTTATTTGTATTGGAAAACTCGTGAGTCGTGACGCTCGGGCCCTTGCCCATACAAAAGTGAAAAAAAAATTTCGTCTTTCAGCGCTGCTACTTTCACAGTGAACTCTCAACAAGGAACACATACACACCCTAAACTATTATCACTTATTTTTGTTACACCTTGTATATGATTTACTTTACGTAGCAAAAGTAGAGCACCTTTTGATCTAAGGTAGAGCATACAGTAAACAAAATATTATAATGAATGCAGCTAATTTTATAGGGGAAATTATGCTCTACCTAGAGCACCCAGCTCCTCTAACCTCCTTGTGTTAGTCACAGCCCACAGGCTACACGGTCAAATTTTCATCAATCTGATCCATCAATCTGATTGACGGAATATTGATGGGTTTAAAAAGTTCATATTAAAAATACGATCAATCCATCAATCCGTGGCGTACACGATCAAATTTTCGTCAATCCGTACCAGATTGATGGATCAGATTGATGAAAATTTGACCGTGTAACCGGTGAGAGTGGTAGGCCCTTGGTAGGCTCAGTGTACAGTGTCTACCAAGGTAGTTGTGTCTACCTTGGTAGACACTGTACACTGAGCCAAAGGATCAAATACTCGAAAATTATTGCATCGTTACAATGGAAAGTATGCTCCACCTGTCCACCAAGAGCACCCAGCACCTCTAACGCAAATATAGTAAGTATAGTATAGTTTTCCCCCTTATTTTGTGGTGAAGTCACTCATTGGCCCTTGCAGAATAACAGTGCAGCGAGCTTGCTTGCTGCGTATAGCTGAGCTTGGGACAATTTCGACATCACACAATATGTATGTATTGTGTTCTACATGATGTTGTGTGGTGTCAAAATAAATATGTTCTTATTCTTATTCTTAAATAGAGTATTCACCAAGGTAGACACTGTACACTGTACGGACTGTGCCATGCGTCCATATAGCCTACTGTGCCACATATTATAAACAATTATGGTGAAAATACTCAATAATTATTATTATTGCATCGTTACAAAGGGAAGTATAAGTATCTAGTGCATCCAGCTGCAGCACCTTTAACGCAAGTAGAGGATTCACCACTGTACACCGAGCCACATGTCATCTAAAGAAAGTATGCTCTACCTAGAGTACCCTTGCGCAAGTAGAGCATCCATCAGGACATTACACATTGTATATTACACAGTAGCGGGAATCGGGAACCCTCAGTAGTGTGTGGGGTGGCTCCGAGCGAGGTCCGGCCTCTGTACCCTCTCGCGCAAACTTTTCACGAACTCGCGGTGCGAAATGATATAAGTGTTCCTGCTGACTTTGTATACGAAATGGTATGTATGATTTTTAAGTGTAGTTTGATAGGCTTTAAAATTTTAATAGAGTCACATCTTTAGTCTATCTTAAAGAAATTTTTAATAGGTACACAAAATACTTTAGTTAATAGTCACCTGTGTTACTTTGCAAGAATCCATAGCATAAAATGTCGTGGGGAAATAATTGCTAGGAAATGCGCAAAAATTGTATAGGTTTAAAAAATATTAAGTATAACTGTTTTTAAATCATGAAAATAATTATTGTGTAGCAATTCCTTGAAATAAATGATAATGATTCTGATTCTGAAAAATATTTGGGTAAAATATCATAATTGCCTACTTAGATTTCCTTAACAACTTTGCATAACAGTGCTAATTTAACACGTTACACAGTTATTACCATGACAGACACATGAATGTAAATAATTTACCAAAATATGCTGTATAGCTCATTATGAAAAGAATTACTTAACAAAAACTTGACTTTGAAATTATTAACAATCGACAGTCGCACGGTTGCAAAAAACTTATTAGTTATTGTCCTTAGTCTTAAATACATGAAAAACAAAATGTCATACTTATTTAAAAATACAATTTAAAATATTATCCTGTTTAACAAGAGTGAACTTTTCTTTTTGCTCCCTTTTTTCTCAATTATGTATCTTCCAAGTATTCTAAGGGCTTATTAATCATTAATTTGATACAATAATCCAGAGTAATTTGGAATTATTTAGAGGCAATTATTGCCTATTTTACTAAATTGTTAATAGTAAAACTGGCAGTTATTAAATTCTACAAACTTACATCCAAAAGTAATCATAATGTTGATCTTCGGCAACTTAAACTATTTGAAAACTTCATTGACTTCCACATAACGAGTTTGTATTTAAAATGCTGCGCCGATGACTAGGTACAACACCATTAACAATAGTGGTCAGGCAGCCAGATTAATTTTATTAGTAATCGCGCAAGATCTTACGCAAGGCGGTATTAGGTGAATAACTCAAGATAATATTATGCGCGTTAATTCTGATGATCGGTTTCTGATGTTTTTCTGACTGAAGTTTAAAGTAAGTATAAACTAAGATCAGCAACACTGTTAAATTGATAAACCTAATAACTCTTTATAAAGAAACACAGAAACCGCGCATCAGCTAACATCGAGTTTTTAATGATAATGACGAATAAACGTTTTAGATTAACGAGGCTTCCACCTTTAGACGAGATTGAATACTTTTTACTTAAAGATAGATAAATATTCTATTCTAAAGGATACTTCATACCAACTGTATACATACACGTTTTTGTGTATGTATACAGTTGGTATGAAGTATACGTAAGTAAGTATATATATATAAGTTTTAGCATACATAGGTAAACAAGTCAAGGTTTACACTTAGGTCGAATAAAATTAGCGAAAGAAACAAATTAATATCGATAACTCAAATCTCAATGTACCATTGAAGAAATTGATTTAAGATTCGATTTGATGGAAGATCTACCTTATTCGGCATTGTTAAATCAATGTTAGTCGGATCTCTCGGCAGGGCTTGATATAGCCCGACAGAATTACGCACATCTTCTGCCGATGATTCAGTAATATCTGATAGAACTCTCTGACAGTACATTCTAAGTTCTCCACCACCATACTAAGTAACCCAGTGTTTCGGCTATGCGGGATCATCTATAGCTCTATCGGCCGTTCCACATATCGCCTTTGAAGCGCGTTGAATGGCCTGAATGGGCGCATTCATGTCGTAATGGGCGCACAATGGCCAGGCCTGGCCCACATCCGACCAGCCATAGGAGACGGGAGTGACAGATAATGTGGATGATATGCAGCTAAATCTAGCTTGTCGATAGCTTAAGGCAAAACAATGTACCGTGTAATCCGCGCAACATTCGGTCGTACTCATACAGCTCGGCCTGTGAACATATTATAGAATCAAAGAAAGCAACAATCAAGTCAAAAGATTAGGTGATTAAATAAGTACAAAAGAAGCAGAACTGTCCTTGCGTAAACGTAAATAAGAGTACGAATAGAACTAAAGTCTTTAGTTTAATAGTTGATTAGAATAAAATTAATATTGCTCCAAATTAAAAATCATTATTTACTATTAAAGTTGAATTCACTAAGAAATTTTTAACTCCATATTAAATCATAAATAAAATATCACCAACCAGCTTAGTACCTAATAGTAAAAGCATAATATCTAACCTTTGGGCTCAAAGCTTGAAAATTGTACGTTGCAGCATATTTATGAATAGTTGTCCTATCTCGGGACACCAACTAAAAAACTGGAGCAACATTGACACAATAGGTGCCACATTGTCCTCTCTAGTGCTACAAGAGACTCTTCAAAAGCCTCATATTTTTACGGAAACCGGCAAAGACATCTGCAACACTATATTTATAGGAGCATTGATTTGAACTTCAAGTTTCCACTCTTCTAATAAAAAAGATAATAAAAGAAATATTTAATATGCAACGTTTAATTCAATCCTCGCTGTTTATCTCTGATAAGTGACTTTTCCAATATGCCAGTCAAGACAAATACAACCAGATCTTGTATAGATAATAATAGCTGTGTACATATATTTTTATTAGTAAGAGAGCTAAATATTTAATAGGGGCTATGCTCTACAGTCTTCTATGATCGATACTTCGAAAATCGAAACCATTTGCCTTAATTCTTAAAGCATGACGCAGGAGCAAATTAACGTTAGTTTTCTCCGAAGCCAAGTTGTTCTCCAGTGCTGCTGATAAAAAACGAACAAAACCAGGGGATACAAGTAATAAATACAGTGATTCAGTAGCTATTGTACCGCCTACGGCATCCCGAATCATTTCTGTACACATAATTTTCTTATTAATCCTAATTGGCGTCTTCAGGAATTTTAGTGGACGTTTTTCTACAGTTCTAGAGCGAATCATTCTTTTTAACCGACTTCCAAAAAACGAGGAGGTTATATGTTCGGCTGTGGATATTTTTTTTATTTTTTTTTATTTTTTTTTTTTTGTATGTTCAACGATTACTCCGCCGTTTGTGAACCGATTTTCGAAATTTTTGTTTTGTTGTATTAGGTTTCACTCTAATTTGGTACCATGTTCACAAAAGTGGTGACCTGATGATGGGATCCATGAGTAATCGAGGGAACTCCTCGAAATTTATATGGAAACATATGGTGATTTTGGTTTTATGTGAAGTGTACTAAGAATATGCTACCAAAAAGTCAAATATTGGGTCAAAGTATACCATGGTTTCGAAGATGCTGAGAGAACTCCTGACTCCTTATAGATACACGTTCGGGAGTTTCGGCGTTGTTTTAAGAACAGAAAGCATATGCTACTATGCAATTCATATTCATCATCATAATCATCATCATCATCATCATCGTCATCATCATCATTAAGGTCACCAATGTCTCATGGCACAGAATTAATGATAGTACAAGGCATAGGTATGGATATACTAATAATAATAATTATGTACTGTATAACAACACCTGTTTGTTTAATACATGACGGTCGGCGTCGCCGCGCCGCCGCGCCGCGTGGCGCGTGGCGGCAGACAACAGATCGAATACTTTACTAATTACTTTATAAAATTTAAATAGACAAATAGAATTAAAATAAAGTTATTTTAAAAAGAGCATTTACACAAAACAAAGTCATTAAGTGTCTTTTTAATCAGTTATACTTATTAATCGATAGATGGCGCACTAAGTATCGATTTGAATTCTTGATTAAGCGCTTATTCCACTTATCCTAGCTAGGAAGTCCTAGCTAGGGTCCTAAAAAATTTAGTCAAGTGGAATAACATTTAGAAGCTAGGATCCTAGCTAGGATCCTAAATCGGAAAAAATTTAGTCAAGTGGAATAACATTTAGAAAGCTAGGATCCTAGCTAGGACTTCCTAGCTAGGATAAGTGGAATAAGCGCTTTACAAGAACAGAGCTGTCAATAATTATGATAATATTAAATATTATGAGTAGCTACGCTACATCCTATGCAAGTTTATACAATTTTTTATCTGATAGATCCTTCGATCGTGGAAAAACGAGACACAATAGCCTTTCTATTGTTATCTCAATCGCCGGTGACCGCTTGGGGCTTGAAGCATTAAAATTGTTAAATTACTTAGCACAATATGTTCACTTCACTGATAATATATGATTTTGTGAGTGTGAGTTGTGACTCTTGACAAATTGTAATAAGATACGTAAAATATACGCGAAGGTTTACCTACTAGTGTAACTAAAAAGAGTGAAATTATTATTATTTTTAACAAAAAATTAAAACCGACTTCCAAGGTAAAAACAATAATAACATTAATATGAACTAAAAAGTATTAAATAATTTTTACTATCTAATGGTGCCTTTTTCCGAATTCGGCTAAACCTCAACTATTTCTGTATTCAATCTTCATAATTTTGAAGTCGGTGCCAGTTCCAAAAGTTTCAAATATTCTGTCAGAGGACTGAATATTCAGCTATCTGGTACCGACTTCAAAATAATGAAGATTGAGTACAGAAGTAGTTGAGGTTTAGCCGAATTCGGAAAAAAGGCACCATTAGATAGTAAAAATTATTTAATACTTTTTAGTTCATATTAATGTTATTATTGTTTTTACCTTGGAAGTCGGTTTTAATTTTTTGTTAAAAATAATAATTGCGTCTTGACATCGCGTGATGATACATAATAAGATGATAAGTCATTGATTGTAGTTGTAAGTCAGCCTAAGGCAAGGACTCTAGATTATCAAGAATTATTTTAAACTACATAAATGTTTACCGTACTACTCACACGCTCGTTGCGTTGAATTCGTTTATTGCACTGGAATCATATTTTTTTCGCAACAACAACTATTATATTATGTCCTTTCCCGTCTCTCATACCCATCTCAGTCGCTTTAGTCGTTTAAGTGTGAGAGGTAACAGACAGAAAGATATACACTTTTACATTAATTATAACGAAGCTACGAATGAAAATTCGTAGCGCACCAATATACATGGCCCTACATGAAATCACTCAACATAATAATATCATGAATCAAAACAAATATTAGAGTTTATTCATTTAAATTGTTCCCATATTATACTTAACCGAGATGGGCAATAATCTAGGAGATTATGAAGTACCATCTCAAGTGGGCATAGCAGTAAATCTCGGTAAGTAAATGGATTTTGACAAACTTATTGGTTCCGGTTGGCGGTGCATACAACATGCTCCAATCAAGTAATTTGTATGACTCGAGTACGACCGGTCAAGTGCGTTCTGGCACGTGCACGCATATTATATGCATCTTGTTACTTGTAATTTGTATTCTTCAATCGGGTAACTAAAATTGCGCAATTGTTTGTGACGTTACGATTTAGTTACGAATAAGGTGAATAATGTGAAAACATCAAGCAATAGAACTATAACTTGTACAGACATCAATTAGTGGCCTTTACATAAAGACGATAAGGGATATTAATCCTTCAGGCCCCGCGCGAGCACCGGTGATCGCGACAACAATAGAATACAATAGCAATTCCTGGAATTTCCGACTGAAGTATTAATATGTTGTTCTAGCGATCATGTCCCAGAATAATTAGTGGTTAGACGATTGTGCGGTGCTAATGGAAAACGTGTTTGCTTTTCGCCGCCTATGATTTAGTCGTGAAATCGCCTCGCACTTGAATCACCTGCAATTTGAATTGTGATAATCGTCATTAAGTTAAAGTTAAGTTATCATTTAATATCTCTGTGTACGTCTGAACGTTTTATAGATCATAAGGTCAAGTCAGTTATAACTTATAGTGACAGTAAAGTTAATCTCTAGTCTCTACATACAACTCTACAATGCGTTATGTGTTCACAGCAACGATACATTTGCTACTATCCTCAAACCAGGTTTACCAGAAGTACCTAACCCTATCCTCTTCCAGGTGGAGCCCGGAGAGCTGCGGTGCGGGTGGGGTGCGCTGCGGCCGGGCTGGCTGCAGCGGTTCCGCACCGCCAAGTGGGCACTGTTCTGGCTATGCTGGGCCGGCGCCATACAAGGTGGGGAAGAGTTTTTTTTTAACCAGCGGCGTGGTAATGGTCTTCGATTTGATTTAAAATTTATTGTCTTGTAATTTAAAATTAAATCTTTTATAAATTAGGTTGAAACGTCAAAATAAGGACCATGAAAGAGCTGCTGGTTGAAGTTTCTAAAAAGTATGCAGGCGTCATGCGCTAGACAGTAGACACACGTCATAAAATAATAAGTAAATCTTTTAGCAGCTACAAGGCGGCTTTAACGACGTGACAGCACAAAACTTTCAAAACCGCATCTACTACAGCCTAAGCAATATATGTTTCCGAAAGATTAAAAATTAAATCAAAGAAATTAATTGGGACAAACTGTAGACTAGTTTTTATAAAAAAAGGTTTTGTAACAAGTAATTTCTTACTTTTACACGATAAGTCGTAGCCTAAATAGCGATCTAAGCTCTTCATCACCACAGAGACAATGATGATGACTAAGCACGTGCAAAATACAACAGTTCCAGCAATTAACGCCGCGGAAGCTATCACGCAATATAATCGGCATGGCGTATTATCACACGCTATGCAAATGTGATACTTCGCTAAGGTGAAGAAAACGATAAGTTTGTTGCCATTACTTTCTATACGGTTATTGTAAAGACGTGTTGATTAGGTGGAATGCAAATATTTTTTGTCAAAGAAAAAAAAACTGTTTTTTTTTTAATCAATTATTAATTAGCTACGTAAACTTTCAAATTGTTATTTAATTTAATGGTCTAAAAATATGACACAAGGCATTCCATCTGTATCTGTATACATATATTATGCATAATTATTGTATAATAGTCACTAAAGGTAAGAGTCAAATGCAAAAATGTAGAGATTTCCTTTTCTCTATAAAAATATCTAGAGACTAGAAGTTATATTAAAACTATAATTATTAACTAATCTTTGGGTTGAGGCTGAACTATAAAAGTGTTAATATAGGTCAACAAATACCAGGGATTTAGTTTCATTTCGCTCTATATTAAGGCAATAAGGTACACTTAGCGTAAACCACCTTATGGGTTTAATAAAACCTTATTAGGTTACGTTCAGACGTTGCTTGGCATTCGTTGGCTTAATATACCGTACTGGAAATAATTAAATAGTTGTTTAAATATGAAACAAGTAAATGTACTATGTAGCATTATGAATCTCATAATATGACCTGAATTCAAATGAAACTAAACTAATTTATAATTAAATAAGTTAAAACTAAATTAAAATTAGAGATCAACTACGATAACATGGCGCGCCCCTCCAAACTTCAAAACGTTTGAAGTGCGTTGTCAAAACGTTTGAAGTGCGTTGTCTTGCGCGGTAGGCTAATAATCATTAGTTGACCAACAAATCTTGGTAATAAGTGACAATTACTGAAATAATATTATGTGTACTGTGATTATGTGTGAATACTTACTACATACAAACTCTTTCATAAGGATGTGACACATATTGAAACAGTCATTTGGAGAGGCGCGCCATGTTATCGTAGTTGATCTCTAAAACGATTAAGTACTTAGGTAGGTAAGTACTATAAGCCAATTTATATGCACTTACAAAATATGTTAAAAAACAGGGCCAAAAGAGACACAAGAATGGACTCTACATTTTTGTCCCACAAAAACGTAACTAGGCTCACGTTGAAATCAATCGGAAGCTTGATCTCCGGAGCGACTGAAATAGATTCAGAAATAAAACAAAAACCACTTTGTCGCAACATGATTTTGGAAAACTTGACAAAGAAATGTAAGCAATACTAGTTGATGCGCGCAATTATGTTGCGTCAAAATTCGTATATCGCGCTGGAACCGTACATTTTTCAGGGATTAAAAGTACCTATCCTATGTCTTTTCCTGAGACTCAAAGTATCCCCATACCAAATTTCATCAAAATCGGTTCAGTGGTTTAGGCGTGAAGAGGTAACAGACAGAAACACTTTCACGTGTATAATTTTAGTACGGATATTATGGACTAGTTATCATCATCAGTTAGGCTAATAAGTAATAAGTGAATGAGAGTTCTATGCTAACTTAACCTAATAAAAATAAGGCTAAGGGCCTGTTTCACCGCTTCCTGATAAGGCTATCCACCTTGACACATAGAGTATGGAGAATCTGTCGAATGAGCCTATCGGGCACCTTATCAGGAAGCGGTGAAACAGACCCTTAATGTAGCCAAGTCAAGCCAAGCGTAACTCGACGTCACTCAGTTCATTTATACACACATTGCAGACACAATAGATTTTCAATTGTTATGCGGCAGCAGGCAGCCGCTTGGGGATTTATGGGTTAACTTTAGTTGTAAGACACATTCTGGAAGCCTCTACCTTGAGCGAGCACTTAAGTTTTCTGTAAGGCCATAGCATTTATCCAGGTGAAAGCCTGGTATAACGTGCGAACAAAACCCGTCATAGATAATCTCAGTCACAAGGCAGTGTCTTCCGTGTCCCGGCGTGTCCCGGTGTCCCGGTGTATCCCGGTAATTTCCCCCGGGACGTCTGCTCTGTCTCCGTGTCCCACTACCGGATATTATCTCCTGTCAGCGACAATTTACGGCCCAAGATGTACATCGATAAGATTTGGATGTATATCATGGACAAAATTACGAAGCTGTAAGTCGCAATATTGTGCAGCCTACGAAACCAGAAGCGTATGTTGCTTTATTCATTATTAATACTATGTACAAATGTTTAAAACTATATTAGGGATCGTTCAACAATTATTACGTGATCATCTTTGGCCTTCTTCTTTCTTTCTTCTTCCAATATACCTTTAAAAATACTGATACTTGAAAAAGTCGATCAAATATGGCGAAAAAGTACAAAAATACTGAATCTGTTCACACTGTTTTACAACTGTAGACAAACTTGTCTATAGCAGGGGAAATAGTTACTGTTACCAGTAATAGACTTCAAAATTGAAGGTAAATATTTAGTTAATTAAAGTTATAAAATGATGATGACGTAATCATGCTCCCCCCCCTCCACAAATAATTTGCTTGTATATGATATATAACAGTTAATCTTAAAAAAATGTCCATGCGTTAGGCACATAGCGGACATTATTTGGTCAGATTACAGATAATATCTTGTTGGTGATTTTGTTCTCGTGATTTTGACAAAACTCAACCAATAACATAGGTCTGGTTATGAAATAAATCTCTGCTAGGCGCTAGCACATCTGCCTCTAACATTACTTATTTCAGACGTACAAAGCATAAACTTTGAAGCAACAAAAAACTTGAGAACTTTATTCATAAGCACAATTAAATTAGTTTGTTTTAAACTGTAATTAGAGTAAGGTGGATGAACCTGGATAGAAGATATTAAAAAACTTGCGCGGAGAGAAACGTATAAATATCCAACTTCAAACCAAATATAAGTGCAGCGTACTTGGTCGTAGATTGTAGAGGTAGACCGTAGAGGCTAGAGCAGAGAGCCACTGGAATAGTTAATTTATACTTAATCTGCTATTTACTTTCTAAATAATAAGTAGGTAGTATATAAGTAATAAGTGTGTATTATTCATAGCATCTTAGATTATTTTATATCATAGCTATTATCTAAATCGAATCACATGATTAGGCGCTACAGTATTAAAAATAAATTACTCGTACAATAATTATTAATGTAGACCGTACAAAATCTCTACCTTTCCTTTTGGCTCTTTAGATAGCCTTCGTTGAACGTAAAACACTGATTAAATTAACCTTCTATGTATAAAACTAGAACATTAAAAGGGAGTTTAAATATGGCCCAATCCTATATAATATTTTGTTAAAAAAGTTAGACCAAGCCTTTAAAGCTTTCTTTTTAGGGTTCCGTACCCAAAGGATAAAAACGGGACCCTATTACTAAGACTTCGTTGTCTGTCCGTCTGTCTGTCTGTCCGTCTGTCTGTCTGTCTGTCTGTCTGTCTGTCTGTCTGTCCGTCTGTCTCCAGGCTGTAACTCAATAACGGTAATAGCTAGAGAGTTAAAATTTTCAGAGATTATGTATATCTGTTGCCGCTATAACAACAAATACTAAAAACAAAATAAAATTAATATTTAAGGGGGCTCCCATACAAGAAACGTGATTTTTTTGGCTTTTTTTGCTCTATATTAATAATGGCAACAGGTAGGTACTTGATTTTTTCTCGAAGTCCTTAGTTATATGTCTTCTTTAATATTTAATAATAATATTAAAATAAAATAAAAAATTAAGGGCGGCTCCCATACAAAAAACACAATTTTTGGCCTGATTTTGCTCTATAATGGTACGGAACCCTTCGCGCGCGAGTCCGACTCGCACTTGGCCGATTATTTAATTCTTGTTCAAGTATAGTAAGCTGAGCCACACAATATGTTATATGTAGATTCCCAAACATAACGTCTTCATCAAATTCTTCATTAACCCATTAATCATTGTGCAACTTACCCCATAACGCCGAATCCAGCATTCCACCAGCCGGGGAAGTTGGACCATAAATCTGGCTTAGCCACTCCCCCCTTCCCCCCTGGCCCCCTCGCCCCACCAACAGGTGTGCATGACTTAGTTACATCGCTCCCGCACCCCGTGACGTGGCCAAATTAAGACAAATGTGGCGGAATATGACCGTTTGTTTTGGTTTTATTGAAAAATATACCAGAGGTGACTCGCTATTCGCTATTCGGTAGCAATGACTCTACAAAAATGGATTAGGGGAGACATGGTAGTTTTATACTGGAAAATATATTGCTCTATCCGTAGACAATTCTTAAAAAAAATGAAACATACTCAATAAATTCACACGGTGATATTTACATTGAAAGATTTATGTAGAAGTTATTTAACTTTGTTATATTTTAATATACTTGTGATCCATAAAATGTAAGTCGTTATGGTTAACACTATACAAAAATTTCACAACTTTGTACCTTCATTTATTTTAACGTGCATAAAATTTCAGGGAGCACAGAACATATTTTGTGCACCCAACATTTTGTTGCATTAAATGTGCAATATTTCGTAACAATAAATAACGTGGAGAGCACAACAAAATACGTACTTAGCAATAAGGCAAAAATGAAATTCCGCCCGCCCTACAAATCATGGGCTTATAAAATTAAACGTGGCTGCCCGCCCGCCCCGGTAGCTGCAGGCCGGTGCTACATGTAAACCTATAATATACATGTTTCAGTAATGACCGTTCCCGAAATGATGTTTGAAAATTTAAAAATATAATATTAATGGAAAATTAATATGCTACGTAACTAAAGCTTTTAAATTCTAATTTTATATTGTGTTATTCTCAAAAATTAGGTGTGATAGGAGTTTTTTCAATAAGTATATTGTTTGTAACTAATATTTTTTTCTAAACAAAAAAAGAACCTACCTTAGGACTTAAAGTCTTCATTTAACAAAAGAGAATCGAAATTATTTAAGGTTAATTACTTAAAGCTAGTGGATTTAAACAATAGAACTAAAATTTTGCTTTAACCATACAGCAATATAAATATATAGCTTAGCTCTCACTACACACAAGCTCTTCGATAGTTTATGAGCGCGCGCCGCTGAATTTACATTCATTGCCGGCGTAATGAGCTGCCGGTGACTAGCACGTGGGAACCAAGCTAATTGCTATACTATATATAGCTTAGCCTTAGATAAATCTACCCGTATCTTGGCATATTTAGAGTGAGAATGCTATACTATAGGTTATAATAATATAGCCTAGCCTAAGATAAATCTAGGCTTATCTTGGCATATTTAGAGTGAGAAGGAACTATCAAAGAGCTCGGCGTATATTTTAAAGATAAAGTTTGTTTGTTGTAGGTTTGTGACTGCTGATGCCCAATTGCATGGCGTATTATTATTTTACGAGTTACAAACAAGCAACATAGCCGCTACTCAACGAATTCACATACATATACGCACGGGAATGCTCAAAACTATTCCATTCTGGTCAACCTGCGTCAGACCGACCGACGAATCGGCCTTTCCGTATATGGGGTCCTCTATTGGACCAAAACATAATAACATGGACGCCATTAAGCTCGCGGTCTTACAAAGTTGCTGTCTAACAATTTTGAACCCAAGTCGAAATTAATTAAGATTTGTCAACGGGCTGAGTGTCATGTCAGTGACACAAGGAGTGCGGAAGTGTAAACGCGCCCGCGCGCCCCCTCGAATCGCAGATGGAGGCCTATTTTTAAGATTTCCGCTCCTTTGTGTATGTAGTTTTTCTTCAATGATTCACAATAGTTGCTAGATTTTTTATTGAGTTATTTACTTCCTGTGTTGCTAACGGGAAATGCCATGAATACAAAATGTTGAATATCAGTCACTATTGAATCTTGCGATAGAAGTACGAGGTAAGCAAATGACAGAATTTATAGTACGAGTAAAGACTGTTGAATACAAAGTCATGAAGATCATTGTAAGATATTTATATTCTAAGATATTAGACGTAGTGTAGATTAATGCCTTATAATCTATTTTAATCCAAACACAATATCATTATTCATTATACATGGATTTGATCTTAAGGACGTTTTGTGTTATTACTGGATCTTTAAACAAATATGAGAAAACCTATGAACAATGCCACTTACCTTATTGCTTTAAGCCAAGATATCTATGACAAACAGTACACGGAGATTATGCTAAATGATTATAAATTAAATATAAGTACCTATCTACGTTAAAAATACGTCTGCAGGCTTAGCATGACTACAGTAGAAACGCGAAGGAAATAAATAGGCACAGGACAAATTTCTTTTTACAATCTGTTAATCTGTCACTATTCTATTAATTCATCAAGCCCCAAGCGGCCACATCCGGCCGCGATAACAATAGATAAGCTATTGTGTCTCATTTAGAAAGAAATCCTTTTTCCAAAAGAAAATCAACATCTTGCATTACTTAACACGCCCACCATGGCCGTGTTAAGTACGTGCTAGATTTATAAAAATATTATGGTACTTAACCAAAAAACTTTTGAAGTAAGCTGACTTTTTGGCAAACAAGAAATATAGCAGCAGCATCTTTTAAAAACTGTTTACTTTCAATAGAATATCTAACTACACACGGTGTACCTAATATAAATTTTCTTATGGAAATTTCAAAGTGTTTATAAGTTTCATAATGTGGGGTGGATGCGAAAGTTTAATGGGTTCCGCGCACCTGCCCGCCTCTGATAAATCACAGTATTATTGATATACAGTAGACCATCTTACTACTGGACCACTCGAAGCAGTCGCACTTAGACAAGCGTTTATCTATAATATCTTCTCTGCTACATAAATAAAATAGTTTCGCTAAAACTCCAGAAGGGCTGAACCGATTTGATATATATTTTTTTGGTTTTGAAATATTCGTGGAATTGTAGAGAAGGTTTATATTCAAAGAAAATTCATACGAATTTCACCAGGTCATCTAGTTTTAGATAGCTTTGAAGATTATAATAAGAGAGTGTCACGTCACGACTCGCGTATGTAACGTTAAACTTTTCTCTATATTGCACGATTTTTTTTTTTTTTTTTTTTTTTTTTCGAAAGGGTCTAAGCTACTGGTCTGGTTAAGACCATGGTAGTTTAATCGTGGCTATAACTAGTCTGTTGCTAGTTGGTTTGGAGATAAACAATGAGGGGGCCTGGCCCCCTCTCCTAAAGTCACACGTGTGACATTATAATCGGGCAATATTGGGGAGAGCTACGAGAATAAGCTATTTTCATCTGACGTGGGGACACGGATCCCCCCTGCTCTTAAGGGGTCCGACCCCTTACTCACTCTCTGACGAGTGAGGCTGCTCGCGCGCGGTAGCACAAACTAGCTGCGTACGAGTTATCGCGGTAGATGAGCTCAAGTTATTAATGTTATTGCACAAAAGAGGGCCGTCCCTCTCCCCTTCCGAGTCCGGTTGGGGTGACATACGCGTGTATGTTCTAATGTCAAAGTAATTGGTAGAGCTCTCTACGACAATGTCGCGGTCGCGGTCATGATTTAGGTGTGTTCCTATGCTATCCGCATGCGAACTCGAACCCGGGATCGAGCTCGGCACCGGATTTCGGTCGGTCTGTCTGTTTGTCGTTCGGTTCGTGTTAAGTCCTCGGGGAAGGCGCCGGCGTCGTCCCCGGTGCAGTACTAACCACGCGGGTGAGTGTGATTTGTGTTTGCGTAACTGTACACAGTACGTTACGTATTCTGTGATGGGGTCTACAGGGTCGGCTAAGATATGCTTAGGCCGCCTGAAGGGGTATCGGAATGTCCGTGCGTCATGTTCGTAGTCCACAGCCTTACGAATGAGCGGATTGGGATGTACTTTTCCTTTCTCAAAGAATCTCTCCGAGAGTTCTTTGATGTAGGCTTTGATAGTGATAAGCTCGCAGTCTCTATGCAAGTCGATGTTTCGCATGTAACGGGGGGCACCTGTTGCCATGCGCAAAAAACGGTTTTGAACTCGTTGCAATTGGTTCATCTGATTGTCACTTATGTGTGCGAAAGAGACGCACGCATAAGTGAGTATCGTTCTTATACATGTTTTGTATAAGGTAAGCTTATGTCTTAAGGACATTTTGCTACTCGCGTTGAGTAAAGGATATAATTTGTATAACACAAATTTCGCTTTACGTACGGTATTCGATATATGGTTCGTGAATGACATCGACTTGTTTAGTACTACTCCTAAGTATTTGACAGCCGTGACTTCGGGAATTAATTTTCCGTGCAGACTAATAGGTTGCATTTTCTTACGTTTTAGTCCGTTAAATAATATAGCGTGACTTTTGTCGGGGTTTAGTTCGATTCTCCATTTTGCGAACCATTTACCGAGTTCGGTAACTGCTTCTTGGAGTTTTTTGGACGCGAAAGCTATTTGGCGATGAGCAAAGAACAGGGCCGTGTCGTCTGCGAATAGCGCTTTTTGTACTCGAGGGTGGGTGGGCAAATCGGACGTGTAGAGATTGTAGAGGGTCGGGGAGAGAACCGAGCCCTGCGGTACTCCAGCCTCTAGATATCTAAGTGAAGACAGAATGCCTTCAACTCTAAAACGAAATTTACGGTTTTTGAGGTAGTTACTTATTATTATAACAAGACTATCGGGAATGCCGAGTTTAAAAAGTTTATAAATTAGCCCATTGTGCCAAATTTTGTCGAATGCTTTTGCGACATCAAAAAAAACAGCGCAAGTCGGTCTCCTATTGTTCTTTTGTTCTAATATGTACTCCGTTAGGCGGTGTACCTGAGCGGGACAGCTGTGGAATTCGCGGAATGCGAATTGTTCGTCAGGTAAGAGTTTTTTATCAACTATGACGTCTTTTAGGCGTCTTAGTATAACTCTTTCGTAAATTTTACCGAGGCAACTAATTAAGCTAATTGGTCTGTAACTACTTGGTTCCGTCCGGAGTTTACCCGGTTTGTGGATACCTATTATTATAGCTACTTTCCAAATATCTGGGAATGAACATCCTAGTAAAAGGGCGTTAAAGATGTTCACGAGTAATTCAATTATAGTGGAAGGTAGTAATTTAAGGGTTTTATTTGAGATACCGTCGAGGCCTGGGGCCTTTCTGGAATTCAAATCTTTAATAATATCTTTGATTTCCTCCGCATCCACCGGCCTGAGGGGCTCTGATGGTGGGGCCATGAGTCGGCTTTCTACCTCGGTATTGACTAGATTAACATGATCGGGGTCAGTCGGGAGAGTACTAGGTCGGCACTGATTTTCTATGGTGTCGGCCAAGCATTCGGCTTTGTCAATATCTTCCAGTGCAGGAGGACGATTTGGTCTGTTTAGTGGAGGCATGTCGCTCTCCGTATCTTTTTTGAGGGACTTCGCCAGCGGCCAGTAGGCCGTGTGAGACGGTTCGAGTTCGCTAAGAAGTCGATCCCACCTCTCGGCTTTGTGTTGTTTGATTTTATATTTAACTTCCCTCTCGTAGTGACGGAGGGCCCTCCTCCAGTCTTCCGATGGGTAGCGATCGTACGTGCGTTTAGCCGCGTTACGGAGTCTGATGGACTCTTTAATATCATCTGGGAGAGGCCAGCGATTCTCATGGATCGCTGGCATTTCCCTAGAAGATTTTTCGATGTTCTCTACCAGATGATCAGTCAAGTGGAGAGAGGCCTCAAGCGCTACTTTAGAGTTTTCTATGAAATCGGGAATGAGATCGAGGTGACTCGATTGAAGGTTTTCTAGGTTATCTGCTAGTAATTTATAATCAATTATCTTTTTAGTACTAGCAGCGAGTTGGTTAGAATTACCAAGCGCAATTTTAACTGGTCTGTGGTCCGAGTTAAGCTCGTGGATTGTTTCCAAAGATATGTTGAGGTTAATGTTTTTAACTAACGCAATATCAATAACACTAGGGTTATGGATAAGGTTGTTACTACGGCTAGCAGTGTCGTAGCGAGTGGGGTCGTTAGGGGCTAAAATTGCAAAATTTAAGGAGTCGCTTAGGGCGGTTAATCTAATGCCATTCGTATTAGAGATGACATTGCCCCACTCTGTGTGTTTGCAGTTTAGGTCGCCGGCAATGATGACGGCGTTGCCTAAGTTAAATAGTGATCCTAGTTCGCTAGAAGTTATGGGCATTTTGCTGGCTAAATAGGCAGATACAATTATGATGGGTTGATGGTCTGTCATGCTAATGTGACAAATAGAAGTTTCTAAATTAGTTAGGGATAGGGGTTCTAGGGGAACACAGTGCAATGATTTTTTGTAATAAATCATTGTGCCTCCGAGTTGGGATCGGGTTCTGTCATTTCTAACTATTTTATAGTTAGCTATTTTGGGGCTTTTTCTACTAGGCTTAAGGAACGTCTCCTGCACTAGTAAAATATCGACATTGTGGTTTATGACGAATTCGCGGATTTCGTCTATATTATTATGTATGCCGTTTGTATTAAACGTAACTACCTGTAGGGAGCGCGGTTTTATCCTTCCAGTGGAATCCATTAGTTAAACGATGGTGATAAATTGAGGGAATTGATCCTGCGGATCAAGTCGTTATAAGTCGACAGACAGGCGGATAATTGTGAAAAAGTCCTAGCCGTCCGTAGTCCGTAGGAGAAATCGGCTACCTCTGACGGGTTTATGAGGCTTAGGAAATCGGTCACGTACCCCAGATCGTCTCCGTAATTGGGGGTTATATTCGCGGGGAGAGTGGGCTTTTTCGCGGGAGGCGCGGCTTTTGCCGCGGGTGTTGCGGGCTTTGTCGCTGGGGGCGCGGGTTTTGTCGCGAAGGGCGCGGGTTTTTGCGCGGCGGTGGGCTGGGCCCTGTTGGGGGGCACGAGGAAGTTATTTGGGGCACTACTGTTGTTCACCCAAGGTGATTTAGTGGGAAGCGGAGCAGGGATAAATCTCTGCTTTGTTTTTTCCTTATTATTTCTCTTTGTTTGAGGCGCAATTCGTCTCTTTACTTTAGGTGCTTTTACACACCCTCTGTAATTAGCCGGGTGGCCTTGTGTTTTGCATAGCACACAGCTGGGGGGTTCGGACTCCTCAGCTGGTGCTTTGCGTGGGCAGTCAGAGGTGCCGTGGTCTCCGAGGCACTTGACACAACGCGGTCGGGCTTGGCAGTTTCGCGCGGAGTGCCCGTAAAGTTGGCACCTGTGGCATTGGCCAGGAGTGCCTCTTTTACGGGGGGGTTCCACGCGTATGCCGGTTATGTTACATACAGCGCGTATGTTAAAAATTTCCTTACCCTCGGGGGTAAGGGGGAGGATCACTAGTACCATGTTGTACACGTGTTTTTTGACGGGGTGGTACATCCTGTGTACCTCGGTCGCCGGGTAGCCTTGGGCTATTAGGTCTTCAAGTACATCCCTTTCGGAGATGAACTTGTCGACACCTACTATGACGACGCGGAGGACACGTTCGTCCTCTAAGGCATAGGTGTGGTAACCTATATTTTTTCCGCGGAGGAATGCAGTTAGGAGGCGATGGTCCTGAGGCGTTTGGACCTGGACCTTTATCCCGATCGGAGTTGTGGTAGCCGTCGAGTAGCGAAGCTTTTTCTCGTTTATCGCGGCGGAAATGATATTCCATTTTTCCTTCTCCTGTACTATGATAGGAGGAGGCATTTTGGGAGCGAGTTCCATCTCGGAAGCCAGAGGGGCCTGAGACGGAACTATTTGCGAGGCCTGCGAGGCCTGGGATGCCTGAGGGGCGATCGGGGGGCGAACGGGGGACGCGGCACTGCTAGTCTGCACGGACGTCGCGGGTAGCTCGGGCCTAGGGGCCGGTTTAGTCTTTCTAGACTTCGGTTTTCCGACCTGTTTAGTCGGGGAGGACAAGGCTGGAGAGGAAGAGCCTTCGGCGCGCTTTCTCTTCTTCGTCTTTTTACTGACGACCGTGGTGAAGTCACCTTCACCAAGGTCAGTCTCTTGCTCCGAGCAAGACATCTCAGAAGGAGACGAGTAAGTAAGTCGGGGGGCCACGGACTCTACGGGAGTCACGGCGGTGTCACAGTCGGGAGACACGGGGGAATCAGCATCGTGATTTCTCACGAAGTTGTCCCATCTTTTCGCGGCGTCGGGGTACTCAACTTTAAGGAATGACAAGAATTTGTCAATCATGTCGGCCATGATGTCGGTCGGTCAGTCTGCTCTTAATGGAGAATTTTCGAGAGGGTACAACCCCGCCCGGCGACCGGGAGGGGAGGTGTGTAAAGAGGTACGAACCTCGTGTAGTGTACCTATTTTTCGTATCACCGTACTTACGATGTGTTCCTGGCGGTCGGGAAACACACACAAAAACTCACAACACTAGCACTCGGGCGCTGGCGAGCAAGGCGCGGCGCGACCTACGGCGGCAAGCGCGGGCGAGGGCCCACACTCGGGCGAGGCAAACAAGCGCCGGCGCAGAGTTCGCTCGATCGCGGACACACTAAAATCGAAAAACCTCGAGGCGCGGACGTGATCGCGAAATCGCAACAAGCACAAAGTGTGCCGAGCGAGAGCGCGCTGTCTATAGAAAGAGACAGCACCACAGTCACCTAGCAGCGTGCACTTGAGCGGGAAACGCGTGTTCATCGGACGGGATCCGAGAACAGACTGTATATTGCACGAACTTGATTTGATTGTAAGAATATGTCTGAGCTACCCTACTATATGTATTTTGTATTATGGTGCGAGCGGGGGTTAGATGTTCACTAAACTTGACAAAGTGATACTAGAAAACATCGCGTCCGAGAAGCATAACAAAATATTTTTATAAAGTACAATAATGAATTGCACATCTGCTCAGAGTTTAACTTTTGAGTCAACTTATAGCCTCCGTGGTTCAGTGGTTTAGAGCGTAGCTTTTGTTTGATTCCCGCGTTGGGAAAATGTTCTTCCCAATTTTTGATGACAACATTGCAGGTTGGACAACCGATTGTCTGACTAAAAAGAACAACCACGTATCGGATGGGCATATCAAAGCGCGTAACTTTCGCCAGTCATTAAGTAAGAAAGAGTGCTCTCGTGTACTGCGCATACACTTGGGCACTACAAAATCACACCAAAGTAGCTGGCCCGGTTTCATTGAAACCGACCGTCCAGTTTCACTGAAACCGACGTGGAAAGCATTACGTTTTGAGTTAAAATGTTTTAGAAATTAAAACGTTGACTACACTACCATACATTATACATTTAACTTTTAAACTTAAAAAAGTTAACCCCAAATACATGCATAATAAAAATACAGATGTGCGATAAAATTTTAAAAATTTGTCACGTGAAAATGATACAAAAATACATCCCTAATAAAAGGGAAGCCCAAAAAGTCACACAAAAGTTTACCATACCAATAACAAAATTGTCAAGGGCTAATTAAAATTTTTGTAATTTTTCCCCTTCCGAAGCCTCAGTTGCGTACCCCTGACACCAACTTCGTGCGACCCTTCCAGAGGTGCCAAATTAATTACCGTGTGTAAATTGGCCCCAAGTTTTGATTAACACCGGAATTATTAAAAAAGGTGTGTCATCCCTGAACATGAATGCTTAGCTAGAGGCAGGCTCCAGGGATAATTTGGTTTAATATTATAAGGAACCGTAAATTTTTCCGGGATAAAAGTATCCTATGTCCTTTCCCGGGACTCAAAGTATCTCCATGTTTGGACGTGCAGAGGTAGCAGACAGACGAACTGACAGACAGACACACTTTCGCATTTATAATATTAGTAAGGATACTGTACAATGTACCTTCGAAAAATATTATGGGGCAGTATCAACTTCTCTGATAGTACATAACATTACATAAATACCAAAGGAACATTTGCATTATTCATACCATTCATTATGATTCATTCTAATATTATGCTATGTATAACTATGAAAGTCAATTTGTTGCATAAATCATTGAAGTATAATAAAGTCTTGAGAATTTTCGTTTTTAATTAAGCTGATAAGTGACAACTTAGCACTCTTTATGACGTAACGATTACTAGGTATACCCTGGACCCTGGCCTCTTACGTTGTACCAGGGTCCAGAATGACGAATACAAGCTTGTATTCGTCATTCCTGGAATTTATTAACGCGTAGAAACCAGAGGGCCATTTTCGCCTATAACTGCCAAAGCTATCAGAAATCAGAATTCTATATCATGGCGCAGTGTGACAATGGCTTTAATTTTAGAAAAGGTGTATTAAATTACTTATTGGATATCAATACTTTGAACTTAATATAATATGATATTTTAGGGAGTTGTTGATTAAGGCCGTCCCCCGAGCAATTGGCCTTGGCCATACATTTGCCGCGTTGCCGAGATCGCGCCAAAACCCTATAATTTTTACTTATCTTAGTTCAAAATTGTCCTAAAAAAATTAAAACCGGGAAAATGTAGTTTATGATATTGTCGATCTATTGGCGTGAGTTTCAAATAAAAGTAATTTGTAAATCCTAAGGAGATGCTGAATGTATGCTTGAATTTTAATAAATTGGTATTACTTTGGAAGCTGATATCATGAGTATAATAAACAAAAATAGAAAATTTAAAACGGGGAAAGGAATGTTGATATACTTACTGAAGATTATTGCTGTATTTTTATTATAATTTTGTAGCTTTCAGATTATAAGTTTATAAGGCTTTAAATACGGTAAATTTCGGAATCTCCGTAGGGAATGCCCTTAATGCACCAGTACCTAGTTTGTTAACTTGTTCGGAAAATCGACAACAAATTAATAACTTTTCCGTCGATAAAATATTACCAATTAGTTTAAAGTACTATTTCCACCTCGCTAATACTTCGACGACCTATTGTTTCGAACTTTCACGAAGCAAATTGATTTTTAACCAACTTCAAAAAGGGAACTGCCTAGAATCATGGCCGATTTACATTATTCCAATCCAGTAATCCAATCCATTATCCAGCGCTGGGTTACTACTGGAATAATGTAAAAGGGCACTGGAATGCAATTCAGTCCATTTATCCATCAGGTTAATGCATCGCAAATTATAAAATATTTTCGACTAAAAAGTTGCGAAGAGTTAATATAATAGCCAAGATAGCCATGTCTTGGATAACATACCCGGCTCGAACAGACTGCAGAAAGATACCATAGCATCACAGAAAACCGGTGGAAATATCTTAAGTTGTGTTCATTGGTAGCGTGGGGTGATACGCCGACGTGCTTAACGTCCGATCTATTAATTATTTATTAATACTATATAATACTTAATATTATCTTAATTGGTACTTAATAATGTATCAACGAATAATGCACAAAATTTGATGCACCGTCGAGGAAATTGATTCCTAGGCAGTTGACGGACCTACGTCATCTGGTCGGCTTATGTCAACTCAATGTGATCGGTCGGATGGGTTTGACTTGCCGCGACCAAATTATTAGGTCCGCCATCTGCCTTGGAATCAACTTCTCTGATAGTACATTTGTGATCAAACTGAATCGCAAAATATTCATTACCAAATTATTATTATTAGTGAAAACCAAAACTCCATCAAAACTCGTATTTTTTCTTTCAGACAGAAACCAAAACTCTTATGTTTTTTTTCTAGACAGAATTGCCTACTCTGATTATCCGCTTCAATTCAATAACGAAGTGACGTATGTTTACAGAAATTACAGAAACCTCCCCAGTCCGCAGATCGCCCTCGCCCCTCGATGACATAAGTTTTTACTCTTTCGGCCGTTTGTACGGTCGGTTAGATAGACGTATACTCGGTATTACTAACAAGTGTACAATAATTTGTCGTTGATATCGTATTGGAGATAAAGCTATTTTACTATACGGTCTCGCCACGTAGGCCATGATGGCACAATACAAGAGATTAGAAAAGTTGAGACTTGAGAGTCATGAGCTATTCGATTATATTAGAGCTATTTTCATGTTGGATAATAAGGAAATTCTTAAAATAAAGATTCTAATTTTCATGTTTATTGTAAGTTTACAATAAACATGAAAATTAAAATCTTTATTTAACTTTTTAGTCAGTAAATCATTATCAAAATCTGTAATTTTAATAATGATTTTTTAGACACGCAAAGTATGTTGTGCTTACTTTTAAATTATTTTTTGTCTTAATAACATTACATTATAAGTTTGTAGAGGTACTAGCTGTTTCCCGCGACTTCGTCCGCGTTAGCATAGTATAATAACTGTCAACCCCTATTTTACCCCCTTGGGGGAAGAATTTCCAGAAATGCTTAAACACGTATCCAATAATTTTTAATTAAGTATTAGCCCAAAAAGAAATTTTCATGTTTCTAACTAAAGAAATAATGAACTCTCATTCATACTTTCAACCCCAATTTCACCCCCTTGGGGGTATAATTTCCAAAAACGCTTAAATACGTATTTATTTATTTTTAACCAGTAATCCAAAAACAAAGTTTCATGTTCCTAACTTAAGAAATGACGGACTTTCATTCAAACTTTCAACCCCTATTTCACCCCCTTCGGGGTAAATTTTTCAAAATTCCTTCCTTAGTGGGTGTCTACTTAATAAAACAACACTACTCACCAAATTTCGTGGCTGTAACTTTAACAGTTTTTGCTCAGCGATGATGAATCAGTAAGTCAGTCAGTCAGGACATATAATTTTATAAGTATAGATATTATTGCAATGATTTATCGAGCATTTATAACACATCGACGAGTGAATCTAATACAGGAGCGATAGCAGTAGCAAATGAAATCCAACGAACCGTCAAAATCTTCTGCACTGGCGTGGCGTGGGTGAGACGTTCCCGAGTTGACGAATTGGATTAATACTACGATTAATACATTATATAAAACAAAGTTTTTTTTTTTATTTCTGTACGTTGTGAAAATAGTAAAAATAGAAATATTGTTATCGTGAAGACGAATAACAAGAAATACAATACCTACTAGGCCTGGAGATAGTGACATAAAATTCTTGGTGATTTGTACCAGTATGGCGGTTTTACAGGGGTATAATTACGTAAAGGCAAAAAGGAAAATGATGGTCATAGCGCTCGCACTGGCAGCCCAAACGCGTGGGCGTTGATCGAACGTGTCGGATAAATAACGAGTGTCGAACGATTTGTACCACAAAAATGCTTGTATTTTCAGATAGTCGAAAAAAAATAAGTAGGCGAAAGCGTAATGCCACACTTGTCGGGTGCGGCTTACAGCCCGCCATACCGACGCGAATACGTTAATTTTAATAAAAAAAATGAACCATTTGTACCAGGCTAATTTTTGCATAGCTAATCATCGTCGAGTAGCCATTCACGAAAATCACCTTGCCATACATTTCCGACAGCGCCCAATGGCCGCCATACCACTGCAAAGGTGTAAGAATTTTTTTTCGCCAAACGATTTGTGCCAGTATGGCATTTAAATTTTTGGAAAGTATTTGACAAAATATGACCGTTATTATTTTTCCCATACTTCTAGTAGGCGGAAAAAGTGCTGCCATACATAAATCACCAAGAATTTTGTGTCACTATCTCCAGGCCTATACGTCGCTAGTCTCTTTGTCAATCAGTTTCTGCTCCCACTATTAACATGATTTTAAGAACAAACCAAGATAACCATGCTGACACCGCGGTATATTAATAGACAGCGGTTGTTATATCTGAAAGAGATATCAACTAGAATGGGCGGTTTAAATCAAGTTTAAATTACTCCAACCAGTGATCGAATTTGCTACTGGAATCATGTAAACGGATTATGGAATATGAACATACAACGTTTATCACTTATCAGACTGCATACTGTAGTGTACCTATTGTGTACGTATATTTTAGTTGCTACTTGCTATATTTTTTTCGATAAAATTAAAAGTTTGTTGTCGCAAACGGCGAGCAATATAAAGTGTCGGCGTCAGGCTTCTAGCGCCGGCGGCCATATTTATAAATGACATCCTTTCAAGAAATTCCCAGATTGTTATTTCTCAAGCGACTTATTTCAAAAATAGTCCGCCATGATTTCTTTACTTTAGAGTCCTTTGATCTTAGCATTTTAAACTGCAGTGCGGTTTAATTTAACTGCAGTTTATCTTAAACTTGAGGCTTGTAACCTTTTAAGAAAATTTCAATATTGCATCTTTTTACCCGACTGCCAGGAGGGTTATGTGTTTAGCGCGTATCTTCTATGTATGTAATATTCTTTATTACCTCGTATCTTCAGAACGGCTAAACGGATTTTCACATTTGAGGTATCGTTAGATTTGTCTTAATAGCCCGAGTGTTCTTAGGTGACATTAAGAAAAAACCAAAATGGCGGATGTTTGACGCCATATTGTGAGGTAAAAAAAATAAAAATTCTAGCAAGCATATCGAGTGGGGTATCAAAATAAAGGATTTAATTAAACACTCATTCTAAATATGTATATAACTTGCAGTTTTAATATTAAATAGAACAATAAATCTACACTAATAGTACAAAGAGGAAAGATTTGATTTTTTGTTTGTTGGGCTCGGAAACTACTGGACCAATTTGAAAAATTCTTTTACCATTGGAATTCTACATTATGTTTGCTGAACATAGGCTGAATTTTATTTTGGAACAAAATAGGGTAGGTACCGTAAGATATTTGGGTTCTTCGGACGCAAGGTGTAAAAAATCAACCTGAAAAGTTACTTATTTTACGTAGGCTGCCAAAACTATAAAAGATAGAACCATAAAATTCTAAGTAATTGTAGAACTTACAAATATCTACAAAAAAGTCCGTGACACACTATACCTATCTATGTCGAGTGAGGCACAATAACCATTTTTTAATTTAAAAATCTTGAAATTTTTTTGGACTACATTTAAACGCGTTTACTTTACTCATTCTTTTAATCCTTATCAAAATAATTATTCCATTACTAAGTACAGTTTATGTAGATAATATTTGGTCTTTGAATGAATAAAATTGGACATTTGGTTTAGAAATTATGGCGAAATTAAAATATGTATCACGATAGTAATTGGCGTCACCAAGGCGGGTGCGCGTGCGGGAGGAAGACAATCTGTACAGGGTGCAGCCTGCGTATAATGACTGCGTCGTCGATGTTAGTGTTGGAGTCTGTGAATTGACCTGGGAATCATTTTGCTGACCGAGTCTTTCCTGGGTATGCTTTTTGCAGAGCTCACCGACATCCACGCGGGCGGAGCCGCGGCCGACCGCTAGTACTTAATAAAATAAGGAAAAGCCAAAATCCGCCTGCATGGATAATAGTCCATTGAAATGTTACAATTTTAGGACCGAATATTGCATTTATTAGAGGACGCAATTTTATTTTTGGGATATGTTGGTGGGGTCAATAGAAGCTTAACCTCAAGTTTGTGGGGTCGCCGCTCTTGTCCCCCGGCCGCCATCTTGAAAAAAGGGGTGATAACAGTATTTTCGTGATATCTCGGAAACTATAAGTCTTAGGTACAAAAAATTTGTAAGAACATAATTTGTTGCAAATTATTTTGCCTACAAATACGTTTCTATAACTTTTTATCCTAAATTAAAAAATTTAAAAATTATAAGCAAGAAAGTGAAAAAAAAAATTAAAAGGTTTGTTATAGTTCTTTAACTTTGTTCAATACATTTTACAAAAAAAAATAATACCTTAGACCAACCTTGTAGATGATATTTTAAGAAAAAATCCCCCAATCCCCTCGGATCTCATGAAATTAATTTTCTGCAGATGCAAAGGAAACTGTAAAAGCAAGTGCGGCTGCATAAAAGCAGGCCTAAATGCTCTACAGTATGCCTACTATTCTGTAAAGCCTGGCCTGCTTTTCTGCAGCCACAGTCTTCAGTAATGCCTACTATACTACAAATATATTATATGCATAGTGCATACTATATTATAGTATACCTACTATACTAGTCTGCACATCTGTACATGCCTGCTATACTATAAAGCATTTCAGGTCTGCTTTTCTGCAGCCACACATGGTTCCACAGCTTTTTTTTTGTATCTGCAGAAAATTATTTTCATGAGATGGGGTGAGATCGGGGATCTTTTTCTCAAAAGATCATCTACAAGGTTGGTTGAAGGTATTTTTTTTTTGTAAAATGTATGAAACAAAGTAAAAGAGGGGTATTAAGAAAGGGTTTTAAGTAAAAAATGTATGCGATGTGGTTGTACTTTATTAATAAATAAATAAATAAATAAATTAATAATAAACCTTTTAGAAATTCTTATCACTTTTTTGCTTATTACAGAAACTTACCTAGCTTATCAATTCGAAACATCTTTGGGCAAAGTTAAATGCTCTTGCATGTAACTCTTCTAAAGATGTTAAATTATGTTTTAAGTTACTGTGTAACTTTATAACGAAATAGTACATTACGCGCCTAGGGAATATTTACTGCCCATGGTGCGTATACTATTTTTCTCATCGACGGAGGCGGAAAACGGCAACATCGGTAAGCGCAGCGGGAAGAAAGTTGACGTTTTCCGCCCGGAGGTGAGAAAATATATTTATTTTATTTAGACTTTCATATTAATTATTTTTCAAGGATGTGACTATGAGAGTGTGTCAGCGTACTTGCTACATAGTAAAGTAAATAAAGGTAAGGGCTATAATAGAATATAATATCTAGAACATACAATCTGCATATTAACATTTTCTTACGACTTCCTCTACGTGCTAATTACACTGTTGACTCTGTGAATGTGTGCAGAAGCCATGTGTAGAGAGCTAATGAACAAGTCGTACGTCGCGGTAACGCATGGCGTGTTCCAATCTGGAAGTGTATCTATCCTGTCACCTACCCGAGTAGTGTTCTAATTCGGAGACGTCCCCGAAATGACGCTAGAGTGGAGTTAACTTGATTAAACCTTCGATCGGGGATTCTCGGAAATGCTATTGTATTCTATAATTGCTGTCGCGATCACCCGTGCTCGTACGGGGCTTGATGAGTTAATGTCGCTTATTTTAGTAGCGAGGCTTATGCCCGATTTCCTTAGACTTTTGACAGCAGTTTATCTGTTCAATAGGTATGTTGATTGATAAATTTTTTGACACCAAAAGCATTAGAGCATAGGGGGCGTCCACAAATTACGTGAGGTGTTTAGGGGGGGGGGAGGGGGTCGAGTCGAATCTCATCTAATCTCACGTTGGGGTGAGGGGGGATCTCGGCAAATCTCACGTAATTTTTTTCCCAACAAAATAATACTATTTTGGCCCATTTCATCCAGATTGTACGTATGCTTAAGGGCACACGGGCCACCGGCCACAACCACAAAACGCCGCTACCGGCATATTTCCTGCAGCTTTCATACATTTTTGACGCCGGTGGCCGCCACACGCTACTCACGTTACCATCAATAGACTAGCTTAAAACGGCGTTTGTCGCTGTCGCGTGTGGCCCGTGTGCGGCGACACTAAGATCATTCACAAATTCGTTTGAAAGAAAATCTGGTACTTACTGACTGTCAAACCAAACGTTTACGTAAGAAACCCACATTTTGAAAAATCTCACGTGAGATTTGGGGGTGGGAGGGGGTTGAATAAAACCTGGGAGGATCAAAAAATTAAAAAAAAAACACCTCACGTAATTTGTGGACGCCCCCATAGATAAACCGGCATAAATAGTCTACAATATTTTATTCACGTCTTATGTTTGGCTCTAGAATTAAAATAACATTATGTTCTGCTTTGTTAAATTATTATAACACATATTTTATTCAACCTAATGCATCAAAAGAATTATTAACGCTCCAAATAATATGTTTGTCGCTATAAATAATGCATTTACTTTACCGACTAACGTTCATTAGTATTACAACATCAATATTTTTAAGTGCCAGTAAATGAAAATATGACCGATATTTTACCAAATTCTTACAAACTTACAATACAAACATTATAAACATATAAGTAAATATTCTGTTTCAGAATATGAATTTTTGAAATTGGAATAGACTCGTTCGTTTTATAAAACGTGATCCTATCACAGTTTCGTATCATAGGTGGAGGTTTTTTGATCTCACCTTATATGCTGCCTGTTGTACTCAGCTTATTAGATATAGCCTAGGTTTAGCTTTTTGAATACAAAACATTGAAACAATCGCCTACAGCAAAAATGTACAATGAGCCAGTATTACAAATTTTTACTTTTAATTAAATTGAATTATAATCATGCGATCCAAACATTCAGAAATATTTCTGACGTCATGATTTTCCATCTGTTTCTAAATAATTATGGTGTAAATTTATGAAAGATTATATTTTGCATTTAAAAACCAAACCCTGATTCACAAGCTCACGCCTCTGTTTTTAATTCGGCTTATCATTATTCAAGTTTATTGAAAGAAACATCGTAGAATTCGGCGCGGGAATGCCGCGGCACGTCCCGCTGATAGCGTCGCCGAAATGACGCCTATCTGATTGTGAGATCATTTGTTAGCTTATTACAGTAATGATGTTTACTATACGGGCACGGAATTTTTTTGCAAAAAGGCGGTCCGTACTAGTTCCTTACACCGGTTTATCTTGCATATTAGTTCCTTTCCCTGGACTGAAAGTATATCCTTAAAAATATCAAAATTGGCTCAGCAGTTCAAGAGTGAATAGACACACTTATGAATAATAATAATAATAATAATAATATCTATGGACGCTTCACACCACGTCAGTCTGGCCCCGTGCTAAGTACCTGAAGGATTTGTGTTACATGTACCAGACAACGGTATATATTTAATACTTTTATACTATACATATATTTAAGATTTTTATTATATTATACACATATTTAATACACATCCAGACCCGGCAACATTGAAAAACTTTTTGTTCCGTCGGCGGGATTCGAACCACAGAGGTCGTAAATAATAACAGCAGTATAGAACGCAACTATTAAACAACTAAGCAAGGAACTAATTTTGCGATTTTTTGCCACGGAATTGCCTTGAAAACAGGCAAAAAGCTTTTCTTTCCAATCGTGTTTTCTGGGTATTTAGTTTTGCAATAACTTGTTGTATGATTAGGTAACAACTAAATAATTATAGCATGCTGTAAAACAGCGACTGCCCTACTTCCCCAGTTCGCTAAAATATATAAATTAGTTGCTTACTCCACTATCGATTTAAATTATTAACTAACGTAATATGTTGGTTTTTAAATGGAATATTCTTTAACCTTTCAGAAAAGTATCTAGATTTAATATCGAAGTTGTCTTGTCCTGTTGTTCTTTACATGCATTAGGTGGATAAAATGTTTACGTCGACTGCCCTTTCTCCAATAATAATTATAATATTATAGAGAACTGAAGAACAAACATATTATTCAAGAATTTGAAATATTCCCAAACGTACACGTCCATAGGGCATAGGCCATAGAAGTTAGAACAATAAACCTTTAGCGTCAATTTTTTTAGACTCTTTTTCTTACAACACTCTGCCACGTCACCATGACTGGATAAACGATGATCCAACATGGCCGAACAATTTAATAACACCATAATTAATATTACATGATGGATAACGATGACGATCAAAGGATCCTACGAAATTAGCGTCAAAGTTTGTGAAATTAAGATTTTGAAGGAATAATGCGTCCTTAGTGTTTCGGTTAAATTTTCATTCTTTGAGTCTGGGGGACCAGATGAATAATAGGTATTCGGTGACATTTTCGGTGATAGCAGGAAGAAGAAGCAGAAAGAAAACAACGAATGAAGAAATTAAAATGTTCCAATATTCTTTCTTAATTACACTTGTGAATCCTCTGATGCTCACAACAACCCGCAACTGGAGTTCATAAAATTATGCAAACAAGAGAAGAAGGGCCAGAGCAAACGCATTACGATTTACGACAGTCAGTCCAACAGTATGGCTGATTTTGGTTTCTACGTAATTTGCTTATGGATTCTCTGACATTCAAAGCTTCGTAACTAAATACTTATTCCTAATTTCTAAAATTCTTAATCCATTTTATTTCACATCATTAACATCTTCTTAATATATAAAAATAAGTGGCAATTTTCGTTGTCACTTTATAACTCAAGAACGGGCTCACCTATCCAAACCAAATTTTCAGGGTTTGTTCGGACTATTTAGTAGATGGTTTATGTGAAGTTTGCACATAATCGGTCGAGTGGATCCAGCTGGCCGATTCTGTATCGTACAATTGTGAGTTAATAACTGTTAGTTAATTAGTAACGAAACGAAGTGAGTAACGAAGTGAAGGAGTGAGTAACGGAAAGTGCCACTTTTTGTATTCACTTGCATACAAAAGTAAGACTTTTCGTTGCTCACTCCTCGGTTTCGTTACTAACTCAGTGATTAACTCACAAATGTACGATACAGAATCGGCCAGCTGGAGTAATCGAGGGAACTCCTCAAAATTTAAATGACAACATATATGCCGATTTTGCTTTTGTATGAAGTATTCCAGGCATATGTTACCAAAAGTAAGATTCTGCACCAAGATATACCATGGTTCAAAGGTGCTGAACAGAACTTCAACCTCCTTATAGATACAAGTTGGGGCGCTGCCTTAAGAACTGAAAGCATATGCTACTATGCAAATTACATTCATCATCATCATCATCACCATCATCATCACTACCACATCAGGGTCATCAATGTAACGTGACTGTGTGCGTTACGTGTTGAATTTGTTATGTTCAATATTAGTGAGTCATTTTGATGGGCTTCGACTTAGTATAAACCAGATGACGTCCGCAACTCCGTTGCGCCAAAATTAGTTTGTCGTGCGGGAACCGTACATTTTTCCGTGATAAAAACTATCCTATGTCCTTTCTCGGGACTCAAAGTATCCCCATGCCAAATTTCAGCAGAATCGGTTCAGCGGTTTGAGCGTGAAGAGGTAACAGACAGACAGGTAGACAGACAGACAGACAGACAGACACACTTTCGCATTTATAATATTAGTAAGGAAGTATGGATATGGATCGACCCTTAGTTTTGCGGTTACTAAGATAGCAATTTGATCACGGGATCTATGAAATATGTGCCTAGGTAAGTACAATAGTATAGGAGAGTCTTTCAAAATTGGGACAAACATAGATCTATTAATGTAGTTTTAAGTAAGTAGTTTATGAATATTTTTTATGATGAGTTTCCATGCGGAATTAGTGCTATAAATTATAATAAAACGAAAGTCAGAGAACCTAGAACTCTAGAGCCTAATTATTAGAGATAGGTGTTTGAACATGTCATTTTCAGCATTGCTTGATAAACTCTAAGTAGGTATATACTATAATATACAGTAGTATAATATGCTTGGAGTTTTTTAAGAAATTCTATAGTGGTAGTGAAGTCAGCTGATTAGGGAACATACCCATACTACGTGGCCCATTTAGGGGGGGGAGGGGGGTCTTCAAAATACTACGCTCGGTCACAAGAGGGGGGGAGGGGGGGGGGGGGTCTAGAGTTTTGTCACGTAGTCAATTTCGCCGAGAGAAACGTAATACAATTTTTTTTTCTCGCCGACACCTGGCATTTATCATGGTTAATACATACTTATTAATAGTCAACAACCATTAAAAAACAGGCACTGTTGTCACTTGTCAGACATTTTGAAGTTTTGTGAAGCTGTCAAGCTTGGTGATCATATTTTACTATATTCGGTGTTCGATTACAATTTGAACTACAGTCGTGACTAAAATAGCTAGTATGTACCATCGAGGAAATTGATTCCTAGGTAGTTGACAGACCAACGTCATGTAGTCGGATCATGTCAATTCAATGTTAATTGTGATCGGTCGGTTGGGTTTAACTTTAAAGTATTTTTAAATTACTTAGGCCCGCCATCTGCCTAGAAATTTATTTCCCTGATTGTTCCATGGGCGTACCCAGGATTTCAGCTACAAGAGGGCGGCGTGAGCAGGCAGTGTTCGGTATTTTTTTTACTTTGTTCCTTTTTGAGTCTACATTAATTTTGGTGTAAGAGAATTCCACATAATTTCTTCAGACTGGAAGCTTAAAAATCAGTCTTTTTGAACTGGCCTGACGCCTGGCCTTAAAATATATTTTGTTTCCAACATTCAGGAGGGGGGGGGGGGGCTGCCCCCCCCCTCCTCGGTACGCCCATGGATTGTTCTAGTGTAATTTTAGACTATTATTATAAATATTATACATAAATCTAAGTGATAATACAGGGTGTGTATGTTTTCGTTACATAGAGTTCACTGTGAAAGTGGCAGCGCTGAAAGACCAATTTTTTTTCACTTTTGAATGGAGAAACTCGTTACACTGGGGCGCTTGCCCATACAAAAGTGAAAAAATTATGCTCATTCAGCGCTGCTACTTTCATAGTAAAATCACTATAAGGAACAAGTATAACACATCCTAAAGTATTATCACTTAGTTTTGTTATACCTTGTAATTTGTATAGTTCTTAAAAATTGGTGTCAAGTATTTCTTTTCGGCAAACTATTAGCTGTATCGAATTATTTTTTGGTGATCGTTATTTTTATTCCCATATTTAATTAAGTAATAATAACTATTGTAAATATGCAAAGAGTCTTTTGTAATAAATAACTTAATAAACACAATTATGAGTCAGATTATTTTCATTTGATATAGAAAGAGTAGTTATATATAATTTTTTATCATTTTGTAAGCAAAATGATAAAAAAATATTCTTGTCAATACCACGTGAACAATTGAAGGGGGTATCTTGGCATATACTACGCGTGGTCACCAGGGGGAGGGAGGGGGTCAAAAAATCTTAAAAAGTAGGTCACGTAGTATGGGTATGCTCCCTTATGAGTTTTCGTATTATGAGGGTGTGTCCTGTAACACATAAGTCTTTACAGAAAGCTTTATTATAACTATCTTAAAATAGTGAAATTATTATTTTTTCAACTGGAAACTGTCCCATGTTTATATCAATCTTAATCATAAAGTATTCGATAGTTTTATAGAAATTCTTATCCAACAACCTAAAATTGCATACGTATGTTACAGATTCAGGGCCAGATTTATCATCAAGTTGGTTCGTTATTGCCGTACCCCGACGCTGATCATCAATTTTTGCTAATTTATTTTATTGGTGATGAAAATCATGAATTGGATTAACGTTGTGCAATTATTCTAATACAAGATGAGAAATTATTCGTGAACTACAACATCGGTTTTTCATCAGCATAACGCATTTTTAATCGACTTCCAAAAAGGAGGAGGTTATATGTTCGGCTGTGGATATTTTTTTTTTTTTTTGTATGTTCAACGATTATTCCGCCGTTTGTCCGTGTTCCATATTTTGTACCATGTTCACAAAAGCGGTGATCTGATGATGGGATCCATGAGTAATCGAGGGAACTCCTCAAAATTTATATGGAAACATATGGTGATTTTGGTTTTATGAGAAGCATCCTAAGCATATGCTACCAAAACGCAAGATTTTGCATCAAGGTATACTATGGTTCCGAAGATACTAAGAGAACTCCGGATTCCTTATAGATACAAGTTTGGGGGTTTAGACGCTGTTTTAAGAACTGAAAGCATATGCTACTATGCAAATTACATTCATCATCATTATCATGTCAGGGTCACCAATGTCACCAAAATTGAACATAACAAATTCAACCTTAACTCCAGAGCGTAAGGCTTGAGAAGTAAGTTGCTTCGATAATACAAGTAACATGCAAGTGCACTGTCACACTTTTGCCTGTTGTTGCCTGTTCCAGAAAGTCGGTACTACAGATTTACAATCAAAATGGAAAAAAAATATTGTTTATCCAAATGTTTTGGATTAAGTTTTAAATAGCTAGCAATTAAGATTAACAGATTTTTGTATTATTTCACTTTATACGTAGCGAAGCACGTACCGGGCCGCTAGTTGAATATATAAAAAAATACCATAACTACGTTCTTAATTTGAACGCTCTTGACTCATAATCATAGGTCAGAATTCGGCGACCTCCTTTTAATAGATGCTGATGATGAAGTATGTTACCGTCAGGTGGTCTCCTGGCAGCTGTTTACACGTTATATCACGTACAACAGCACATTGGAACTCGCAGCTATAAATCCTGTCGCGATGACTGGTGATGAATGTTCCTCCGTGTATTAGCGATATGCGAACAAAATGTTTGCTACGTTCAAAGGCCAAAGGTACTTCTTGGTTTTTTAATTTTGTAATGAATGAAATTTTGGGGAAAAGTTTTTTTAGTTAAAGTTACAGCGACGATAATAGTGCTGATTTATAATTTATTGACCTACATCGAAGATTCCATCTGAAGTATCGACAATTTTTATGACTTTTAAGTTTTAGTCGATTAACCTATAGTGAAACAATGAAAGTGTAAAAGATAGCGACGGAGTTGCGGGCGTCATCTAGTATTATTTACTACTAGACGTTCCGCGCGGCTTCGCCCGCGTAGATTAGATATTTAACAGACCAATTAGTCCCCAAAAATGGCTTATGATCCTTCACGTGGCCACTTAATCTTATCTGTGCCAAGTAAAATAAAAATTCGTGCGATAAGCCCTTTCAAATAATTTCCCCCGTTATTTCCACATTTTCCTCTATTTCTTCGCTCCTATTAGTCTTAGTGTGATAAATTGTAGCATATATCCTTCCACAATAAATGGGCTATCTAACACTGAAATAATTTTTAAAATTGGACCAGTAGTTCCTGAGATTAGCGCGTTCAAACAAACAAACTTTTCCGCTTTATAATATTAGTATAGATATTTATGCGAGTAGGTATGTAACTGAAAGAAGAACTGTTTGTTCAGCGGAGAATGAAATGAGTTTAGTTTTGGCAGCGCAATTACTGTTATCAGGAAATTGTTAATACGATCGGTGAGCGGAAGTATAGACGCGCTTCATTACCCATGTAATTTCATTATATTATGTATTACTAAATGTTGCCCGCATTTTCGTTCAATAGAAACCGTCCATTTTGCCGGGACAAACAAAAACTATCTGAGTAAATTTTTGAAGTAAATTTTTCGCGGTTCTCAAAGTTACTCCATTCTAAATTTTGTCTAGATCATTGATTCCCAAAGTGGTCCAGGTGGACCCCATGGGGTCCACGGGAGCCCGATAGGGGTCTACGCTTGCGTGGAAAAAATGTGGGTCCACGAGTCGTTAATGGGGGTCTATAAAAATTAGGTGACTCGATTTGACTTCTCCTATGAATATAGGCAGACAATATTATATTAATAGCAGATTAAATATTACAGAGCGAGGAGATTTAGAAATAAGTAAAAGTGTGGTAATTTTTGTGTGAAATAGCTACAAAAATAGAAAATATTTGCGTTTACTTTTTACGGTTAAGAGTTTTAGGGTTAAGCGTGTGTTAAGTGGAAACGAAAAGACGAACATAATGATTATTATCACAAACTATGAAGTTACAATAATATAATTATTAGTAAGTAAGTATAAAAAAATAGAGACACGTTGATGAAAGACTGAAAAAACCTCTTACCATTCGGTGCTAGTCTATTTCAAGCATTAGTACGTTATACAGTTATTTTAGAGCGCTAAAATTCGTCAAAAGGGAAATATGCAAACTGAAACATATCGAATCCATTAAAAATAGACACATCTGATTCGAAAAATCAACGTTGGCGTATGAATTGTTGAACTGTTGAACAAAAATACACTCCTATTAAATTTTCACGAGCAGACGGACAGACGAAAATAGATTGGCATACGTGTTCCACAAAAGGGTTAAATCATACCTGGTGCTGTTATCGACAGGGGAACAATGAACATCACTAGTCCAGGTTTTAATTTAAATTGATATGCAAGAAAACGAAGCGCTGTTTACTTTTGCTCTACATTTTAAAGCATTATAGGATTATGATCAGATCCCCGCTGCTAAGGATTTATCTTAGATGTTAGGGCTCTATTTCTTAAGAGTAGACAATAGCCTATTTCGCTTAAATTAAATACCTTCGAAGATTGAAGGATTATTTTAAGAAAATCTTTCAATAATTTCATTGTTCCAAAAGAGTATATGGTGCTAGAAAATGTAGAAGGTCTATTATTTTCATTTCAGACTGTATAATGTGTGCTAACTCTACTAAAGCGGTGGTTGCTCTTCCTTAATAATGTAATAACGAGCTCGTTTGTCATCAGGTATGGTGGTAAACGGTTTCGTGAACGTGGTGATCACCACCATAGAGAAGCGGTTCGGGCTCCGCTCCATGCAGACCGGCGTCATAGCGGGCGGGTGAGTTGAAGTTCTGAAGAATTCAGAATTGGGAAGAAAAAGTTGTTTGGTTTATATCAGTGGAGAAAATGTTGGCAACAAATTAAATGTAGTACGTACATAATATATTATTGGCAACATAATTGTCATGTTATGTTGCCAGTAATGATGGCTAGAGCTTGTGGCATTAGAAAAAATTAAGTTGAGTACCTACTTATTTAAGGTGGTTGACAAAATTTTATTAGACTTCGTTACAGCCATTGAAACGAGCCAAACAGTTTAAGATGACAGCTATGGGCTTAATACGGTAATCGAAGAGTAGAAGTTTCGGTACGGTTCGGTTTTGAATGCAAGACACTTTTCATCTCACCCTCAATTCCAATTCCAGGTACGATATGGCGTCTTTCGCGTGCTTAGCCCCTGTCACCTATCTGGGTGGAAGAGCCGGCTCCTCCAAGCCGCGCTGGCTAGGCTGGGGGGTGCTGCTGATGGGCACCGGCTCCCTGCTGTTCTCTCTGCCCCACTTCCTGGTGCCAGTCTACAAGGTCGCGGGGGAGGAACCCGATGATCTGTGCGTGATGAACCGGACTTCGGTAAGTGATTTGGAGGGTCTTCAAATGCTAGAGGCTATCCTCTACAATCTATCGGTAGAGATCAACTACGATAACATGGCGCGCCCCTCAAAAATTCAAAACGTTTGAAGTGCATTGTCAAAACGTATGAAACGTAATCTAGATATGATTAGTTGACCAACAAATCTGTGACATTAACTGAAATATTGTATACTGTGATTGGTTGAATACTTACTACATACAAACTCTTTCATAAGGATGTAACTACACACATTGAAACAGTCATTTGGAGGGGCGCGCCATGTTATCGTAGTTGATCTCTGCATAGTACCAGATAGTACCATCGAGGAAATTGATTCCTATGCAGTTGATAGACCAACGTTATTTGGTCGAATATGTCAATTCAATGTTAATTGTGATCTGTCAGCTGGGTTTAACGTAACGCATCTAAACTACGTAGGTCCCCGACCTGCATAGGAATCAACTTCTCTGATAGTACCACTGACCTCTATTATACAGTACATTTTAATTACACAGGGTGAACAAAACTCAGTAATAATCCTTTACGGTGTGTTCTCTATGTATAGAAAACTAGGAAGTAGCAGCGCTGAAAGATTCAGCCTTTTTAGGGTTCCGTAGTCAACAAGGAACCCTCATAGTTTCGGTCTGTCCGTCCGTCTGTCTGTCCGTCTATCTGTCCGTCTGTCTGTCCGTCTGTCTGTCCGTCTGTCTGTCCGTCTGCCTGTCTGTCCGCGGTTTTGCTCAGAGACTATAGGACCTACAAAGCTGTAATTTGGCATGAATGCACATTATCCACTCAAACGTCCGGGCGACTATAGTCGCCCAAAACTTTTTGGCGTCAACCGTTAGGGCGACTAGAGCAGCCCAGATGACTCGTTCCACTTAAACGTGTTTTTATCTGTGGTAGTGTTCAAGAGGTGCACAAGTGTTTCGCTAGATGGTTCTTTATTAAATTACCCGTCTTTTGGGTCGGTAAAACAGTACATCGGGCGACACCATCATTATGAAAAAAATTGTTTACAAACACGCGTTGAAAAGTTTTGAAGTGTCTGTGAGTGCCGTCTTTAAAATGTATTTATTATACGATTGTATTAGGTGTTATATATTGAAATAATCCTGAAGAATCATTTTTTCAGAATATCTTCAAATTGTAAGCATCCACAGTCTATTATGATGCTTATAAATGAGTTAAAATCGACGCAAAAATTTTGCCGTTGTTTGTCGGTTTTTCGTTAAGTTTTTGAATGATATAATGTTTAATGTAGTAAAATTCTTCTTGTAATTGAAAAAATATGTCATCATTATTAAATGTGAATGTTAAAATGAAATAAATATAGCAAAACAAGAAAGGATTACATATTTATTATTTAATTCTCAGAATTTAGACATGGGCGATTCATGCGCACATATTAATGATGGCAACAAAATGGTACATGAAATCTTAAAAAAAATATATGGTACCTTCCATGCACATCGAGCGGGGATGAAATTTTTTTTCGTGTCCACCCCATCGTGTGGGATGTCGTTGGATAGGTTTTTTAAAACTATTATGAGTATTTATAGATCATTTTCCGATTTAGGGAATGTTTGTGAAATATTAAGTTTTAACGTGGTAAAAATCGTTAGAGTCCAGTGTCCCCCCCCCCCCCCCTCCTACCAGCTAAACGGATGCTTCTGGAAATGTGAAAAAATTCACGGGAGTAGGAAACATGCTGAATTTAAAAGGAAAACTATAGACTAAAGAAGACTTCATAAGTTATTGAGTAATAGTCGATCAACTAAAAAAAATGTATTCGGCGAAGTATAAAGGAACTTTTCGTTCAAATTCCTTTGAAAGTAACTGAGATGGTGTTGTTAGTAGTGTAAAACACGCTATAAATATACGTTCATCGACCATAAAAAATTGTCAAAAACTAGCGGTACTATATATATATATATATATATATATATATATATATATATATATTGCGCGTGGCCCGACACGCACTTGGCCAGTTTTTTATATAATTCATGGCAGTGGCTATAAATTTTAACCTCACAAAGGGTGATTCCGACTTCCGAGCTAAAAGTCTTCTTAAGATAAATTTCCACGTTGCTAGATATTCTTGCACAATTTCTTGTCATTTAAGTATGGAATGAACTATGAATCGTGTCCAATTCTATTACTATATTATGGAGCAAATCAAAATGAGGTTCGCATTAACTTCCCTATTGATTTCTCAATAAAATGTTATAAGATTCTACTTTTCTTAATGTCATGACTTACAGAATAATTATTACCTATCTCACAATTTAAAAGCTGTACAATAAGTCTCCTAATTCCAACTAGACAGAAAACATCGGCTTTTAATGTTAATCCCTATTAAAGCACACAATATGCTGCTGTTAGATATTCATGAGCTAATACACATTCTTTTGAGGCCGAGGATCGGCGCATGTAACAAATATCCTCACATTAAGCTGGCTCCAGTCTGGTCGATTATGCTGGAACGAAACCGGTTGCCATTGTTGGGTCTGCGCGAGCGCCGCGAATTATGTACAGTATGTTGTGTAGCCTTTGTTGCCTTAATTGAGTTTGCGATATATACCTAATACCTACCTACCCATGGAGTATAGAACCGTAGCTATTATGTTCATTTGATGATTCTAAGAATAACCAAGTCGCGATTTTGAGAACTTTGCACCAAAGCGTAATATAGATTTTATCAAGTACGTCTACTTCCGTACGAGCATTCGTTCACATTATTATTTTTACTATCTCATCAGTTCTTAGTGTTAGTGACAATCTAAGAAGTATAGATGGAAAATACTTACCTTACATATACCGTATTACAACCGAAACTGTACTTCAAAAGTCAAATCCTCTTCTTTAGTTTGCTCTCACATTGCATCTTAATTCAGCTGTGACGATTGACGACAGCTGTTCAAACACGATAGTTAGACAAGACTTTGGAAATATCTTTACCGGAGTTTACCGGAGGCCCAATCCCCTACCCTATCCCTTCCCTACCCTCCCCTATTCCTTCCCTTCTCTTCCCATATCCCTACCCTCCCCTATTACCCTATTCCCTCTTAAAAGGCTGGCAATGCACCTGCAGCTCTTCTGATGCTGCGAGTGTCCATGGGCGGCGGAAGTTGCTTTCCACCAGGTAACCCGTTTCCTCGATTGCCCCCCTTATTTCATTAAAAAAAGAAGTCTTTATATTCTCCATTTAATTTACTATCTAGCGCTCTCTTTCTTTTCTCATCTCATCTCTCTTTCTCATCTCCATCTCCTCCAGTCTGCCATCGACTGCGAGGGTGGCAGGAGCTCAGAGGGTGGCGGATGGGTGGTCGCCATCTTCGTGTTGGCTCAGCTGCTGCACGGCGCCGGCGCAACGCCACTCTTCACACTCGGCGTCACCTACATCGACGAGAATGTCACGAAAAAGATGTCTTCGGTGTATCTGGGTGAGTGTTTGGACGTTTAATGTTTGCTTTGGATGATGCTGCCGCGGACGTGCCATCGCAATGTCTTCTTGGCTGACTTCCGACTTGAGTAGTTGTAGTACCTACCACTGGAGTATTGGAATCAGTAGGTTCCCAAAAGTAGTCAGTAGAATCTGGCTTTTTAGTTAGATTTTGCTGACTATTTCAAGTTCAGATGAGTTCAAGCAAGATTTTAGTAATGTATTTTTATACATCACTTAAATCTTGCTTGAACTTTGAAATCTGCGTTATTAGGCATATCCTGGTGATAAGCGTGAGGATTGTTGATGTGAAAATCAATATTCTGATTAAGATTTAATAGAATTACAATTTACGGTATCTATCTACAGATTGTTGAACTCTTTATTACTAGGACCTACTTATTATGTTACAAGACAGGAAGTATAAAATATTATAACGTTTTAAACTAAAAGCTTCATAATTACATCTACTAAATTAAGCTTTTAAGGTACATATACCTAATGGCTAATGTACAGAAGGTGTTGAGAGGTTGTTACAGCGACACTTGCTAATGGAACCAGCCCATCACCATCTCTATTAGGGTTTTAATGAAACCATCAGCGAAAATGAGCAGAAGAGTAAATGAGCAAGACAGTGAATACGACACGATGTGGACTGTGTTAGGAAGTTCTACAAAAATATTTAAGACCTAGAAATTCTAATATTTAGGTATAGCTTGTCTTGGACTCTACCATTTGGGTACCTTTGGCATATTTGGTATACTTGAGCACATTTTTACTAATCTTGGTTAAAGTTAAAAGTAACGTTATTTCTCTCGTATTTCTTCACAAGTAAGCCTTAGTTTATCAGCAGAACCTCTATAGATCAGCAATGGCTAGCTTTAAATTGGTTATTGACTATTGTAAACAAAACGATACGTGTAGCAATAGTAATAAATTTTGACTTTTGTATGCATGGGTGTACCGACGGGGGGAGGCAGGGGGGGGGCAGCTGCCCCCCCCCCCCCCCCCGGAAGGTAAAATAAAAATCAATTTTCATGGAAAGTGAAAATTCAAAACATGTTATCTACTATGCGTAAAATGAAGTGTTGGAAACAAAATATCTTTTAAGGCCCGGCCACTTCGAAAAGACTGACTTTTAAACTTCCAGTCTTTTTTTATTGGTCTGAGCTTCCAGTATGAAGAAATTATGTGGAATTACACCAAAATTAACGTAGACTCAAAAAGAAACTTGTGTAAAAAAATAACCGAACATAATATAAAAAAATGGCATGGTAATTCTGTAAAAAAAATCTTGAATATCACCATAAAAATACACTTCAAATTAGAGTATCTCGTAATTTTCAATGACAATGATATTTGTATTTTTTACAAAAAGGATAGCTTTTTTATAGTTCTAAGGAAATAACGAAATATTTTTTTAATAAATGATTCGGTCATTAATGAAATAAAATGTATAATTTTCTCCTATTGCGTCGTAACCGCCACCGTACAAGGCGCGCTGATATGATTGTTATTTTAATGTTCTTTACGTCGATATTCTCACTGACAGACATCGACCTACAAATTTTAGGGACAGCTTTGCCTTAAGGCGGGGATTATTCTCAATCCAAAACGATAACCTAGCATACAACCAAAGACCAAGGGTATACGCATCGCAATAAGATTCATTTTAGCTTAGCATAAAATTGTAAGTATCTTCTCTATTTTTCATGTTTATTTAAAATATCTTTGAAAATAAATATTAAGAAAGAAAATTGTTCGGTTCAGAATTTTTTAATATAGATTTACTAACAATTTATTCAAATAAAATGTATATTATCCTAGTTAATACTTACATTATTTCGATGACAAAGACATTTGTCGGAGGTGAGTTTCTAAATTAGTTACAGCGAAAGTATTACGTTTTATTAAAATGTTTTTGGTTTAAAACCTTTTAAATATTGTGCTTTATATTTCATATTTTCATCGCCTTATTATATTGAAACTAGGTAAACCGAGAGTCATGAAATAGCATAATGGGCTTGCTCCTCGCCTTAAGTCTGCAGATTGATAAAAGAAAATCCAGACAAAAAAGATACACCAGACCGAATATCATGGTACATCCCCCACCACCCAGGACGTCAGCGCGGGGGGAGGGGGGTGGGGGGGCAAGGCCATGCTGCCTTATCTTTAACAACTACTACAACAAGTAATATGAGTAAAATCGAATGATTTAACATGACATAATTTATCCATATTAAAACAATGAGTGTTTTATTAGTCATAGCTATATTATGTTTAGAATTATTTAGTAGCAACTAGCAACTAATTAAATTGCTATCAAATTGTATAACAGCTAGTAAATGTTGCGGGCCGCAGTTGAACAGCTCATACCTGACGTGCAATTATCAGAATGCCACCGCGGAAATGCGACCGACCTAACTTAAGTCAGAGGTGCTCAACTGTCACCAGCAGTATATCCGGACCCATACGACCTGCAAACCTTTAAGAAGAGACCGTATTCCCTCTTATAAGGCCAGCAACGCACCTGCAGCTCTTCTAATGTTGCGAGTTTCCATGGGCGACGGTAGTTGCTTTCCATCAGGTGACCCGTTTGCTCGTTTGCCCCCTTATTTTATGAAAAAAGAGGTCCCACAAAAGTTGATCGTAATTCTCAATAATCGACTTTCAGAGATATTATGCTTAATAGCATAGACTAATTTATGCTATGATATTTTATGGTGAATGATTTATCTATGAATAGTTTATTGAATTAACTGTACGAACAAAGATTAACTATATTGAGTATATTTACAAAAATATAATTGACTGACTGATCTACATATAAACACACATCACATCTACAACACATCTACATATAAATAAAAATTAGTATGTTGAAGCACAAATCAATAGGCGTGACGGTTTTTTCGTAAAGTGTACCACAACATGTAAAAGTTGTGGGATATACTAGGGCTCACTTTGCTCGCCCTAATTATCACAAAAACCATGCGACCCAACTCCCAAGCAACACAGGTTGGGCGTCCCTGTACCAAAACATGTCGATTGCTCGGTGTATTAGATTCGGCGAACTGGGTGTGATAACATCGGTGCAGGTTCGATCCCAATTATAGATTGTGTTTGTATGTTTATGACTGTTCTTGTACTAAACTATCTTATGATATCAGTATACGAAATAGAGTTCAGAGCGGTATATCTGAAATGTTTGCTGACATTTATTTTGTAGTCTACCTAATTTGTTTTAAAGTTTTAACTTTATTATTTTGAACTTCTCTTCTAAAAACAGCATCTCTGTAAATATTTTAAGATGTACGTAAGTTTTTTTTGCTGTTTAAAATATTTTAAGGTAACCCAACCAAAAGCTTACATGTAGCTCGTTTAAGAAAGGCTTTCATAAGTGAAGTGAGCATAAAATCGTAATTCGTAAGTAAGCGTATCGCATGTTGGCTTTGTTTTCCCTACTTTTCGCTTTCACACCGCGACAAACCTCAAAAGTGGCACCTTTTTGAATCTTAAAAATCCATTAAAATTGCCTACTGGAGGTTTCTTAAGAACTTGGGGTCCTCAACACAAAGGCTACACATGGATGCCATTAGCTGAGGACGGAGGACGGAGGCTGAGGGCTCTCGGAGGGCACCGTGAGAGGTATCGAGATGTTAGGGCGCGGCGTAGGGTGGGCGAAGCGAGAAATATTATGAGATATTTATGTTGGGTTGGTTGTTTGCAGTTGTATTGAGCAAAGAGTTATAATTATTTAGTCATCTAGGTCTGCGTTTCTGTAAACATTTGAAAGATTTTTGGGTTTAGTGGGCGAATTAAAAAAAAATAGATGAGTAAGTGCGACCCTTTAGAGTAATTGTAACTTGTAGGTAAATAAAACTTATCATAGGGTGGTGCTTACTTCGCCCGATCGCTAACATAATAAAATACGAATCTCGGTAATACTTATGAATTTTACATAATTATTATCTATACTTATTATATAACAAAGTCTCTTTTTTTTTCCCTCATGTCCCTTTGTTCCCTTTAATCTTTAAAACTACGCAACGGATTTTGATGATTATTTCAGTGTTAGATAGCCCATTTATCGAGGAAGGTTATAGGCTATATTTATCACGCTAAGACTAATAGGAGCGTAGAAATAGAGGAAAATGTGGAAAAAACGGGGGAAATTATTTGAAAGGGCTAACTTGAACGCGCTAATCTCAGGAACGACTGGTTCGATTTGAAAAATTATTTCAGTGTTAGATAGCCCATTTATTGAGGAAGGCTATAGGCTATATTTTATTATGCTAAGACTAATAGGAGAATGTGGAAAAAACGGGGAAAATTATTTTAAAGGGCTTATCTCGCGAACTACTGGAGCAATTTTTATGTTATTTGGCACAGATAAGAAGTAGACCACGTGAAGGATCATAGGCTATCCATTTTAATCATTTTTTCAGTGGCTATAAATTTTATACCCGTGCGACGCCGGGACGGGTCGCTAGTTAGGTATAATTTTCAGGTATGATATAATTATAGTTTAAACCATAAAGGATTGCACAAACCTACGCGACCAAAGCGACTGCGAGGCGGTAGCGTCTACCGCGCGGCGGACGCTGCCCATGTAATCTTATGGCGCTGTGCACACCTGCACGACCGCGACGCGGGATGTTCGCGTCGGCAAGCGGAACGTGCGCGTCAAGTTGTCAGACGCGTGTTTCTTTTTTAAAACCTTTTTTTACATTATTTTCTACAACTCTTTAGTTTATGATTTTTTGATTTGTATAGACGCTCCCGTATCGCGTACCGCGTCCCCTGTCACTGACGCTTAGGTTTGTTTTAAGCTTAAAGTTAATATACTTACCTAGCGGAATAGAGCAACAATCTTGAGCTGTCAAACGAAACCGAAATTGATTTACATCTGTGTGTGATGCGTACGTATACACTTAGGTACACAAGCATCTTTCTGTGAGATTAAATTGTCAACGTGCCGATAAGTGCCGACTGGATACCAAAAAAAGAGTTCTGCTGTCATGTATCACACGTCTCTTTTTACCACGCAGTGTTACTGATAATGACATTTCGCTTGCTCAGGTCTCTGTTTCTCTATTCCGCTAGGTATATTATTAACTTTACGGTTTAATCATATACTATATTTTAAATATTAAATTCCTTAAAAATATACTAATACAAGCTATACAGCGTCACCATCCGTACCTTCGTGATACCCCATTCAATCTTCATTTCATAGCTTAGCTCAGCTCTAATAGCTTGACAGGGCTCACGGGCATGAAATGCGGCTTTTAGCTGTGAAAACACGTAGCGTAGGGGTGCGGTGTGTGAAGGACCCACTACCCGCTACCCGCTAGCTTACAATACTTTAACCAGGCAATAGGATCATGCCGGTATTGGTAACACCTATAAAGAGTGGAATTAGGATTAAGGCTGTTCTTTATAGTATCTAGTCGTTTTTAGCCTTGTCATGACTCGCAAGAGACTGAATGAAACATAATTATAACCTAACCTAAATTAAGGCGCTGAGGTTTCATGTTCAGCTAAGAAGGTATTTGAGTCGAGTAGGATGTAAGAATCTACTTCAGTGTTTCAATATTGATTCATACTATTTTATATGCGAAAAGATGTCTCTTTACATATCTATGATTTTTGTGAAGTTTGGTAGTGGTAGGTACTTTAGTAAAATAAATTAATGGTGGGAAAGGCTGAATAGTACATTTTCACTTGGTTTTACTTTAATCGCATATTGTTTTCAGGTGTGTACTACACGATGGCGGTAGTGGGCCCAGCGCTGGGCTACGTGGTGGGCGGACAGATGCTCAAGATATACACAGACTTCGCCACTGTCGATGCTACTTCGTAAGTATTGTCAAGCTATTCTTGAACAGATTATTACGAGTATTCGCATCAACTTTCAAGTTTAATTTTAATAAATTGTATTAAATTAATTAGCGATTCGTATTAATAATAATAGTCTAAAAAAACTAAAAAAAACATGCTTTTTACCAATTTATTGCATTGTTAATGGCTCTTAATACGTATGCAAAATTTTTTTTCGAATTCGAATTTCAATTTCGAATTAATTACACTACTGAAGATAGGAGTCCTAATCGTTTAAAGTATATGTGTGCAAGCTTTCGCCAATGTTTGAGTGTTATCGGTACACACTAATTAGCTATGAGTGCACGCGCACACTACAATAAATATACCAATTAAGGAAAAGCGTCACGGTCAAAGGGAAATATGCTCACCCAAAAATTGGTGGGGCGCGTCTTCGTGGATTGCACGGACTATAGACTGTAATATCTTTGCTATACTTCCGTCCGTCCGCCCGCGTAGCACCACTCTACATTCCTACAGTAGCAAGAGCTACGCCGACTACGCGGCGCTACGCATAGATCTCATCCCTCTATTATTTTTGTCCTGGTGCTTTTTATATTTTATTTATTTTAAATGTATTTGAATCGCTTGATTTTACGAACTTCATAAATCGTTATTTATTTCATACTCAATGATATGTGGGACTTTTAATTTAACTTTTAGTTTTACTATTACGAGTAAACAAGCCTCAAAGTAGCAAACATATTTTGATTTAAAAGAAGCCCGCGTCAGTTTCTTGTCGCTATACAAAGCTTAATTATCTGTGTTCGGTTCATTTTTAATATTTCAGTCGCTCTGGCGGATGGCGGCTGCCTCTCACTTTCATCCCATTGCGTTCGGAACTTTTCAGCCAAATTAATTCCGGTTTATGTTTTTGCGGCTTCCGTTTGTGCTTTTATATTATGCGACACGATATCGTATGCGATAAGTCGTGAAGCTAATACAATGTAAAAACGAATGAGACGACGAACTCTTGTTGAACTAAATAATAAACGTTAGAGCGAATCGCTGATACTTCTCTTCAACATGCTGACGATATTCGCTATCTTTAGGTGCAGTCGTTCGTTTCTTAGCATATCTCCTGTCATTTATAGCGATTTTCTTTCAAAGATTATACCCCAGTCATTAAAGCCAAAACCCGAAAGAAATTAGTAATTTGATAAAATTTTAGGGGGTTGTTAAAGAAGGTAAAATAACTTACCGTGTGATTTTGCAGCGTTCTGGGGTGTACGGAAAGGGTTGAAAAGGGGTGAAAAAGGTTTTTTGTTAATAACATTGCGTAAAAAATTAGTAACACGCTGCAAATTTGGAATTAGGTTGTTCTTACCGTTTTGTAACGTGTATTAAATTTGCAGCGTTTTGCAATACACGGAACATTGTTTATTATTAAAAAACAATGAAAATTGTTAATAACAGGGGTAAGAAAATTAGTAACACCCTGCATATTTGGAATTAGGTTGTTCTTACCGTTTTCTAACGTGTATTAAATTTGCAGGGTTTTGCAACATACGGAACATTGTTTATTATTAAAAAACAATGTAATTTGTCATTAACAAGGGTAAAAAATGTAGTAACACGCTGCAAATTTATAATTAAGTTGTTTTTACCGTTTTCTAACGTATATCAAATTTACAGCAATTTAGTAATAAACAATGTTCCGTATGTTGCAAAACGCTGCAAATTTAATACAGGTTACAAAACGGTAAGAACAACCAAATTCCAAATTTGCAGCGTGTTACTAATTTTTTACGCAATGTTATTAACAAAAAACCTTTTTCACCCCTATTCAACCCTTTCCGTACACCCCAGAACGCTGCAAAATCACACGGTAAGTTATTTTACCTGCTTTAACAACCCCCTAAAATTTTATCAAGTTACTAATTTCTTTCGGGTTTTGGCTTTAATGACTGGCTATAGTCGACATGACGACTTATCGTGTCGTATAAACCGCCTCGAAACTCCCGGTGCGCGGCAGCGGTTTTCAATGACCTCTTTGATACGGTTTCACTTTTCAATTACCCGGCGCGGGATGGGGGCTGCGACGGTTTTTAATCATTTCTAATATTCGATATTATTTTCATATACCTTATAATAAGCCCTGCTGAACGCCTGAGCAATATTTGAATGTTGTAGTACAATAATACTCTGGATAGAGCTCTAGCTACGCTTAAATTCTTTCTAGATTGATGCGAGAATAGGACCCCGCCTATTCTCATGATTCGAATGTCACTTCGAGTGCAGGCTGCATCACTCGCGCCAACATTCTGTCTCACGCACATGTGTGACTGACTGACTGACAGCCGACGAAGCGAACCACATTCATGGCAGGAAAATACCTGTACCTATTATACCTGTGCCAAAATAATTCCAAGCGAGCGATTTTCTTTGCTGCATAACATTTAGCCATAGACGTATAATTGATATTGTATACTTCAATTTGATTGTTAAGTTCATTAAGTTCAGTGAAATTCTCGCCAACAAGAGTTGTACAGTTTGGCGATTTTTAATTATAAAGATAATTAACTTTTGATTATAAAAAAAATATCGTGTTTATTTGGACACTTGTGAGGTGGTGGGGCATTCAAAATGTAAAATCTGATTAATAACGTTTTAACCATCGTTTTACCACAAATTTTCACCACTCCAGGGGGGTGTGCCAAAATGTTTTCGTTTTCGCTTCGTTATAGAATCGCTGATGAAAATGTATGGAATTGACATAAGCTTTCGTTAATATGACGTTGACGTTCGACTCGTTTTATGTCAATTCCATACATTTTGATCGGCGATTCTATAACGAAGCGAAAACGAAAAAGTTTCGGCTAAATGACCTGACCTGAGTCCGGTTTATAAAATAAAATTAATATTCGCCTCGAAACAAAATCACAAGTCGACCGGCCGCGGCATTAGCATACGAAAACAGTTTTAAACGTTAGCAACTTTAAACAAATGTTATCGTTAGATCTCCATGATTTTGTTCGATAAATGCCGGGGAAATAAGAGAAGAATAATGTCTGGTTTATCCACAAAATACAATCTGTTCCACATGGTGATTGAAAACAGTATTAGCGTTGAATACTATTAAGGATTTCAATAATTTTGCCTTGATATTAGTTACTAGATGTTGCCTGCGCTTTCGACTTTCGATTATCGTTGCGTCGAAACTCGTATAGATAGATAGGTAATTCTATATCTATACTTATTATAAAACAAAGTCGCTTTTTTTCCCTCATGTCCCTTTGTTCCCTTTACTCTTTAAAACTACGCAACGGATTTTGATGATTCTTTCAATGTTATATAGCCCATTTATCGAGGAAGGTTATGGGCTATATTTTATCACGCTAAGACTAATAGGAGCAAAGAAATAGAGGAAAATGTGGAAAAAAACGGGGAAAATTATTTGAAAGGGCTAACTTAAATGCGCTAATCTAAGGAACTACTGGTCCGATTTGAAAAATTATTTAATACTTCAGTCGGAATTTCCAGGAATTGCTAGTGTATTCTATTGTTGTCGCGATCACCGGTGCTCGCGCGGGGCCTGAAGGATTAAGTGTTTAATAGCCCATTTATTGAGGAAGTCTATATTTAGGGCTATATTTATAGGCTATATTTTATCACGCCAAGACTAATAGGAAAATGTGGAAAAAACGGGGGGAATTATTTGGAAGGGCTTATCTCGCGAACTACTGGAGCAATTTTTATGTTATTTGGCACACATAAGAAGTAAACCACGTGAAGGATCATAGGCTATCGATTTTAATATTTTTTTCAGTGGCTATATATTTTACACCCGTGCGACGCCGGGGCGAGTCGCTAGTAGTTTTATATTATTCAGTTTTTCCGGCTATTGGTGACGTTATCAGAGTCCCCCAATCGGTACGTGCCGAGGCATACCCGGCCGGGATAACCCGCCATTTACCAAAACATTTCTTTCACTCTGATGCGTTGAATATTAATGAGTTAGCCGATTGATATGTGCCCGTTCAGTGTTCAAACTGTATGTATGTAATACATGTAACCCTATTAAATGATAGTTAAATATAGAGAAATCTCATAATTTTAATTTTCTAATGAAAGTTCCATTAACGACGTAAGAATTTCTCGCAAAAATTCGCCTACCTAGTAAAAAAATAGCTAGGTCTTAGATACCACCAGATAAGGCCCCTGGTCGAAACTTCTAATAGAGATCAACTACGATAACATGGCGCGCCCCTCCAAAATTCAAAACGTTTTGAAGTGCGTTCTCAAAACGTTTGAAGTGGGTTGTCTTGCGCGGTAGGCTAGTTATGATTAGTTGACCAACAAATCTCTAAAATATTACGTATACTGTGATTGGTTGAATACTTACTACATACAAACTCTTTCATAAGTATGTGACTACACACATTGAAGCAGTCATTTGGAGGGGCGCGCCATGTTATCGTTGTTGATCTCTACCGTCATATTATGATTTCGAGCTTTAAAATTATAGCGCCGCGCTGTAGAATCGCTGAATAGATTGATTCGTGGTACGATTCGTACGGGCATTTCGTACCTTACGAAAAGGCTGTGAAAGTTATTATCTAACACCCCCTCTCACGTTTAGGTTGGGCATAACCCCGTTGAGCTCGTCGTGGATCGGCGCGTGGTGGGTGGGGTTCCTGCTGTCGGCGCTGCTGTGTGTGGTGGTGGCGGTGCCGCTGCTTGCCTTCCCCTATGAGCTACCAGGTAACACAACTACCCTTGCCCGTGGGTGCATGCTTTGGGGACGTCCATTAATTGCGGGCAGGAATTTTTGAGGATTTTTTACAAGCCCTCTCCCACCCTGGTGAGACCCCCCCCCCCTCCCTACAACAACTCACGTAATTAATGGACGCTCCCCTATACTGACAAGCTGAACCAGGCATAAAACTAAAATCGCTAGCATCACCGTCGAATCGTAAAATCAACTATGAGATATAAAAGCTTCTTCAGTACTACGAGATAAATAAAAGTCAGCTGTGATATGAATTTTCCATAGCAGGAGTAACATTTTGTCCTTGATATTATATCATAAAAAAGTTAACAGTACCCATCCAATAGATTATAATTTATGTTCTATTCAGACGACAGACTGTAGGCATAACAAAATTTTGGCCCTCCGCTTTCAAGGTTATTTCAACAAGGTCGCTCTTTCACACATCCGTCTCGAAGGACCACTTTTGTTTAGATTTTTACCGCCCCTATATTTTAGGCACTTGAGATCAAATCTATTATGTGGAGTTGCCAAAATTTTCACCCCACGAACAAACAGAGTAAGTGCTTAAAGTAATTCGGCGACGGCAAACAGCTACCTCCCGTGGGAAAGATTGGATGCCCCTTTGTATATTTTTATGGCTTTCTGGGATCGTATTTCTGGGATTATATTACATAACAGGATAAGACTAGATACTATTCGTAAAAGAACCAGAATAACGGACGTAACATTCCTCATTAAAAAACTAAAGTGGAGATGGTCAGGGCACATGATGAGAAGTAAAAAGGAAAAATAGGCTAAGCATGTCACCGAGTGGTGCCCAAGACAATATAAAAGGAAGAAAGGGAGACAACGCCGCCGATGGGAAAATGAAATAAAGAGAGTAGCAGGATCTACCTGGATGAGGAAAACACACGATCGTGTCCTATGGCAAGCTTTAGAGGAGGCCTATGCTGAAAAGCAAGTCAATCTTTGTGTAACTGGTGTCAATAATTAAAAAAAAACAATAATATATTGTAATGTTAGTAAGATTGTCAAATAAAGGCTATTATTATTATTATTATGGCTTTCTGGGGAAAAGGTGTCGATATTATGTGTGGGATAAATGAAATGCACTTACTTAATTGAGTGTTTTGGTCCAATGTAAAAGCTTATGACGTGTGTATTATTCGGTGTTATTTTACCTCTTAGCCTAAACATGGACACATACGGTAATTTTTAACATTATTTAAAGTGGAGAGGCAGCCCATACCTACCTACAAAACGATTAAGTTGGTACAAGTTAAGGCTATAAGTGTTTTGTTTGGAAATCTAGCATACGACCTGAATGTGGAATTTTTGTAATAAGTAAGAACAAATTCTGAGGCCAGGCTATGTTTCTATGAGATAAATTCTTACATCATTATCTTGAGCACAACAATTTAGTCAGAGTTACAAAACTGTAAACGGGTACTATTTTAGGCATATCAATTATTGTCAACTGTTATAAGAACCTTTAAAAATATATTTCTAGGTGCTGAAGAAATCCGCAACTCCAAAGTATCCGAAGCACATGAGGGATCGGCGTCCAAGTCAGCCGCTTTCAACGCTCTGAAAGAGTTGCCGAAAGCCGCTGCAGCGCTGTTCAAGAACCCGACCTTCATGTTCCTCAACCTGGCCGGCGCGAGCGAGGGCATGCTGATCTCGGGGTTCGCGGCGTTCCTGCCCAAGCTAATTGAAAACCAGTTCGCTGTTAACGCGTCGTCGGCTGCTTTGTTGTTAGGTAAGTCGGATCACTTTACGTAAGCTAAGCCTTAGGTATTTACTTGGGCTAAAAAGTATCTACTGTACATAGTAACCAACAATAATATATTTTATTCCTTTAAGCTTTAAGATCAGTTAGTTATCTGGGCCAATGATATTTCGTGAGCCACAAAATCCGACGACTTCATCTAACAGCCTTTAGAGATGCAACGAAACTTCTCATTTCCGGCTATCATAAAAGTGGACGAAAGATATTTTAAACACCATGACTCTCGTATCCTTATACTATAAACATGACATGGATTTTCATTTCCAGGCGTGATAACCGTCCCTGCTGGTGGTGGCGGCACTTTCGCCGGTGGCTGGCTGGTCAAGCGCTGGCGGCTATCGTGTGCTGGCATTATCAAGCTGTGTGTGGGCGCGACGCTGCTGGCCGCAGTCTTCTCCTTCTCCTTCGTGTTGAGCTGCGATAATGTCCCGTTTGCTGGTGTTACCGTGCCGTATGAGAGCCCGCCGGTTGTTGGGTAGGTGGTTAGAAGTTATAGTGGCTGCTTCATTAGTTTGCATGGATCATTCTAAATTCTTATTGCGTACTGTAGCTTCGTTTTTCTCCACCAAAACCCTTGTCCTTTTTATCGTATGCCATCTAGCGCTAAACGCTGGAACTTGGAACTAACCTTGAGCAGTGCCAAGTGCCAACTGGGCCAGTGCGAGTTCCGCCAAAACTATTTTGGGGTGTATTTTTATTAACATTTATCTACAGGGGCTCCCCCATCGAAGCGTTATGTAACGCCGGCTGCGGGTGCGCGGTCGGCGCGGGAGCTGGCGTGTGCGGCGCGGACGGGCGCGCGTACGCGTCGCCGTGTCTCGCCGCCTGCCGCCGCGCGGAACGCCACGCGCGACGCACCACGTATAGAGACTGCGCGTGCGTTAGCGCCTCCCTGCTGCCTATATACACCGACCCTGGTATGTATAACAGCTATGTGTGTAAAAGAAAGTGTGTGTGTGTGTGTGTGTGTGCAAAGTGCAAATCATGGCTATGGCTGTTCGTGTTCCTATCCTTGTCCCTGATAGTGTGTGTGGGAGAGAGCGCGATAGTGAGGCGTGTCGTGTTGCAGAGACGAACGTGTCGGTGGAGTACGAGGCGATGGACAGCCCGTGCTCGGGCTCGTGCCCGCACCTGTGGCTCTTCGTGTTCCTGTCCTTCTGTGTGATGCTGTTCACCTTCACCGCGACCATGCCGGCGCTGTCTGCCACGCTCAGGTAATAACAATATCTCTTTCTTGCGATTTTATACCCCTTGCAATCATATAATATTCTTGCAATCATATATTTATCCATCGTATTCCATAATATAAGACAGATGGCATTGTGGTCTATGTAGACCTATATAGGAGTAACAACCCCAGCAAACACTGTTGTCACAAATTATTCAATATATTGACCAGGAATCAGCATCAATACTTTGTATTAATAAAAGACGTTCTAACAATTCTTCACTACTAGATGCGTACGGGAAGACCAGCGGTCCTTCGCGTTGGGCATACAGTGGATCCTCGTCCGGCTTCTAGGCACCATCCCAGCGCCACTGATGTTCGGATTCCTCATAGACCTATCCTGCTCGCTGTGGTCTTCCAGCTGCGGGACCACAGGCGCCTGTCGACTGTACGACAACAGATATATGAGCCGGTGAGTTTTTGGAAAATGTTTGCTTCGGAACAAATTTTTCCCCCATTAAAGAATCAAGGGCCCAACACGGCTTCTTAAAGTTTTTAGTTTTGAAGTTATCCTACTTGTGACCTCTTGTCTCCAGGCGTCTCTGAGGATGCTATCTGCATCATCACGGTTTTGCTGCCTTTGGCGTTGCTAATCGACCACCCGAAAGAATTTACCAGAACAGGCATAATATTTCTCTCTACTTCCAGGTACATGCTAGCGATAGCCCTGGTCGGTAAGCTCTGTTCTGTGCTCTTCTTCTTTCTGGCGTGGTGGTGCTATCGACCGCCCAACAACAACGCAGTGGCCCCCGCGCTGGTGTTGCACGACAAGACCAACATCACAACTGTCAACACTATCAGCGCTGGTGTCAACGGCATGAACGGCAACGGCCTCGTCAACGGCACTGACGCCAATGGCTACTGCAACGCAGCTTTGGAGTGCAGCGACCATTTATAATTTTGATAAAGAACAGCAAGCACGCGCACATATTGTCACATGTTCCGAGAGGACGGGCCGCATTTATGTCGGCAGAAAAAGGATGTTGTAATATTACCCATCAGAGTTGCTCAATTGTTGTTCCACTACATTGGTATTGCTTAACTGATAATACGATAGTTAATTGAAAGCAGCCTATGATGACACCTTGATGCCAATTCGTATTGACTTATTGCTCAGGTGAGATAAAATTCCTAAATTGTAGTAGGTACATATTATTATGGTTACCATTCAAGAAAATGTGTTACTGTTCACTATAATATTAACACCATAGTCACAAGAATTATGTTTTATACATTGTAAGACTAATTAAATAAAGAAATTGATGCGCATTCAATTTCCCACTAAGCAGATAAGTTTTTAAGTTCTGATCAGTGTATAATGTATATGTAAATAGAGTAGCCCCCATACTAATAAAAAATATATAAACGGGTAAGTTATGCACATCGACAAGAATTTTTTGGAGGATCATGGCAGTCATGGGTGATATTTGTCTTGGTCCTTGGATTCGAAACATCTGCCACTCAAAATAACACCAATGATCATTCTTAATTAAGCCGCTTACAAAATGACGCTGAATGATTTTAAAAAGAGAGAGATAAATAGATGTCACTCCAGCCAGTAACAAACAAAAGGCCATTCTAGGATTGTAATCAATGTAACTGTCTGCCAAGTGACATTTCCAACGTGTGAGACAAGCAGCAAGAGGACTTATCCCGTATGCACATTTTTATCACTATGGGCCTAGATGTTAAGTATGAGTACAATACGAATGCACAATTTTATGTAGCGTAGTGACTTAATGTAACAAATTTATAACTTTAATAGCTAAGGGCGGCACTCAAATGCGATAGTTTCGATCTATTGCAAATAAACTACCTAATGGTGTCTTAGAATTTTTCTCTCAAAGCAATAATTTAAAGTAATGAATTAATTAATTGAATGAAGCAAAAAATTAAAGCAATCGCAAATGAGCAGCCAGCCTTATATCTGTAGAAATTTGTAAACTGCCAACATAATAGATGGAACATTTTGGATACATTTATTACCATGAACGTAGAAAAAAAGGCGGACGTAGTCTTATGACTCTTATTATACACAGAACTGTGTCTTCAGAGTCGGCCACGCACACATTCTTACGCCTGTCAAATGGTATATGGACTAGCGTAAAAATGTGTGCGTGCGGACCGTGTACAATGTACGTGCAGACAGCTGGTTGACTCTGAAGGACACAGTTTTGTGTATGGTAGGACTCCGTCCGCCTTTTTTTATACGTCCATGTTTATTACCATATTATGTGGACCAAGTTTTTGTTACTACAATTTTGTAACCCTTATACAATGGCAGTAGGTTGTAAACTTTTTTGTTAACTTTGAAACCCTGCTACAAATTTGGAACCCCGAGTAGTTTCGGTCAATTTTACAAACCTACTTGTTGTAAGTAGAGATGTATTTTGTTGAAGACTGATTGTTCAAGTAGATTTAGTAATAACTTATTTATACATGTTTTGATTCAAAGGTACCTCTTACTAATAGAAATATACACAATGTTTACTGATAATATACACAACATTTTGTTAATTACAATATGATTTATTTAATATTCACTATGTAATAATAATAATTAATCAATATCTAATAATTGTTAATGAAAATAGTGAAAATAAAAAAGCGCGTATTTTTATTAATAAGAGGGTCAGCGTATAAATATATAAGGAGAAATTAATATATTATAATTTATCACATTTTAATTATTGTTTAAATTAAGACATTCCAAATTTTTATATCTATTAAGATATTTTTTGTGATTTTTATAGTCATCATTATTGAATATCGACGTATTATTTATATTTAGTGTTAGCTGTATTGTATAATGTATAGGTTTTACAATGTCAGTCAAGTATGGAAGTTTAGTAGAAACTGCGTATAGCCTAAGTACAATATACTATGTCACAATATATTATAACATTTGGGAGTGTTGTACCACAATTTTGTATATTTGTAGATATAGATAAGTTTTTGTATATTATACAGTTTTATTGGGTTCATAATAAATATTCCAAATTAAATGTGGCTCTCTCTGACTTGTTAATTTATACCTACTCCTTTTAGTTCTCGACAAGCCAATATTTGGGTAGGACAATCATTATTCTAAGAGTCAGTTTCTAAGCTATTTAATAGTTTTAAATAAATAGAAGCTTGTAGACAGATATCAATATATTATAACTTCAACAGTAAAATTATTAACTTAACAAATCTGGTATTCTCCTATAAAGTATTATAATATAAAACTATAAAATATAAAAGCTAAATCATTTAAATACTTTACACTCAGTCCAAGTTAATGAAAATGCATTATTACATATAAAACTACTAAAAATATCAATCAACTAAATAGTTTTATTTCTATTATAATATATAGTATGGTAGTAAAGCAATCAATGAACATTTTTACTTTTATTCTATATGTTCAGCAGTATATTGACACATAAGTCATTACGTTTAAAAAGTATTTCATTTGTAGTGACAAACATTATTATATAATTCATAATTATATTGTTGCTTGTTAAGTTTACTTACTTGAGAGTATCAAAATATCACAAGTGTATATAAACAATGTTCAGAAAAACTTAACACCCTGATTGTCATCAAAGTCCATCACCTCACATTTGCCTTTGACTTCTAATGTTTTGAGAGCCTTCATCATCACATTCATGTCCAAGCCGTGGAATTCTGAAAGCGAGAAATATTATTTGTATGTATTGTAGTATAACATATTGTTGAGTAAATGGATAACTCCTGTAACTCCGTCTGCGAAACAGTAATTTTTTCCGGGATCAAAAGTATCCTATGTCCTTTCTCTGGATTCAAAGTATTTCCATACCAAATTTCAGAAAAATCGGTTCAGCGGCTTAGGTGTGAAGAGGCAACAGACAGACAAATACACTTTCGCGTTTATAATATTAGTATGGATAGTGTAATATAAAATAGTCACAGGAAGCTATAATTATAAATACTGTAACTAATGAAAAATAGTAGTTCTCAACCAGATTTCAACAATAACATACCTTCTCCAACTGTATTTTCACCTTCTCTCAGCTCAAATAATGTACAAACTGTGTTATTCAGGCCATTGTTACTCGCCCAATCATACAACATATTACCCCATTCATCCAAAGAATGCCAGTATACCTCCCAGACATTTTTACTCTTATCTACAGGCGCGGCTTTTCCATTCTTTGCCATGTACTCTAGAATAGTCAACATAGACTCTTGTGATAGTTTCCTACTTATAGACTCATTGTTAAATATGCTAATGTTCTGTATTTCTCTTAAATCTATAGTTGACTGTTTGGTCGCCTTAAAATAGTCTGTGATGAGATGTTCCCATGCTTCCAGTTGTTTTGCTCTCGTCTCCGCTTGTGGCTGGATCCTGAAAAGATAATTTTCATTTATTCAAAAATAACCATGATAGTTATTACGCAAAAGTTAATGTTTGATATAATAATAAATTTCTAATTATACAAACATAAATAAATAACACATGCTTAATATAATAATTAACTGGTGTTTTCAGTTTTTAGTACAAACAAAATTATTATCCATAATACAGTACAACATAAACGAATTATCGTATTATGCTTAATATTTTATACATTCTTCATTAAAATACTTTCACCGTATCAACCAGTTTCTATAAAAATACTTACAGTTTATGACTTAACACTGTTTGTGTACTGCTCAAAGGCTTTACTCAATTTTTCCTCCGAATTCTGTCTATTCTGAAGAGTTTTTATGGTCTTTGGTTCTAAATCAGTAACAGAGAGTCTGTAGTAAACATGTCTTCCGTTCACCACAATATGTGGCAAGTGGGACTCATGTTCCAATGTAAAACTTAACATGATTGAGCAGTCTTTAGCCACAGCTGATATGAGAGCTAAGTCTCTAGCATTTGAAACTTCAACAAATTTCTCCCTGTCACATTGTTGTGATAAATCAAGTTTATACCCTTCTAAAGTGCTAAGAACTTTGGTGACATGGTCATTATTATTTTCTAGGTCTAGTACCAATCCATTGGCCAATTTTTGGACACTTAGGAGCTTGTATAAAAAGCTAGTATCATCAAGCTTATTGGTTTCATTACAATTCAATCCTCTTTTATAGTCGTTGACTTCATCAGATTCAACAAGTCTTGTATTAGACTTCTCACAGTGTAGTATGGTAATTATAAAGTTCAGAAACACATTCAGTGATCCAAAAATTTCATTTATAAAGTCTGGTTGCGTTTTAAGCTTATCACTAAAAACTATGGTGCCATTTTGAAATAATTTTAAATTGTTTTGTGGGTTCTGCAGCAGATTGAACAGGGCATATTTCATACGAATATAAATGCCCGAAAATAAATCTAGTGGACAGTACTCACTTGTACTAGTGATTTCACCATCATTTAGTTTTAAATATTGTTTAAGGCAGTAGTGACATTTAGAGTACTTTTTTAGGGGCGCATCTATGAAGCCTTCCTTGGGTTTGATCTCCAAGCAGTAGTTATCACCTTTGGTACTAGAAATTGTCAAATTTGGAACTGTAATTGCATAGCTGCTAAGTTTTGACTTAGCCTTTCTGTGATGTGGCCTCCATTTCTCTATGTCTTTAGGAATTTCAGAGATTTCATTTTCAGAGAGCACTGTTAATTCTTGATGGTAATGGTCGACGCCGAATATTAAAGGTACCATGATCTTGTTCACGTATTGTATAGAGTGGGTTATGGTGGATAGTTGAATCTTATGGTTGTCCTCTTTGATCAGCCGTATCACTTTATTAGTATTAAGTATTTGCAGAACAATATGCACGTTTCCTTCGTTGATATATTTAAATTTACTACCACGATTACTCATTGCGATTTAATACTGATTTGCTTATATTTTTAAACTGAATAGACAGACAGTGTTTACTTACGTGAAAAATGGAGGAAAATTGTACTGCCACGGCAAAGTAATTGACATTTTTTGATGTTTATTGTTTCTGCACTATATTATCTTGTTGCTATGTTTTAGAGGTCACAAAACCTGGAATTATTAGTGATAAAACTGAATTTATTTGGTAAATGGTATCATGAGCAAGCAAGGAAATACAAATCACGAATGATTTATAAATTGTCTTATGATTGTCAATTGTCATTGTCAAATGTCACTCTCAGACTGTCAGTGACATGTGACAGTGGCAATGACAACATTTTTTTTACATTTTTTATGGCAATAATGGACGACAGTAGCGCACACGGCACAATGCCGAAATAATATGCTGAAACTGAAAGTTGAAACTACTTTTCTGTCACAAGTCACAACTCATAGTTGGTACTTGGTATCCATTGCATGCATCAGCCATCAAGCGAAAGCACTACTTTTGATAGTGCTCGCTACAGTTCGACAAGGCTGTTTATGAACGTAGCGAGCTGCGAGAAAAGGAACAAAGTCACCAGTTACACGGTCAAATTTTCATCAATCTGATGACTGATCCGTCAATCCAGTACAGATTGTCGAAAATTTGATCGTGTATGCCACGGATTGATGGATTGATCGTATTTATGTCACCGGCTACACGGTCAATTTTTCATCAATCTGGTGTCAATCTGATTGACGGAATATTGATGGTTATAAAAAGTTCATATTAAAAATACGATCAATCCATCAATCCTTGGCGTACAGGATCAAATTTTCGTCAATCCGTACCAGATTGATGGATCAGATTGATAAAAAATTGACCGTGTAGCCGGTGACTATAATGAACTTTTTATGATCATCAATATTCCCGATTCCGTCAAACAGATTGACACCAGATTGATGGATCAGATTGATGAAAATTTGACCGTGTAACCGGCGCGGTGACTATAGCCCATAAAGTTAATAATAAATATTATATATAAATACTATAATATAAATGGTTTCAAACGGACTTTTGCCGAGAATGTGAAAGAGTGCTGTTGTGTTTTTGTATTATTTTCCTAAAATTGTGTTATTTGGGTTTATAATGTGTAATATTGGTAGAATATTAACCATTAGATATTCGTTATCGTGCATAAGTGTAGGAAAGTAGTAGGTATAGTAAAATAATTATTTTTATCATCGTATTTAAAAGAATCGTATCATCGTATTTAAAAGAATCGTATCATCGTATTTTAAATATCGACAGGTCTAAAGTCTAGTCAAAATCTAGTAAAAGTCAATACAGTCGAGGAGTCAAGTCGATACAAAATAGCACGTTTCTGGACAATTTTACATACTTAATATTGTCTAGAAACGTGCTATTTTGTGTTTCCTCCAAAATCGAAAGTTTAAGTAAAGCGTCTACCACTTTACTGAATCGACCGACTTGACTCCTTGACTGTATTGACTTTTACTAGACTTTGACTAGACTTTAGACCTGACGATATTTAAATACGATGATAAAAATAATTGTACTATACTTGGTACAACTAATATAATATATTATGCGGGAAACAATATTCTACTAGTAGGTATAGTCACAGAATATATTATATTCTGTGACTATACCTACTAGTAGAATATTGTTTCCCGCCATTTACTCAACACTGGCCATGGTTTTATCGCTGAAGTGCTATAATAAAAATAAAAAAAGACCTGTCTAATAACTGTCAAAAATGACAGACTGTCAAGTGACAGTAGTAAATTTGACATTTTCTATCAATGACAGACAGGCGACAGCATTCATAATTCTTAATTTCAAGCGACTTCAGTTTTGCAAGTTTTGCATTTTTTCTGATTTATTAAAACTTTCTAGAAGAAAGCTTATGAGTTCTACTATTTAGTAAATATAATTCAAATCGGTGCACTACATTTCAATGACATCCAAGATCTGAAAACCCTACCATCAGTAGTACAACATCGAATATGATCACCCTAAATAAAAAGTTAAAAAAACCTTCAGCTGTGGAGACGAACGGAGTGACAATAGAACCAGTGAAAAGAATATCAATAAGAGATAAGTTGCTAGTGAAAGAAGTGCAAGAACTGAACGAAAACTTGCCGGTTACCTGCTCAGTGAACTTTGAGGATCCAAATGTTTTGAATGAGTTTACGTTGACTGTTCTACCGGACGAGGGTTACTGGGCTGGGGGGAAGTTCCAATTTAGTGTGTTCGTTACTGAGGAATATAATATGGCGGTAAACCCATCCTATTACGTGTACAAACCTTCATTTTTACTGGTCACCTTGAACCTTGCTATATGCAGTTCTGTTTACTATTGATAGACGCAGCTGCTAGTATTTCCTGTATTATAACTTAAACAACAACAGTGGCTGATAAATTGTGTAATATAATGTATAGTTACTCAACACATCAGCTACTCAATACAACAATAACAATGGTTCTAATGTTACATTATTACTTTGCTGGCAGCTGTATTGATCTTTATATATTTTTTATATTTTCAGCCACCAAAGGTTAAATGTTTGACGAGGCTTTGGCATCCCAACATCAATGTTGATGGTGACATATGCTTGTCCTTACTTCGTCAGACCTCTATCGATGAGCACGGTTGGGCACCAACAAGAAGACTGAAAGATGTTGTGTGGGGGCTTAATTCTTTATTCACAGTAAGTTTGTAGTAAATGTTTTACAAGAGGGTGTAATTAATATTAGTATGTTATAAAAAACTAATATGACAATACCTTTTTCAGGATCTCCTAAACTTTGATGATCCTCTCAACATTGAAGCAGCAGAGATGTATAAAAAGAACAAAGTAGAATTTCAAGCAAAAGTACAGGAATATATTGCAGTGTCAAAGGGAAAAAGATGAAATATGTGGTCATGTGTAAATGTTTAGTTTAGATAGACTTTATCCTAATGTATGATATATAGTGGAATACTCTGATCCGTGATATTGTACATTGTAGCACTGGAGGGTAAGTGGTGTTGAACACTTTTCACACATAACTCATTTAATAGTGAAGCTTTTGAACATATACTAAAAGGAAAAATTAACTGTAAGCCAAGCCAAACATCATTTAATTTTTGCTTGACAAAATGTTTGTAATGTACATGTCAACATAGTTTCGTTGAAGCGTTTTGGTATCTTTTGTTTTTATTTTTTGTATTTTATGGTTGTGTTTCATAGTCATTCATTAATATGTAAAGTGACATATTCATATCTAATTAATTCTAGACTAACATTTTAAAAAACTTGGTCTGGTATATTTTCTTTATAATTTTGTGTATTTTTCAATATGGTAATTTTTTTTCGCCACACATTTCTGTTAATATACTGTTTAGTCTTCCCTAAAAAGGCTTCCAATAATATAATAATAATATCTATGGACGCTTCACACCACGTCAGTCTGGCCCCGTGCTAAATACCTAAAGGACTTGTGTTACAGGTACCAGACATCGGAAATATATTTAATACTTTTATACTATACATATATTTAAGATTTTTATTATATCATACACATATTTAATACACATCCAGACCCAGGAACATTGAAAACTTTTTGTTCCTTCGGCGGGATTTGAACCCACAATCCCCGGCTTGAGCTACCAACGCGCTTACCGCTGAGCCACAGAGGTCGCCATCCAATCACTGTCCATGACACATGACAGCTTTTTGATGTTTTAGTGTAAATCTAATGAGCCTACTCAAAAGATTTTCCAAAAATTCGCTTAAATTATTAAATATATTATGTTAACTATATTGTATCTTATAATCGAATTTAATGCAAGCAAAATAGCATGCAAATGTTAGTCTAAATTTTGTCTGTAAAAACTCTTACATAATGTGTTAAAATATTTATGTTACACAACTTACACAGCATAATACATTAGCTGAACTAAAGTCCAAAAATTATGATTTTTTATTTTTAAGATTTGTATAGTTATTAGAAATGTAAACCAGAAATACTATACTGAGTACATTTGTAAATGAAAACAAAGGAAGGTAAAGTTCTGACAAATAAGACATACGTATTCTGTGCTACTTAAGAATTATTTTACCTACTTTTTATGCTATTTGATTTATACTTTAATTTTTTTACAAAATGAAATATTTGGAAAATAAAAATTTGTTGTGCTCAGCTATCACTTTCAATTCAGTAAGGGCCTATTCACACCGGAATGGCAGCGGCCGGCATGCAGCGGCGCGAAGAGCACATTTAGTGTGAAATAATTGTAAACTTTATCTACATACTTATAACTACTAGTATCGCTTGAAAAAAAAAGGCGCCGCGAGCCCTTTTTGAAGTTTTCAAGCGATATTACTTCTTCTTCGGCAATAACCAATTCCATCATGTTGCTGCAAACACATGACACAAGTTTCCTTGCCGAATGTAGAATCTAAACTGAAAGGCACGCGTGCTCTGGAGGTAGCGCGCGGCCGCCAGCGGCCACGAGCGTCCACAAGCGGCCGCGAGGGTCCGCCCGCGGCGACGCGAGCCGCCTCTGCCGGCCTCGCCGCGCCTCGCCGTGCCTCTGCCGGCCTCTGCCATTCCGGTGTGAATCGGCCCTAAGCCAGCCACCACTCTTGCGTTGCGATTTTGTATTGCTACTTATTTGCCTAGATATAAATATATGCACTTACAGAATAGATAGATCTAATTACTTAGGAAAAAAAATGTTTTGTCTTATTTTTTATTGCGTCCAAAGAAGAATAGATAGATCTAATTACTTAGGAAAAAAAATGTTTTGTCTTATTTTTTATTGCGTCCAAAGAATAAATAGTTTGGAAATATCCAGATACTAAACTTATTTTTATTGAAGCATTATCTATCGTTATGTGTTGTAAAAAGGGATATAGAATTTCAAAATTCAAATGCATCAAAGTAAGGGACTAAGGTTTTGAAATAATATAAAAAATGTTCAGCAAATCACTGCCATTTAATAACTTCAATGGTTTTGAAGCAATTTATCAATAATAAATAGTAAAAAAATTGTTTATACAAATCAATAACAATATTTCTTTTTGACTAGAAAATAATGCAACAAAATGAATTAAGAAAATCAATAAATACATAATAACTTAGATCACAGGATAAAATGGTAACAGTCATTTTGGACGTTGTTATGTTGGTGTAAACTAGGAACCTCCTTTTTTCGGAAGTCGGTTAAAACTACGTATCACGACCACCAGTAAAATGTTTGCTCGGGCCTCGGAGCTAAATTATGAAGTCACAATATAAAAAATTTGTAAAATTTATTTTACTAATCAATATTATAGACTTTACAACTCGAACAAGGCCTAAGTTTTTGTCATTTTTTTTTAATCAAATGCCATAATATGTTTCGTTAAGACTTATTTTAGATTTCTACCATACTTAAATTGTATACGATAACTGTAGTACGATGGTATAATATTTTCAATCAACCCACTTGCATTTTTGTGCAATTATGAGATGGATGAATGGGCAATCTTCCCAACACAATTTTATACTCAATTCGTATTTTCATTTGGATGGACTTAAAGGGGAGGATAGACGGATGGACATACTTATTAGCTACCCTCAGTTTTCATACAGTAAAACCATTTCCATCAATATATTTTGGTAATTTGCTGTCGTTATATGTCAGAAACAAGTACAAAATTCTCAGTACAGTCTTTTATATATATATATAATTAAATAAGGGGGCAAACGGGTCACCTGATGGTAAGCAACTACCGTCGCCCATGGACACTTGCAACATCAGAAGAGCTGCAGGTGCGTTGCCGGCCTTTTAAGAGGGAATACGCTCTCTTCTTGAAGGTTTGCAGCTCGTATATCTCCGGAAATACTGCTGGTGACAGTTCGTTCCAGAGTTTTACAGTGCGCTATAAAATGACGCGCCCACAGAACAATAAAAACAGAAGAAATGACATACCACGATTTGTTTACCAGAACCACTGTCGCCAAACTCACACAAATAAACAGAGAATAGACCGTTGCACTACTAACAAACAAATGTTTTGATTGGACGCGTAATTCTAAAACCAAATAAGCCTAAATTTATTTAACCCTTTGATCCCCAACTGTAAACAAAAACACACCTTCATTGCTCTATAATAGAGTTTGCTATGCAATACATAAAACAGATACTTAAAACATTTCGTATTCGAGCATCAGTTTATTGTGCATTTACTAAAAAGTTTAGCTACTTCACACTAGATGTCATTATTAGGGTATGCTTTATTTCTCAGGCAATAAGATTGTTTTTGGTTTGAATTTTTCTACATATTGTGCATTTACCAAAAAGTTTAGTTACTTCACGCTAGATGTCAGTATTATAAAGGCAAACCAAATATGGTTAATTCAAAATTATGCTTTATTTTCAGGGATTAAGATTGTTTTTGGTTTGATTTTTCCACATATTGTGCAGTTACTAAAAAGTTTAGTTACTTCACGCTAGATGTCGGTATTATAAGAGCTTACAATTTTCATCAAATGTTTACTTCAATTATTATGCTTTATTTCTCAGGTAATAAGATTGTTTTTGGTTTGAATTTTTACAACGGGCTACACGTGTTGCCGCGTACAAACAAATGATTGACTGATGTCGAGTTTGCGTAAGTACATAGCGAGTTTGCGTTACAACGCTAACGCGCGCTAACTTACCATTTCTACTGTTTTTATTGTTCTGTGGACGCGCCCCACCACTTCACTAGTAGGCGCGTCATTTCAAATTAGACAAGCTCTACCAGCAATAATTCTTCATTGGCATTCAGTCAGTCATACCAAGAGAAGATACAATCAAAATATATTATCATGGTTTTACTGTAGGAGATTTCTCATAATTGAAGATGTGAGTGAAATAACCCGATAACTAACATTTTATACACAGGGACAATTACTCATATTTTCCCTTATAATTTGAACAAAACGTGTAACTTACATTATCATTTGGCTAATATATCTAGCTAAACAAATAATCTTAATTTTTGTCATTTGAAATCATTTTTAGCCAATGCAAAAAAACTGTAGACTTTTTGTTAGTTACATGGTTCTTCCACTCATGTCAATTCGGGATGGTGTATGCTACAGCTGCTGGTGGAAGATCTTGCCGGCGGGCGAGGTGGTGAGCAGCTCGTCCTGTATGCTGTTTGAGCGGGCAAGCTGCCGCAGGTGGCCGAAGGCTGCACCCACGGTGTCCGCGTCAGACGCCTCTTTGGCTTTCCGCGCGTGGTACTCCTCGGAGAATTCCTGTGGGATTATAAATATATATTTTAGTTATAATTTCACTGACGCCGATCTAGTAAGAATTTTCGTCGATTAAATATCGTAATATATATTTGTCGTTCGTAGTCGAATGTCGATAATAATGTTAATGGTATTTCGCTCAAAATATTAGTAGAGATATTCTATGTTGCTTTGGATCTTACTTATAGGCAGTTCCAAGTGTTTTGTACACATCATAATTAGTATTACGGAGCCAATAAATTATTATGATATTATTATAACTTATACAGTAGACTTGACATAATACTGAGGACTTATGGTAGGGGAGGAGAAGGTGCTCACTCGAGCGTCATGGAGACCTAGTAGGTTTTTTACTTTAGCGGTGGGTTCAGAAACTGCAGCCATTATAGTGTTTTGAAAAAGAAAATATATTCAGAAAATTGCTTATTTAGGTAAATTATAAATATATTTTAGACAACAAGGACTAAATCATTTAGTTTAGTGCAAAATAAAATATCTACGAGGCTTAGTTAAATATTATGAAGCTTTATTTTTTATATTTTAAAATGTCCCTACAGGCTTACCTGATCTCTGAATCGTCAGTGCTTTATACATATAGAAGCTACTTTGGGTTATACTAAACATTCCCTATCTTAATCTGACAGATACGATGACATTTCAATAGTAAAAAAAAAAAAAATTAACCCACCACGTGAGAAATCTGATTTCTATACCATGATAACTAGACACATGTCGGAAGCCTATACAAGCTTAATCTGACACGCTCGAACTTATCCCGAAATCCCCTCTCCCCAACTATTAGGACCTCGCAAGTAACCAATATGTACAGTAGAGTCACTAAGGCGGTTATTTGAAATTTAACTAGAAATTAGAATAGGGATGATGACAAGGTCGAAGATTAGCCAATTTTGTTAATAAAGTAAAGAAATCACGGTAAAAAATAAGTGTTCCCAAAATTTCAGCTCAATAGCATTTGTATTTTTTTTTGTTATGCGCCTTCAAAGTTGGATAATCAAGTCGATTTTTTTTCAATTAAATTTCTTAATATTTGTATACCATTCGATAACTTATGCAATTAGAAGCAACTTTTGTTATTAAACCACTTTCATAAACGCAATATTTAATAATATACCTATCGAACAAAGTTCTCTCCCGATCCATACAAACTACGAAAGAGTGACGTCAGTCTTTCGTAGCACTTTATATGGAGCGTTTCGGGCAGGTCTATTTTATTTATTTATTTATTTATTATGGTTACCAACAGCATATTCATTTAAAAAATTACAGTCAATTATAGTATACAGGGATTTTCAATTCCTGATGCACACACCTTTATAGGCAACACAACATTCATAAGTATAGTGTTACAACATGCAGAATTACAATAAAAACAATTATTAATTATATGAGCATAACATTAAAAATAAATTAAATTAAAAAAAATTTAATAAATTACAATTTAAAAGTCTGATCGAATTTCATAATTATTATTAATAACATTTAAGAGCAACACATAATAATTATTGATTGAGGATTTATGAGATGTTTGAATTGTCATATCTTTGAATTTTTAAGCTATCAGAGTCATTATTTCAGCCATGTTTCTATTTTTTAAGGGTCTTTCAATTTCCAATAAGAAAAAAATTAGTCATCAAGCCTATTGCTCGGGCATTGTTTGGCTCTCTTGTGAGCGCGTGCGACGCACCTGGCGGCCTGAATATAGTCTACTGTATTTTCTCTGTTTGGGTGTGTTATAACACATATTTTAGTGCCACCGACTCCCGGAGAGTCCACGTAAATTTTATTCCAGCGCCGTAGACTCGCCCGGCGTGTTCAATGTTAGCCTAGAGAGTTCGGCGTAAAATGTAGGCGGCCTCCGAGAAAACATCGTAAAAATCGTTGTGGTAATGAAAATGTTAATGTATAGTACCTTAAGCCTGTTCCCGAGGAAGACGGCCCGCTCGCGCTTGCGCACGATGAAGTCTGATGTGGCGAGCCAGCGGTGGTCGTGACACTCCTCCGCCGTCGGCCTCTTCAGGGGCACCTTCTTGAACACCCACATCAGGAACCGGGTCGCCTCCTGGTAATACGAGAATATTAATATCGAGCATTAATTTTATCAACTTTTGAAAAATTTAGTATCAGAGAAGAGAATTTATAGGCAGATTGCGGATCAACGTAATTTGGTCTGTTTTTGTCAAACCCAGCCGACAAATCACGCCTTACATTGAATTGACATAACCTGACCAAATAACGTAGGTCCGTTATCTGCCTATCAATCAATTTCTTCGACGGTACAATGATTGTTTATCCTATCTTTCAAAATATATAATAATAATAATAATAATAATAATAATAATAATAATAATAATAATAATTTATTTCAGATTATTCATCCATAGGTGTTAGTAACAATTTATTCTTAACCTATTGTTAGTAAAATTACATATTTTTAACTATAATATATTAACAACAGTGAATCGTAATCCACCTATGTAGCAGAGGAGAGTCCCATCTGTCGCTGAAAACTCTTAGGATGCCGTTGGAGGAGGATCGCAAGCGTGCCAGCATTGAGGCACAGCGTTTGCGCATTATGGCCGCGAACCCGTCCACGCGCGCCTCAGCGAACATGCCTGACGCGCTGCATCTCCACGGCAACCCCAACAACATCCTAAGAGTATTGTTGTACTGAACGCGCAGGTCGTTGTACGCCCGCTGGGAAAAATTAGTCCACAGGCTGCACGTGTAGAATGACTGGCAGAAAGATTTAAAGAGCGTGATTTTAACTGCTTCAGTACAGCGAACGAATCTACGTGCCAGCATATTGCCACGGACGGCCAACGACCGGCGCTCCCTATTAATGTCAACATTGTCTTTCATGTTTTCTGTGACCCAGTGACCCAAATATTTGAACTTCTGAACCCGGACTAGGGGAGATCCCGAGAGAGAGAGATCAGCCATGTGCTTATAACCCTCAGAACCGGATTTAAAGACGATCCACTCACTCTTCGTGGTATTATATTTGAGCCCATGGGCCGCAGCATAGCTTTCACATATTTTAAGAAGCTGTCTCATCGCGCTGACTGATGGACTCAGCAGAACCATATCATCAGCGTAGCTGATATTGTTGACACTAACGCCATCTATGTGGCAACCTATTTTGGCTTTATTGAGCTCACTTATAAGCTTATTGATGTACAGGTTAAACAGGCGAGGTGAGCTAAGTCCACCCTGTCTCACGCCACAATCTAAACCAAACGAGTCAGAGTATGAGCCAGCCCATTTAACTGTGTTCGATTGTTTACTGTACCAAAATTTTAACAGTGAGATAATATCATCTGGGACGGCTGTATCGTGAGCTAACTTATGCCAGAGCAAATTATAATTAACTAAGTCGAACGCCTTTGATAAATCCAGAAAACAGGCTATTATAGGCGTTTTACGATGTGTATAATACTGAACAGTCTGTTTGAGACACAAAATTGCACTTTCCGTAGATAAATTTGGTCTGAAACCAAACTGACCATCTTCAAGTACAATATGTTTAGCTAAGATTGTATCAACCAGACTGTCCAGTATTTTTGCGATAACAGTCGCCAAGGAGATTGGCCTGTAATTAGAAATATCAGAGGCATCCGCAGTTTTATTTTTGATAATTGGCACTACAATAGTCTTAGTAAGCTCCGCAGGTAAGTAACTGTGACTTATGCACAGGTTAAAAAACATTGACAGCACCCGTGGTAGGTGGCCACCAGCATACTTAAGATGTTCAATACTGAGGCCATCGTGACCGGGGGACTTGCCCCTAGTCATGTTCTGTATTACTTTTGCAATTTGTTTAGCAGAAAATCTAACGGGGCGCCCCCCCCCTCACGATAGCCTCTGTACAAAAACAATTTGTATCGGCAGTTACAATCGAAGTCGATTTTATTTTAAAATGTTCCAAAAAAGCATTAGCTATTTCCGTGGGAGCAGACACGCCCGCGACGCTCACCGGGATGCCCGGCCTATGATTTAAATTATTTGTTAATTTTCAGAATTTTGAGAATTGTTTAGTTTCATGAGATTTGGCTATCACATCCATTTTAATTTGAACCTGATTGTTTTGGCAATATTTTAATTTCGATTTAAAATTACGACGAGATAGGCACATGTCCCTGTAAATGTCACCAGAAGTAGGTTTATTATGTTGCAACCACATTTGATAGTATAGCCTGGCCTCACGGTGAGCCTCGCGAACGTGTCTGTTCCAGCCAATAACATAGTTACGTCTTTTCACAATGCTAGAATGCGAGATTTCGGCGCCTCTCTTTAGAATATAAATTAAATCATTGTACATATTATCTAATAACAAGCAGTGTTCATGGTTTGTATAGATATTGTCAGCACAGTGACAAAATTCCCTTGGAAAATCTATGTCCTTTAATTTTTCGTTACAAAATTTAGAATAGCTATTTTTTTGATTCAAATCTCTTTCTCCCCAAATAATACTACTACATTTATTATTTGAATTTATTATTTTAGGTTTAATTAAATTTATATTACAATTTATTAACAGAGGCACATGATCCGACGCGTAAACGCCGTATAAAATGCATGCATTATTGACTAAATGTTTGGCAGAGTTTGTAACTATACAATGATCTAACCAACGTAGGGATCCGTTGGCCGCGCTAACAAAAGTATGTGAGTCCGACGACAACAATTCGGTATCAATACACGACCATGACTCATCGGAACAGGTGTTAAGCAACTCACGTGAAAATCTGGTTCCAGGGTGTGCGTTAAAATCTCCCAAGATAAAAACCGATTCCACTTCATGGTTTTCAATTATAGAAATAATTTCACCGAGGCAGTTTGTGAATTCGGGGAGATTCTCACTGCAATCCGTGGGCATATACACACAAATCAATAACAAAGATCGATTGTCCTGTGCCACTTTAATACACACTAAGCGATCACTAATACATTGAACTACCGACACCGAAGCAAACAACGATTTTCTCCACAAAAGCGCTACACCCCCGTATGGTCTTCCAATGAGGACTCCGTTTGAGGTATCCACTGCTGAATTCCCTGTGTACGCGAAGTCATTGTGGATGGTTCCCAGGTATGATACGTCGTGGGGCAGGAGCCAGGTTTCCTGCAGGGCGAGCACGTCCACTTGGTCACACAGGCGACGAACACAGTCAGCTGATCGCATAATATTCTTACAATTGAATGTACAAAGCTTAACATTTGATGTTGTGTTTCTATCCATTATTTTCGGGTGGCCTATTCTCGTTCGGAGTATGTACATCCAGGTGACGTTTTTTAAAATAAATAAAACGTCTAAAAGTAACGCCCTCCGGCCATAAATTGTCGTCTAAAAATTTACTAATTTTTAACTTTGACACATACAATTTGAAAGCATTGTACGGACGCTCCTTCCTCATATTAATTTTTTGTAGGCTAACTGTTTCACCGGTCATTTTGGTTACATATTCATAGATGTCATTTTCAGTAGTTTCTTTGTTCACGTTTGAGATGAACAGAGGAATTTTAATATCTGACGCCTTAAACTTTTCAGATATATCAGAAGACGCCTTCCCAGATTTGCTTTCAAACCGTTTCTTTATTTTTTTCTTTTGTACCAGCGACCAACCGTCTTCAGTATCGTTTTTAGGCCCATTGTTTACAATCTGAGCCAGAGTAGGTTTATTCTGCTGAGACACGGGCAATTTTTGCGGTGAAGACTTATTTTCAGTGACATTTGTGGCAGTCGTATTCGAGTTAGTTAGCGCGACAAGGACGGGGTCACTAGTGCAGCTCCCTAGGTCCAAATGCGTGCGAACGGGAGAGGTATACTGTGACAACTCCTTCACTGTCACGTCGTGTACGCCGCCATGATCATCTGATTGTACCGGCTGTAGGCCGACCGGCCCGCTATCAAAACCGTACCCTCCGCCTCGGATTTTATTCACATTTGAATGAAAAAACGGATTTATGATTTCTTCACTAACATTTTTTAGATGTTCTTTCGTAACGTAATTGTTTTTAATATCCGAAGTCACCGATTGCAGCGTCGCGATTTCTGATTGTAACACCAAAATGTCTTTTAACAGCTTCGTAACGTCGACATGATCGAAGGTAACTGGCGGCAGCTTATGAAGCTCATAGGCCACGAACACGGGCAATTGATCGGGATCTATCGTTTTAAACACTGTAATTATGTCCTCGAGATCCTTCTGCTTTTTCTCCTTGCGACGGGAAATGCATTTCTTGCTAGTTTTGGTCGAAGTGAATAAAAGTGTTTTTGCCTCACTTATATCCTCTTCAGAGAATGCCGACACGCAAATCCGAATAATACTTTCATTATCCATCACATCATGTCTATTTCGTATAAACGACAAAACTTCCGAAATAACTACGTTACAATTAGCACACGCACACTTATTCACAGACATTATACTTCAATACGGTGCGCTCGCTAGCGCGCGCGCGCATCGACTCAAAATATGTGGTCGCTGTTCAAAGTATAGTCACAGGCTACACGGTCAAATTCTCATCAATCTGATCCATCAATCTGATTGACGGAATATTGATGGTTATAAAAAGTTCATATTAAAAATACGATCAATTCATCAATCCGAGTCGTACACGATCAAATTTTCGTCAATCCGTACCGGATTGATGGATCTGAAAAATTGACCGTGTAGCCGGTGACGTAAGCGATGTATCCTCAATGAAAGGTCAGCTGACGCGTTATTGCGAAGATAGAAAAGCTGCAAATGCAGCGCGGTAATTAGATTTATTCTCATTTAATTTATTCGTATTTTCGTTCGGAAACTTAAACTAATTAACAAATTCAGAATAAGCGATATATTCTTCTGGATAAGTATCAGGCAGATAAGAGCTTTCCGTTATATTTATGTACAATACCCGGCAATAAATATTGCACATCGACCTTTGGAAAGAGACATTCGGCTAATTTCGGTTTCATAGAGCGTTATCTTTGTAGCACACACCTATTTGACATTATGTCAGTCGTTGTTCAAATTCAATAGAGTGCAGTCGCGTCCAGCTCAAAATATATATCTAGAGTTGTTAACACCCCTAAATTTGCTACAGCTGTAATTTTCAAAAAGAATTTTAAATACGTAAACATAATTTGAACACCCTTTTTTATTTTATTTTACCCGAATATAAAGCCATAACTTATAGAAAATTTGGTGTATTTTATACAAAGAATAATAAAATTGTCAAAAGAAGCAAACCTTAATTGTTTTAACAGCTCCTAATATATACCGGACTTTTTGTATTTCGTGCGTAAGAGATAACGCTCTACAAAACCGAAATTAGCCGACTGTCACTTTACAAAGGTCGATGTGCAATATTTACTGCCGGGTACTGTACCTTATCATTGTCTGTCAATTGATTTTCCAAAATAGCACCATCGTGTATCTAATATAATACAAGTGAGGTGATAAATACCTGCGTGATCTCCTTATAGAGATGTTCGAAGCGGTATCTGACGAAGGAGATGTTCTGTTTGGTCTCTGTGGGCGAGTCGCCGCGGAAGGGCGAGACGCCGGACAGCATGATGTACGCCAATACGCCCACAGACCAGATGTCAGTCTGAGGGAACGCCGGCTCGTCGTTGATTATCTCAGGTGCTGGAATTAGTATTATGGCTATTAGGTTCCCGCTTACCTAATGGTAAATAGATATTTACACTCGTATTCTTAGTCATTTCGAGATCTTCTCCACTCGATTCAACGATTAAGGTTGTTTCGAGGGAAGGAAATCTCGAGGAAACGACTAAGGAAACGGGTGTGTTACGGTGCTAGAAACAGAAACCTTTTAATTCCAAAATAATATTTATACTCAGTAACTTGTAAAGTTGCTGTGTAATGCGACGAAATTTTTTTTTTATTATTAGTGATATATTTAAGGACAGTGCCGTAAAAGATAGCTTTATTGTGACGGCAACTCAGTAAGTCGTACCAGTCACTTATCAGTTTAAAAAAAATTAAAAAGTATACGAAAGAATGCCGTACCTTTATATTCCAATTCTCCAACTTGTGGTACGCTGGTTCCCAACTTTGTGACTTTATGCGCAGAGCCGAAGTCGATCAGCTTGACTTGTATGGATCTGACTGAGGCCATCACCACGTTATCGGGCTGCAGGTCCAGGTGACACCATCCCCGCCAATGCAGGTACTGAAGACCGTCCAGTATTTGAGTGACGATGGTCGCTACCATCTGTTCCGTGTAGTCGTGGCGACTGGAGAGGTATGTGAGTATATCTGCGCCCTGTAACTTCTCCTGGACTAACGCAGCTATCTGCGAGCCCGGCGATTGGTAGGCCGCTATGAGGTTAGATATCCTCTCGTGCCTCAACTTCCGGAGGCACTCGTATTCCCTGGTCACCTGCACCTCTGTTTCCGGTTTGCACTCCAGGATTTTGGCTACCACCACTCGGTCCGTCGTCTTGTCGACGCCCTTGACAACGATCGAGAATTTCCCTCGCCACAGCTCCGACACGAAGCTGTAGCGATCCGTGAAGCTTTGAGACGTCTCCCATTCTAAGGGACTCTCTTCGATCGAGTAGTCTAATTTAGGCTTGTCTTCTTCTAGGACTATTTCTTGGCCGGATTCCGTGATCTGCTGGAGATGTCTCATCGCCTTGGTCACCTCGATTCTCGGCGCCCCGGACTGCTTGGTCTTGATCAGGTTGGTGGGTATACCCTTGTCGCTCCAGCCGATTCTGTTACGGGAGGATAGTCTGAACTGGTAGCTGGTGTCGGGCTGAAGGTCTCTGACCACGAAGAATTCATGGTCGATGTTCTCAGCGACCGTTTTCCACTCGACACTATCGCCCTCCTTGTACTGCAGGCTGTAGCAGACTACGGGGGAGTTGCCGTCGTATTTCGGCTGCGTCCATCGTAGAAGAACCTCCCTGTCGGATATTTCTGAGGCTGTCGGACTGTCTGGTGCGTCAGGAGTTGTCGCCTCCACTATTCTCGTCCGGGCGACGGTTTGGCCCACCTTGTTTCTCGCCACCACCTTGTAGTAGCCTATATCGTGGTGCATGGCCGGTTCGAACTTGAGGGTGGATCTTCCCTCCTCGTCTTCCACTATCTTGATGCGCTGGCCTTCAGCAATGACCATGTCGTTCTTGAACCATTGGACGGTGGGTTTGGGGTCGCCGACGGCGAAGCAGGTGAGCTGGGCGGTGTCGCCCTCGCGAATGGGGAGGACCTGGGGTTTCTCGCGCAGGAAGGGCAGCTGGCCGTCCTTCTTGGACTCCATGAGGGCCTGGGCCTCGGCGTAGCTGTCCAGCCTGGTGCCGAGCTCGTGTCGCAGGCGGCGGATGGTGTAGTTTTCAGTGCCGTAGTTGTTGATCCTCTCGCGGCGTTCGTCGTCAATCTCCTCGTCCATGATGTCGGTGAAGCGACGACGCTCGTGGATGATCGGCGTCTGGGAATGGAGTAAGCATTTAACTTCCACGTTATATGCTGCGTTTTATTCCTAATTCATGAAATGTATGGTTGAACGTAACATAATTTTGTTGAATACATTATGGTAAGAGCGTTTAATAGATTAATTTATTATGTTTTTCATCAATTTTAGACTGCCTACACATTAAAGTCGCCAGTAGTGCGGCAGCCGCGTGACTTCTATACTAAAACGAGCCTTAGTCGCCGTTTGGGTAGTGCCGCGAATGTGTTACGACTTACGAGGGGAGGTTGATTTTTGGTGCGCTAATGACACCGTATTACTGTTGGCACCGTAATATTATAATAGATAATTATTATCACACATGAACTCACCCTGGGATCATACGTGTCGTGTACGGAGAGGCTGTATCCGGGCGAGCGCACGCACGCCACTTTCATGTAGTTGCGCAGGCGCACGGGGAAATCCGTATCGCGGAGCTGCAGGAGATACGTGTCTGGACCGTTCTGGTAGCTGCAGGGGAAAGTATATTTTGTATAGTTTACATTAACCCATTTACTGCCGCTGTATTCAATTGGGTACACTTTCGCTTTCTTACACATTTCTTTATCCTGAAATTACCGACGTTGTAGACAGAAAAACGCAAGTAAAATAGCAGCTGAAAGATTTGACAGTAGCTGAATCTTGTAAGAGGAATCTATCTTGTCAGTAACAATGAAGCAAGTATCAACTAGAATAGATATTATAATACTACAAAATTTGTCACTTGCAAAGTGTTATGGTAACATAAGCTTATATACACACTCCTTCGTAAGTAAGAAATATGACTCCAGAAATCATCCTGTATACTTTTTACTTCTTATACCTATTAGTGGATATCAAGGACAAAAGTTTGTTAGCTTCAGCTACAGATACTACTACTAATTATGAGAAAAGACGGAACGCAAATCACCTCTTTGGGTAAAGATGATGATAGATTTTATTTACTTATTTGAATTATGTTTTTTCTTTCGTTATTGTCAATCATTAGCGTTTGCATTTACCACTTACGACTCTTAATGATAGCATGGCTTATATTCTGTTGCGACGAAACATCGTAACATTTTAATTATGTCAGAAAATATAATGAAAAAAGAAGTTATCCTCCTCGTCAGTCTCTAGTTTACCTGAAGATTGTATCGATTACTATCCCAAAAATGTCTGTAAATAGTTTCAAAATCTAAAACATCATACAGGAGTTCGTTGTCAGTACAAAAAATGTAATAAAAAAGTATTTATCAAAAAAGTTAGTTCTAAACCTTATCACACCTAAGTACCCCATAACACGCCGTTGTACCTAATTGAGTACACCCCCTTAAAGGGGAGGATTTCAATTTTTTTTTAAATTTTTCTTTTATTTTTCATTTATTTAACATATAAACCGCAGATAAATGCAAGTTTTGTTAAAAAAATTCTATTGGTTTCATTTTGGCGGTTAATGGGTTAAGTATTTCAACCGATATTTTGACAATGAAAATTCGTTTAGGGTAAAAACTTCATAAAACATAATATAAATTAGGTTACCGCTTACGCAGGCGATATACATTGTTAAGGGGCCGGGCTACCCTCGAAATTCTCATATATACGTAATACCAAAATCATTTTGTCATACGAAAATATTTAACATGTTTGAGTTATTTTTCAGCTTAAAATAGTAATTACCTAGGTTCCTGAACAAAAATTAACTTGAAAATATTTAAACACTAAAAAATAGAGTAAAACACTAAAAAACATATAAATAAATAGTAAATTTACTACAAAATATTTAAATACTAAAAAATATTTTTTAGAGTTGAAATATTTTGTAGTAAATTTAATATTTATTTATATATTTTTTAGTGTTTTACTCTATTTTTTAGTGTTTAAATATTTAGTTGTAAATTTAGTAAAAAAAATTATACACAAAAAATTTTTTTTTAGTGTTTAAATATTTTGAAGTTAATTTTTGTACAGGAACCTAGGTAATTACTATTTGAAGCTGAAAAATAACTCAAACATGTTAAATATTTTCGTATGAGAAAATGATTTTGGTATTACGTATGTATGAGAATTTCGAGGGTAACCCAGGCTCTTAATATAAAGATTCTGGATTTGGAAGAAGCGAAATAAATGCACGTATTTACAGTTTTGCATTACATATTTTTAAACGCAGAACCTAATAAAAGTGAATTTTTATACGCTATGCATATGCATCAACCGAAAAGGATGGCGCTTATAATAACGTTACGTTTTCACCACAGTACAAATAAAATTAAAACTCACTGGCTCTCCGATTTGGCGGAGACTTCCCAGTCGGGATGATCCCATTGTTTGAAGCTGATATCCATGGGTTTGCGGTCCTTCGGCTCGCGCTCACGATCCGGAGTCGCTGAAATAACAATACCAACACTGTCAAATGCTTGTTATTTATTTACAAAATGTTATACTTGCAGCCATAGATCTCAATATCATTAGATAGGTCGAGTCAAGTCAAGACAGTGACGGGTGACCCCACCTAATTTGACCCACTCTATTCAGGGCTTGTAGTAGTACAATTTAAGTTTGACATTTTAAGTTTGTCTCGTTATTTAAGGCACGATAGAGCGAGAGAGACAAAAACATTGCGTTCAAGTCTAATTGTTTTTCAAAGTAAAATAGCGTGAAGATTTTTTTCTGTGTACGTCACAGCCCATCTTAATTTTTGTAATCATTGTTTAAGACATTGACAATGAATAGTTATAGCTCTGATAACAACCGTGTCACCGGGTTGGAAGCCGGCCAAGGGCAAGTCGTCATATTTAAAAGTGATTTTAATATAAATTATATCGCTGTTTCATAATCAATGGGGTTTATTCTTTATTTAATTTCAATCATTACAAAATACAAAAAAAAAAAAAACCGTAAAGAAAATAAATACAATGTTTACAGCAATTCTGTTTTATAATCTTACAATGATACAGTTGTAATATTGTTTCGATGCAGAGTAAAAAATGCAGTGTGGTCTACGAATATAGTTTTGTTATTCGTAGAGTGTGGTAAAACTTTTCAAAAACTGTCAAACCAACGTCGAATGTGGTCTCCAAAATCAGTATTTGGATGTTTGTTTTTCATGTTAATACCTGCATTCATGTTAAAAAAATAGCAGACTAGCAGGGCGATTCGCGATTCCCGTTCTACACGAATTCGGAAATTTTATCGTGCGGTCATTGGTCAATGCCGAGCGCGGCGAGCGTTTATTGGATGTCGCGCGATGAAGTTTCCGAATCCGAGTCGAATTACGCATTGTGAATCAGGGGCTTGGTCTACGGTTATCCATACCTTCCGGTGTGTACGTCTCGTTAGGCGGGTAGACCATTTTGGAAGGATGCTCGAAGGCGCCGCTCAGCGGCCGGCGACGGAACCACGTGCGGCATTGAGCGTTGCTCATCCAGTCCCTAAAATAATAAATGCATGTTTTGGCAAAATATCCTAGAGGCTAGTGTCAATCCACAGACATAGTTATTGCCTATTTGTGTAAGTGAAGAAACGTACAACAAGATATATTGTACAGTATTTTCACTTAATTTTTCAAAAAAATACAGCAGTGGGACGATACATTTATGTAAGCTCGCTTTGTATGAAGTAAATGCATTTTTTTATCAACACGTTCAAAGTAGTGTTCAACCTACCAGAGAGAATAAAAAAGATCGCGGACATTCCCAATAAATTCCTGAACTTTTTGCCGGATCATGGTGTAGGGCCTCAGGTGGACCAATTAAAATTCAATAAAGACGTTCACCACTTCAATACACGTCGATGACTGATTAATGACAGCAATATACAGGTATACGTACTTAATACGTAATAATATTTACAGTAGGTGAGGTCAGGTGAGTCGCCCACGAAAATATGCGACACTGAGTAAAATATAGATGTCCATGTCAGTACGTTGTTATCAAGTATAAATATAGGTAATAATATGCATACTATATTGGAAAATAATTGTATGTGTATAGTAGCGACATCTTAAACAACGTTTTAGACACCCGACAGTAGAATATTAATAATATTTACAAGCAATGCAATACTTGAAACGCTCGCTTGCTTCAGTCAAAAATCATTTCTTAAAAGATATTTTCCATTTCTAACACTCTTCAAGAAAAAAAAACATGTCCTTTTAAATGCAAAGAATCATTGATAATTAAGTTATACCCAGCCTCACTATGACATATATACAGACACGTGCTAGACGAGTGGACTTATCACTTAAGGGCTCTCGTCTCCCACACATAACTGCGAATTCGCATCGCATATATTTGCGACAAAACTCATAATAAAAATGACATTGCGATGCGATGCGATGCAGATTCGTAGTTATGTGTGGGAGCCCTTCGAGAGAGAGGCAATACTCACTTGTACAAGTTATAGTAATTCCTCAGTCTATCCGTGGTGATGACGTATTCGTCCTTGTATATCTTGTCGGCGAGGTTCAGCCAGGGATGGTTGAGGGCGGCGTTGACGTCCATCCTGTCGTGCCAGTTCACCACCAGCAGCTTGGAGATGAAGTCCCGCGACTCCAGGCTGAGGCGCGACCACCATTCCTCGTCGTGCCAGTCCCACTTGCCTTCGCGGATCCTGGGTAAAAAATATATTAATTGAATATCGGTTAGATAATTAACTTAAAAATTACAATTATTATAACACTTTTAACATAAATTATCATAGGAATTTATTCATAGAAAGTTGGAAGACCTGCTAATTAAATCAGCTGTGCCAAAAAAGCCCAGCCTGTACACATTTAATCCGTATGTCCGATAATAAATAATGTATGCCTGACATTTGCTGGCTATCTCACTCACATGTTACAACTTGGGAGATCTCACTCCCCAGCCAGCTGTTTACAAAATCATTGACCCTATGAGCCTTGGTAAAGACTATCTTGTCAAAGTCTCCATGTCATTGTGTCCTCTGAAGGGCGAGCGTCCACTCAGCAGGATATAGGTGATGATGCCCACACTCCACATGTCTGCGGCGAAGGACACACCCTCCCCGCGCGCGACATCGGACGCGACGTACTCGAGCGTACACATTGACATTACAGTAACTTCATATCTACCTCGTCAAAGTCTCCATATTATTGTGTCCTCTGAACCGCGAGCGTCCACTGAGCAGTATGTAGGTGATGATGCCCACACTCCACATGTCCGCGGCGAAGGACACGCCCTCCCCGCGGGCAACCTCGGGCGTGCATATTGACATTACAGTGAGCAACTTTATTACCTAGTCAAAGTCTCCATGTCATTGTGTCCTCTGAAGGGCGAGCGTCCACTCAGCAGTATGTAGGTGATGATGCCCACACTCCACATGTCCGCGGCGAAGGACACGCCCTCCCCGCGGGCGACTTCGGGCGCGACGTACTCGGGCGTGCCGTAGTCGAGTGCAGCGTGCTTGTTGAACTGTATACGACGGGAGAGACCAAAGTCGCATAGTTTCAGCTCGTCGCTGCCCGCGTGAGATAGGAGGAGTTCCCCGATCTGAAAGTATATGAAGGGTACAATGTTGCTGTTAAAGGGTAGTAATTTTTCTTCATATTGGTTAGAGACCCCAAGCTTTTGCACGCCAAGTGGTAATGTTATGTATTTTGTAAAAAGCTATTCCACCAAAATATTGTAGATTCACATACTTGCACTCATTGCACGGCACTGTACTATTTCAGAAAGAGCTTAAATTTTTTTGTTATAGTGCAATGATAAAACTTTTGCGGTTTGGCCAAATATTATGGCTTTGTACGGTGTTAACGCAATTTTCAACGTATTACTTTCTCTTTATGGCGACATACTGATAATAATTGCGTTATCGCTTTGAATTACTTACAGTGAGTCCTAGATGAGCGATGCTGTTGGAGTGCATATGGTGTAGACCGCGCAGCATCTGGCGGATGTAGCCGGCGATCTCGCGCTCCGTGTAGCCCGAGCTGCGTAGCAGACGGTCTCTGAAAACGAAAAAAATGTTTATTGTTGATACTGAGAAAAGAAAAATCTTGACGATTCTGACATGGAGCATTGTTGTAACCTTAAAATTCCACGCTCAACACAAAGAACTTTATGAAAATCACGACGCATGAGCGACGGTTACTGCGCTACGCCACCTTGACATATTACCCAAAGAACTATATTTTTATGTCCTTTTATGGGTACATAGTACCTGGCTGCCTGGCTGATCTCATCCCTGAGGCCCACTAACCTGACAAGCTCTCCGCTCGCGGCCAGCTCCAGCACCAGCACCAGCGTATGCTCGCGCTCGTATGTGTCGCGCGGCCGCACCAGGTGGCGGTCGTTCAGGTGGTCGAGGATGTAAAGCTCCCCTCCCTCACTCACCTGACGAGCTCCCCGCCCGCGGCCAGCTCCAGTACCAGCGCCAGCGTGTGCTCGCGCTCGTAGGCGTCGCGCAGCCGCACCAGGTGGCGGTCGTTTAGGTGGTCGAGGATGTAAAGCTCCCCTCCCTCACTCACCTGACGAGCTCCCCGACCGCGGCCATCTCCAGCACCAGCGCCAGCGTGTGCTCGCGCTCGTAGGCGTCGCGCAGCCGCACCAGGTGGCGGTCGTTCAGGTGGTCGAGGACGTAAAGCTCCCCTCCCTCACTCACCTGACGAGCTCCCCGCCCGCGGCCAGCTCCAGCACCAGCGCCAGCGTGTGCTCGCGCTCGTAGGCGTCGCGCAGCCGCACCAGGTGGCGGTCGTTCAGGTGGTTGAGGATGTCCAGCTCGTTGCGCATAAACGGCTTCAGCTCCGAGTGCCCGTGCATTATCTTCGCCGCGTAGTTGCGACCTGGGAATAATTTCACATAATAATAATAATAATAATAATAATAATAATAATAATAATAAAGCCTCATTTATTCCTTAACAATTTACAATATTAACTCTTACACTTTTAACATTTTTACATGTTTTAATATTAATTTATATACGTATCACATTTTCATCATAGCATGCTAATTTAATACCTTGATTTAACTTTTAATTTTAACAGTTTCCTTTTCATATTATATATTAGTGTTTATGTATATTATTTATCAATTTAATTTAATTTTTTTATTAACAATTATAATTTTTAAAGAAACAATTTAAAATAAATTGATAACACTAAGTATTTAGAATTAAATTATATAAAGGTAATATTATTACATCGTAACAATAACTAATATTATGTTAAATCAGATTTCAATAAACCAATTTGTTATACTCATAACATACTCATAATATACATACCAAATCACATAATTAATTAAATGAAAGTAAATTAAATGCATGCAATTTTTACAATAAAAATTACATTCATAATCATTCATATTTTAAATAAATTTCATTAAACTGCTTATTTAATATCTAAAATTATAATTTTGGCATAAATTAAAATAAATTGATAATATTTTTTACAATTAATATTACATTTAATATCGTTTATTTATATACTTATCTTATATCTTAACACGCCAATAATAATTAGCATGTTAAGATATAAGGCTATCAAAACATAATATTATAAATAAATTTCATTTAACTTCTTATTTAATACTTTAAAATTATAATTTTGATAAATTAAAATAAATTGATAATATTTTTACAATTAATAAATTATATATATATATATATATATATATATATATATATATATAATATATATCTTAATAAGCTAATAATAATTAGCATGTTATGATATAAGGCTATCAAAACATACTTTTATTACATTTAGTAGGTACTTTTTTTTTAATTAATGCATGCATGAAATTTTTATATTTAAGATTTATATTATAATTAAGGACCTCTCTACAGAGTAAAGGCCTCCTCCATTGATCTCCACATATCTCTATCTGTCGCCTTTTCTTTCCAGTTGTTTCCAGCTATCTCTAAAATTTCATCTAACCATCTTTCCATTGGTCTACCTCTGCTCCGTTTACCCATTGGGCCCTTCCAGGTGGTAACCTTTTTTGTCCATCTATCATCACTCATACGAGAAACATGGCCAGCCCATTTCCATTTCATTCTTTTGCAGTGCTGTAGAGCGTCTATGACTTTTGTTATATTTCTAATATCTTTATTTGTTCTTCTGTTTAAGTTTTATTTTTAGAGTACTTCGTTCCATGGCTCTTTGCGTTGTTAATATCTTGTTTTTAGTGAATTTGTTAAATATCCATGTTTGTGATGCATATGATAGAGTTGGCAGTACACAGGAGTCAAGGACTTGTTTCTTTAGCCTCACTGGAAGGTTTGATTTAAAAACTTCTTTTAGGGACCAGAATTTGTTCCAGGCCATATTTATCCTTCTTTTTAGTTCATCTCTATATCTAGATTTTTTTATGATATCTGTTTTCCAAGATAAACATATTCATTTACATAATCAATTGGAACATTGTCAACAAATATTGGAATTATTCTACTATTCGTCATAATTTTTGTTTTGCTTGTGTTTAGCAGTAGACCAATTTCATAGCTGACTTTGTGTAATTCTCTTATCATTGACTCTAGTTGTGATGCAGTTTCTGCAAAGAGAACAATGTCATCAGCGAGTCTCAGGTTATTTAAATATTTTCCATATATATATATATATATATATATATGCCTTTATTATTCCAATCCAGACTCTTCATTATGTTTTGCAAGACGGCTATGAAAATTCTGGGAGATAGAGGGTCGCCCTGCCGAGCGCCTCTACATATACTTATCTCAGGACCTGGTTTTTCTAATATAACTTTACGTTTGCTTTTCTTATATATGTCTTGAATTAGCTTGATAGTTTTTGAAGGTACTCCACAGTCTTCCAGGGCTTTCCATATGCTATCGTGCGAGATGGAATCGAATGCTTTGGCATAGTCTATAAACGCCAGGTAGAGCGGGCGGTTCATTTCGACATACTTCTCTATTACCAGATCAAGACTGTGGATGTGGTCTATGGTTGAGTAATTTCTTCTAAAACCCGCTTGCTCTACCGGCTGGTCTAGTTCAATATATGTGGCGAGACGCTCTTCCAAGCAGGACGCAAATAATTTTTACATATTTGATTGTAAACTAATCGGTCTATAGTTACTTATATCAGCAGGGTTTCCTTTCTTGTATAGGAGGATAATATTCGATTTCGCCCATTCTTCTGGTATGGTTTTACTGTCTAGTATCTTGTTGAAAAGTTCAGTCAGCAGTGGTATAAGCTCATGTTTACCTGCTTTTATTATCTCGTTGGGTATGCCGTCTGGACCGCCGCTCTTGCCGTTTTTCAATGATTTTATTTTTGTAGAGATTTCCTGGTATGTAAATCTTTGTAGAGTGGTCGTGTTCTCTTCTAGTGATCGAGTATCTGTTTGAGACGGTGGCTTTATAGAACTCCGTTGAAATTTTTATTATTTCTAACCTGGAATAGGTGTTTTTATTATTTTTGTTTGACTGTAGGCAAGGGATCCATTTTTTGTGGTTTTTAATTCTTCTTGAGCTTTTTTCAAGCTTCCCGATGCTTTTAAATGATTCTCAATGGTCGATATTCTGAAGTCTTGGTATTCTTTCTTTATAATTCTATAAATGTTTTTATACAAGTATGATTTCTCTCTTTTTTTATCAATTGTTAAATGCTTTTTATTTGTCAAATCATTTCTCCTTTTTATAAGCAATTTTGTCTGGTCTGAAATAATTGGTTTTCTTTTTTTATTTGTATGGTTCTTCAGTATCGGTTTTAGACTGTACTCTATTGCCGTCTTGATTTTTTCATAATACAGCTCTACATCGTCTATTTCATCTGGATGTATACAGGAACAATGTAATTTTAATGCTTCGTTAAACTGTTGGTACTGCTCAGCCGTTGACAGGGTGTAGTTTTTATTTTTATATTTGGCTCTAGATTTTTTGAGCGTTCCCAGCATAAAAGTACTTCTCAAGAATTTGTGATCGCTAGGGAATGTGAAGTTGTGTAGTACTTCGATGAATTTTTCATGAATTTTTCTTTAAGATTGGACAAGATGTAGTCTATTTGGCTTTTGATGTTCTTAGGAGAAAGCCATGTCCACAAGTTCTTTATATTCTTGCGAAATAAGCTATTTATTACAAAAAAATTATTTTCCCAGCAGAACTGTAGTAATGCTTCTCCTCGGTCATCTCTTTTTCCGAAACAGGAGTCTTCAAGAATTCTATCTTCTCCTTTTGTTTTACAGCCAACTCTCGCATTGAAGTCTCCCATAATAATTAGATTTTTACTACACTCTATTAAGGATTTTTGTAGTTGATTATAAAACTCTTGGATTTCATTTAAATTTACATCGACAGTGGGGGCATAAACTTGTAATAAAGATAAATTTACTGTTTCGAACTTCATGTGTAAGATACAAATCCTTTCTGATATTGCCTCAAAGCTCTCTATATATTTTTTAAGGTGCTTTTTTATAAAGAAACCTATACCATATTGCCCTTTTGTTTCGCCGAAGTAGCAGAATATGTGCTCTGCATCTTCCTCGATATTATATCCTGTACGTCTTATTTCCGCCAGACCAATTATATCATAATTAATTTTTGATAACGCTTGCTTGAAGTCTAGTAGTCTTTAGTAAGATAACAAGGATCTGGCGTTGTATGTGCATATGTATAGTTTGTGGAGTGGAGGGTTGTAGTCTGAATTTCACATTATAATATAAGACAAAAACCTCGAAAGAAGTCACTACTTCTCTTTAGAGAAGTTCGATTGCAAAACACTTAAAAATTGTTTGAACTATTCAAACAAAACAAATTTATTTTCTATCGCACTCCTATCATGTTCTTGTGGAAACGAGATAGCAATATATCTGTGCTTCCTAATCGTCTTAGAGATTTGAGATGACAAAACGCTACGTTGAGAAGATGACTATTTTTAGACTTGTCCAGAGTTACTTACCGGTCAGCCTCTCAGCAGCATGGTAGACCACACCCTGCACGCCGCGGCCGAGCTCATCACCCAGGTCGTACAGGTCACCGAACGGCTTGGAGCTTGCCTTGATGCGGGGCGGGTGCTCGCGCATCCTACAAGGAGGTAAAGGGTTAAAACGTTTTTTTATCACAATTGAAATAATATTATGGATATTGAAGTATATTAGATCGCAATCATAACTAAAATGCGGCAAAGCGACGCGATACGACACGTCTCTCAGTAAAGTAAAAAAATGTCATGTCGCGTCGCTAAAATGCAGCGTAGTACGGCTAAGCTCATTCAAAGTTTATTTGGACGTGACGTGTCGCGTCTTTTGGTGGCAAATCTCGGGCAAATATTATTGACACTTATTTTTATTTCAAAAATTAACAAACAAAGCGTAACTTCACTAATGAAGAATTTCCTTCCAAAATTATATTTTTCAAATCCTTGAATTGATTGCAATATTAAATGGAATTAACCAATATCCCCACCTGTCAGCATACTCATGATCGTCCTCTATGACATGCAGCATGGCGGACGCGGATGCGGCGCCGGCGACGTTGCGCGCCGACACCGAGTATAGGCCTTCGTCCTTCGTGATCACGTCGTTGATTATCAGAATCACCAGGTCAGGCTCGATGAATTGCATCTAAATACAAAATACAAATATTTTATTAACCAAAAATTATTGAACATAATGTGATTGTTCGATCCCCACACTAGGCGATGCCTGTTCTGTGGCGATGGAACAAAGTTTAGCATGACCTGTGGGGAAGGAAGTAAAATATTTTTATGAATTTTCTGACGATGACTGTTGCATGGAGCTTTGAAGGTGGTATATTTTTGTGGACCAAATTTGCTGTACATAAGTAAAATTGGCAACATAATAATGTGGTTTTTATTAATAATAGAATGCCATTAAGGGTCAATTCAGACCGAAATGCGACGTGTAGATGCATTTCTAAATTTGTATTGAATTGACGTCATGACGTCTCACGCAATTGAAATCTGTGAATTCAATACTTTAGAAATGTATCTGCGCGTCGCGTTGCAGTCTGAATTGACCCTAAGACCTAGGTTATGTGATTACGCACTTCGCGTGCGTTGGCATTAACACTTTACAATTGATATGACATGTGATATGACACATTATATGACACATTATTTTGGCATATTCATACCTTGATCCTAGCGGACGGCGCGAGGGGCTGCCAGTCCTTATACCACTTGATGTCAGGATACGGTACGCCAGTGACGCGCGCTTCTAGACGCACGGAGCGGCGCAACATAGCCGCCGTTTCCTCTGGCCGGCGTATGAAGTGCGGGTACTCCGCCACCTCGAGTCGAACGCGTTGTCGCGCTTGGCCGTGCTCGTTAGTAGCTACTGCTTCGTACCAGCCCACGTCACGTTCGAGCATCCTGGGGAGTTCAGGTTTGATGTATCGCTACGCTGATACTTTTTTGTTTTTGTAACTCAACAGCGCCGTTAGGTAAAACGTTTTCTAAACTAGCATCATCGTTTTTTTAGTGGGCCCCTAGACGATCAATTTTATTGTGCACAATTACATAATATTGTGCAATAATATTATTATTGACCGTCTAGGGGTGATATTGAAATTAATTGTCAAATAAATTGTTAAATAATATTATTCAATGATATTGCACACTAAAATTGATCGTCTAGGGGCCCACTTACAGTCGCTATTATAATATTATGATGGTAATGCTACCCTAGGATACCAAAGCTTTGCTGTGTATGAAACTGACTGAATGCACACTGTTGGTGTTTAGTTTTGGTAAAGATTAGATGCTAATAAAGTTTCAATTCGGTTTAAATTTTCATATCATACTCAGTATCATTTAAATAGTCAAGCTAACAATTTCACACTCACTTGTTAATAAACAGCGTCGCTTGTCCGTTCCTGGTGTAACTCCAGTCGTACCGTCCTCCGATCTCTATGGGTTCATCATTGAAGAAATATGTCATCTTGGGTTTGGGATATCCGTACACGAACCAGAACAGATTCACGTTGTGTCCCTTCACTCCGTACTGGGAGTCCGTCTCTTGTCTCAAGAACTTCGGAGCTTGAGCGTATCCATCGTGGGGCGGACGCTCAATATCAAAGTCCTTGGGGAAGTAGGGCGAAGTCTCCGGTCTGAAGTCTATGCCTGGTTCCAGATATGGCACGAATTTAGGTGGGTCTGGTTCTAGTTTGCCTCTATGGGTGATCGCGAAGGGCGAAGGGTCGCTGACGCCGTACTTGTTCTCAACGCGCACCCTGAACTTGTAATCGCGGAAGGGCTCCAAGTTGCGGATGTCACAGACGCACGATCTAAGACCGGTGCGCGCTGTGAACCAGTCACCGTCTGGGACTTCGCACATCTCCACCTGGGGAAGGAGGATATATTTAAAGATGGATTCACTCTCGCTAAGTTAAGATTTTCTTACGGAACTAATGTATTCAACTAAGTTGTAGTATAATATCCTTTTGTGTCAAATGAATGCCTATTTATTTATTTATATTTGATCCTACTATTATTGACTACAATTTAAATATCTTGTAAAGATTTTATTGTAGAAAGGTTCCTGAAACACCCATTGCTTTGATAGACCTTAAATTAGTGGACGTTCTAAGTTTTTAAGGGCTTGTTTCACCAATTCCTGATAAAGTGCCGGATAGGCTTTCCACAACTGGTGGTGGCCATCCGATACTTATCAGGAATTGGTGAAACAGGCTCTAAATGTCGCAATCTTATCTATTTTTTTAAGTCTTAACTCTTAGATAAAATATAGTTCATCTTTTATAATCTATGACATGACAGAAATGTAATATATTGTGAACTCAAACAGCAAACTTCGTTAGATGCGACTAATCAGAACAATTTAAATTAATCAGTAGGGAATAGCTTACCTGGTAAGTAACCGGGAACCTCGGCTGATGGGGGATAGATGGTCGCCAGGACAGCGTGAGGTGTCGGTCGGCCATGCGGCTGATGATGGGCCGGTCCGCCAGCGGCATGGGCACGCCCGTGCGCTTCATCTTGTCGAAGTCAGAGTACTGTTCTGCTATGGGCTTGCGCTCCTTCTGGGGCTCCAGAGCTGAAAGGTTAAATATATGATGAGAGCGGTTTGAAATTGTCTTAAAAAGGGGTATATTTTTTTGTTTTAGATCAGGTTAAAAAGTGTGTATGAAGAAGTAGAACAAGAAAGTGACAGTAATTTTTGTGTAAGCTACTACGCTGCTAGGCGACCAAAGTACAGAATGCAAAAAGCGCAGTTAGCAGTATAATGGGCGTAACTAACGTCATAAATGACGTTAGTAATGACAAAGGTGCGAGCTATCTTGATTATCAATTTGTTCTGAGCTCTGAGTTGAAAGTGATCTTATTGACTCTGACAAACGTGAAATGACGTTGTTAGAGTAGGACACAGAATTCCGATTCGATCCTTTGGACTTTAGAGTCTCAAAATGATTCGTTGTAGGACTCCTGATTATAACCTTGATAAGATTGAATTCAGTTTCAACTTAAATTAGAATAAACTACAGCGTTAACTCACTGGTTAGGTGAGCCGCGTCCATGCGGATGTGCTCGCACGGGTATAGCCGCTCGTGCACAACAGGTATGTACTCACTGTCATAGGTGAGCTGCGCGCTGCACTCGGCGTCGCCGTGGTCGTTATATATGCGGCAGCGGTATGTGCCGACGTCGCTGGGGTCGACGCCCTAGATGGTCAGCCGCAGCAGCCCCGTGCTCTCCTTGTCCATGCCGATGCGCTCGCACGGGTATAGCCGCTCGTGCACAACAGGTATGTACTCACTGTCATAGGTGAGCTGCGCGCTGCACTCGGCGTCGCCGTGGTCGTTATATATGCGGCAGCGGTATGTGCCGACGTCGCTGGGGTCGACGCCCTAGATGGTCAGCCGCAGCAGCCCCGTGCTCTCCTTGTCCATGCGGATGCGCTCGCACGGGTATAGCCGCTCGTACACAACAGGTATGTACTCACTGCCATAGGTGAGCTGCGCGCTGCACTCGGCGTCGCCGTGGTCGTTGTATATGCGGCAGCGGTATGTGCCGACGTCGCTGGGGTCGACGCCCGAGATGGTCAGCCGCAGCAGCCCCGTGCTCTCCTTGTCCATGCGGATGCGCTCGCACGGGTATAGCCGCACGTGCACAACAGGTATGTACTCACTGTCATAGGTGAGCTGCGCGCTGCACTCGGCGTCGCCGTGGTCGTTGTATATGCGGCAGCGGTATGTGCCGACGTCGCTGGGGTCGACGCCCGAGATGGTCAGCCGCAGCAGCCCCGTGCTCTCCTTGTCCATGCGGATGCGCTCGCACGGGTATAGCCGCTCGTACACAACAGGTATGTACTCACTGCCATAGGTGAGCTGCGCGCTGCACTCGGCGTCGCCGTGGTCGTTGTATATGCGGCAGCGGTATGTGCCGACGTCGCTGGGGTCGACGCCCGAGATGGTCAGCCGCAGCAGCCCCGTGCTCTCCTTGTCCATGCGGATGCGCTCGCACGGGTATAGCCGCTCGTACACAACAGGTATGTACTCACTGCCATAGGTGAGCTGCGCGCTGCACTCGGCGTCGCCGTGGTCGTTGTATATGCGGCAGCGGTATGTGCTGACGTCGCTGGGGTCGACGCCCGAGATGGTCAGCCGCAGCAGCCCCGTGCTCTCCTTGTCCATGCGGATGCGCTCGCACGGGTATAGCCGCACGTGCACAACAGGTATGTACTCACTGTCATAGGTGAGCTGCGCGCTGCACTCGGCGTCGCCGTGGTCGTTGTATATGCGGCAGCGGTATGTGCTGACGTCGCTGGGGTCGACGCCCGAGATGGTCAGCCGCAGCAGCCCCGTGCTCTCCTTGTCCATGCGGATGCGCTCGCACGGGTATAGCCGCTCGTGCACAACAGGTATGTACTCACTGTCATAGGTGAGCTGCGCGCTGCACTCGGCGTCGCCGTGGTCGTTGTATATGCGGCAGCGGTATGTGCCGACGTCGCTGGGGTCGACGCCCGAGATGGTCAGCCGCAGCAGCCCCGTACTCTCCTTGTCCATGCGGATGCGCTCGCACGGGTATAGACGCTCGTCGTTACGGAACCTACGTACAAATAGTACTGTTAAAAGCTTTCCAATAAATATAAAATATCGAAAACCCATAGATCCAAACAGTATCAATATCTTCTAATAAGATCTGTATTATAAGAACTTGACGTTAAGGCTGTTAGTAAGCTAGACATTACAACAGATGTAGCCTTAGTCGCCATGTTACATAATAATCGGAACTACAAGACTATGACGTCACAAGGGTAAGTGAGTATAACTGACCACTCGACGTCAGGGTCCGGCGTGCCGGTGGCGCAGGCGGTGAACTTGGCGCTGAGGCCGCGGAACACCTCCACGTCGCCGATCTTCTTCAGGAACGATGGTGGCTCGATCTTCTGCCGTTTGGCGCTGTAACATCAAGTTCAATGAGGTTTTTACAAGTGTACACTGTCGGACCATTGTTTGCTGCCTTTAAGCCTCCAAACCTCCAAGAAAACGAGTAAGTGTACGCATAGGCATCCGTAGCAGTACCTTCAGTATACAAGTCTAGTAACATACAGCCATATGTATAAAAACTTCGTTCGTACAGAAAATATGTCTTATTTATCATACGTTTTAATTTTTTACCACTATTAGCTGATAACCAAAAAAAGTATTTACAATCGTCATCATACTCGTAGTCTAGGCCCTGATTGGATATATTTTTATAAAAAATAAAAAAAACTGTCAGGAATCTTCATACCTAGTAAATGGAAGAATTACAGCCTACTTTATGGTAGCCAATTTCCCTAGACAATGTTACCAAAGAACAATACTCACATCTTATCAACCACCTCCAAGTTAGCAGACCAAGACACAGTGCCCTCTCTATTGGTCGCCACGCATTTATAATGCCCAGCGTCTTCCGGCACCAGGTCGCGGACGTACAGACAGACGGCGTCGCCATCTCGGCGGATGTTGTACTTGTCGCCGTGACGCACTTGGATGTCGTTCTTGAACCACGTGACTTCCGGCGAGGGTACGCCTACCACGCGCGCCGGGAACTTCGCGTCGAATGTTGGCAGCTGGATTTACAATTTTATTTTGAGATGTTGTGTTAAAAATGTATACGAATTAAGAATTAATTATTCCCTTTCGACACAGATTCGGAGACTTTACCGTGCGGTCATTGGTTAATGCCTAGCGCGGCGAGCGTTTATTTCTATCATGGTCTATCTCACCTGCTGCAAATCACTGAAGGTCTGCAGGAAGCGCGGCGGCTGGTAGACCTTGCGCACGGTGATCTTGCCGTCCGTGCTGTCCTCGCCCAGCGGGTTCACCAGCTTGATGCCGTACACTCCCGCGTCGGGGAGCTCCATGGGATTGATTTCAATGCCGACCTGAAAGTGATTGAAGAAACTTGTGAATTCTCTTGACAAAATAACGAAGAAATTGCAAATCAATAGACATGCTGAGGTAGAGTTAAGCATTAACGAGACATATTTATCAAAAATACACGCTTAAAATACACATTGCTTTCTAAAAAGATATGCGAGGGTTAACATCTTTTTCTTTTTTCTGATTTCTTATATTTTGCACAGTCAGCCTAGGGATTGCAATCCAGATACTTCGAAATCCGAAAAATCCGGATAATCCGGATTTTTGGGCCTTTGAAAAATCCGGATTTTTATTTTTCAAAATCCGGATTTTCGGTTTTTACGAATAGTAGATAAAATTATGAAAAAGAAGCTTTTACGTAATATAAAATTAATTTAAATGTATCGTGTAATATCTGATATACAAATTCACATTTGATTAAAGGCGCTATCACAACTTTGCGTGGTCTACACGTAACAAAGTCAGAATTTCGTATGTCTAACATTGCATTGTGTAGTTATTTGGTGGTTGTAATTACATTTCTTTACATTTTATCATTATATTTAAAAGAAATAATGACATATTTTAATTTCTTAAACCCTAGCTATCATTTTACTATCTTATTAATTGTTATGTTTTCTAAATACTTATATGAGAATATAAATGCAATGATGATAAATATTTTTACAATTATTTTAGAACATTTTAGTATTGAATACAGTTTTTTCTATAAAATATGTAACGTATGCCGATTTGTGATTTTGTCTTATTAAATAAAGGCATATAGTACGTTTATAATATAACTAAATGTTGATTTAAAGTTAAATATTCTGTGTAATAGCCTAAATATAAATATACTATCCAACTGCTGGGCAAAGTGATTAGTTAGCTAGTAAGAATAGAAAATAGGCTCCTTGCCAGAAGCCTAACTGGACATTGTAAACTCAACAAGCGCCTTTACAGAATAATAGGTGTTAATAGCATTACGACCTGCAGATTCTGTGATACACCTATTCAGCTTCTAATTGATTCTACTGAGCAAAAACTCTCCTAATTTACTAAAGAAGAAATTTGTGGCACCAATCCTAATTACATAGTTAAATTTATGAGCAGCACTAGGTTGGGGACGGTACTCTAATACGAATAAAATATAATAGAACGATTTATTGCATAAATGTGGTATATAAAGGAGTCACAATAGATCCTCAAAGATCATCTTAACGTCAGGATTACAGTGATCTGCAGGAAAAAATACCAACAGAGCATAGCGCTATCTTTTCTTAGGTCTAGATACCCACTCAGTCGATATCCAGCATGTATGCGGATAGCGTCACCAGCCCAATGCCACTTTAGCTTGGCCGTTTTGATTTCTATGTCTGTGATTCTAGTTTGGGAGCACATTATGTTTTTTGATTTGTTGAGATTTGAACTCTATTGCTCTCTGGTAGACTCTGAGTTGGAACTTTTGTAAATCGTAAATCGGTCAATCAGTTTGCACATCGTTGGTTATGACGAGCGAAATACATAGCGAGTCTGCGCTTCAGTGAGATTGGTAAGTCACCATTATTCATGAACCAGTTTTTCTGCCTTTCTGTTTTCATAAGAAGCTAATTGGTCGAAGTACAGCTACTCGTTCACATAGTGAATTCCTTGCTCGTCTACTTCAACCCTACGTCTCGTATAACTGTTGATAATTGTTCTTGTCTTTGTCCTATTTTCTGTAAGTTCCACCTCTAGGCGTACAGATCTTGGAGCATAATTTGATGATGTGCGGCTGATGGCTGTAGGTGTAAAAATGACGAAGGAATTGATAAAGTGGAGATCGCTTAGGATTGTCTTGTTAACAAAAATTTCACATTTTTAAAAAGTTTTAAATATGTAGTTGAAAAAAAAAAACTGGGTATTTTTAAGTTCTTAATAAAATTGAGTTTTTTTTTTAATTAAAGAAGGCAGACCGCTATAGCCCTGACGTCACTGCATCATGCACTGCCCATGAAGATCTATATTCGCAGTTGAGAATCATCCCCAACCCAATACTGCTCATAAATTGAACGATACGGTTGGGGTTGGTGCCTTGAATTTTCTCTGTGGATGAGTATTCGTGGCGACCAGGGTGCCTGTTCCAGCTCTGTAGTAGAGCAGGACAGTCGAGGAGAAGGTGAATAGGTGTTTCATCCTTCTCCTCACAGAATCTGCAAGTCGTTATGCTACAAATACCCATTCTGTTTAGGTGTTTGTTGGGCTTGCAGTGCCCAGTTAGGCTTCTGGTAAGGATTCTTAATTGGTTCCTACCCAAGGTGAGCACTAATTCTGATAATTTATTAAAATTGAAAGTACCAGATACTGTTATTTTAATCTTTTGCTTTTTTACACCCATCTTAGCGTTTTTTTAACAAAAATGTTAATTTTTGAGACGTTTCATTTTGCACTTTTAAAATTAATGTTAATAATGTTAATTATAAGAAAATAACTCACATTTAAAGCTGTTTATCAAAAATATTTAAAAAATTCCAAAAAATCCGGATTATTCGGATAATCCGGATTTGAGGATGAAAAAATCCGTAGATCCGGATTTTTTCTAAAAATCCGTTTTTTGCAATCCCTAAGTCAGCCGTACATCTTAACAAATAGTCATTTACGGTGGTATTCAGAATAAAAAATCTTAGTGAAGGTTTTAACAGTTTTCTAACTTAAATGTTCGCTAAAGTTAAAAACCGTCTTATAACACTCCATATGAATAAACGCTTTCCATACGCTTTCTAAGCCTTCGCTAAGTAAAAAACTTTTAAATGACGTTTTATAGTATTTTTTTTTTGGTAATGTTGGTAGCGACAGTATATACTTATTATAAGTCTATGGTTGGTAGTGTGCCAATTTATTGTGTATAATGTGTAAAAAATAATGAGCATTTTGCAAAAAATAAAAAACTTGAGAGGTGTCAAAGGACACCCGAATGGAACAGAGTTATTTCTTATGTTAAAAATCTGTACATAATATACTTAAAAAAATATTTAAAAAACGCCATCTATTGACGCACAGGAATACTATCAACGCGCAACGCCCTCTGCCCCTAACATGCAGGTACTAATAAAAAAGTGTCGTTTTTAGTGTCGTTTTTTCGACCTAGAGGGGGCTAATGTGTTAGTCACGCTAAAACTCGAAAACGGCTAAACGGATTGGGCTGATTTTAGTCTTAAAATATTCGTAGAAGTCCAGGGAAGGTTTTAAAGTGACACGAAGTTCACCGGGACAGCTAGTTTATTATAATATTAAATTAGCCCCCTCTAGGCCGAAGAAAACGTTGATACTTGATGCTATTTTATTCTGTGTAGTTTACTTTTGAGGTCTTCAATTTATTTTTAAACAAACTACGTTACATATTATCCAAAATGCAAAGTAATAAAATAAAACGCATCCGAAGTGAAAACTGGCTCGATGAGGATAAAGTTCAGGTGTGATGCCGCTGCCTCGCCTATTTTTTTGTAGTTCTTCAGACTCAAATGACACAATGTATCTTACTGATTCTTTTGTACTTAAATATATTTTTTCTAAAGTCGTCCTCTATTAAATCAAATGGATTTATTCTTATCTTATATACTTTTTGTCGACGAGGGCGGCTAGAAATTCCTTCAGAAATTGCAATAATGTCAGAAATCGCGACAATACTCGATATTTCGTCCATTTCAATTTCTTAAAATGGTCTTAAAGTAGGTCCGAGGCTTCACTAAAGTTTGCGAACTCCTATTTGACGTTTCAAGCCTAAACAACTGTTAGCAAACGTTTATTCATAACGATTATGCTTAAAATGTTCTTATAATAGGTTTATAACAGGCCCGCTATTTTTTGACAGCTGTCACCTTAAAAAGGCTTTAGAGCACTGTTAGAGAACGTTTATTCATAATAAATGTTGCAACAGGATTTTAAAGCTTTTAAAAACCCTCGCTAAGTTTTTATTCATACGACCGTTAATGTTTCTTGCTAATATCTTAATTGGTCAATTGTTTTCGATAAGAGCCTGTTTCCCCACTTTCTGATAAAGTGCCGAATAGGCTATTCACAACTTTTTTGACAGATTCTTTATACTTTATTGGCAAGTTAATTGGTGGATAGCCTATTCGTCACTTATCAGGAAGTGGTGAAACAGGCCCAACATTTAAATCTATACTCAAAGTTAGGGTCTACCCACCCTCTTCCCATCACACGTCAGCAGTATCTTGTCACTGGGTTTGAGCGGCACACCGTCCTTTGTCCACGTGACCTGCGGCACGGGGTTGCCGGTGAAGGGGGCGGTGATCGCGAGCGGTTGCCCCTCCTCTATCGTGACGTCACGCAGGCCGTGGATGAACTGCGGACGCTCCTGGGGGGAGGAGTCGTCCGTGCGACCTGGGGGAGGAGTGTATATAGATAAGTAGTGACGTGTCGTTTGGGTATAGACGAAAGCGAATGTTATGCTCGAAATGTAAAAGAAACTGCTTAAGGCTATCGTTTTATATACGGTATTTTTTGCAGATCGAGAATAGATCAGTGGATGGTTTAAATATTGACTTGACACTTGTTTTTTGTCATTTTCTTACTTGATGCCAATTACCGCTGCGATTATTAAAAAAAAAATAATTACTTTGATTAATTAGCTCTAACGGCTAATCTTACGATTCATTATTCTATCGAGAATGCCAGGCAAATTTTAGTTCCAAGTGGAGATAGAAAATTCTTTTTAAACTTTCGCGTTGCATTATAATTAAAACTTATTAATCGGGACTCAATGCTACTTATTCTAGTAGTAACGCTACTACGAGTGCATACTTTTTAACCGACTTCCAAAAAACGAGGAGGTTATATGTTCGGCTGTGGATATTTTTTTTATTTTTTTTTTTTTTTTTATTTTTGTATGTTCAACGATTACTCCGCCGTTTGTGAACCGATTTTCGAAATTTTTGTTTTGTTGTATTAGGTTTCACTCCAATTTGGTACCATGTTCACAAAAGTGGTGACCTGATGATGGGATCCAGGAGTAATCGAGGGAACTCCTTGAAATTTATATGGAAATATATGGTGATTTTGGTTTTATGTGAAGTGTACTAAGAATATGCTACCAAAAAGTCAAATATTGGGTCAAGGTATACCATGGTTTCGAAGATGCTGAGAGAACTCCTGACTCTTTATAAATACACGTTTGGGAGTTTCGGCGTTGTTTTAAGAACAGAAAGCATATGCTACCATGCAATTCAAATTCATCATCATCATCATCGTCATCATCATCATTACCACGTCGTGTTAAGGTTACCAATGTCTCATGGCACAAAATAGATAATAGTACAAGGCATAGGTATGGATACAATAATAATAATTATGTACATAACAACACCAATTATTATAGGCTGTTTAATATACACGGCGGTCGGCGCCGCAGAGGCAACGGCGTCACCGCGCGGCGCGCGACGGCGCGCGGCGACGCGTACGTAAACATCGTATTCAAGTTCTAACTGGAATGTCAGGGCATGCGGCATGCCGCCAGAGTAGACAGAATGATAGAGTATGCCGACTTAGAACTGATGTAATTTTTTTAAGTTTGACGTATTATGACAAAAGTCATCGCTAGGGTCGTAACCTACAAATTTAGTTGTTTATATTTTGGCACATGCAAAGAAAACTGTCAGAATTCAATTTCAAAATCTTATTTTTAAAATTAAATTATACCAGCCAGCGCGCCAGCCTTTAACTTATCCTGGCGAAACACGAAAGAAACGACAGATATTAATACTCGTCAGTCTCATAGCAGTCGAAGTACTGGCAGTTATGTCTATTGTGATGCCACGCTGCGAGCATTTTGCAGCACGTGTTCACTTAGATCTTTTTAAATGTATTGTTTAAATTTATCTATCTACCTGATATTTGGGCCTTGGGGTATGCCGTATGACTCATATCAGTCTTAACAAATTGTAATAAGATACGTAGAATATACGCAGTACCACCGACGACCACTTATAAATTCGCGGACTATGACGGAGGTCAACTTAAGGTGAACGCAGATTTGGCCGCACCGCACGCACCGCAGTCGCCGCATTCGGAATTCTTTATATGAAGTTATAGGCAAGCTCGCATACCTACCTACCTGCGCCGCAGTCTTCGCAACTTCATAATAATATGAAGAATTGCGAATGCGGCGACTGCGGTGCGTGCGGTGCGGCCAAATCTGCGTTCACCTTTAATAACAATTATACGAGATCAATTACCACTCAATATTATGATTTATGTTGTCAATTCAATGCTCACTGCTCACACCAAGCTCACTGTTGAGTTGTCAGACATCAGTTGCTTACAAACTTTCAACAACACAACGAAAATTTCGTTACAAGTTACAACTACCTATATAAAACTTCTACGTACAAGCGATAGCGCGACACAGGAGCGCCTCAGTGACATCTAGTGAAGACAATATGAAACTATTTTTTATACAATTTGAATTGGCACTAACAGTTTACCTACTAGGTAACTAAAAAGAGTGAAATTATTATTTTTAACAAAAAATTAAAACCGACTTCCAAGGTAAAAACAATATTAATAGCATCCTTATAATATGAACTAAAAAGTATTAAATAATTTTTCCTATCTAATATGTAGTGCCTTTTCCCGAATTCGGCTAAACTTCAACTATTTCTGTACTCAATCTTCATAATTTTGAAGTCGGTGCCAGTTCCAAAAGTTTCAAATTTTCTGTCAAAGAAATAAAGATTCAGCTATATCTGGTACCGACTTCAAAATGATGAAGATTGAGTACAGAAATAGTTGAAGTTTAGCCGAATTCGGGAAAAGGCACTACATATTAGATAGGAAAAATTATTTAATACTTTTTAGTTCATATTATAAGGATGCTATTAATATTGTTTTTACCTTGGAAGTCGGTTTTAATTTTTTGTTATTTCAGTATGTACTCGGATGTATGTACTACTGCAGTCCCCTCGTGACGACGGCCGTTGCAACACGGCCGAAACGTCGAGGAAAAGTATGTACTCGTAGTAGCATTACTACTAGAATAAGTCGCGTTATTAAGTCCCAAATCCCAATTAATAAATTTTAATTAGAAAATTCTTTATCAGAGTCATTGTCTTCTCTCCGATCCGTCTTTATTATGACAGATCATGCGCTACGCCACCTATCGGTCAGTCTGGGAATTAACTATATTAAGATGTATTCAGGTACTCACTAGCAACAGTAACATCCGCCTCGCTGGTGGTTTCGCCCTTGTCGTTAGTCAGTATGACGCCGTATTTGCCGGCGTCGGCGGCACGCGCCTCGTCTACGAGTAGCGCGTGAGTCCCGTCCGGCTGCGAGACGAGACGGATGTGGGTGCCGTCCGGTTTGAGCTCCTTGCCGTTTAGTGTCCTGAAATGGAGAGGTTATAAATATAAGGTACGACCTCTGTGGCTCACTTGGTGGGCTGGTGGTAGCTCAAGCCGGGGGTCGCGGGTTCGAATCCCGCCAACGGAACAAAAGTTTTCAAAGTTCCTGGGTTATGGCTGTGTATCATATAATAAAAGTCTAAAATATATGTATAGCATAAAAGTATTAAATATATTTCCGTTGTCTGGTACCCGTAACACAAGTCCTTCAGGTACTTACCACGGGGCCAGACCGACGTGGTGTGAAGCATCCACTCCATAGATATTATAGATATTTTTATAAGGTAGTTGTGGAAAAAATATATAAACGTAAACTACGAAAATTAAAATTTTTTGACTCGTAATTGTGGAAACTTGTGCCTTAGAGGGCTATAAAATGGCTAAATTACCTTATTCAAAGACTTAATTTATTGATATCTACAGATTCAAGTTTGTTTTGACTCTCAATTACTTTTTTAAAAACGAATAGCGTATACTGTTCGTTATGCAGCAGCAGCACCCATGCGTCATACACGTGACAATGAAAAGAAAAAATTATAATAATGTGCGAAAATCGCATCTTTCTGTCCAAAACACTGAACCATATCACTGCGTACAGTACATTCCATACGCTCTGAAATATTTTTCAAACCAAGCAATGCTACCCTCGAACTATATCCATCAGATCCTCACCATTTGACAGTGGGCGCGGGGTGTCCGACGACCTTGACCTCCAGCTTGAGCGGGAAGCCCTCGATCACCTTCGTCGGCTGCAGCTGCGACAGGAACGCCGGCTTGCGCTCCTTCTGACCGACCTTTAAACAGAAATATTCATGTATAGGATAGATATGTGTGGAAGTATGATCTAGTACTCTAGCAGCTAACTCAGAGATTAATTAGTTTAGTGTTATAGTATAAATGTATGTACTCGTATGTTAGTCTTCACAAGGCGGTCACATTAACTTGAAGCATGGTTGCACGACTCATGACGTCATTATGAAGTGGGCAGGTTATTGCATTCTAGCGATGCGTCAATTTAATTTGACCGTGTAAGGTATTTATAATATGGGCCAAGATGCCTGATTTAAAAAAATAAATAATTATAATACGGTTGATGTCATAGTAACAAGCACAAATTCGTCTGAATATTTGTTTTATTATATATTTCAGTGATTTCTTAGGCAGAGCTTCTAGGTGATAAGTAATTACAAGATTTCAAAAAAGTACTTGTTCGGAATATCAAACTTTTAGAATACGTCTGTTTTAGGGTTTGGGTGTCGTTAGTAAAGATCGGTTGAGACATGTTCGCATGGAAGTTTTTGATGCTGGATATGTTTACAGTGATACAGTGTTAATCCCAGTGTTCAAAATCAAAATATTTATTTCTAAATATTAGGTTACCACTTTTAGAACGTCTACATAAGGCATTGAGGCCTACATGAGGCTTACTTTCAGTGACATTCAGCACTCAATACCATAGCTTCTTACCTCAACTTTAGCCTTAGATTCGGCTTCTCCCAGCTTGTTCGCCAGAGTCAAGGTGTAGACACCAGCATCTTCGGGCTTGCAGCTGTCGATGCTGAGGCCGATCACGCCACCCGGCTGGTTGATGAAGTTCACCGCTTGAGACGGACGGATGGGTAGACCTGAGACACACAAAAGAAACAGTAAGCAAACGCAAATAAAACAATGAACACAGTTTTATGTGTTATCATTAGTTCCAAAATCATGACGCTTCTGTGGTAAATGGTACAATTATATATTATTGTAAATTACCACAATGTTAATGCAAACTTCAACTCAACTCGACGAGTCTAAAAAGTTTTAAATAGTCCCCCAAGATCACCAATAAACAAGATGCTTGAACTGAAACAAAATGTCAGTCTTCGAACAATAAAAACTAGTTAATAATCGAGAAGATCCACTGACAACGATTAGCAAAATAAAAATAAAAACTTTGATGTTGACTCACCGTCCTTGAACCACTTGATCTCCGGCGCGGGGAAGGCCATGACCTTGGCCTCCAGCTTGAGCGGCTGGCCGACCACCGCCTTCGTGTCCTCCAGCTCTTGCGTGAACGACGGCTTACGCGGGGTCGCTGATGATGAGAATTATTATTTGTTAGTGATAGGTCGTCTCGTATTGTAAGAACACGTAGACTTCAAGAACGTTTGTATGAAACAAGCAAACGCTTATAGGTAAACATAACTAATATCAAAGCTACACTGGAGAATTATCTGTTATTGTATACGTTTAAACTACCGATTCCTTTAATTCCAACTCCCACTTTTAACCTCTCTCGTTCAGAAAAATAGCATGAAAAATGTTTCACATTTTTTTCAGATAATTTAACCGGCCTATTAGTGCCACGACTAGCTCTTCCACAGTCACAAACTTACGTACAAAGCTACTGAAACTCACGGTTAACTGCCACAGCGCACAGCGCGGAGTAGTCGCCGTTGGGGTTGGATATGACGAGCTTGTAGGCGCCGCAGTCGGCCGGCGTCACGTGGTCTATGCTCAGCTTCACCGTGCCGTCGGGCAGTGCGGTTTGTTTGACGTGGGCGTCGTCCGGCGGTAGCTCCACTCCGTCCTTGTACCTGGAGGACAAAATTGGTTGTGTAGAAGTTTCAGCACACAGCAACTCATTTAAACTTTTAATTACTTATGGGATTAAATAATGTTAAATTAATAAATACTTTTGTTTACAGTACTGGAACTACCCATTTTCTAGGAAAAAAATAATCCCATTACCTTGACTTCGCGCTCCTCAAACCAGTTTTTTAACAAACAATAAAATATATAGCAGTTTTTGCTATCAAGCGCCTGTCGTATGCTTTCGCAAGATATGACATTACCCTGCCGATACCAGAATCATCGGAACTCGCATATTATGGATAATAAACATTACACAATGCAATATCAAGTGCAAGGGACTCCAAATTTACCACTTAGCAGTAGGCATAGGACTGCCGTCGACTTTGGCCTTGAGCTCCAATGGCTCTCCCTCATCCACGTCCCTCTGTCGATCCAGCTTGTGCACGAAGCCCGGCGACGACTGACCTAGAGATATCATGGCGGTGCATTCCGCCTCACCAGATACGCTGACTGCACGGACTTTGTACTAGAATCATAATAATTATGATATTATCATGCTAATAATAATTTTTTCTACAGAATTTGCAATAAATTAATAGCCAAGTCTGAATAAATGTTGTTACAATATTCAGACTGTTAATTTGTGGAGTGGTTGCGATTAAAGAAAAATACATAGATTAAATTAATTAAACGTTTTAAACAAAATAAATTTAAGGTGGTCGTTTAATGACCTTGATGTTGAAAACGACCTTAAATAAATTAAAAAAAAAGAAAAAAGAAACGTTGAATATTTTTTTAGACAAAAAAAAAAAGATTTTATTGAATGCACCGTTCAATGCAATTTCTTTGAACTCCCGATTTTAAATTGAGTAAAATCTAATCCTCCCAATATTATGTTCTTACCTGTCCCGCATCGCTGGCATTGAAGTTCTTAATCTCCAACTGACTGTCCACCTGTCCTTCCACCGTGGTGGTGATCTTGTGGCGGTCATCATCATCAACACGCTTCCCGCCGAGGTACCACTGCACCTCGGGCTTGGGCACGCCGTCGCAGCGCACCGCGAGAGTGACGTCATCAAAGTCCTTGACTGTCTGTTTCTGGAGAGGCTTGGTGAATACCGGCTCGTCGGCTGAAAATGGAGCAGTTTTAAGACGGCGGAAAAGCGTGAAGGTCCGTAAATGACAATATTATAACATGTAATATTTGTATGTCTCACTGTAGTGCCTTACGTACGAATCAGTAGGCCTACTACGAAACTGTTTTGAGACTCAAACAATCGGACGAGAATGCCGCGTCCTGCTCTAACAACGTCATTTCACGTTTGTTCGAGTAGGACGCAGCATTCTTGTCCAATTATTTGAGTCTCAAAACAGTTTCATGGTACAAGGCCTGATTCCCACGAATGCTGTGCCAATAGACACGTCAAATAGCCTAGATTTACCACTTGAAATTATTAAAACGAATAACAGAGAATCTACAGAATCTCGTTGAAAGCGTTAATATTGTTTTTAAGACGTCTATGACTCAAATCACGAGACGAGAAATTAGGCCTGTTACTGAAATTAGTATTGAGATAGTAACATGTCTCAGGAAATGACGTAGAAAATATTCTAAATCGACATTTTTTCGTGTAACCTAAAAGACAAGTTGAACTCACTATGCACAATAAGCTTCGCCTGCTGTGCGCTCTCCCCTATCTCGTTGGTGGCGGTGACGGTGTAGACGCCGGCGTCCGCTATGCCGATGTCCTTCACCGTGAGCTGGTACGTCTCCGCCTCCTTGTCCTCCTTGATCTGCACGCGGGCTGACGGCTGGATTACGTAGCCGTCTTTGCTCCTGGGATGGACATAAAGAACCATTAGAAAAGATATAAAAACTAATGTGCACAAAATTAAACATCAACATCTAGATAAAAGCGTTTCCTACCCTAAAGTTGCAAAACCTGAAGAATTTTACATGTGTCTACTTACCTACAGTCCATAACAATACTTACGTAAAGTCCTGACAATACTGTACGTAAATATTGTTTGACCGTTATGCTAAAGAGTAAATTTGTCTTCCCTATATTATAAGTGTGGTTTTGATTATATGATAACATTCCATATCTACTATTAATTTTTTACACATTGCAGCATTGGTCATAACAATCAGGGCACTCTCACACTTTCACTCTTTCACTCATGGGTTTACTTACCATTTAACTTCAGCAACAGGGTTGGCCTTGATCTTGGTGATAAAGGTGGTCTCCTCGTAGGGCACCGCAGTAACATCCTTGAGCGGCTCAATCTCGGGTCGCAGGAGTATGTCCAGACGGGCTGAGCTCTCGCCGATACCGTAAGTGTTCTTGGCTTGGACGGTGTAGACCCCGGTGTCCTCGTGACGACCTACATTGAAGAGTATATGGTAAGTTTTGCAAAGATTTATGGACCTTAGTACTTAAGTGAAATAAGATCGAATTTTGGGGTGATCCTTGAATACAGAATTAGAATCGGTTACAATTTTTCTGTTTATACGGCATCAGTAGTTGTAGCTGTGTTTCGATTATACAGACATAATGACAAAAATTTTATTCTCACCAGATATATAAATCTCATACCTAAAGACATGGATCGATTTTGTTTTAAAATACGTACGCGAATGAGCGCAAAAGTCTTACAATTTATTTATGTATTTCCTTTAATCTTATAATATACATAACAGTTATACACTTCCTGCAAAATGAACTAAAGGTTGATTTTTTTTTCATATATTACGGACAATGATATCTAACCTGGTTTAATACCTCTGTGTACCAACTTACCGGTAGGAATCTGCAGTGTGAAGGTGCACTCTTTGATGCCATGATCCAGCTCCTTACTATCCTCGCTGATCTTGATGGTTGCGTCAGGTATGATGAGGTTACCGTTCAGTAACCAAGACACATGGGGCAGAGGATCTGCTGTGCACACAGCTTGCAGAGTTACTGGTTCTCTTTGCATCACGCGTTGAGCTTCCAGTGGCGTCTTGAAGATGGGTTTGCGGAGTTCAGCAACGGCTGTAAGATGATAGGGACTTAGTATTATTCTGTTTTAGCTTCTTATGAGTGTCACTCCATGCTTTTAGTAGAATACTAATTTATATAGCAACTTAGAAGAACTCTTTGATATTTTGGGAAGGTTTAAATAATCTTGAAACTTACGTGTGACAGACAGCTCAGCCTGCAGCGCTTGCTTGCCGAGATTGTTGACGATCTCGCACTGCCACTTGCCCGCGTCCTTCAAGTCCACGTGGTCTATGACCAGCTTGTACAGGTTTCCCTCGTTCACAACGTGTACCCTGTCATCCGGTTTGACCTCCTCCCCGCCGTGCAGCCAGCGGACGGTGGGCTTGGGAGCTCCCACCGCCTCGACGGTGTAAACTAGTGGTAGTGATTCGAATACGGATCCATCCTTCAAACTGCTTTCCTTTAGTGATGGGGGTGCTGAAATAATATCCTCGTATTACTTTGTGATTTCGAGAAATGTCGAGGTTAAACTTCAAAAAAGAAAGGTGTTGAAAGTATAGAATCGAGACCAAGATATTATTATGTACAGTAAATTATCCAAGAAAAGCCTTCCAAAGCTTAAACTCATGTGTGCATACACCCTGAAATATTGCCATATTTACAGCCATTTTATTTTGTATCGGGAGTCGGGACTTACCGAAGTAACTGACGCTTTCGAGTGTGTAGGTGTGTGTGTTGTCTGATGTAGTGTGCTGTGCTACTTACCCATCGGACGGGTTACACATACAAAAACACTGCGCTGAAGCATGTACGCCGTGCGCGAAAGCAGCTATCGTAAAATATATAAGAAGTTACCTTTGATCTGTAGATGCTGCATTCTAGTACCGGCGACGAGGAAGATTCCAAGTATTAGTATGCCAGAAGGGAATGTTATTACACATGCGCGCTAAAACAGACATTACAGAACATTAGAGTGGGACAATGTTCACCTTACCATAGTACTCGTAAAGCCATTTTATATTTTCTTTCTTCGTACTACTCCCCGAGTTTCGAAAGGAAATTCAGAAAGAAAACATCACTCTAAGCAACAACCTTAGCAACGAATAATTATGAATACATAAATATTTGTTAATTTCCCAAAGAAGAAGAAATAGCGTTATTGTCATAAACTTCAGCCGCGCGCAATTTTTTCATTTTCACATTATTATTATAATTTACTTGAAATTTACCTTTTTCCTCCTCCTCATTGAGGATATCATCTAATATGCTTCTCTGTCTCTGGCTTCGTTTTAACAATGCTTCTAAGTCATCATCTGGATCCTCTTCTACGCTAAACAGTTCACCTTTCAACCTCTTTCTCTTTTCTACGGTAGTTTCGGCTGTATCTTTAGTAATATTTTTGACGTCTTTAGCATGAAGCGGTTCGAAAACTAATTCTTCTACTAATCTATTTCGGATATCGTCAATTTTGTCATCTATTTCCTTTGTTATGTCTTTGTCGAATTCCTTAGATATGTTGATGAGTTTCTCGGTTATGTCGTTTTCGAACGTCTTTTCACTTTTCTCTCGCAATATCAAAGATTCCTCGTCTCCATTTTTTGTGATGTAATCTTCTTTGAACGAAGATTGACGCACATAGGAATCTTTACTGAAAACCTTTCTCGTTTCATCTATATCGAATATAGATTTTGAGAGGTCTTCGATGGAAATTTCACGTGAGAGCGAATCGTTGCGCCAACTCATATTTTCATCTTCGGAAACTGACATTATAGAAATGGCCCTATTACCGGTTTGTCTGCTGTGTCTTGACTCGGCATCAGAGTCCGTCTGAGGTTCCTCTATAATACCGTAAGTACCGCGTCTAATGCGATCTGGTATTACGTAATTGCCTACCTCAGCTAAAAAGTAGCTATGACTAGCTATCTCCTCGACTTCCAAAGAAGTTTTATGTGGTTTGTTGGGCTTAATAATTTTTCGGTCATAAAATTCGTCGTACTCCTCATCGTCATCATCATTATAGTATATATTCGAAGTCATTTTGTGTATAGTGCGCGTTTCGGCTGGACCTATCGTTTGAAATAATATTAATTTTTTTTTGGTTAAATAGAATCTACGGAAAATTAGTGAGGAATAAGGAAAGAAGATATTTAATGTAATGAAATTTAATCGAAAATATATTTTTAAATAATGTTCTGTTTATTATTTATATTATAAGTTATAACATACTATAATGATTAAGATGGATACAGAGGAAGGGAAGCGGTTAAACATAATACTGACCTGTTATAATAGCGCCATGAGATCGAGAACTGCTAACTTTAGATACGATAATTGAGCCATCCTCACCAGACTTGAACGTTGTTACAGTTTCAAAAACTCGGCCTAAACATAATAAATCACACTTTGGTTGTTAAAGAAAAACAAAGTTATAAGCATGCAGTACTTAAAACGTGAGATCGCATCATGAAAGCCTTTGCTGCGTAAAATGAAGCTACAAGCGCATTTATACCTTCGGTTTCAGCACTCATTGGTTCACCAACAGATTCCTTCTTGACTTGTTTACGTTTTGGTGCTGTTAGTTCTACGTCGATTGACACGTCTTCGATGACTTCTGGTTCAGTAACATGTTTTTCAACTTTTCCTACGGTATAGGAAACCTCTTGAACTGAAGGTTTCTTATTGCGTTCGTTATGATTTTCGTCCCAGATAGACTTGTCTTCTGCAGTTTCGGCTCCACTTATTGACCTCTTTGCTTTAGATGGTAAGGTCACTTCATCTATCTGAACATCGCGGGCACTATCGTTCCGAGCTGATTCCTCTTCTCTTGTTTCTGATTTCAACAATATGTTTTCTGTTTCAATAGACTCCTGCTGCTCTATTGTTTCAACTATTGAATGAGCTCTCTCTAGTTTCGGTACGGCGGAGTTTTTAGTTTTTATAGGCATAACCACATTCTCTACAGCCTCATTATCTGTTATAGATTCTGGTTTAGTTACTGATTTTTCAACTGTTTTGGAAGATTGTCTATTATAATCGACTTTGGCCTGTTTCGGCTTTTCGTCGTCACCATGATCATCCCAAAAAGATTTTTCTTCTGCAGTTTCTGATTCAGTAATAGATTTGTTTGCTGACTTTGAAGTCTGTCTGATATATTCGACTTGTGTCTGTTTTGGCTTTCCATCTTCCTGTTCATCCCAAAAGGATCTTTCTTCAACAGTTTCGGGCTCGGTAACAAATTTGCTCGTTGACTTCGAAGTCTGCCTGATATACTCAACTTGCGTTTGTTTTGGCTTTCCATCTTCCTGGTCATCCCAGAAGGATTTCTCTTCTACAGTTTCTGGTTCAGTAATAGATTTGTTTGCTGACTTTGAAGTCTGTCTGATATATTCGACTTGTGTCTGTTTTGGCTTTCCATCTTCCTGTTCATCCCAAAAGGATCTTTCTTCAACAGTTTCGGGCTCGGTAACAAATTTGCTCGCTGACTTCGAAGTCTGTCTGATATACTCCACTTGAGTCTGTTTCGGCTTTCCATCATCCTGGTCATCCCAAAGTGATTTTTCTTCTGCTGTTTCTGGCTCAGTAACAGATTTTTGAGCTGATTTGGAAGTCTGCCTAACATATTCAACCTTAGCCTGTTTCGACTTTCCATCGTCTTGGTCATCCCAAAATAGTTTTTCTTCTGCTGTTTCTGCTTCTCTAACGGATTTGCTTGCTGACTTAGAAGTTTGTCTGTTGTATTGAGTCTGTGTCTGTTTTGGCTTTCCTTCATTATTGTCATCCCAAAATGACTTCTCCTCAGCAATTTCTGGCTCAGTTATAGATTTGCTAGCCGATTTAGAAGTTTGTCTAACGTATTCAATTTTAGTTTGTTTTGACATCTCATCTTCATCTTTATCGTCCCAAATTGATTTTTCCTCAGCCACTTCAGATTTTAAGATATCAGCTGTTTTCGAAGATTGTCTGTCATAGTCCTTTTTAGCCTGTTTCGGTTTTTCATTTTCATCGTTATCATCCCAAAATGATTTTTCTTCAGCTATTTCTGATTTTATAACTGTTTTTTCTGCTGTTTTAGAGGATTGCCTATCGTATTCAACTTTGGCTTGCTTTGGTTTTTCGTTTTCATCGTTATCATTCCAAAATGATTTTTCCTCGGCTACTTCTGGTTCTGTAAAAGATTTATTGGCTGTTTTGGAAGATTTCCTTACAAATTCAACTTTGGCTTGTTTTGATTTTTCTTCATCATCTTTATCGTCCCAAAATGACTTTTCCTCGGCTGTTTCTGACTGTGTGATTGTCTTACGAGCCATAATAGATTGTTGTACGCTTTCTACTTTTATAGTTTTCGATCTTCCGTCATCGCCGTTGTCATCCCAGAATGACTTTTCTTCTGCCGATTCCGGTTCTGATGTAGACTTTTCAGCCTTGTATGACATACTTTGACTGACTTCTTCAATAACAACAGTTTTTGATTTAGATTTTCCATCGCGTCCATCATTTTCGTCGATGCTTTCTGCTATGGAGATTGATTTTTTAGCTTTAAGTTTGTTTTTGTTATCTTCTATGCTCTGTACGTCCGGTTGTTTTTCTTCCGCTAAATCTTCTACCATGTTTTCGGCTTTAGTTTCTTTTTTGAATCTCGAGTGTACTTCTTTCGCTATTAAAATAATGAAAATGACAGTGATATAAATATTGGAATGCATCATGGAATATTATTCGAAGTACATGTATTAATAATGGGGATTGTGGATACATAGACTTATCTACGTGCGAGCAAACCAGCATTCAGTCAATCGAATGCTTTATTACATTGTGGAATTTTGTGGAATGTTTTGTCCGATGTAACTAATTAGGACATAACTAAACTACACAATCGTGCAATGCAGTAGTACTATATACTACTAATCACGCTGTACTATGTTAATCTATTACCTAGGTTGGTGATCTTCAGTGTTCACTCGTGTAATGATCTCGTCTTACAGTGGTTGTTTAATTTGTTTGTGTATACCTCATCCATGTGCTGAGAGGATGTTTTGAACTCTTATAAGTGCGACTCAGAGTAAACACATTGCATAGTATTTTGGATTCAAATTGTGTATCGTGAGAGTTCATTATACCGTCAAAGTTGGAACTCTTGTAAAATAATACTAAAGTGAATTTTGATTTTCAAAGTGATGTGTATCCAAGATATTTTTCTGGTATATAAAGAATATTATTGTATCATGTATACTCACTGTGTACGGTAACCGTACTCTTAGAAGACACACTGCCGAACTCATTCTCAGCTATTACTTCATATTCACCTCCATCCTCCTCTTTGACAAGTGTGACCGTCAAATTGTAGTTCTCCAACCTTTAGGAAAAAATAACGAAGGGTATAAAGATTATTCGGACTTCTTAAAGTACTAGCTGTTGCCCGCGACTTCGTCCGCGTGGACTTCAGTTTATAGCGCGCAGTGTCAAAATTAAAAGCTTTTTAAAACCCTGGTATGCCCTGATACCCCTTAAATCAAAATACCCAAAAACAGGTGTGCAGTGTGCACACAATATTTCATTTTTTAAATTAAACTTTATTTAAGTACTTATGCCAAATTTAAAGCATATTTAATTATTTAGCCCCCCCATTACACAACTTTAGCTTTACCCATAAACTATAGTTTATCATTGGTAGGTTTGAGGTTACGTCACTGCATAGATAAAGTACTTACTGAGTAGTGAGTTATTTAATAACGTGTGTTATGACAATCGCAGAATCGGAAAACCTGGCTTAACATGGTACCACCTCTTATAGAAAGACTTATGAGCAAGCGATAGCACGATTTGGGCGACTCTTAGCGCCATCTGTTATGAATTTTTGGAACTAACTTATTGACGTGATAACGTCTTAAAATTCGATATGGGGTGCGCGCACGAAAAACATGACAGTTCATGCGGCGTTACCTCGCTCTGAGACGTTCCATTTAAGGCTTGAAGTGCAAGCGAGAGCGCGGAGCGAGCGACAAAGAGGCACGTTGTCTCTCAACAACCGTAAGACTCTTATGCCCAAATAAATAGTCAGTACTTAAGATGCGACGCAGTCTCAAGACGCGGTTTGGTTCTGTGATTGGTCCAAATTTTGACAGCCAACCAATCACAGAGCCTGAACCGTGTCTTGAGACCGAGATGCATCTTGAGTACTGACTATTTATACAGGCCTTAGTCTCGAAACAAAGACTCTTTGTTTCCATTATATTACGTATTTCGATGACTTACGGTCGTTCCCAATATTCAATCTATATCTGGTTTGACATACGACCGATCGCAGCTAGCATTGAATTGACATAAAATATATGTCTCTAATGTCTAATGAGAGCTATTCCATCTCTAGTAGGGCAAAACCAGAGATAGATCAAATATTGGGAACGGCCGTTAGAGAATACTTTTGTATGAAGAAGTTTGGTTAGTTATGACCTTAAACTAGTTATGACCTTTGATACATTGACCACACTCTGAATGAAAAATAAATAAACAATCTGTGAGCTATTAGTATTATTTCGGCTATTCAAAATTGTGCTCTATTTCCTACGTGTCAAGGTATGACTTGTGCTTTGTTCGAAGATTTTACTGGATTTCACGAATGTATACAGTAGCGTTTTGTATTGCGAATAGTTTATTTTACTCATTATAAATATTTTTAGACAATCATTTGAAAGAAATACATCGAAATAACTTTAGGTTACACTCGAAAAAGTTTGTTTCTATTTATAGAGATTCGGAAGCGATGGTTAAGGGGTTATGGATAGTTGAACGTGACAACGTCATACGTTGTCACGTTCAACTATTATTTATATATTAGTAAAGATAGTAATGATTTCAAGCAATCAATTAAGTTTTATCAGCGTAATATTATCATAAACATATACTGATTACTACCAATACTACTAACAAACTTATATTTAAGCTTATTAATGTTACTAACTGTCACTAACCTTATGGATAAAATGAGTCTGAAATAAAGTTTTATTTATTTATCGAATTACCGTTGTGTATCTCTTTCTATTCTGATTCTCGCATCAGTAGTGACTTCCTTGCCATCCTTGTACCACTTGACCCTCGGTTCTGGACAGCCTTCGACTTCCACTTCTAACTTCAGAGTCTGTCCAGCGTCAACTGTCATGTCCACAAGACTCTTGGTGATTCTTGGTTTCCCTGTAAAATTTTCAATTTGTTACGAGACTATGTTTTATAATTGTCTTTTAATCATTCTGACTAAGAATGCAGTGACCTCAGATTTTCTAAATAAGTAACCAATCATTGCAAATATTCAAGAGCTTATTATATATAATACATATTGAAGAGCTTAGAGGCTTTTTATATTGACATTTGCAGTAGTTATTTTAGATAGACATACCTCTCATTTTATGGTAAACGAAAACTGAAAGCTTAAATCCTTATCATTACAAGTAAACTTAGCACTCACTATTGACGGTGAATGTAGCCTGGCAGGAGTCGGAGCCGAGGTCGTTGGAGACCTTACATGTGTACTGGCCGGACAGCTCCGCCGACACCTCCTTGAGGATCAACTTGTGCGAGCTGCCGTTGTCCACGCGCGTGTAGATCGACTTTTTCTCCGTGATTTCTACGTCACCCAAGTACCTGTGATGACAATATTATTTAATAAACTATTGATCATTATATAGCTAGGTTTGTGTTAATTCCGGTAAAATAAAATAAAAATAATCTACATTGATATGTCAGCGGGCGCATATTAATGAAAATTCCGGGCAGTATCGCTGGTTTAAGTGCAGACTCAGCACTGTATCGATGTTAATATATATTTACAAACTATGAAAAATATTAAGTAGTGTGCAGTCTCAGCAGTGTATATTTATCTTATTGATTGATACAGTGCTGACTCTGAGCTGCGCTACTTGGATGTTTTCGTTACGAATCTAGTTGCTGTTTTTTTACAATTCATTAACTAGCGTTTGTTTCTGTCACAAAAATGAACGAACGAACTGGAACGAACTGTCACCAGCAGTTTTTTCGGACCTATACGACCTGCAAACCTTCAAGAAGAGAGCGTATTCCCTCTTAAAAGGCTGGCAACGTACCTGCAGCTCTTCTGATGTTGCGGGTGTCCATGGGCGACGGTAGTTGCTTTCCATCAGGTGACCCGTTTGCTCGTTTGCCCCCTTATTTTATATTAAAAAAAAAACACCACTAATTTAAACACAGGTTTTTATGTATACAAAACATACCACTTAACAGTAGGCTCAGGGAAGGCCTCGACATCGACAGTAAACTCCACATTGACGTCTCCCTCTCTAGCGGTGGTGTTGGTGAGCCGCTGCGTGAATACGGGCCCGCATCGCACGTTCAGTATGCTGCTGTCGCTAGCTGAGCCGTGCACATTGCGGATCTAAAAAATATATTGTATATAGTAATGTAATAAACATTAATATTTTCCTCGAGTTGTTATTTATCTAGTATACTAGCCCGGTCGTGGAACTCGTAGAACACGTGCATATGCGCGTTCCAATTTATTGAATTATCTCATTTTTATAGGTAAGAAACATCAATATTTGTGTCTTGTGGTACGGATTGATGAAAATTTGATCGTGTACGCCAAGGATTGATGGATTGATCGTATTTTAAAGTCACCGGCTACACGGTCAAATTTTAATCAATCTAATCCATCAATCAGGTACGGATTGACGAAAATTTGATCATGTACGCCACGGATTGATGGATTGATGGTATTTTTAATATGAAGTTTTTTAACCGTCAATATTCCGTCAATCAGATTGATGGATCAGATTGATGAGAATTTGACCGTGTAGCCTGTGACATAACCGTCAATATTCCGTCAATCAGATTGATGGATCAGATTGATCAGATTGATATTTACAAGCTATCGCTTTATATTTTATTCGTTATTTTTGTTTTAATTTGTATGCTGTAGGTATATTATCATATCCGTACTTGGTATTTAATTATGTACATATTTGTATAAGTATAATATATAACTGTGATGTCACCCGCGCGCGCGTCCCAGCCACGGGATTAGGTTCAGAATGCAGCGTCCGAAGCTAGGTGCGCGGCGCGTGAGCCTGCTCCCCGCGCCTCGCCGCCACTCTCACTCCTTATCTCCAGGCAGAGATGCCTAAGGGGGGGGAGGGGGTATAGTGATAGGCGGAAAGCGCGCCGCAAGGTCACGATGCGGCCGTTCCACATATCTTATAAGAGCGCGGTGCATGTTGCGGCATGGGTGCTCCTCCTCCTCCTCCTCCTCCAGTTTCGTTGATATTATTATTGATTTATTTAAATTACACACATTATAATATATATATATATATATATATATATATATATATATATATATATATATATATATATATATATATATATATATATATATATATATATAATCATATATAAATATATATTAATACATATTCTGATTTTTTACTATATTATTATGTACTTATTATACTTTTTTATTAAGTCAATTATTACTTACAATAATTATTCATACACTGTGCCTGAAGTAGTCTGTCCAACGCTGACAAAAATGGGTCCACAGAATATCAGGGGCTGTGAACCCACAGTCATCCTGAGTGGATTTCATTTCGACGGTTTGAGCATTACACTACCTACCAGTTTATCTCTAAATGCGCCTTTATTTAGCATTAGCACTATTGTCTTTTTTATGTTTTTTTTTAATTATTTTTTTATTTTGTTTTGTGAATTTGTTGTTTTTTGTGCTTTTGTTTTATCAAGTTACCATCTATTTGTCTGTATTCTGTATTATTGTTTTAAAAATCTTGATTGTTTGTATTGTGTCGTACTTTTCTTCTTTTTAATTTAAATATAGGTACCTTGTGTAATGTTCAAATTTTTGTGGAATAAACTTTTATTTATTTATTTATTTATTTTATTGATGAAAATTTGACCGTGTAACCGGTGACATATTAAAAATACGATCAATCCATCAATCCGGGTGCTAGACGATCAAATTTTCGTTAATCTTTACCAGATTGATAAAAATTTGACCGTGTAACCTGTGACTATGAGTGAAAGAGACAAAGAGCAATATAAGAATTTATAATCACGCTCCCAAGAAATAGAAACGCGATAGCTATATTATATTTGTGTATGAGTAGAAGAAACAATTACTGACAAAGAGTCGGAGTCTAGACTTTATATTATAAAGTTTACACAAAATATCACGCCTGTTATTCCAATGACGACACCCTGGAAAATAAAAAAAGTTATGTTTGCTACACGTATACATACCTCACAGGAGTATTCACCAGCGTCAGATCTTTCGGCGGATGTGATAACCATCTTGTGAGATTCTCCAGAAGACGATATCTTGATAACAGAAGATTCCGTGATCTCTTCGGTCTTGTTCTTGAACCTAAAAAACCATTAGGTATATTAATTCAGTCATTCGGATGTGGTGGTACAACTAGCGCTACAATCTCGCATCTTTTTACGCTAGAGGCAGAATCAGCACAATATACAGTAAACAAAACGTTTTGTTCGACGTTCGACAAAGTTTCTGATAATATGACATGTGCAACATGACAGATTTTGGTAGGATTTTGTTTATGAAATAAGGGGGCAAACGAGCAAACGGGTCACCTGATGGAAAGCAACTTCCGTCGCCCATGGACACCCGCAACATCAGAAGAGCCGCAGGTGCGTTGCCGGTCTTTTTAGAGGGAATAGGGTAATAGGGGAGGGTAGGGAAGGGAATAGGGTATAATTGGGCCTCCGGTAAACTCACTCACTCGGCGAAACACAGCGCAAGCGCTGTTTCACGCCGGTTTTCTGAGAACGTGGTATTTCTCCGGTCGTGCCGGCACATTCGTGCCGAAGCATGGCTCTCCCACGTATGTATTTACTGTAACGTACTTTACTGTAACGATTATTAACTGTAACTAGTACATACAGTTAATAATAATTCGACCACAGCCCTCTGCTCATACCTTTGCGTAATATTACCTATTAACTACAGAAGTTGTATAATAGTATTATAATGATCTTACCAAGTAACAGTAGGAGCCGGTTCAGCCTCAGTTCTCACTTCAAAAGTAACAGTTTCCTTCTCTTCACAGATTTTATTAGATCCCAGCGTTTTGATGATCTTAGGTGGCGAAGTAACATTCCATTGCCAGAAGTCTGAACATTGGTTGATTTCATTTCTGTAAGCATAATTTTTATTAGGACTACCAATTAGAAGTTTTTGTTTTTTTAGCGCCCCACGAAAAAGAGTGCTGTTATAAGTTTGACGTGTCCGTCTGTCTAGATCAAAATCGGTCCACCTGGTTTGATATTACGATGCCATAGATACACTCACACTGAGTGCATCTATCTATGGCATCGTAATATCGGACCGATTTTGATCTAGTTTTTTTTTGTTTGAAAGCTGATATAGACAGTGCAAATAGCAATAGTTTATCATCATCAGCCAGCTCAGTGCTGGAAATTTTGGGTTTATCTATTTTATGAACGGTTGTAAGCAACTTCCAGTGATATCGCTTCTTTAATCTTTTACAATCTGTTTAACATTTATTCGAGTTTTGAATTGCGGTTTAACATTTTATGTATAATGTAACGTTATTGATAATAGAAATCTGAAAATTCCAACTTACTTAGCAACAATTGAATAGGACCCAGTGTCTGTAAGCTTAGCGTCTTTGATTGTGATCTTATATATTTCCTCTGACTCCTTCACGATCACTATACGTTCAGAGCTCTTGATCTCAACACCATCTTTGTAGAAAGTGACATCTGGTGAAGGAGTTCCCTCTATTTGAATGGTTACTGTGTGTTCGCTGCCAGCCTGAAAGTTAACTTTCACTTGAATACTTAATATTTTCTATCAAATCCATGCTCTAAGGGTGAAAGGACACTAGGCTGTAGTTCACTGTGCTGTTAGCGGAACGACGCGGATGCGACACTTTCCGTACCATATAGTACCGTACCATATCGTAGTTATTAGGCACTGGCTGGATAGATACCGTAAGTGTTTTTACTTTTTTTGTGTTTTTGAATCTTTACGTTAAAAAAGTATAAAACACTTATCTATACAGCCAGACAGTCACCAACAGTAGGTATTGACGCTCTTCTGCTTAGATCGTTGAATCGGTTTTAGTGAAATTTGATGTAAAGATACTTTTTGTTTCGGGAAAGAACTTAGTTTTTATCTTTTTGGCGTTATACCAACGTTCCCCGCGCGATAAACCAATGCTGGGAACAGCTAGTAATTTGTAACCGTTTTAAAAGCCTTACCATGCAAGTCTGGTTTTCAATCTTCTTCTTAATCTTCGGCGCGGCTTTGACAACCAGGTTCATGGTGGTTGTGTCTTCACCGAGCTCATTGGAGGCTGTCACCTGATATTCACCAGCATCGGCCTGTGTCACATTCTTGATAACCAGTGACATACTTTCAGTGTCTTCATAGAGGAACCTAAAATACATTTCATTGTGGTGCTTACTTAAGTTTTTATATACAGGTTTTTTGGTAAATATAGTTCTAGTTATGAGGCGACAGGGGTGACTAATTGTAATATTTTTACTCCCATATGTGATATACAAATGTGAACCGTTTTAGAGTAAAGTTTTAAAAGGCCCATTCACTATCCTGCATTGCAGTCCGCCGTGCAGGCCTGCAACACCATTCACTATCCTGCATAAGCCGCCGTGCAGTCCGCCGGCTTATGCAGGATAGTGAATGGTGTTGCAGGCCTGCACGGCGGACTGCAATGCAGGATAGTGAATGGGCCGTTTTAGAAACAGATTAAAATTACGATAACAGCAAAACTGTTTACTTAGTACATGGGGGTAAAAGTCATTGCAAATAGTCACTTCTTATCCTAACGATGTGTATAATTTTGTCATTATTCATTATTTTAAATAAACTAAGTTCATTAACAAGCACTAATAGATATTATATAACAGTATTAAGATCTTACTTGTGTCTAGCATCAGCTTCAACAAGTTTTCCCTCGTGCTTGAACACCACGTTGGGTTTGGGATAGCCCTTGCACACCAGTTCCAACATGGCTGACGCGCCGCTCGCGACGATGGCTTCGCGATGCTCAATCACCAGCTGAGGCTTTTGAGGCTCGCGATGTAAGACGTTTACTGCACCTATAGAAGATAAAATAAAAGACCATCAATGTATTGAATCGTTAGAAACGTATATTAAATACTAATATTATAAATGCGAAACTGTCTGTCCTGTCTGTCTGTCTATCTATCTGTCTGTCTGTTACCACTTCACGCCCAAACCGCTAAACTGATTCTGCTGAAATTTGGTATGGAGATACTTTGAATCCCGGTAAATCTTTTTATCCCGGAAAAATGTATGGTTCTCTATTTAATAATTTTGGAACAACGGAATTGCGGGCGTCATCTAGTTTTTACATATTATTGTGTTATCATCGAAACCTAACGAGAAAAATGAGATCATACAGGTTTTTGATTTCGTGAGATGTGACATCTCTTTGACACGGGAATTGACACGAAATACCTTTGGTTGGATTCATAGGTCCGCCTGGGGCAGGTGGTAGCCGTTGGGTAGGAAAGTGTTGTAAAATCGAGTAAAAAAAAACTGTTTTTGAAAACACCAGTTCACCAGACGGCGCTTGGAGCCTTCGCGTTTGTCGGGTAAGCCGTAAGAGGCGAAGAAAGTATCGAAAAACTCATTCGATGTCACCTTAATAATTCAATTTATCTTTAACCCAAATTAAAGCTATGGAAAAATCTACATCATCAATATTACCTTGCACAGTAAGTTCAGCGGAGCAGGAGATGTTGCCAGTGCTGGTTTTAGCGACGCACGTGTATAGACCAGCGTCTTCCGGCTTTACATGTTGGAAGACCAGAGCTAGAGAATCTTCATCATCACACAGCAGTACCTGGTAAAGTCACACAATTCATATGAATATAGCCCCAAAGAATACTAGATTTTGGAGGATTGCTAATGATTTGTGATTGTTTCGTTTAATGTTTTTTATCTCATTATAGCTGCTTTATTTATTTAATTTTGTGATGTAGCATTACAGAAATTATTATTTCACAGACAGATCGCGGACCTATTATTTTGGCGGACGTTATTTGGTTGGGTTATGTCAAGTCAATGATAAACATGTTCTATCAGCTAAGCTTGACATAAACCGACCAAATTAGATCCGTCATCTGCCTATCAATTTTATATAAAACTGATAGGCAGATAGTACCCATGTTTTGTTTTAATTCTAATTTAATTAAAACAAAACTTTTCATTCTAAACTTTGAGCAAAGTTTATTCCGTTTATTTAATTGAGTAAATACCTTGAATCTCTCTTCGGGCTCGAAATCTTTGCCATCCTTCTTCCAAATAAACACTGGCTTCTCTCCTTTCGTTAACAGACCTTCTCCACCGGGCGGCAGCTCACCGAATATGTTCTTGTCATCTAAAGTATTTAGGGCCTGTTTCACCGCTTCCTGATAAGGCTATCCACCACTTAACTTGACACATAGGGTATGGAGAATCTGTCAAATAAGCTTATCGGGCACCTTATCAGGAAGCGGTGAAACAGGCCCTGAGTAACTTATCAGTATTAACTGTCAACGTAAGTGTTAATGGCTTGTTCAATTAGTGTATAGCCTTCTCTTTCATCAATACTGAGAAAAATGAGCGAGGTAACTTGATACCAAATCGACCACTATAAACTAACGCTGGTAACATTTTATCAGCCTGTTACAAAATTTATTGCGCAAAAGTGACTCTTCGAACCCTAGTCCCTAATGTGTGATACAATTAAGTGAGCCAAAAACTTAAATTTTTACAAATTCAAGGTGAAAATACGTGATATATTTTCGTGTAAGACACAAACTTTTAGGACGTACTGATACGTACCAAACAGATTAATTTCCATGTTGTTATCATTAAACTGTGCGAATTAACTTATATAAAAAAACATAATCACCACACCCACGCAGCTACGTACACAAACGCTTAGTATTATTACGAAACGAAAATTTGATTGAAGCGATTCAAAATACTGAAATTATTAGTACACATTTATCAATACTAAAAATAGGTGCACTAAATATTGTGTATTGGAAATGTTCCAGACATTCCGACATTTTTAAATATCCCAGTGTCGTGCTCTTCAATGGCTATTTAGTCCAATTAGTATAGTAAGTTCACCTCGGAATTCGAGATACCCAGCTGTAAGTCTGTAAATATTTGTATATTGGCACCCTAAATGTTGTCTCAAAACCTACTTATGGTAGGGTGTGCGCAACTATTAAATTTCAAGGTCAAAAGGTCACAAAAATCGGTTTTTGCACTTTTTTTTGTAAATATTTCATTTCCTATGGGTTTTTTGCTATTTGTATTAGAACCATGATGTAGAATACAAAATTATCTACAGCTTCTGTTAAAAAAAAAATTTTATACGGTGAACCGTTTCCGATAAAGAGGGCGGAGAGCGCGCGGTCAAAGTATCACTTCAGGTTAACTGGTGCCTCCGGTCGAAAACTCGCCATAATCAATGTGTCGCGATACCAGTGTCCCATCCTTTAATGTCGTGATGTATGGCATATTTCCTCAATAAATTGGCTCTCAAATTTTTTCTCTCTCTCACGGTTGTAAAATGGCAGCCATTTTAGTTTTTCCCGGGCTTTCACACTAATCTGACCAATACTTCTCATGTAAATATCCTATGAATATTTACATGAGAAGTATTATTATTATTTCGCCGAGTGAGTGAGTTTACCGGAGGCCCAATCCCCTACCCTATTCCATTCCCTTCCCATTCCTACCCTCCCCTATTACCCTATTCCCTCTTAAAAGTCTGGCAACGCACCTGCAGCTCTTCTGATGCTGCGAGTGTCCATGGGTGACGGAAGTTGCTTTCCATCAGGTGACCCGTTTGCTTGTTTGCCCCCCTTCTTTCATAAAAAAAAAACACTTCAATATAAAAAACCCTTTAAAAACAAAAAACCTCTATCTGCCCGCTAACTTGGCGATCGTCCTTTTTCACCTGGCAACAGTAGAAAAGAGAGGACGGGCTCTTAAGATAGTCAATTACTTACTATTATCAAATATCAATAGGTAGACCATACTTTGAAGTTCAACCTAAGTTCAACGTACTACATAATAAGGTGACTTATTTGAAGCCACGATTAGACTTCAATATTTAAATTTTTTTAATGAATCTTGTGAAACTTACCAACAACAGCCACAGTGGCCTCGCACTCGCATTCGCCGTAGATATTGATGGCTTTACAGGAGTACTTCCCGGCGTCGTCTGCGTTCACATCAGCTATGACCAGCTCATAGCATCCGCGCTCGGCGCCGATACGAACTATAGACACGCGGTCCGACTCTGAGGTCGTAGTGATCTCTTTGCCGTCGCGGTAGCTGGAATGTTCATTTGTTTGAATTTCAAATTTGGAATGGAACATATTTAACTTTCAAAGGTTAAGGACGTGAGTAGCAGGGCCAGATTTATATTTTTAAGAGTATATGAGTATTTAATCTTGCCGCCTCTATGTACGAACTCTGCCGCCTTCCTTGGACGCTATTCCCATAGGCCATTACCTTACATTAGGCCTATACTGCCTATACATAAATCCAGAGCTGGTAAGTAGTAATAATGTTTGACATAAAGGCGAGACCTCGATAGCCGACACTACACTGCAGCGGTGCAACGCGACACTTTACGTTCCATACTGACGTTTTGCGTCGCGAAGTGCCGTTGCCACGTAGTGCGGTTTAGCTCGTACGATTTCAGAAATACATTTGGGAGTAACGTGCTGCAACGCTGCAGCATAGTGTCGCTTTGAGCGGTCTCATCTTTAAGTAAGCCAACGAAAATTATTGTAAGAATTGATAAACATTCTTTCGTTACAAGTTTCAAACAAAATTGTTCAACGCAGATAAATTATTGTTGATTGCTAGATGGAACCGCGTGTATTCAATTTCTGACGATGCATCCTCACACACACATTATGAGAGCTAAGACTGCGCCTTCTGCATAATATCTAACGCTAGGCTCTATATGTGACCTTGAATTAAAAAAAACGTGAGTACTCACAATTTGACATCAGGATTCGGGTCGCCCTTGACTTTGACCATGAAACGTAGATACGTGTTCAACAAAATCTCCGTGTCTTTCAAAGCTACTATGAAATATGGGGCATTCAGAGCTGCTTTCTGCTTCCTCTCTTCTGGAGTTACTGAGAATTCAAAAACATTATTAACAATTTATCAATGATAATAAATTGCACTTTCCGCAAATGCATTACATGCTATACAATAGACACTTAGTCGCATATAAAGGAAAATTAAAGATCTGTATAGAAAGATATACTGTAGACTACATGTTATGGCTTATACAATGAATTTATTGATGAAATTGCTCGAGCCATGCGAAACGATGATTTTATAATATTACACAATTGATTCATTTCCAAATCCAATAGATTTTATGATCAGGTTTTAAAGCATGTGAATCTCTAAAACTTAGAAAGCTATCTAAGTTTTAGGAGCAATAAACAATGATTTAAGCTTCCCATTGCCCAACGGGACATTCGGGTTCAAAATTTTACAAGTGGACAAGACCTGTCCTTATTTCATTTACAAGTGTCTATCAGACCTGTCCTTACGCCAATAACAAGTCAATGGTAATGAATCAACGTCCGCCGTAAGGTAAACTCACACTCGTGGACGACCAACTGTGCTGTACAGTGTGCGTTGCCCTTTACGTTTTCGGCGCGCGCCGTGTAGAGGCCGGTGTCGTCCTCGCGGCAGTGCAGCACCTGCAGGCGGTGGAGGCCGCCGTCCGCCGCGACGTTCACGCGGTCCATCAGCCGGTCCGTCAGCGGCTTGTTGTCCTTCAGCCACGTGACCGTCACTCGCTCCACCGAGTCTTGCACTACGCATTCGAACGTCGCGTTCTCGCCGGCTGCGATTCAAATTAATCTGTTACGACGCTGTCGAGTCTGATCGTGTCTGTGTCGTGTCCTCTTACCTTCGATGAACATAAAGCGTGTTAGCACAGTGTCCGTGTACGTTAGTCACCTAGAAGCGTATGTACAAGCTCTCGTCTAGTCTACCGGTACTTACGCTCGATGTTCTGCCCCTCGAGGGTTTTGCTGAAAATCGGTCGCCCCCTGCTGTTTTCGGGGGTCGTGGAGCCATTGAAGAGGCTGGAGCTAGTGAACACGCTCTCCTGAACGGACTCGCCGTTGGCCCTCCTCGAGTACTTGGATTGCATGTTGGACGACGTCTCGACTCTGTCGCCGTCGGAACTCATCTCTATGTTGAGTCTCGTCGAGCGAATATCGGATTTGCCGTTTTCGGTGATCGAGTTGCGGCCGTACTTAGAGGCGATGCTGTCGATCTTGCTCATCGTCTCGACGGAGCCGTCGTACGCGGCGTCGGAGTCGACCTTCAGCTTGGTGGTGCGAGTTTCGGAGCTGCCGCTGTCGGTAATGGAGTTGCGGCCGTACTTGGACGCTATGCTGTCGATCTTGCTGGTCGTATCGTTGGCATCGTAGCTGCTCTCGATGGAGTACTTGGTGGAGCTGCCCTCGATCGTGGCATCGGAGCCGCCGGTTATTCCGTACTTGGACGTGATGCTGCTCAGCTTGCTCCCGCTCTCGACGGAGCTTTCGATTCCATATTTGGATCCGTCCTCGATTCTGCTGGAGGAATATTTGGACTCGTAGCGGCCCGAGCCCTCGATGGCTCCCCCGGCTTGGATGATCTCGCTCTCGACTCTGGTGCCGCTCTGGCGCCGGGAGTAGGAGGAGGCTATGCCGCTGGACGTGTCGTAGGTGGAGGAGGACTCGTAGCGTCCGCCACTCGACAGGCGCCTGCTGGTGCTGCTGGAGTATTCTGAAAATTATAATAATAATTTATAATATAAAAATAACCAAACCTCATTTTACACCTTTAAGTGGTATGTACTTTTTTTTAACATAAACGTGGCTACGAAAATTTTGTGCAAATTACATCTGAGCGTTATTGGTGAACGTGACCGAACGAATGACGAATATTAAGCCATTATTGTATGCTTTATAAATAATTTGAATTACAACTATGTAAGTACTTAAAATAAATAATTAGTTACTGTTATTACCTCCAGAGAGCCGCGAACTGCGGCTATATCTAGACATCTCTTCGTCGGCGGTTTCCCCTGCGGTTGCAGTTTGACTCTCTTCTATAACCTGTTTCGAAGACTGGGTTACTTCGGCCTGTACTGTTGTAACTTTGTCGCTGTCAACTTCCTGTGTTACAGTAGTTTGATTTTCTGTAACTGAATCAACTCTTTCAGCTTTTTCTTGGGTTACAGTTTTTTCTTCTGATTTACCAGTCACCAATGACCTTTTTTTGCTTTCCGAAGTTTTATCTTCTGACTTTACTTCCTTTTCGTTAAATGATTGGGTGACTAATTCCTCAGTTTTAGTAACACTACTGCTTATTTCTGTTTTTACCTCCTTGGCTTGTTCTTCTTGTGAAGTTTTTACAGTTGCTGTTTCTAGAGAAACTTCAGTTTTTTCTATAGTTTTCTCAAGATCAGATTTTGTTTCAGCTTTTTGAACAACTTCAGTAGATTCCTTTTTCTCTATAGTAGATTCCTTTTTCTCTGCAGTAGATTCCTTTTTCTCTGCAGTAGATTCCTTAGTTTTCTTAGAACTTAAGCTTACGTCTGTTTTGTTAGTGTCTAACTGTGACGAATCGCTTTTAGCTTGCTGAGATTCTTTTGGCTCCTTGGCAGGCTTAGCCGCGTCTGTTGATTTTTTTGAATTCCTTTTAGAAGAACCGTTTGAAACTTTTTCTTGTTTTTCAACCGAAGAGGTCTCAGCCGATTTAGTTTCTGTTACTGCAGCAGATGCTGTTTTTTGTGATTCAGATTTAGAAACAACTTCAGTTTGACTAGTTTCTTGTACGCTGGAACCTTGCGTTTGCTGTTCTAGCGAGCTTTGTATTGATTGTGCTGTTACTGATTCCGATATTGAAATTTGTTGCTCTAGGTTTGAATGGCTCTCTTCTTTGGTACTAGATATAGACGCTGCTTGACTAGTTTGCACAATAGATTGACTTGCAGTGCTTTCAGCTACAAATGTTTTAGATTCTTGAACGATTTCAACGTTACTCCCTACAGTTTGAGAAGATAATGTCTCCTGTAACTCAGTAACTGACGATACTTCAGAAACTTCGGCTTTGGCAACTTTTTTCGCAATGTCACTTTCTAGAGAAGCTTTCCTTTTCGTCGAAAGTAATTGCACAGCTTCTTCTTTACTCAGGGCTTCAGCAACTTTGGTTTCCTCGAGCCGAGATTTCTTCTCCTGTCTCTGTTCGTCCTCTTCTGTAGAATCTCTCTTCCGTTTTTCTTCAGGAGGAGGTGATGATATTTGTGGTGGTGATAATATCTGAAGATCGTCAGCGGCGTGTTCTGCTAATGCAACTGAAATTGATAACAAATTATATTATTTCATCATCATTTATTTAATTGGATTTTCAATTTTAAAATAATAATATAGTTTACGGTTGTAAAATAGTTTTTGGGTTTGATTTATAAGGTTATTTTTTTTTTTATTAACTTACCAACGTCAGTGGCGTACTGTCTGATTTCCTTCAGCCACGCAGCTTTGACGTGCTCCTTGTGGGCGTTTAGTACGAGTACTTCCGGTTGCGTCTTCTGATGCAGTTCGAATTGAGTGGTGCCTGGATAGTCTTTGACTTCAACTTCGGGAAGCTAAAACAATAATGTTTAATAATGTTAAAACAAAAAAAAAATTGTTATGTCAAAATGTGTATTTGGTATCTTAGACTACTTGGCACTTTACATGCAAGCGAGCCATATCATATTACAATGATTGTATTAAAAACCAAATCACAAAAAACTACCTTTCACTAACCTTAACAATATTCTTAAGCACGAACACCGATCTGTCGTCTCCAACGCGTTTGACTTTGCAGATCAAGATCCGGGCTTTGAAGAGGAAGAGGTATCTATCTTTTATCTTCCCCTCGTCGACGGTGAACCAGTCGTGTGTGAGGAGGCGACCGAGCTTGTAGATGTTCCCGCGGTAACCTTCGATGCTAGCTATAAACTTGTTGTTGGTAGCCCTGGTGGGAACGCCGAGGAATAGTTCAAGAGCCTTCTGGAGGTCCGCGCAGTCGTCGCCTAAACGCTGCGAGTATTTCACTAGCTCCTGGAATAGAAAAATTGGGGATTGTAAAAAACGCTTTTGGAGAATAGAATAGTCGTTTTGATAATGATTCTATATTATTATGCTTTATCAGAAAAACGTTAACTAATGATAATCAGAATTCATGAATGAGCTAACGTAATGTTCCGTAAGACGTAAAATACTCTACCTATACATACAACCGATTTTATTTCTCAAATCAATATAATATATTTAAAGTTCGCATTAGGTAAGAACTAGCAAAGGAACCAAACATCTGAGAAAATGATTTATAGGTAGTCTAAGCATAGATGTCTACGCCATTCGTTTGGGATTTGAGTTCATAGGCAGACTAAATTCCTCGTCGGACTAATATCGAGCCATGTCAAAATAATGTTAAACGTAGTTTATTGACTAGGCTTGATACCCGACCAAACGTAGGTCATCTGTTAGTCAACTTCTCTGATAGTACTATCGGAGAAGTAGATTCACAGGTAGATGGCGGACCTACGTAAACTGGTCGCATTTTGTCAGCAAGCAGCTGACAAAAATTCAAGCTAACGGATCATGAATAATATTGAATTGATATAATCCGACCAAAATTTATGAGTGATGACTAAAGCTGCAGGTTTCAGACTACGCTATAATATAATAGTAGGTATATAGTATATTATAGCTCATAGCACAAGCATATAATATCGCGCACCATACATAGCGTATACCAAGCCAATATTATAATTATAGTACAGTACAATGTGTCCATAACAATGTATGGTGCGTGATATTCTTGTGCTATGAGCTATATCTTCTTCTATATATATATATATAAAACTCAAAGGTCACTGACTGACATGGTGATCTATCAATGCACAGCCCAAACCCCTGGACGGATCGGGCTGAAATTTGGCATGCAGGTAGATGTTATGACGTAGGCATCCGCTAAGAAAGGATTTTGATAAATTCCAACCCCAAAGGGTTAAAATAGGGGTTGAAAGTTTGTATATAATAATACTTCTTAACGCGAGCGAAGCCGCGGGCAAAAGCTCGTTATACTATATTATGCTGTTATATCATAGCATAGTATGAAACCAGCTTTATGATGTTGGTTTGTCAACTGCCTATGAATCAATTTCTTCGATGGTACATCTAGAATCTAGATCATCATAATAGTCTAGTTCTAGTATTGAAGTAAAGTGTGTCGATAATCCCGTGCCATATCCCTGTGACCGCGCTATTAATACCGCGTCGGGCTGGCAGCCGCCGCTGTAAACAAACGCCCCGGCTGGCTTCGTCTTAGTTTACTGTAGGTGACAGAATTGCTTTAAAATTCACCTTTAGTTATTAAAATCAAAAATATTTCTTTGTTTTAATATTAGTTCTATTGCATTATTAAGTAGCTTTTTTCTTCAGTGCTGTTTATATTGAGGCTTTTTATATAAATCGCTCGGAGGAACCTCAGGCGGAATTCATAAATCACAAGACCCCTTTGACCACATTGTGGCTATCATATTTTATCTTATCTAATATATTCGAAAACTCTAGCTACTTAAAAAAATGCTTTGTTTGAGTAACTGCGACACTCTAGAGTTAATAATACTAAATGCACTTCTGACATAAGGTTAGTGGTCAGTTCTAGTATTATTCGAAGTGTTACCTTGAGTAGTAGTTGGTAGTCGTTGATCCGCTGTATAGGGAGCTTCAGGTGTTCTGTCAGACCTTTGTCGTCCCCGAGCTTGTCCGCTAGAGTCTGGAACGTACAAATATATTGTGTTAGTTTATATACAAGTACCTATTTGGGTAAGATTCATTCATTAAAAAATATTTTTCTAAACGCTTCGATGACACCATCACGACTAACCTAACAATAGCTTAAACTAGCCCAGTTATGAATAAAAGGGCGAGATCTCTCGCTCTCGAGCATGGTTCGCTGCATGCTCGAAAGTGATGAGGCCTGGCAGGCGGCGGTCTCTTTCTGTGAAACCGTCCTTTCACAGAAAGAGGCCGCGGAGCGGAACAGAGAGGATGACCCTTCCTCTGTTCCGCTCCGCCGGCGTAGGACGGGAGTGCGGCGCCTCCGCGTTACGCGAACCTCCAAACTTCCGTCTAATCCGGGACTCCGGGCAAGGATGGGAACCTGCCCGGCTTAGCTAGTTCCGGCGCCGAGGGGAGCGCTTCAGTTTGCCGGAGCGTTGCCTTACTTTGGTGAGAGTCTGGTCCTTTTTGAGGTAGACCGGCCAGTCGTGGAGGGAGTCCTGCGTTAGACAGGACATCCCTCCGTATACGGCTGAAGGCAAACCGCAGGTGGTTTTAGTGGGTAAGAGTTCCACATACCCCCGGGGTGCTTCAGCTTAACTGAGGCACATCCCCAACCCGGGGGACCCATGACGGGTTTGCCCTGCGCATAAAAAAAAGAGTTATGAATAAAAGAACTGTGTCTATAGATTTTCTAACTATATATTCTGTCCTTATCTGATACGTTAAATCTGTGTCGTGAGATTCAAGGCTTATTTTGAACTACTTAATAATATCTATACGTACGCTACAAACTTCCTCCAATGGTAAATCCAGAAGTGTTGAAACATATTGGGCTAAACTAACAATTTGACTGAGTTTGAGTTTAAGAAAGAGTAAAAAACACAAAAAGGGTTATCCAAGTATCCCTAAACTCCTCTATAAACTGTTATTTGAACTTAGATTATTTTCAAAATAAAGAAGTTAATTGCAATAATTATAAACCCATAACCACTACATTGTGTATGAAAGTGAAACTCAATTTTCAATAAATGTTTGGCGTCACCCCAATATGCGGATCGATGAAACTCTCGATCATAAACTATTACACGACATTACATCATATTACACAACGTGTTACTGGCGCTACATCTCGTAATGTTACAGTTGATTAATTGTAGTACATTCATTGGATTGATCTGAAACCTATTACACTAATAGCTGGGTAGCTATTAAGTAATATGCTTCGCCCTCGAGATTAAAATCTTCTCTAAAATTAAACTTATAAGCCTTTCTCTATTTTTTGATAAACGCGTCCAAATCCGGCTTAGTTTTAAATATCTAAACACAATGTATATATACAGACAGACAGCGGGAAGCGACTTTGTTAAAATTATGTAGTGATTACAAAGAGGTAAAATTTGTGACTTTGTAACGAGGAGGTAATCTCTAAATCTACTGAATCGATTTTAAATATTCGTATTCTTGTCTATTATAGGCAAGCCTAACGTGCTTTATTGGTTTAAATTTTAAAATAGGATTTTTAAATTTTACCGGGATGTTCGATAGGGCTGAATAAGGTTATACGGCAGAAATACCGCGTGGGCAAAAGCAAGTTACTAATTGAGAGAAGTGGTACAAGAATTGCACAAAGCAAAATGTAATATACGACAGCTGTGCCATATTTTCATTTTATACCACTGTGCAATGTATTCCTCTATGTCACTATGTCAAAAATATTTTTTTGTCGCAGTTAGCTTAACCTGATTGCACATTTATTTTGTCAGCACCGTACGCGCCGTAGGTACGCGTCGGACGCACCGCATAGTACACGACGGCGGCGCGTACGGTGCGGACGAATGTGCGAGGTTTCACATCATTAATTCATACAACGAAGTTTAAATTGCGGCGCGTTCGGCGCGACCTTTATCATGCATTGTATACCCGAGGGAATTGATTCCTAAGCAGTTGACAGACCAACGTCGTTTGGTCGGCTTATGTCAATTCAATGTTAGAGCCAGTCCAGTCCACACGGCGCGTTGCGTCAGTGTTGCATTGACGGGCGCTGCGTCATCGCAGCATTATTATAAAGCAGTCACGTCAACACTCCCTCCCGCTTCGTCTCGGGGACTACTGTCCGTCATAACATTTGCGTTGCGCGCTGCTGTCACGACGCAGTGCGCCGTGTGAACACCTTTTTTTTTATGGGTACCCGGGGTTGGGGATGTGCCTCAGTTAAGCTGAAGTACCCCGGGGATATGTGGGACTCCCGACTTCGGGTTTACCCACTAAAACCACCCGCGGTTTGCCTTTAGCCGTATACGGAGGGATATCCTGGATCTGTCTAACACAGGACCGGCCGGTCTACCTCACAAGGGACCAGACTTCCGCCGTGTGAATACCTTGGTTATTTGTATGTAAAACCACGCAACGGCAGCGCTGCGTCGACGCAACGTTAACACAACGCGCCGTTTGGACTAGCTCTTAGCTGTGATCGGTCGTCGGTTGGATGAGTTTGACGTAACGCGACCAAATTACTTAGGTCCGCTATCTGCCTAGGAATCAACTTCTCTGATAGTACCTTTTTACTTTTTTCGTAATAACTAATAAACTACATATAATTTTAAAATTGCATCGTCTCGTCAATGCATGATGCTGATCCTAATAGTAATAATAGCCAATGAGTAAATCAAATGTACAAAACATTTCTTGAAATTCTAAAAAACATGACAGTATCGATTGCGAAATATCCAATCGCGTTTTTCGCTGGAGGATGTCAAGGCGTTCTATTTACGTGCAGTTACGCCACGTACCGCGTAAACACGCAGTTATTTCACCTTTCCGTTTGAACCTTATGTAGTCGACATAGAGGTCATGTAAGCTGTAATAGAACTATGAACGAGATGTTTACGCTGTAATGTAATCCGTTGTTCGCACGTCGTTAGTGTAGTAATTCGTAATGCGCAGTTTATGATGTATTAAACACGAAAATAGTTAAATTCGATTGGCGATAAAAATTAGTAGTTGCATTAAGCCAGTGTTAAGAATTTCCGCTAGTTCATAGTTTATGGTTAATAAATCATGTTAGAGCATTATTAAGTTCTAAAATATGTACTCGTAATATAAAGCTGCATTTAGAACGTGTTGAAGCAGTCATAAAATCTTAAAATAACTGAACATTTTAAGTATCCAGTGTACATAGATAATATTTTGCTTTTAATGCATTTTCTTGTTTACTAGATGACCCGTCAACTTTGTGTCGCTTAAGTCCTAAGTTTCCTCACCGTAAAAAGCTTTCCTGAACTTTCACAAATATTTGAAGACTAGAATTAGCCAAATGAATCAACCGTTCTCGATTTATAGCGAGACTAACTTTAAAAAATCAGTTTTATTTAAATTGACAAAAAGTTACATTTGTATTGAATTTCGAATTCAATTATTATAATTTCAGTTAATTATACACTTCATTTACAATTTCTTGTGTAGAAATATTATGTTATTGTTTTCATGTTAACAAATTCAGTTTAAAATAGGTATTAGATGGTATTACAGACGTAAAGTTTTGACCGTGTATGGCTACACATCGTAGGAGAGTCTACGCCCGAGCTCTACGCGTTTGTAGACAGTGCTACGAAATACTCAGACCTCTACGCGATGAGTCTACGCAGCGAATTTTCTTGACTTTTTTTTTGTTTTTTTTTTTTATTAAACGATGAATTTCTAGGTAAGAACAAAATATGTGAGAGATATACAAATAAACAGGCAATGTTTTTAGCATTCCAATCTGTTTATTTTATATTAAAATATCCCACGGCGATGCGAAAACACGCAAATTCGCATTGTTGGACGGATATATGGATGTTATTTAACTTCTCCAAGTGGCATTGATTGGAATATCTTTGGCACAGACTGTAGAGCTAACGTGTAAAGTACGTAAATGGTTCGTGCATAAAATTCCACGGTACACACGTTAAACTTATGCATTTTAATATTATACCGGACTACATAATTATCATAAAATAAGATTACTTCGTTTTACTCCAGTACTTTTCAGTATAACTACCGCACTTTCGGACACAAATGTTAATTAACTAATGGTAATTAAATGAAGATTTTGACATAAGAATGTATGAGAGAACTGAGTGTGGCAGTAAGTATTAGTATTTCAGCAAGAGGTTTTTCTTCGTACTCGAATATTGCTAAGTCATGGAAAGCATCATATTTTTGGCAGTTTATGTGTCTGTACATAGAGCATATTATATTAGCTTAATGATGTCAATATAATTGACCCTTGAATGAATAGTATCAATAAAATTGACCCTTCGTGCCATTATTTTTTAAGTTTTGAATTTGAAAATAAAATTATAAAATGGAACAGGAAGATATTTGTAAATGAGGCAGGCTGATAATTCGATGCAAGGCAATTGCTATCGCTATTCGCATTTCACATTTAAATCTTAGATATTTCACAGTTGCAGAGTTACGGTACGTTCTATCGTACCCGCAACTCTGCCGTAAGCGGCGAATGGGGTCTTAGTGGGTAGACTCTGCTGGGGAGTACCACATACCCCGGGCGATGTCCCCAATCCGCCGGGGATGCGTAAATCATTTCCCCATGGAAAAAAGGTATTCACACACTTATTCGTTCGTTTAATCCTGCTCCTTAGATCCTCACTATATCCAGCCCTTAGGTCAGCTCTTAATATAGAACTTTTAATCCAAGAAACGTGGGAAATAATTCATTGCGGGTTTAAAACCGCGACTATTGGCATCCCGCGCTTAGCAACGCGTGACGCAACAGATAGCTGTCGTCGAAACACTAATCGTCGCAAAACTCACACCAAATCGTCTGTAATCACTCCACTTGTGTTTGTTTTGGTAGCAAAAGTGATAAATGCGTCATTAACACTTAGCAATAAACATCAGTCAACTAGCGAATATTCTAGAAGAAATTAGCACTATTTATCTAGATTTAAGATAAATATAAGAGGTTGTTTTCGCGGGGCACAGTCGCTAACTACGTCAAGGTACCACCATAAAACTGTTTTTACATTTTCGAGCGAAATATTCTAGAAAGACCGAATAAGGGAGATGCCAGAAAAGCTAGATATTGAAAGAAAATTGGACTTCAATGCGAAATAATACGAAAGCCAGACATCGGACTAGAACTCTTTTTTCACCATCCACTCTTTGGCTAGGTTTTGTTTACACGAGAACAAGTACAGGTTATGAATAGGACCAAACGAAGTTTTGTTTTGTCCGCTTTTAGATTTGCACCCAATTCGAGCCTATGATTCACCTGTATTTACACCCATACCTATTTATAGCATCTCAGGTGACAAAACAAACATGACAATGAGACCTATCCTGGTGATATTAGGTCAAGGTCACGCGGCAGAGCCCACGCGCGAGCAGAAATAACCACTGTAACATTACACCAACGCGGGTAACACTAATATTAGCGATGTCTTACGTATGCCACAGATCAGTTAAATTAACCACCATAACTAAAATTTTGAGTATACCTTGAGTCCGAGTTTCCGAGGTCGTAACACACAAACACACACACACTTCACTCGTCGAGTGGTCGATCGTTCGCTGGAGTGCGTGAACGCATCCGCGGCTCGTCAGCGACTACCGCGCACCATGGGCGGCGCAGGCGCACGCTAAACATAGCGCGCTCCGGCCGGTGATGTTATCACGCCATGGTCAACCCCGCAAGGTTAAGGGAACCCAGGTGCTGGTGATTAGTAAATAAACTTGATAGCTCCAACAGCCTTTTTCATAAAAATATTTAGAAGGCTGTTAAATAGAGTTATTAGGTTTAGGGCCTGTTTCGCCTCTTACTGATAAAGTGCCGAATAGGTTATTCACAACTTTTTGACAGATTCTACATACTTCATCTGTCAAGTTAAGTGGTGGATAGCATATTCGGCACGTATCAGGAAGCGGTGAAATAGCCCCTTACTCTACGAATAATAAAAACTAAGGAAACGTAACTCCCACACTTCAACCGTTTTGAACATAGATAAAGTATTATAGTATAGATGTAATCTTAGTCCGTCATCGCGTGGCCATTTTGTGCTTATTTTCATACAAGTAGTGTGCGTTTATTTTCTTGAATAATTCTATTTGTCGATCATTTCGAAGCACATTATAATCCAGAAAAGAAAGCCAATTAGTTCATGATATCGATAAGCTATAGTTCAAGTAATGAGAATCCGTAAACACAAGTAAAAAGCTATGCAATTTTTGTAGACAAATTATTAATTGATGCACGCATGCAATTAGCACTAATGCCTTATATAGCACGAATAAGGGATTATTAAACTTTTAAATTAGCTTTTTAGCTTACAAAAATACCGATTGAGAAGCCCAAAAAACGTCGTTCAAATCTTAAGTATTTAATATTAAATCCACGTGTTTGAGGCATTCTTTGGCCATTCTAATGGTTTATTATTTAGCGGAAAAACTCAACAATATCTAGCATAAAATGTTCACTAAACACCTTTATTAACACATTTATTACATAAAACATGCAGACCGACTCCTTTGTTATGTCTTAGTAAGTAGAACATAACATTACACGCTTTTGACGCTTATACACCGATATAAGGCTCTCTCCTAGTATATAGTATTTCAATGGTTTTGAATTTGGTTCTTTTTCGCACACTAAAATATGACAATAGCTACGAAACTCTAACATTCAAATTTAGGAAATAAAGCCGTTGACAATAATTGTCACTTGTATAAAAACACAAAATTGTGTACCGAATACATGCATAAAGTATGCATGTATTCGGGTCACATTTTGTAGACTCGCGGACAACATTTTTGACACAGTTACTCTTCCTTAGTTTTTATTATTCGTAGGGTTTACTACAATAATCTATACTATATACTATATATACTATATAATACTATATTACTATATATAATATAATAATATTATAAAGAGGTAAACTTTGTTTGTTTGTTTAATTGTAATGAATAGGCTCAAAAACTACTGGACCGATTTTAAATATTCTTTCACCACTCGAAAGCTACATTATTTACGAGTAACATAGGCTACTTTTTATTTTGTAAAATATGTGGTTCCATGAGATATTTCAGTTTTTCGGAAACAACCATAAAATTTACTTATTTTGCGTACCCTGCCTAAACTATAAAAGATAGAAACATACAATGTTCTAAGTAAATGTAGATCTTTTAAATATCTACAAAAAATCCGCAACACACTATACAGCATCTATGTCGAGTGAGGTACAACATTCATTTTTAGGGTTCCGTAGCCAAATGGCAAAAAAGGAACCCTTATAGATTCGTCATGTCTGTCTGTCTGTCTGTCCGTCCGTATGTCACAGCCACTTTTCTCCGAAACTATAAGAGCTATACTATTGAAACTTGGTAAATAGATGTAGTCTGTGAACCGCATTAAGATTTTGATACAAAAATGGAAAAATTATTAAAAATTTTAGGGGTCCCCATAGGTACAACTGATACAAAAAAAAATTTTTTTATCTAACCTATGCGTGTGGGGTATCTATGGATAGGTCTTTAAAAATCATATTGAGGTTTCTAATATCATTTTTTTCTAACCTGAATAGTTTGCGAGAGAGACTCTTCCAAAGTGGTAAAATGTGTGTCCCCCCCTCTAACTTCTAAAGTAGGGGCATGATAATTCTAAAAAAATATATATGATGTACATTATTATAAAAACTACCAACGAAAATTGGTTTGAACGAGATCTAGCCAGTAGTTTTTTTATACGTCATAAATAACCTTAATTTAACTTTCATTAAATCAACTGAAATATAAAAATAAATCAAATACCTTTTAATTCCATAGAAATAAACCTTATTGCTGCTGCGGAACCCTTCATGGGCGAGGCCAACTCGCACTTGGCCGGTTTTTATTTTATTTAAAAATCTTGATTTTTTTTTTGGACTACATTTAATCGCATTTATTTTACTCATGCTCTTAATATCAAAATAAATTATTTCATCACTAAGTACAGTTTATGTAGATAATATTTGGTCTTTGAATCATTAAAATTGGCGTTTGGTTTAGAATTTATGGCGAAATTAAAATATTGCAATTCACGCCCGTTTCGAAGTGGGCGCTACCAAGGCGGGGTGCGCTCGCGGGAGGGGAGTGTAGATCAATGAGTAGTAGTTTAGTACTTAGTAGATCTATGAGTAAAACATAGGTTCTTGGTAGTCCCTCGTGAACTTAGAATACCTGCGAATTTGTGTAACTCTAAGTGTGACCCCTGGTCAGGTACCAGGTACCAAAGTGGACAAAAAAATGAGTCTTACTTTACTTATTTTCTGATGGCTAATATTTATATATGATTTTTAGATTATTGTTCTGAACAAGTATCATGTAGTGTAAGACACTTTTCAATGACCAAAACTATTATCAGACGTTTTGAAAATAACTTTGTTGCTATTTTTTTTTCAAAGGTGTTAATTTTTATTTTATAAATTAATATAGCACCTTAGAAAACAGTACGATATTGCAAGAATTTATTTTCTACTAGCTGTTGCCCGCGACTTTGTCCGTGTCAGCATACTGCATAGTATAATATCAAAGATGGATAATTTTCCCCTTTTTCCTTACCCAAAGGTTAAAAACGGGACCCGATATCAAAGACATTTCAGTCTGTCCGTCTGTCTGTGTGTCCATTAGGGTGGAGCGAAAAAACTTTTTTTTGATATTCGTTTCGGCATACCTGTAAAAAGTTGCTGTTGCTGCTCACAAATATACGTACAAAATTTTATTTAAATCATAATAAATTTAGAGGTGCCCCCAGCGTCATGAACTTTAGAGAAATTCGAAAAACTTCGTCAAAAACCACCAACTTCTAATATTGCCAAATTAACGCTGATTTATATTATGTGTATTCCGTTACGTTCGTAACTGCTTAAGCTTGAATATTGCGAAGATAGATGGGGAGATTGAGGCAGAAGAGGTGATTTCATTGCACTTTTCAATCGTTGTTCGAACGCCATAAAGTGCGCGCTATTAATGTAATTCTGCTTGTGAGAAACAATGATTCTAAGCACTACCCACAAGAAAATAAACTCCTGTGAGGAATATTTTTAATTTCCTGTTCACTGATTGTTGATAACATACTATTTGCGATATAATTTATACCTAGTATTTCTCTTTATTACAGTCTTAATATGTCGCCAAAACACGAAAAGAGACATGTTGTCCCGTTTTTGGTTTATCGGAGAAGTTATCAGTGTTTCAACTACCAAATCATAATTCTGTTACAAAAATTACTTATTTATTAATTAATGTCACATTAATATGAATAAAAGCTTGACAAAACAACTAAAGAGCCGACAGTTCATGATATATCCCAAAGACTGGCTACGGAAATTTTACATATCTGGCGAAAAGCGTCGCTTCCCAAAAAAAGAAGTTTAATATTTACTTGATTAAAGAACTGCAAGAAAAATGATGATAGGACGTGTAGATTTAAATGCGTCTGTAAAAAATGTAAAGAAAATGAAATTACAAGAAAAAAAATCACTGCGTAACAAAGAGATAATGGGTCCAAACGTCTTAATTCGCGTTCTTTGGATGTTGACTTTACAACCGAAAGAACGAGTTCAAGCAATTGTAGCTTCTTCTTGTAGCTTTTACAAGCTAATAAATCGCCATAATAAGTAGCTGCTCAACCACTCAAGAAAAAGAGATTCAATTTTCCATCATTAGCTCTCGTATGCGATCGTACCTGAGTCTCTGACAGAGCAGCTGCTATTATAGCTTTATCTGCTTCTTTATCTGTGTTAAAAGAAGTTGATTGTTGGTATTATTATATCAAAGGATTCTAGTGCTGTCATTGATCGTTAAAAATTCGATGAGAAATAATGCAAAACAGATCAGCACACACGATGTAGATCGCAATTATAAAAGTATACGCAGAAATTATTTTGATGGTAGAAAAGCTGGCTATGACGGTACAGTTGTGAATATAGTTTTCAAAGAAGATGTTATTCGTTTTATGGAAGAAGTAATTAACAAACTACTAAAGAAGTTTTTTGTTTCAAATGCCTAATTGTGAAATAAAACAACAATTTAATACCAAACAATCTATTTTTTTCTGATGATCATTCCTTGATAATATATCATAAATATTTAATTTTTCTTGATCAAAACATTGATACGACTAACCAAGTGTAACCTTGGCCTGTAGCCAAGACTTTTCTTTACCGTTTCTTTATAGAATCGTCGATCAAAATGTATAGAATTGACATTAGACGAGTCGAACGTCAAAGTCATATTCGCGAATTTTTAAGTCAATTCCATACATTTTGATCGGCGATTCTATAGAAAAGCGATAAAGAAAAGGTCTTGGCTAAGGGGTCAGTCTTTTATTTAACATATTACAATGAAGTTTTTTTTACTAGGAACAGCAAATAAAGAAAAATACTATTTATCAAAACTAGACCAATATTTTCAAAAAATTCGTATTTTTCGAATTTTCAATTGGGTTGGGGCACCTCAAAACATCAAGGCAAGTAAACCATATTTTGTATACAGAATTTACTCATAACAAGGCAACTTTCTATTGCTATGCCATTAAAAAAATAAAAATAAAAATCTTCATACAAAATCGCTCCACCCTACTGTCCATATCCAGACTGTACCTCCCCTTTGTAACATGTAGTGAATATTATTAAAGTATGGATACAATTGAGTATTTTTGGTCATATACCTAGTCAAGTGCCTACCTGTTAGACCCAGATCCCAGAGCGATAACACATATATCAAAGTATATCTGTACCAAATTTCAGCAAAATCGGTTAAGCGGTTTGGGCGTGAAGAGGTTACAGACAGACAGACAGATATTTTTACACATTATGAGTGAGTGAGTGAGAGAGAGTATAGCTCCATGTAGAGCTTCACAAATTCGAAGGTATTCTAAGTACATAAGGAACTACTAAGAACCTAAGTTTTCATCCATATTGTGATATGTCATAATATGTGTTATCGCTCTGGGATCTGGGTCTAACAGGTAGGCACTTGATTAGGTATGTGACCAAAAAATACTCAATTGTATCTATACTTTAATAATATTCACTACATGTTACAAAGGGGAGGTACAGTCTGGATATGGACAGACAGACAGACGGACAGACTGAAATGTCTTTGATATCGGGTCCCGTTTTTACCCTTTGGGTAAGGAAAGAGGGGAAAATTATCCATCTTTGATATTATACTATGCAGTATGCTGACACGGACAAAGTCGCGGGCAACAGCTAGTAGAAAATAAATTCTTGCAATATCGTATTGTTTTCTAAGGTGTTATATTAATTTATAAAATAAAAATTAACACCTCTGAAAAAAAATGGCAACAAAGTTATTTTCAAAACGTCTGATAATAGTTTTGGTCATTGAAAAGTGTCTTACACTACATGATACTTGTTCAGAACAATAATCTACTAATTATATATAAATATTAGCCATCAGAAAATAAGTAAAGTAAGACTCATTTTTTGTCCACTTTGGTACCTGGTACCTGACCAGGGGTCACACTTAGAGCTACACAAATTCGCAGGTATTCTAAGTTCACGAGGCACTGCCAAGAACCTATGGTTTCATCCATCAGAAAGTAAGTTATGTCTTATCCTTTTGGGATCCAGGTCTATGAGTTACATAGGCTATAATATATTTTATACCCGTGCGAAGCCGGGGCGGGTCGCTAGTATTTAATATAAGAGCTAGTTAGCTCAAACATGCACAAAAAATTGTTCATGCTATTGCAATTTTTGGCAGCACTGAGTAGTTGGTTTATGGTTGGAACTCGTCGAAGCATGAAGAGTGAAGACATTACGAGGTGACTACTTATTGGTTCGTCCTAAGGAATATTCCATTTGTTTATTTTGGTCTAGACTTCAAGATTGTTAATCTAATAATCTGTATGACCTAGATCGTCATTATTCATTACGTTGCGGCATTCTCAAAATACATTTGCTGCTATTTTGCATTTCTGTGTTTTTGTCTAGACTTAGTTGATATTGTCTTATTTGTGTGTGTGTGTTTTTTTTTTGTATTATTATGCCTGATTCACCTATTTTATTTTATCATTGAAAGAAACTTGCACATGCAGTATGCACTTCCATCCAACAACGAAATATCATCAACATTAAAAACATAAAAAAACATGACAATTACTTAATATAAGTAATCTTGTTCTTTAGCTTTTTAAATTGTTTTTCCGTTTACAGGTGTGCCATCTCACTATTCCTAGAGATGTAAGCTTTTGTTATACAACGTACAGAAATAAAAATATGTTGTTATGATTCTATAATTATTTTTGCTTATGTTTCCTGTTGTATTTTACATTCTTTATGTTATTACTTATTATATTATAGTTTGTTTATGCAGAATATCTATGAAAATCCATTGGTCGTACTCGCATTATTTCTGTTTCAACTTTCAAATCCCAGTGAAATTACTAGGAGATCATATTATCATCTTCAAAGGTACTGCCCTCAATTTTAAGTTTTCACAGCGGTTATTAAGAGTCCGTATACGAAATTTTGCTGATTTCGCTCATTTAACAGACGTGATTTAACAGTTAAAATACAGTATTTCGATAAGTTTTAATGCACAACATGTAAGATCATTTCAATTATAATCTAGTGTTGGAGCTAGATTTTTTATTTTTTTAAGTATCTTTAAATAATCCAACTCAAACCCGCGACAGTTTTGTGATTTTTGCTGTAAAAGGTTTAGAAATCACCTTTTTATGGATTGTATTGACGTCTTAATCCTTCAGGCCCCGCGCGAGCACCGGTGATCGCGACAACAATAGAATACAATAGCAATTCCTGGAAATTCCGACTGAAGTATTAACGGTACGAAAAAAATACAATGTACTGTTGAGAAAGTCATAATATGTCAGATAGTTCTTATTAAGTAAGCTAACGCGTGGTGTTGGAGAAAATTTTTATCTTAAAAGAAACGTGACTCTAAAATATTAGAAAGGAAAAAGGACTCGGTGACACTAGCTTCGGTTGTTAAAACGGGCAGACGGTTCTTCACAATTTTGGCGGAAGTATTTTATTTGAACATGTTTAAATAAGACATCAGATTAATTGGATTGTTAATACTTATTAGCATTTGAATTTCAAAACACGATTCAAACTAATTCTGCAAAAAATGGTTACAATAAGAAAAAATAGACAACACAAAAATCAAGCGAACATTAGTCTCTGGAAGAATACAGAATTAGTCCACATACCTACTGTTATGAGTGAATTGTCTAAATATATAATATTATGAAGTTATTCGGAATAGTCCTGTGGGTAGTGAGACTGGCGTAGGTTGTTGACGAGAGAATTACGACATCGCTTCCGGTGATCATGACTTTTGGAATTATGATATTTATAACAATCTACCGGAATATACTTGAAAGCAGGACTTTTTCGTGACTTTCTAGCAAAAGAGTTCTTTATTTTGGGCCACATTTGATGTCACAGGTTCTAGAGTTTATATTACTGGCTATACTATCTGTTTCGGCCGGTTGGTGCAAAGCAAAGAAGGGGAGAATTAGTAACCTAAAATGGCTGTGAGTAGAGTAGTAGTGTCTATTGTTTTTACACAACCTCCTTCTAATAACCATTTAAGGGTCCATATACGAAATTTGCCGATTTCACTGATTTAACAGACGTGATTTAACAGTTAAAATACAGTATTACTATAAGTTTTAATGCACAACATGTAAGATCATTTCAATTATAATCTAATGTTGGAGCTAGATTTTTTGTTTTTTAAAGTATTTTTAAATAAACCAACTCAAACCCGCGACAGTTTTGTGATTTTTGCTGTAAAAGGTTTAGAATATCACCTGTTTATAAATTGATGAAAGTCTCATTTAAACTTCCATTACCTTAACTAAACTTATTTTACGGCGTATAAGTTATAACCAAATTTCGGCGTATTTTAGATGTCAATAAAATATAAAGTATTAGACATATTCAATTGAGACTTTGTACGTTTAATGAGTCTATTATTAACACCATATCCTGAGAATATAAACTATCTGGCACATCGGAAACCAACTCTATAAGGGTCAACTTCCACCCCCCAATTTTAGGGGATGGGGGACGAAAATTACAAGTTTATGAATTTTTTTGTCGGTTGTATACTAAACTTAGATAACATACCAAATTTCAGCTTTCTAGCACTTCAGGAAGTAGCCAAACATTTTGATGACCATCAGTGTGTCAGTGACGAAATCGGCGTATTTTAGATATCTATAAAATCTAAAGTATAAGAGCTATTCAATTGAGACTTTGTATGCTTAATAAGTCTATTGATAACATCATATCCTGAAAATATGAAGTATCTGCTACAACGGAAACCAATTCTATGAAGGTTAAAAAAATAATAATGGCGAAACACTTCGAGAAAAGGTAGGTAGTGCCCTTGCGCTTCGCTTGGCTCGTCTCGGCGGGTGCACTACCGTGCACCCAGATAGACGAACGGCATAACGAATACAGCTAAAATCATATGAGTATCTAAGGCGCTATCAATCACATACTCGTAGACTGGCAATTCCTTTCTTTTGACTTCGCTAATTTTATTGCAACGATCAAACCGTAAAGATCTCTTAGTTGGTACTAACAATGTTAAGTACGTACTTAAAATCCTATGTTAAGCGCCAGCAGTCCAGTTTAGCTTAATTGATTGACCCATTATCAGATTGTTCCAATTTCATAGATGTGATAAGGCGGGCGCCCGGGCCGCCTGCCAACACCAGAATAGTTGGCGTGCTTACTCAAACCTTAGGCCTGTCACTGTTCATATCACTGCGGAATTGTTGCAATGATTTAGGCATTTTCTCAGACGAATACAGAGATTTTATGAGTAAGAAATGTTTGTGTGTAGTATAGCTGTATCAAGCGTATTACGTCCGAAAAAATTTTGTGTACCCATTTCTTACTTTCCAGATTTTCACAGAACATAAAAAGTTTTTATGGTTGTGGATTTAACCATGGATTTATAATGGTATCCCTATAATGAAGTATACGAAGATCGAGATATAGCATGATGTTTAAGATTATTTTACCCCCAGACTGAAGAACTGGGCCTTAGATCTTAATATGAATAAATGTATGTCCATTATAGAAGCTCAGTTAAGGTATAATTAAAAATAAAAGAATACGAACTTATTCCTTATTATTTTTGCCTTCGTAGCACAGCACATCCATTTAGATACAAGCCGCTAATCGAAAAGCGGGAAATATTTTTAAAGTTTAATTTTAGACGTCATATTGTAGCGACATCTCGCAACTAAATCGTAAACTAGCTAAGCAGTGCCATCTATACGTTTAAACCTTAAGTTTATTGCAGTATCGTTAACTGAAAACGATTGCCGTTTCTACGTATAAGCACCAGATGGCGCTTTGAGAGTTTCCATAAATAACGTTTTCAAATCGTGACGTATATATGCAGTACACCGCCATCTCTGCTATAGATCATAAACTAATGATTAGAAGCCACAGCTTTTAGGCTGTTTAACTAGGTGGCGCTTTTTTGCCAAAAACTAAACGAATAAACTGCTCTGCGAAAATTGGTAAAGACAAGACAGTGTGAATAATATTACTAGAATAGTAATCCACCTTTCAATCTTTTCGTTTCTTTTGAATCTATCTATAAGTAATCTCGTAACAAGAATCTATCTCGTCTTCGACGAATAGTTCTGTGCTAGCATATTGTACAGTACTTCCAAATTAATAATGCGCATGCAAATCTTCGTTAATTATTGTCGTAATAACGAAAACACCCGAATCCATGAAACGTAAGAGCCCCAAGCGATGTACTTGCATTTTGCACCTTGTTCAAAGGAAATAGAAGTAAATATCATATAGCCGGTGGCTGTCCGCTGTCGCCGGTCCGTCAATAAGTGCTATACTCGCCGGGAAGCCATCGCGGCGTTACCATGGTAACATCTAAGCAACGTCAGGCGCCTCTACGTCGCTGCAAAGCGTTATTTTTCTTAAAGTTAAGTTTAAAACAGCGCTTGCAGCGACGACTTCCGACGCTCGGGAAATACGACCGTTGCCGAAAAATTACGAAAATTTCTATGCGCATTATCACTTTGGGAGCACTGTAATTTCGTGTTGCCTAGACGTGCGTGTTGACTAGTTCTGTAAAGTGGTCTTGTCCAATCTGAAGACTAGTTAGGTTCTATCGGAGAAGTTAATTCCTATGCAGATGGCAGACCTAAGTAATTTGGTCGCGTTACGTCAAACCCATCCGACCGATCACAGCTAACATTAAATTGACATAAGTCGACCACATGACGTAGGCCCGTTAACTGCCTAGGAATCAATTTCTCTGATAGTACAAGCATGTAATCCTGTCTTACCTGAAAGTAATCCGCCACGACGGGGTTTTCAGACAGCAGGTACTGCGCTCGCGGCTCGTCGCGGCAGTAGGCGACGTGTTTGTCGAACTCGCGCTCCATGCGCAGCAGCGCGCGGCCGAGCATGCGCGGCTCGCCCGCGTAGTACTTGATGCCTTCGAGTAGGCTCCTGGAGGATTTGTAAGAGGAATTGAAACCTGTGTGATTTTTAATATGATACTAATAGGTCTAAAATGAGATACTGAGAACACGAGTTACAACGGTCAACCGGTGTCCGCATCAGCAAAATTTAAATGACTACGCGACAACGAACGGACCAACGGTACGTATCTCAAACATTTTCATACAAATTATATTTGGTTTGATTGCGTCGTGCTGCCTCGTGCAATCATATCATAGCAAAACTTCTAGTTGAAGATAAATCCAGAACTAAGCTCATAATTTAGACTCCATTGGCATTATGGGTGCGTTTTGAAACTCTAACCAGTTGCAGTGGCCTGCGATTTAATGAGATTTGGTTGGCTACCGATACAACAATTGGCACTGACCTAGTACTGTTTAAAATTACGGAACGCACCATATACTCCATCACGAATCATGGTTGGCCTCATACTCACGTGTTATGGAACTCGCAGATCTGCTTGAAGTTGGAGAACAGCAGCTCCCTGTTGTCGAACACCGGCTTCGGCGTCGTCGCCTTGTCCATCGGCCGCATGTACTGGTTCACCACCTACATACATTCAGAACATTAATGTATGTTCCTAAACTTTAACAATGTACTGGCCAGTGCGATTCGACGAGATTTGATTCGCTGACGTCAGGCCGTACTGGCCAACATTACTTCCCAGTCATGCTGGCCAGTACGGACTAGTTTTTCTTTACTTTATGGTGTGTTCCTAAACTAGGGATAGTTAAGAATACACCATAATCATAAAGTATGCTTTTTTACTCTATGAAGTGTTCCTAAGTTATCGCTAGTTTAGGAACACACCATAAAGTAAAATAAAATAAAAACATCTGCGCTAGTCTGCATAAAAGATTATCCTTGGTAAGACTTAATTGTTGCGACTGCACCGCAAAAGGGCGCGCGGGGCTGCAGGCCGAGCTAGCGTTGCACCTGCACATAATATGCGTTTGATTCGCCAACGCACACAACATAACACGGCAATATTAATTTCTTACATTTAATTTAACAAAAATTCTTACATTGGTATTGTAGCTACCGGTACCAGTCACACTTTTGTAAATCTTTATAATACATTCTAACTTATTTAACCTCTGGTAGCCTACAAATTACAATACTTAATGGTTTCGATATAATAAGGTTTAAACACTTACGGATTTCGTCGCGGAGCACTTTTTTTTATTAATCCCGACGGTTCGGCTGCTTTACAGCGGTTTCGATATATCTATTCGATAGATCGATAATAATATGAATATAATGATACCTGCTGCATGTCCCGCCCAAACTCCTCCTCAGTCTCAATCAGCTCACGAACCACGGCCCTGGGAAATTAACACATCATTAACTTTACGGGACATATAAATTCAATTATATTATTTACATAAATGATTATTAGGAAATCGAATTAAAATAATTCGAAAGCTACATCCTACGCCTGATGTCTTGCTCACTTCATAAACAAAAGCATTATTTGTATAACAAATCGCGGAACCACGTCATAAGCTACATAACATACGGTACAAGCCGTACAAACGAGGACAAGCGAACAGACGGACAGACTGACGGATTTATGAGTTTGTGATTACTCAGCTGCATTTGCAGTATATTGTCGTGAATTATAGTCTGTAGGGATTTCGGTAAGGACGAATACGTATTTGTTAATTATTTATAGATTTAAGGCGTATGAGCCGCCTCGTGAAACAGGGAAGAAATAAAATGTACAGAGTGTGACAAAAGTATATTGTGATAATATTTCGTGCTGGAAGTTGGCTGGAAGAGTATCTTTTTTTTTAACTTTTGTATCCATGACGCTGGGGCACTTGTCTATACAAATCGCAAAAAATGCTCTTTCAGTGCTGCTACTTTCACAGTGAACTTTATATATGGGACACATACACGTCACTCTAGCTAGAGTTTTACTACTCGTTGTATAAATAAACATGACGTGTAAATAAACAAAATAATACAGGAACATAACTTATTTATTATAATGTTCTTTTTAGAGTTCCGTACCCAAAGGGTAAAAAAGGGACCCTATTACTGAGACTTCGATGTCTGTCCGTCTGTCTGTCTGTCTCCAGGCTATAACTCAAGAACGGTAATAGCTAGAAAGTTGAAATTTTCACAGATTGTGTATATCTGTTGCCGCCATAACAACAAATACTAAAAACAAAATAAAATAAACATTTAAACGTGATACAACAAACGTGATTTTTTGACCTTTTTGGCTCTATATCAATAATGGCAACAGGTAGGTACTTGAATTTTACTGAAGGTCCTTAGTTTTATGTGCACTTTAATATTTAATAATAATATTTAAATAAAATAAAAAATTAAGGTGGGCTCCCATACAAAAAACACAATGTTTGGACTAATTTTGCTCTATAATGATACGGAACCCTTAGTGCGCGAGTCTGACTCGCACTTGGCCGATTTTTATTTATTTATTAGGCATATAAACAATATGAATACAAGCTTAAGTATTTTAATAATTAACAATTAGGTCCTTTTAAAACATTCATAAATCATATCAATTAGAGACATACACAACATTAATATTAAAACACAATTCAACATTTGGTAAGACTTAACAACTAGTAAAGTTAATAAAAATCAATAATTCAATGTCAATAATGAAAATTACAAGAAATTTTGGATAATGTCAGAAAATATTAAATTGCTTTGAATAAAAGAAAAGAAGGTAGTTATTTATCAATAGCTCATTACTCAATGACACTAAATTGCACTTTAGAATATAAATAACATAAAAGCTACATTTGGCTAGCCGATCATGTTCTTGTGTTTTGGCATTAACCATTTGGTAAAGTGGACGGGCGTCCAGCCATTTATCATTATTCTGACAAATCACGTGAAACCTCGGTGAAAATGTCATCTAAAACACCCAAATTATGTTAATAATTATTTAATTATGACCACCTGCTGAATAAAATTGATTTATATGTTATTCAAACGATGCTATAATTAATTGTAGAGGAAATACATGAAAGCTTCTGACGTTTCCTTATTAATCGCTTGGCCAAATAAAATAGGACATAAACTGGATCAGCGATTGGAAATTCGAATTTGGAACGAAGTAGAAAAAATTGGAACGGTCAATATTGACGAGTAGGTTTTCAGCAACTCCACATTTTTTACCGCGCTAGAGACCTAAAATTTTTCAAGGCCAAAACTATCCTAAATTTTTTTTCCCGGGGCTCGAAGTACCTACATATCAAATTGCACCCAAATGAAGTTAACAGATATAATATGGCAATATATTGGAATGCCTCGGAGATGACGGCGCTACTAGTATACGTGCTAGTAGATAATACGACTAAATATCAGAATATTGACAGAAACGTTGTCAAATGTCGAACAAAATTTTTTGTTTACTGTCTATGCTGGTGCTGCCTCTAGAATCAGAATCAGAATCAGAATCAGAATAGTTTATTTCAGGAAATTGGTTGTAGGGTGTTATAATTTACATGACATGTATCACAATTTCAGCCTTTGGGGCGTGGAAATATTAAAATTTAAGTTAACATTGTCATTAATCAGGCATTTTAGAATAATTAATTATGACATCATTCTCATTTAAGTAGGTACATAGCATTAGTCAAAATCATCATTTGGTACAATTATTGTTTTAACAATACATAATTTACAATTATTTTAACTTTGAATATGTATTCCAAATTATTATACCTATAAATTAGAATTAATTATGTCATCCTTTTTATAACATTATTTAAAAATCGTCATTTGGTAGATACAATTTATAGGTAAGTAAGTACTTAATTGTTATTCAATTATTATTTTTCCAAACAATTGTCAATACAACTTTATTATTCTATTAGTAATATTAGCTTAGTAACATATTATTATACATTTATAAATTTACATCTAGTAGTCCAGTTATAATATTTTAATATCACAAAATGTCAAATTGTTTATAATATACTTATATTTTTGTCTATCAAAAAGTCATTTATGTCATAATACATTTTGGAAAGTAAGAATGCATACAATTTGGTTTTAAGTTTATTTGTATTAAGCTCCTTTATTTTCGTTGGTAGTTTGTTATATATTTTAACTGCAAAGCAGTATGCATTGTTACTACACATAGCTATTCTTTGATTAGGAATGCATATTTTATCAGGCAGCCTGCAGCTTTTTGTAGCCGTTTCTACTTTTCTGGAGTAAAAATCATTGCTGTACTTTTGAACAAATACGCATACTTCTAGAATATAAAGGCAAGGTAAGGGAAGTATGCCGTGCTTTTTAAATAGTGGTTTACAGCTGTCTAAGACATTCGCTCCACAGGCAGATCGAATACACTTTTTCTGTATTCGGAAAGCACGTATGAAATCTGTGGAGTTGCCCCATATTATTAGACCATATCGTAATATTGACGATACATATCCGTGATATGCTAACTGCAGCTTTTTCAGATACGGTTCGATTTACATTTCTTAAAACGTACACGAAGCTTTCCAGTTTAAGGCATACATTATCTATATGTTGCTTCCATGTGCAATGGCGATCAACAATTATTCTTAAGAACCTAGTTGAGCAGACCTCTTCAATATTATTATTGTCTATAGAAATATTTAGATCATTGTGTTTATTGTTGTAAGGTTGAAACTGAATTATTTTTGTCTTCGAGGTATTTACCATTAAGTTTTTAGACTTTAGCCAGATTATTATTTTTGTGAGAGTTTTAATTATTTCAGATTTGTGATTATCTTTATTGTCAATTATTATAGTACTGTCATCAGCGAAGAGGATTGACTTATATAATATTATGTCGGGGAAGTCATTAATATATAATAAAAATAGTAGAGGTCCCAGAATAGAGCCTTGTGGAACACCATAGCCATTTAGCATATAAGCGGACTTACAAGTTTTTTTATGTTTACCTTTTATTTCACTCAATTCAACACACTGATATCTGTTAGTGAGGTAACTTTTAAACCAGTCATTGGCTACACCCCTGATGCCTTGTTTATTTAATGTTTGTAGGAGAATTTTGTGTGAGACAAAATCAAATGCCTTTGATAGGTCCAAAAAGATTGCTGTAATAGGTCGTTTTGAATTGAGTCCCTCCGTGATTATTTTGATTAGACTAAAACAAGCCTTTGTTGTAGAGCAATTTTTTCTAAAGCCAAATTGCTCTGGCTTGAGAATTTTATTGATTATAAGAAAGCTGTATACTTTCTGATACATAACTCGCTCGAATATTTTGGATAATACAGGGATCAGTGTTATAGGTCTGTAGTTGTTTATTTCAGTCTTTTCCCCCGCTTTATATATAGGCTTAATTATAGAGAATTTTAATCGCGCCGGGAAGACTCCTTCAGTTAATGACAGGTTTATAATATGCGCTAAGGGTACGGCGAGCGTTTGATAACATTTTTTTAGTATTTTTGTTTTAATTCCGTCATATCCTGTGGAGTTTGTGTTTTTAAGATTTAGTATAGTTTTTTGAATTTCAATGTATGTGACTGGTGTCAAGAAAATAGATTTATCATTGGTGTTTGTATTTATGTCTGTACTTTTACATTTGTCGTCGATGTTAGACTTATTCGTTAATTGTATAAAATGTGTATTTAAGGTTTCAGCGATTTTTTTGGTGTCTACAATTTCTCTATCTTTTATATTTATCTTTGTTATACTGTTATTCATATTATTGCTCTGAAATCTTTTTATGATATTCCAGGAGGCTCTACATTTATTATGTGAGTTTTGTATGTAATTAGTATTGTTTAGTCTTTGGGATTCGTGAATGCATTTTTGTAATAGTTTTGTATATGTCTTATAGTTTTCTTTATTTTCAGATTTGTTTGATTTAGAAAAGCGGTAGTTCAGATAAAGGGTTCTTTTTTTAACGCAGCATCTTTTTAGTCCTCTTGTGAGCCATTTATTTTGAAGTGATTTGATACGTTTTTTTACTGTAATTGTAGGAAAACATAAATTATAATACAATTTTAAGTCATCGTGGAATGAATTGAGCGTTAAATAGCATTAAAACATTGTAATTTGTAGTAATTTATACTCTACTAGATGACGCCCGCAACTTCGTTGCACCAAAATTCGTTAATCGCGCGGGACTCGTACAGTTTTCTGGGATGAAAAGTATCCTGTATCCTTTTCCGAGACTTGCAGTATCTTTTCAGCAAAATCGGTTCAGCGTGAAGAAGTAACAGACAGACAGACAGACAAACACTTTCGCATTTCTAATATTGCAAAAGCGAATGATAATTCGTCGTGGATGCGTTTTCCATCCGTCCATAAATATTCCCTACCTAGTTTCATCCGTCCGCTTGATTTATTTAATCACTTGATAAATCCGCCTCATAAACTTATTGCCTGTGAGTTAATACGTGGGAGAGCCATGCTTCGGCACGAATGGGCCGGCTCGACCGGAGAAATACCATGTTCTCACAGAAAACCGGCGTGAAACAGCGCTTGCGCTGTGTTTCGCCGAGTGAGTGAGTTTACCGGTGGCCCAATCCCCTACCCTATTCTCTTCTCTTCCCTCCCGGCTCCCCTATTCCCATCCCTTCCCATCCTTACCCTCCCTTATTACCCTATTCCCTCTTAAAAGGCCGGCAACGCACCTGCAGCTCTTCTGATGCTGCGAATGTCCCTGGGCGACGGAAGTTGCTTTCCATCAGGTAACCCGTTTGCATGTTTGCCCCCTTATTTCATAAAAAAAAGTTTTGCGGGAAATTCAGGAAATTCATTTTCGGCTTTGAGTTTTGAAAATTCTTTTAATCTTTCAGCGAAACAAATTTTAGCTTCAATATTAAAACGTTTACAATTTGTTACTAGCTAACTTCCATATATTAATCTACTTTATAGATTAATATTATGTAGCGTTAGATGTCTCCCGCGATTTCACTAACGAAGATAATATTTCAACAACTCAAAAGGCTACTGCGCGGGCACCGCACATTTTTGTGAAATAACCAATCCAGCTTCTAGAGTTAATTGACATTCTAGAGTTCTACACACAGACAAGTATTGTAAATGTCAAGTATCGTGGCGCTACTTGACATGTCAATTATGAGATACCATCCGATCTTTGTCGCAAGCGTCGTTTGTCTGCATTTTAATTTAACTTTTGTCGGTCGCAGTCGCTTGCTGCATTGATCAAAACGGTACCTTTACGTTACCAACTATGCAGGGTGAATTCAATGCAACAAGCGTTTCTAGTTTTCAGTTCCAACGTAGTTTTGCCAATTGAAAGTTTCCATCAGGTGTGTTTATTCATTTGTGCCGTTCGCTAAATATAACTTGTTAACACACGGCTAGGATATCTGAATTCCATTGCCAAGTGTTGCAACAAAATCTCTCTCAAGGTATCGCTGCTGCTTGGGTCAAAACCCTAAGATGAGGATGAATATTGAATAATTAGAAAAAACTTTCATGACAATGGAGTTTTGGTACTTTGATGACATTATCATAATAATTATGTCGTATGCGAAACAACTGGCTATCAAAATGTCATCCGAATAAGTTTTCCTTTGGCCACATGCAAAATGATAATAATTATTGGCAGGAGTTACGATTGCAAAGTTTAAACTCTCATGTCTTGATGACAATGTCATCCAAATGCCGCAAGATCCTTGTAACATTGTATGTCTGTTCATACAAATAAAAATCCTTGTAAGAATGTATACTCAAACACTTTGTATGAAATTCCGTGACATGTGTCACTGTTTTGACCATAAACAAGCAGGTTTATTTCTTTTTATCAATTTAGGCCTAATTGACGACAGTTACCACCATATTATGCCACACACTGTAGCACATTTAATTTTGTTTGTGACAATAATTTAATCAATCGACCTCGCTTGAAGGAGTGGTGGTTTTGAAACAAAAATAACTTTCAAAGCCGAGTTTTCTTGTTTCAAAGGCTTTTGTAGGTATAAAACAAAAAATAATAATCGGCCAAGTACGAGTCGGACTCGCGCACGGAGGGTTCCGTACCTTTATAGAGCAAAAATAGACCAACAATTTTGTTTTTTGTATGGGAGTCCCCCTTAAATTTTTATTTTATTTAAATATTACTATTAATTATTAAAGTACACATATAATTAAGGCCTTTGGGAAAATTTCAAGTGCCTACCTGTTGTCATCATTGATACCGAGCAAAAAATGTTTCAAAAATTACGTTTGTTGTATGGGAGCCCCCCTTAAATATTTATTTTATTTTTAGTATTTGTTGTTATAGCCTTATAGCGGCAACAGAAATACATAATCTGTGAAAATTTCATCTCTCTAGCTATTACCGTTCTTGAGTTACAGCCTGGATGCCTTTAGGACAGACGGACAGACGGACAGACATCGAAGTCTCAGTAATAGGGTCCCGTTTTACCGTTCCGTACCTTTTCGGTACGGAACCGTAAAAATGTTTGGTAAGAAATGTAAGAATATACCTACTCAATTGTTTAGCTTCTATTAGTGAAAACAAATAATATTTTTAGACAAAGTTTATTTTAACCAATTTGCCAGTCTTTGGTACGCGGCTCCTCGCAAAATTTTACATATTTTGTATTTGTAAAAGAAACGACCTCTATACATAGTCTATCCGGCTAGATTTCTGTCTCATCCTATTTAACCTAACCTAGAGATTGTTTTCTCTCCTAAGTATTATATAAAAAAGAGAAAATAACCTCTAATGATACAAAACCTTACGTAATTTAAAACCTAAAAATACTAACAAACATAAACAAGAATCAGCTGGGTCGAATTAAAAATGTTTTGGTAATGTGTGACCGCGTGACGACGGCCTAATCCTGCTGACGAGTTAACGGCCTGAATTTCACATGTTTCCAGATTCACATGTCACTTGTGGGCTTCCGTTTTATGTGATCATATTTTTCAAATCACTGTAAAATTTGATTTAAAGTTCGTTCACGAGAGAAAAAGAGGGAAGTGAAATATTACCCATAAAATAAAATGAGATAGGATTATCGTTGTCTCACCAAAAACCCCCTAAATTAAACAATAATAATTAATTTCGTAGAAACTATGTAAGCCGCTTAGTGAATACTCGGATGAGGTTGGATCTTTGATATTAAATTAAGCAAATGAAAATCAAAGCAGACGGAAATAGAGTTGAGAATCTAATTTTCTTTCGTTCGTTCTTGTTTCTGTCTTCAACTCTTCACAGACTCCATATTAAGGAATACGTGTCTATTCTAACTGTGACCTTATTTATTTGTACACATCTGTATTTTCTTGCAAAATATTGGCAAAACGGTGTCTGTGATGAAAACTTAAAATAGTTGTTTGTCAATTTTCACCTTCGTCATTCATCACCAGCGACAACATCAATGCTGGTAGGAAAACCTTTCAAAACAAACATGGAACCACGACATCTAACTTTGAATTAATTCTGCGTTTTAATTATTATTATTTACAATTCATAATTTACTTTTCTTCACTATGTTCTTCTTTTTATTAGATAGCCCATTTATTGAGGAAGGCTATAGGCTATATTTTATCACGCTAAGACTAATAGGAGAATGTGTAAAAAACGGGGGAAATTATTTGAAAGGGCTTATCTCGCGAACTACTGGAGCAATTTTTATGTTATTTGGCACAGATAAGAAGTAGACCACGTGAAGGATCGTAGGCTGTCGATTGTAATCATTTTTTCAGTGGCTATATAATATATTTTATACCCGTGCGACGCCGGGGCGGGTCGCTAGTATTTTAATAAATTGAAGACGCTTAGACTAAACTTTTGTTAACAACACAAAGCTAATGAAGTATATTTTGCTGTATATTTTCGTCTTTCTGGATTAATATAAGAACAAGATTATTACTTGACTTATCAAGTTCTTACTCCCAAAACCATAGATAAAGTAATAAAGTATAGATGTAATCTTAGCCCGTCATCGCGTGGCCATTTTGTGCTTATTTTCATACAAGTAGTGTGTGTTTATTTTCTTGAATATTTCTATTTGTCGATCATTTCGAAGCACATTATAATACAGAAAAGAAAGTCATTTAGTTCATGATATCGATAAAGTATATTTCAAGTAATGAGAATCCGTAAATACACGTAAAAAGCTATGCAATTTTTGTAGACAAATTATTAATTGATGTGACATTTTTAGTACTAATGCCATATATAGCACGAACATGGGATTATTAAACTTATAAATACTCTTTTTAGCTTACAAAAATACCGATTGAAAAGGCCAAAAAACGTTGTTCAAAACTTACGTATTCAATGTTAAATCCACGTGTTTGAGGCATTCTTTGGCCATTCTTATGGTTTATTATTTAGCGGAACCACATAACTCAACAATATCTAGCATAAAATGTTCACTAAACACCTTTATTAACACTTTTATTACATGAAATATGCAGACCGACTCCTTTGTTATGTCCTAGTAAGTAGGACATAACATTACACGCTTTTGACGCTTATACCTCTCCTAGTCTATAATATCTCAATGCCCAAAACAATATTTTTTAACCCTTAAAACACTAATATAAAGCTACCTGATATCTGATCTGAAGATTATAATTTAACAGGCCCTTATAGTTATGACAGTGTGTAGCACTGCACACGGCCATCTATATTTAACCACATTCTCACCAATGTTTTCACTAATAACATAATATCAATAAATAAAATATATATTTAGACGCGCGTGAGTCAGTACAGACATAGTTCTCTACCTACATAACCCTTGAGAACGATGTACAATAATTATTGTAGATATAGTTTTTGCATTATACAATCGTTAAATTAGTATATTGATAATTGAATAGCTTATATTATTCGCATGATTGGGGTGAGCAAAAAATTTCATAGCAGCGTCATCGATATTTGTATGGAAATATCGTGTCAGTAAGGCTCTATTCTCTCTATTCCACCGCGGCGCACGGAGAGACTACGCACGTGCGTCAAGCTTCGCTTTGTAAGAAAATATATGTGACTGTGTCCACTGCAACCCACGGACACGCTACGCACGAATTGACTCAAGTCAAAGAAATAACTCGTGTGCGCGTGGCCGTGCACAGCGTGCGCCGCGGTGGAATGGAGCCTTTAGAGTTTATAAGCTTTACATAACATTATAGTCTGTTCAGCAGACTGATTCTAAAATTTGGAAACTTAAGGAAAAGTAGACAGATATTATGTCTATTGTGCTTACGGTGCGTTTATTTGTCTACGTTTGACGTAGCAAGCGTAAATATTGGGTGTCGCCCATGTCACGTCAATCAGACCTCTGGTATTTTTTTATGCGCGGGGGAAACCCTTTATGCTCCGGGTTGGGGATGTGCCTCAGTTAGCTGAAGCACCCCGGGGTGGGACTGGCTGACGAGAGCGGCGAGCCTACCCACTAAAACCACCTGCGATTTGCCATCAGCCGTATACAGAGGGATATAGGCCTCTGGTCTACTATGGGACCTGTCAAAGATATTCTTTCCAAGAGTTATATGGAGACTTAGAGGTAAAATTATTAACATTATATGAATCAGAATTTGAGTCATAATTCTACTTCAAACGCATAACACCTCTGCGGTTTGACATTTATCTAGTCGGACATTAAAAGCGTCTGTTATGTATTACGGTGGTATTTATGTGTTTATGTGCTGTTAACACCGCGGAAGCGTTTTATGGGTTGCAGGTAGATTAAACGACTTCAGAGATTATTTTACTGGTTTTCCAAAGGCAATTTGGTAGTTAAGAAGGCATTAAAGTATGGTCTTGGGTGTTTTAGTCATAGCCTATAACGTAAATAAGCGAATAATTTGTAATGGTTGTTGTACTAGTTTGTCATAGCTAGTTCTCTTCAGATTTAATAGGATAACGTTTCACAAAACTTTTTTTATCGAATGATGGAATGGTTTAATTAATGAATCTTTAATATTTGTGATCATCTTAATTTAGATAATTTTATTACAGCGGATCTGTTTTCTTTTTCCACTTTCTTATTTTACCTACTTACTTTTCTACTTCTTACAGTATTTCTAAAAAAAATTCAAAAGATGGCCCCGAGCGAGTTTCTCACGCCGCGCCGGTTCTTCTCGCTGCCGGGCTAGTTCCCGAACGGTGCGGTGGTAGACACTAATCCCGACGTTCAGAAAGTGTATAATTATAAATTATAACACATTTTTTTAATAAAAAATTATATTATGTATTATATTATTTATTTTATATAGTAATACTCACTGTCGTCTCGCAGCCAGCGCCGTCATGTCCCTCTCCGGCAGTTTCTCCTTCAGCAGGTTGGCGGGCACGTAGCCCTGGCGGGTGCGCAGCTCGCCGTCCTGCACGTCCTCCACCACGCGGACCAGCCATCTGGCAACATGGGCAGATTGTTTAATAGTTGCTTCATTGGTAGATAGAGTACATACTGCCAGGTTGTGACGTTCTGTATAGAATAGTAGCTGAGGGTAGGACAGCATATTAGGTACATGTCTTACAATGGTGGTCATTGTTTATTAACATCATAAGTTTTGTAGATGTGTCATGATGTGAAGATTCAAAGTTAAGACGCTGACAACTGCCAATGACCTCGATCTCGCATCACTCTCGCACCTGTGTCGATTTTCATGCCAGAGAGACAGAGATGTGAAGTGTTCACTCGGTAGCGTGGATAAATTTTTCGTTTGTTAGAGGAAAAAATAAATATTATGGGAAATCTAGATGTGAGAACCGAAAATTAAATCCGGCAATCTTTGGATTTTTGTAAAAGGTGTCAAATAAACAAATTTTAAAGCATATATTGTATTATTACTTTAGTTAGAACTGTTTAAAGTTCCTGAAAGATGTGACTTTGGCATTTTTTCATCCAGTAGGAGTACATTATTTTATTATTTTAATTCGACAAGCTTTTCCAAATATAATCAAAAATCACATATATATATATATATATATATATATATATATATATATATATATATATATTTTTTTTTTTTGTGCCAATCAATGAAATACATACGTCTAGAAAACTGCAAGATGTCGAATTGGCAGCTGTCTTCCCCTTAATGCAGTTTTTTTTGCGTTGTGGTATTTGTAGTTATTTGATTTAGGTAAGGTAAAGCTTAAGCGAAAAAACTAAGATGACAAAGTATACGAGTGTAGAACGAGTAAAATTAGGTCCACTTTGACTGAGTCTAGATCTGACATTTAAAATTTTTAAAACGATTAGCAACAATCCAGACGAAAAATTAAAAAGTAGATTTAAAATCTAGCATAGTTCATATTTCAAAAATCGAATGACAGCTGTGTGTTCTAGATATAATTAGTCTAGACTAGCCTATTCTAACTGAGGTGACTGAACTAAATATCGTCCAGTCGCAAATTAAAATAACCAGGAATATTCCGCGAGTATTATGATAGCTACGATTTCTAACACCATTTCCGCATAAGCATTTAAAGCCAAAGAAATAACGAAGAGCCCATTTTTTCATTTATTATTGCAATTTAGAGCGAAATCTTAACCTGGAAATGAAAAAAAATTGGAAGAACTGGCCAAATATAACTAGCTTATTATTAAAAAAAGTTACGAGGCATTCTTTTAAAACAATAATCGAATGAGGTTAGGTTAGTTGGTGCAGTTGTAAAAAAATTAAATAAGATGTTCCATGGGCCATAATCGTAATAATAAGGTAATATTCCACATTCAAACTTTTACGGCGGCAATTTGGCAGATGCAATACACCTTTCAGCGGGCGCAATTGGGTTAAAAAAATGCAAAAATACGGAGCATTAATTCAATTTTGGAACGAATAAACAAGTTCCAATGGATTTTTAACTCAGATTTTTAATAAGAGTGAAAGTTTTACACACTTTGAAATTAAAAGCAACGTTTTGTATTTAAATCTTTTCGTACGCTGTAAAAATAAGAAAATATTTTTCTGAACAGGGTGAAATATGAAAATCATATTTCGCTTACAATAAAAAAAAAAAAACAAAATTTTTCGCTTTAATAAACCATTTTTTTTAATTCGATAAAGTTAGTTTTACATCCAGCCAGTGGGTCATTGTCCTGGTAATTAGAGCAGCCAATACAGACGTGATCTATGTACCGTCGCGCACACTGGACAAACAGTGGAAATGAGGTCAACAGATGTGTGGAGCCGACATTAAGTTATATTTAAATAGAAAATTCTGGATTAGTTTAAAATATCTAGATACTAGATATTTGGATAGATTTTCACTTTAGAGTTCAGTTTTGCCAAAAAATAAGTAAAAACTATAAGAAACAAACTATTTAAAGTACAAAACGCATTCTTGCACCAGACATGACTACTAAATTTTTTTTCTTAGTTTAAAGTTTAAATCATTAATGGAGAAGCACCTATGTTTCTTATCTTTGTTACATATGCAGCTAAAACTCGTTTAATTTTTTTTAATTGCAAAATACGGAAGCAACGGAACGGAACGGTAAACATTTAACATTAAAGTTTATTAACCACAGGGCCCATTACGAAAATCAACCCACGCAAAACAGTGCTACACTGAAACAGACGTACTCCATTCATTTCTCTGTCCGGGCTGTGAAAAAGTTATTAATGTAGTTCACAGTACATTACTCTGAAAATCGTTTGTACGTGATTTTTGTGGGCTTTTGTTTCCCCACTAATTATGTGGTGACTGTGGCGTGGTTTTTGTTAATGGCCGCGTTGTGGAGAGTAGACCATGAATAGATCATTAGAAATAGTAGTTGAAGAGAAGTAAATCTTAATCGAGTCTTAATAAACTGTCTCGTAAAAATTATTTAGCTGTGTATTAACTGTTTATGTAAACCTACTTTTTAAATTCCAATATTATGATAAATATAGGAACAATGCGTATACCTATCTTAAAAACATTAATTTGCACAGGGATGTACAAAAAGGTCAATATGAAAATTTATGCCTTCACTCATACGACATAATATAGCTGCAAATACCTTTGTTAGAAAAATCTTTATATTTAGTTTAGATTTCATGATTATATTCTTGGTCTAACGGAGAAAACAAATTTTTATATTGACTGATAATTAAAAATAGTTTAACATACATAAGTAACCCTGTATGAACTCAAATCAGGCTATATAATATATTGAGGCCGGAACTACGCTGGTGACATCATGTCGACATGAAATAAGTCATGGTCTTCTTAACAAGGTCTCTTATTAAAATATACAGTAACTATACGTTTTGACCGTCTTAAAACTAGCCCATGATGAGCTAAAATGAATATATATAAAACTAGATGATGCCCGCAACTCCGTTGCGCCAAAACTCGTTTATCGCGCGGGAACCGTACATTTTTCCGGGATAAAAAGTATCCTATGTCCTTTCCCGGGACTCAAAGTATCTCCATGCCAAATTTCAGCAAAATCGGTTCAGCGGTTTGAGCGTGAAGAGGTAACAGACAGACAGACAGACAGACACACTTTCGCATTTATAATATTAGGTATGGATATATTTTAGAATATTAAAGACAAAAATATATTTTAATAATGGAATACAAGTAAAATGGTTTAGTTAAAATATATTTCTCGTAACGATCCATCATATCTTGACCGTAATTTACAGTTATAAATCTATTTTTCATGTCACATGAAATGATAACAACAAAATATAAAAAGACGCTCTAGTTAAACATCTTCGTAAATGATTGTACCTGCCAGAACATTATTAAGACGATTTCTCGGAAATTTGAAAATAGAACGCATTTGAATTACGAACAGCGGGAGTCTATGCTTTTGTTCCTAATTCAAAAGTGTACTAATGTCTTGACAAGTTTATTTTTTTATTGCAAAAGAAAAATATTGGCTTTGAAATAAAAAAAATCATTAAATATTACAGAATATAAAAAGTAAATAATATTATAAAATAATATAATAAAAAAAAAATATAACAATAACCTTCCCATTGTTAAATACCAATGTCTTTATCAATAAACTAGATGCTCCGACTTCGTGCACGCAAAATAAAATCACGCGAGAACCGTAGATTTTCATTTTCCACGTAGACTCAACTCTATTAGCTCTACGTCTGAGCAACTTTCATAAAATGGGGTAAATAACTACAAAGCCTGAGCCATGCAAAGAAATAATTTTTCTCTCTTTATTTTATTTTAAGAATGGAGAAAAAAAATGATATTGTTTTCCGTAGCGACCGTTGCTCTACGACCATATTATTATAACGTGATTACAAATGCTATTCATCAATTATTATTTTTAACAAAAAAATTAAAACCGACTTCCAAGGTAAAAACAATAGTAATATGAACTAAAAAGTATTAAATAACTCTTACTCTTTAATAGTGGCTTTTTCAGAATTCGTCTAAATCTCAACTATTTCTGTACATACTACAGTCTTCATTATTTTGAAGTCGGTACCAGCTAATTTATTCGTGAGTTCAGTAATGTCAGAACTTAGAATATCTGAAACTTTTGGGATTGGTACCGACTTCAAAGTAATGAAGACTGTAGTATGTACAGAAATAGTTGAGATTTAGACGAATTCTGAAAAAGCCACTATTAAAGAGTAAGAGTTATTTAATACTTTTTAGTTCATATTACTATTGTTTTTACTTTGGAAGTCGGTTTTAATTTTTTGTTAAAAATAATAATTTCACTCTTTTTAGTTATCTACAAAATAAGTATTTATGCGTAAATAACCAATACGAATGTTAACTATTCACATTATGTTACTGTAAGCGAAATTGTGGTAAATGCATTGCTTGCAGTTATCTAAGCGATGCTGCAATTTCCAAACTTTTATCTTTAAAGGTTCAGGAGTTCTATTCAGTGACTTTGGACCAAGAGACACCTTCTGAAATTCATGAAATATCTCTTATTTGTAACATATTATGTTTAACTTACTAGAAACAACATTTTAACCACTATGAGTGTTTTGATAAATTTCAAGGATTTCCCTCGATTGCTCATAGATTCCATCATCAGCTCACCACTTTCGTAATTGTTATACAAAATTAAGATTATATCCCATACAACAACACGAGAATTTTGAAAATCGGTCCACAAACAGCGAAATCATCATCAAAAACAACTGCTTCAATGCAAAATATCGCGAAAAGTACCAATAATTGGGTCATAGTGTGATGACCCATGGTATAATTATAGTTGTGATGATGATGATCAATCAAATTGATGTGTTGGCTTATGCTTTCAGTTGTTTAAACAACGCCAAAATCCCCGAACCTGTACCTATAAGCTTTCAAAAGTTCTATTCGGTACCTTCGGATCCTAGGTATAACCTGTTGCGAAGTCTTACTTTTTGGTAGCATTTACCTCGAATGCTTCAGAAAAAAACAATATCACTATATGTTTCCATATAAATTTCAAGAAGTCCCCTCGATTACTCATGGATCCCATCATCAGATCACCACTTTTATGAACATGGTACCAAATTCGAATCAAACCCTATACAACACAAAAATAATTTTGAAAATCGGACCACAAACGGCTGAGTAATTGTTGAACATACATTAAAAAAAAATACATACAGCCGAACGTATTACCACCTCCTTTTTGGAAGTCGGTCAAAAAATGATCTTATATTCTATTACTGATTACTATTATTCTACACATGTTGTTTTAATCTTCATCTTTATCTATGTAAAAAGCGTGTCACCAGTACATTAAAGAGACAAATAGCCAGCACTTATCAAAATATTCGTCCCTAATAAACAAGTTATGCTCTATTTCAAAAATAATAACCGATTCCATGCTAAATAACAAATCTAATTCTTTTGATGAGGAACGACATGGTTTGTTTGTTATTTGGAGTGTGATCTGAGTAATTTCCAAGAAACCAGTAAATTGTAGGTCCGATTATTATAATCCTTTGGAATTAGAAAATAAATTCGTTTGTTTACATTACGATGTCTTATACAGGGGATTTGCTATTGAATAAATAATTTTCTATTGAAATTCTGGCATTATAATAATATAGCAGGGAATATTTCTATCACAATTCACATAATCCAGATTATTATTATTTTAAATGTTTGTTTAGAATATGTACTAATGATTTGTTCCCTTTATCGGTCGTTAATGACTTTATCTAGCCCATTTTAGCACATAAAGTATTCCGTAAAGTTACCTCTTCTTTAGTTTACAGTTTACACAATTTATTAATAAGTATAATATCTGCATACAGAAATCGATGGACGACAATGCAATGTTTGCGTCTTCTTTATTTTACAGTTTACACAATTAATTAATATATGACATAATATTTGCATACAGAAATCGATGGACGACAATGTTACAAGAAGATTTCGAGAGAAAGAAGAAAGACTAGCGCGATTTTTTTTTCGTGGGATAACAGGATAAAACGAGTAAATAAAAAGAAATAATAAAACACGCCCAATTGAAAGAGCGATGGACGCGTTTAATTTTATTTATGGACTATAAATTTTATTAAAAGACCCTGGACATTTTATTGCGTTGTTCTAGGTAAAGTTTTCGTGTCAAATACCTTTCTATATCTGTGCTACCGATTTGCATATTTACCTCATTTTATAGCACAATTTCTAAGATTTTTTGTGTAATTTATACTTAGTTTACAAGAAAAGTGCTAACCCGAAAAAAATTCCAAGAAATAAATTTAAGTAAACCATTATTATGTAAATTATATAAAATTGTTACCGTATACATATATATTATAATTTATATACATGTCTAGTAATTGCAAATGCCTTCTCGTTGCAAGCAAACAAACCTTTTTTCATTTATAAAGTATAGATAAATTAGCTAGTCTATATTTAATTTATCTTTTATTAATTCGTAATTTTTAAAAAAATACGAGAAATAGTGCAGCTGTATAATTCTACCAGGATCTGATAGCATATTTTCAAAAAATGTCCTTGATCATTGGATAAATTTTTATATTTGTATGTTTCACAAACAGAATCAGCCTCTATAAGGAAAAATAGGATCAAAATGTTTTATTCCAATTACCCCGGTATTGCTAGTCAATTTCTTTTCTCACTTTTTGCCGTCAGATCCTGGTAGACCTATATATTAAACTTCCATAAAGTTAAAGTAACTTCATAGGCATATCGTCTCTTAGTTCTTACCAAAAATATCGTATCCTACCAACATTCTGCGTTTTAAATATAGCAAATTAACCCTCTTACGTAACCGGCTATTCCAGGTGACCCCATTTGCGAAACTCTTACGCAATCTATTGTCTAACATCGATCATTACCGGTCGTTTTTAGGACGAAACTCACGAAAATAACGCACAGGTTAAGTCGTAAAGACGAGATATTTCTAGAAGTTCTATTTTACCTAAGCGTGGTAGGTGAAATGAATGGGTGAAGAAAAAGCAAAATCTTGAAAATAGAACAAGTGAAGTTTGTGGAAAGTTTTTAAAGATATCGGCTGTGGCGCTATTGTTAAGGGGCCGGGCTTCCCTCGAAATTCTCATACATACGTAATACCAAAATCATTTAGTCATACGAAAATATTTAATATGTTTGAGTTATTTTTCAGCTTAAAATAGGTTCCTGAACAAAAATTAACTTCAAAATATTTAAACACTAATTATTATTATTTTTAACAAAAATTAAAACCGACTTCCAAGGTAAAAACAATAATAACATTAATATGAACTAAAAAGTATTAAATAATTTTTACTATCTAATGGTGCCTTTTTCCGAATTCGGCTAAACCTCAACTACTTCTGTACTCAATCTTCATAATTTTGAAGTCGGTACCAGATAGCTGAATCTTCAGTCCTCTGACAGAATATTTGAAACTTTTGGAACTGGCACCGACTTCAAAATTATGAAGATTGAATACAGAAATAGTTGAGGTTTAGCCGAATTCGGAAAAAGGCACCATTAGATAGTAAAAATTATTTAATACTTTTTAGTTCATATTAATGTTATTATTGTTTTTACCTTGGAAGTCGGTTTTAATTTTTGTTAAAAATAATAATAATTTCACTCTTTTTAGTTACACTAGTAGGTAAACCTTCGCGTATATTTTACGTATCTTATTACAATTTGTCAAGAGTCACAACTCACACTCACAAAATCATATATTATCAGTGAAGTGAACATATTGTGCTAAGTAATTTAACAATTTTAATGCTTCAAGCCCCAAGCGGTCACCGGCGATTGAGATAACAATAGAAAGGCTATTGTGTCTCGTTTTTCCACGATCGAAGGATCTATCAGATAAAAAATTGTATAAACTTGCATAGGATGTAGCGTAGCTACTCATAATATTTAATATTATCATAATTATTGACAGCTCTGTTCTTGTAAAGCGCTTATTCCACTTATCCTAGCTAGGAAGTCCTAGCTAGGATCCTAGCTTTCTAAATGTTATTCCACTTGACTAAATTTTTTCCGATTTAGGATCCTAGCTAGGATCCTAGCTTCTAAATGTTATTCCACTTGACTAATTTTTTAGGACCCTAGCTAGGACTTCCTAGCTAGGATAAGTGGAATAAGCGCTTAATCAAGAATATTCAAATCGATACTTAGTGCGCCATCTATCGATTAATAAGTATAACTGATTAAAAAGACACTTAATGACTTTGTTTTGTGTAAATGCTCTTTTTAAAATAACTTTATTTTAATTCTATTTGTCTATTTAAATTTTATAAAGTAATTAGTAAAGTATTCGATCTGTTGTCTGCCGCCACGCGCCACGCGGCGCGGCGGCGCGGCGACGCCGTCGCCTCTGCGGCGCCGACCGCCATGTATTAAACAAACAGGTGTTGTTATACAGTACATAATTATTATTATTAGTATATCCATACCTATGCCTTGTACTATTATTAATTCTGTGCCATGAGACATTGGTGACCTTAATGATGATGATGACGATGATGATGATGATGATGATTATGATGATGAATATGAATTGCATAGTAGCATATGCTTTCTGTTCTTAAAACAACGCCGAAACTCCCGAACGTGTATCTATAAGGAGTCAGGAGTTCTCTCAGCATCTTCGAAACCATGGTATACTTTGACCCAATATTTGACTTTTTGGTAGCATATTCTTAGTACACTTCACATAAAACCAAAATCACCATATGTTTCCATATAAATTTCGAGGAGTTCCCTCGATTACTCATGGATCCCATCATCAGGTCACCACTTTTGTGAACATGGTACCAAATTGGAGTGAAACCTAATACAACAAAACAAAAATTTCGAAAATCGGTTCACAAACGGCGGAGTAATCGTTGAACATACAAAAAAAAAAAAAAAAAAAAAAAAAAAAAAAAAAAAAAAAAAAAAAAATCCACAGCCGAACATATAACCTCCTCGTTTTTTGGAAGTCGGTTAAAAAATAGAGTAAAACACTAAAAAATATATAAAGAAATAGTAAATTTACTACAAAATATTTAAATTGTGGGAATAATGTGTGGAGAGGCCAAAGGAAGATCTTCCGACCGAGCGAGGTGGTATGCTCGGTCAGGCCGAAGCCCACGTGATACATTTCAGCTGTAGTATATATACCGACGCGCTTAGAAAACTTCGATAGCGCGATGCAGGAATGTTAGGCGAATTGTGGGTACCGCCACATCACTCCCCCCGAAGACCGGAGGTCGAATCTTGAAGTCTTGTCGCTTGAGTCGCCAGTGCCAGTGAGTTCCAGTGAGTCGGAACTGTTGCAGTGAGTCCCAGTGAGTCGGAACTGTAAGCTGCTGCATGGGATCCAGTGAGTCGGATAGCTGCCGTGCGGGGCTGATGCTACGTGCTGACCAGGAGAGATGTGCTCTGCTTGCTGACCGGTCGGTGTAGTGAGAAAGCCCGATGATGCCGATGCGGAGTCGCCCAGGCCGCGGTACATTGCGGCTAGTGGACGATGTACCCGATGAGGCGATGCTGGCTGGCGCGGTGCGGAGGGGTGGGGAGTGATGATGATGAAGGAGGCGTGTTCTGTCGAGGGTCACCAATGTGGGAAATATGTGTGGAGAGGCCAAAGGAAGATCTTCCGACCGAGCGAGGTGGTATGCTCGGTCAGGCCGAAGCCCACGTGATACATTTCAGCTGTAGTATATATACCGACGCGCTTAGAAAACTTCGATAGCGCGATGCAGGAATGTTAGGCGAATTGTGGGTACCGCCACATCACTCCCCCCGAAGACCGGAGGTCGAATCTTGAAGTCTTGTCGCTTGAGTCGCCAGTGCCAGTGAGTTCCAGTGAGTCGGAACTGTTGCAGTGAGTCCCAGTGAGTCGGAACTGTAAGCTGCTGCATGGGATCCAGTGAGTCGGATAGCTGCCGTGCGGGGCCGATGCTACGTGCTGACCAGGAGAGATGTGCTCTGCTTGCTGACCGGTCGGTGTAGTGAGAAAGCCCGATGATGCCGATGCGGAGTCGCCCAGGCCGCGGTACATTGCGGCTAGTGGACGATGTACCCGATGAGGCGATGCTGGCTGGCGCGGTGCGGAGGGGTGGGGAGTGATGATGATGAAGGAGGCGTGTTCTGTCGAGGGTCACCAATGTGGGAAATATGTGTGGAGAGGCCAAAGGAAGATCTTCCGACCGAGCGAGGTGGTATGCTCGGTCAGGCCGAAGCCCACGTGATACATTTCAGCTGTAGTATATATACCGACGCGCTTAGAAAACTTCGATAGCGCGATGCAGGAATGTTAGGCGAATTGTGGGTACCGCCACAAAATACTAAAAAATATTTTTTAGAGTTGAAATATTTTGTAGTAAATTTAATATTTATTTATATATTTTTTAGTGTTTTTCTCTATTTTTTAGTGTTTAAATATTTTGAAGTTAATTTTTGTACAGGAACCTAGGTAATTACTATTTTAAGCTGAAAAATAACTCAAACATGTTAAATATTTTCGTATGAGAAAATGATTTTGGTATTACGTATGTATGAGAATTTCGAGGGTAACCCGGGCTCGTAAAGTTTAAATTCGAAAAGAATTCTATCACATAGATTTATGAGGTGCGGTAATTACTAAATAGTTATCAGTTCCGTTTTCAATTTCATATTCACGGGAACTTTTCTGTCGCTTTTCTTATCTTTCAAATGATTGGAATCGAAAATCTAGATTCTAGACTGACAGACAGGCTTTCTCGAAGTCACCGTAAATTATTTTAACTATGATGCTTAATACCTTGCATAAGAGTTAACTTCTACGAAATATCTATTATTAAAACTTTTTTCCGAACGGCATTGGCAAAAAGTAAATTTCAGACTTCGATAAGGTCAACTAGTCACCTCCAGCTGACGACTTATTATGAAATTGTTACGACACCTACTTCTCATAATATGTAATGTGCAGAGTTATTGGCTTCAATGACATTTTAGCAGAAAATAGGATAACCTCATGCTTGGCTCATCCATACTAAATTTAGATGTTAATATTACGAATAAATTCTAAAAAGCTTTATAATATTACAAACCGAATTACAGAACAGAAATGTGATTCGGTTTGTAATATTATATAAAGCTAATTTGTAATATTATATAAACGTTAATTAATACAATATTACTATTATTATTATTATTATGAATTTATAGCAACTGATAACAAGTGAGCATAGTTTTTATTATTCGTAGTGAGCAACAAAAGAAATTATCTAGGAATATCATAATTGTATCTGGCATATAATATATGATATAACGCTGCTATAAATGTCGTTTATAAATTTTACACTAATTGAAAGTCGTTTACAAATTGTAAAATTAAATGTACATAGATAAAAGTTCCATTGAAAGACATGAGTAGCATTAAGTTTCTAGTATATATTTATTTCTACAATCTAAACTACCTATGTAGATACTAAGAGCCGCGCCACACCGAAATGGTAGCGGCGAAACTTTATCTTCATTAAAGTAAATAATTGTAATACATAGTATCGCTTGAGAAATCGCGGCCACCAGCGGCCATGAGCGGCCGTAGACTTCTCAAGTTTAAAATCATATGACACTGAAAGTGCTCGCCTCGCCGCTGCCATTCCGGTTTGCCGCAGCCCTTAATGTATATTTCTGCACCGATTGTATATGTACCTTTCGAAATTTAATACATAATTAATAACTTACTTACCAGGAAAAGGAAGTAGTTCTTTATATAGAAGTAAAGAAGTGGTCAATTAGACACGAGAGCTCGACAAGGCTTTAAATGAACGTGGCGAAAAAAGGAACTAACGCTTCCGTCATACAAAAACGCAATTTTTGACAGTTCTTTACCAGCAGCGCCCCCGCCCACGTTCATTTAAAGCCTTGTCGCACTTTACTCACCTGGCATCAGGTGCTCGTTTTGCCTGTTTGGAGGGGTGGTTCCGGCGCGGGCGGATGGTCCGCTTGTGCTTGGCCGCCGACACGTCCAGGAGGTCCGCCTCCACGTCCAGGGAATCGATTCGTTCGTTCCTGGGGGTGGGGAGTAGGGGTCATGCTTTAGACACACTGTAGATGACACTTGATACTAAGACACAGATAGGGATGAGATGACTAAGTTTGGTGACCGCCGATGGCCTATTAGTACTCAGAGACAGAATATTGCAATGAGTACGGCCGTCTTTAAATTTCATTTTCGAAAAAGTGATAAAGAAGTTAAAAGCAACTATAGACAATGGGTGCTTACTAAGCATGGCAATAAATCATTAGCAAGTTAAATTAAAGCATTAAGAAGCAAAGCTAAAAGTTGTTTGTTTCTAGCAGGTATAGATTCGACAATCAACATTTAGGGCCTGTTTCACCGCTTCCTGATAAGGTGCCCGATAGGCTTATTTGACAGATTCTCCATACTCTATGTGTCAAGTTAAGTGGTGGATAGCCTTATCAGGAAGCGGTGAAACAGGCCCTTAATCTCATAAACGTTACGTTAGGTTCTTACTAATCCTAACTTAGGTAAATAAATAAACTGTTAACCCATATCCAACCTTTATTATAACCAGCTTTACCGAGAAAAAGGTTTCATCTTAAAAAAAAATAAGAGAGTCAGATTTTGTCGGCTAACCGCAGTGTCGAAATAAGAAACTTTTCGGTGTAGGTCAGGAATAGTCAACCGGTGGGGTCAAATGACAATATTATGTTTACCAGGTAAGCCAGTAATACTCAACCTGTGGGACCAAAACCATTATGACCTGAGTTTTTTTATATAACACAGATCAGGAATACTCAAGCCGTGGGGTCAAGAGACAGGAGACGGGAATAGCGGCGTCTCGTCTCCCAGCCGTGACATTGACGTGTTGACGTGACAAGACGGATGGCCGCGGAAGTCGCTGATCGAATATCAAACGCTTATTTTTAAAACTCAATGGAAGCTGTACACTGTACAGATACAAATGCATGCATTGGAGAGTATTGAGTTTTATGTACCCACTGTACACTGGTAAACTCTGTAGACTTCACAGGATACAGGGGACGGTGATAGCTGCCGTGGTTTAGCATAGATTCACTTTTACTTATAGCTTTACTTAGACTTTAAGCTTATAAAAATTCGCAACTAGTAACAAACTAGACGCGAATTTTTATAAGCTTAAAGTCAAAAATAATTTTCAAAGACGGATGTGATGAAACTCATGTAGCTGTTTGGTAATAGCTTTACTTTATTTAGTGTTCTGTGTAAAGTTCCTTATTTAGCCTATAGGATAAACTTTACACAGAGCACACATTGCGAATTTAGCTTTTATAAAATGATCCGTAACACAGGTTGGTGATCCGTTGATTTGGTAGATGGTTGGCATCATCCACCAACATCGACCGATATAGAGAGCGGTAGGCGCTACGCGTGGACAGTCGCAAAGTCGCAACACTGTTACGAGTTCCAAGTTCCTATAGTTTCTGCCTCCCTAAAGCCTTACATTAGGCCTTTGATTACCTCACTCACAACGCCAAATAGAACAACACGCTGTTTTTAGAAAGCTGTAACAATATAGACCGGCAGCGTGATCAGTAATTACGTATCTTAATGCGACAGGTAAGAAACAGGCGTTTGACAACAGATATACAATATAGGCTGTCAAACGCCTGTTGCTTACCTGTCGACAAACACGTGATAGCCCCGCTGTTAGAGCTAACCCGTGGGAAGGCAAGCTTAGAAAAATATTTTGTTAACGGATATCAATGTCATAATAATTTACCTACTTGTCTAAACAGTGTTACGCAAATACCTACGTATTTCTCGTATCTTACCATAAGGTCCCCAGCCCACAGCGATTGCTCGCTACTTTTTATAGCGATGCAGTACGTAGTGATTATGTTATCGCGCGTTTGCATCGATACAGTCGCGTAGCGGTCGCATGGTGTGTGCTCTAGGCACGTGGGTCGCCATACAAACGCGAAGTAAATATGATTCAGTAACACCACAAAAATACCCGAAAACCCCCGTCCCTCCGTTTTCTCCCCGCTATCGCCCAACACGGTCGCGCGTTTCCATCGTTACAAGAGGCCTACTACGGAACCATTTTGGGACTTAAACAATCGAAAGAGAATGCCGTGTCCTACGTGTTTTCACGTTTGTTACAGTAGGACGCGGCATTCTTGTTCGATCATTTGAGTCTCAAAACGGGATCGTGGTTGACCTCCCGTAGCGCGATGCAAATACGACTATCAAGAGATTGCATCGCTCTACAAATTCGCCGTGTGCTAGAGCCCTAACATACATAAATCAGCCAGCGTGTGGGCTTTAATGTATAATTTGATTTCCACCGGTAAATAACGCGGTCTGTCATGGCGTCAATTAATCAGAACATTGTATGCAGGTGAATATGAGTCAGCTTCCGTGACGGCTTGGCAGTCGTAGGGTTGTTTACATACGGTGTGAGCAGTGAGTATAACTGGTCTACTGTATCCAATATCCATGTATGTAAATAAGTCCGGCATAGTATACAAGGTGTAAGAAAAATATATCTACAGCCATTATGCTACGTGTACTTAAGAGCCCGGGTAACCCTCGAAATTCTCATACATACGTAATACCAAAATCATTTTGTCATACGAAAATATTTAACATGTTTGAGTTATTTTTCAGCATAAAATAGTAATTACCTAGGTTTCTGAACAAAAATTAACTTCAAAATATTTAAACACAAAAAAAAAATTGTGTATAAATTTTTTTTACTAAATTTAGTACTAAATATTTAAACACTAAAAAATAGAGTAAAACACTCAAAAAATTATAAATAATTAGTAAATTTACTACAAAATATTTTAATACTAAAAAATATTTTTTAGAGTTGAAATATTTTGTAGTAAATTTACTATTTATTTATATATTTTTTAGTGTTTTACTCTATTTTTTAGTGTTTAAATATTTAGTAGTAAATTTAGTAAAAAAAAAATTTACACAAAAAAAATTTTTTTAGTGTTTAAATATTTTGAAGTTAATTTTTGTTCAGGAACCTAGGTAATTACTATTTTAAGCTAAAAAATTACTCAAACATGTTAAATATTTTCGTATGACAAAATGATTTTGGTATTACGTATGTATGAGAATTTCGAGGGTAACTCGGGCTCTTAACACGAGGACACTGACACTCGTCAGAAATGTGGACACTATATGGCGATTGCGTCCACACTATAGGTCTACCAGAATCTGATGCCAATTTTTGACAGCAAATTTTCAAAAAATATCCTTGATCATTGGATAAATTTTCATATTTGCATGTATAACACACATAATCAGCCGATATAAGAAGAAAAAGGGATCAGAATGTTTTATTCCAATTACCCCGGTTTTTTTTTTAATGAAATAAGGGGGCAAACGAGTAAACTGGTCACCTGATGGAAAACAACTTCCGTCGCCCATGGACACTCGCAGCATCAGAAGAGCTGCAGGTGCGTTGCCGGCCTTTTAAAAGGGAATAGGGTAAAAGGGGAGGGTAGGGATGGGAAGGGAATAGGGGAGGGTAGGGAAAGGAATAGGGTAGCGGATTGGGCCTCCGGTAAACTCACTCACTCAGCGAAACAGCGCAAGCGCTGTTTCACGCCAGTTTTCTGTGAGAACGTGGTATTTCTCCGGTCGAGCCGGCCCATTCATGCCGAAGCATGGCTCTCCCACGTATTAGGTATTGCTAGAGTCAATTCATTTTCTCACTTTTGCCATCAGATTCTAGTAGAGCTATCTCATCTGCAACTTACTGTCGCGGCGTGGTCGCGGTAGTGTACACTGTACACACACATACATTCCGTGTACGTAACACTGAGTGTTTAGTGTCTGGTGTCGTCGTGTATCCTTACCATTAGGCTGTGGATATTTTTACACGATATTCACCGGATCATCTAGTAATCATTAAAAAGATAGTGCCTAACTTTTTCAGCACTACTGTTTTTACAGTGAACCCTACATTTTTGGGAAACATATGAGGGCGGCACTGAAAATTTCGGGAATCAAGGAGGTGACACAACAGTACTATTTAAAAATGTGTTTATTGCTTTTCGAAGTATTCTCCGCCAAATTTGACACATTTTTCCATACGATGGAACCAATCATTGAAGCAACCATTCCATTCGGAAGTTGGGGTCTCCAAAATGGCCGTTTTGTATTCGTCCACAGCATCTTCAGGTGATGAAAATCTCTGACCACGCAATTTATTCTTTATTTTAGGGAAAGTATAGAAATCATTAGGGCTTAAGTCGGGGCTGTACGGCGGATGGTCTAATAATTCTATGTTTTCTTGCTCTAAAAACTCTTTTGTTCTGTGCGCGGTGTGAGAACTCGCATTGTCGTGATGGAGGATGATGCGGCGGTTGCAGTTCTCTTTACGGAGTTCAGAAACGACCTGTGGCAAACAAATGCTAGCATACCATTCTGCATTAACCGTTCTTTGTCCCTCAAGAGGAATAGTCGCAATATGGCCGGTTTTGGAGACAAACGTGGCCACCATTTTTTTGCAACACTCCGTGAACGAACAATTTTTGTTGGCTTTAACTCATTTTCGAACACCCAAACTCGTGACTGGTTTTTAGTTTTGGGTTCGTACGCGTATATCCAGGATTCATCACCTAATACGATGTTGTATACAGCATTTGAGGATCCTGCGTGGAATCTTTCGAGAGTTCTGATGCACCATGTAACGCGAGCCGCTTTTTGCTCTTCACAGAGAAAATGCGGTATCCATCAGGAAAACAACTTTTTTAAACCTAATTGTTCATGCAATATTATTTGTATTTGACTTATGCCAATGTCTAAAGTTGCCTGAATTTCGCGGTATGTCACATGTCGATCTTCCTCAACCAGCTTACGCACAGCATCAACGTTTTCTTGGGTGACTGCAGTTTTTGGACGACCTTGACGGGGATCATCACTGAGCCTGACACGTCCACGTTGAAATTCAGCAAACCAGCGATAAATTGTGGTTTTGGATGGGGCTTCATCACCAAATGCAGAAATCATCCGATCAACACACTGTTTTTGTGTTAAACCACTTCGAAAGTCATAATAAATCATCGCTCTAGAATTTTCTCGAGTCAATTCCATTTTCTCAACGACTAAACAAGTTTGACAAGACCGACCTTGTGACAAGACCGAGAATCTTTTTTTAAAATAAATAAGTGGTATTCGATTTTTAAAACCAAGGAGTTTTCAATTAAAAAGATTTTAATATGACAGGAATAGTGGAAGTATTCCATTCCCGATATTTTAAGTGCAGCCTATGTATACTTATAAGCATCGTAACTTTGTTTTCTTAAACACTGTATAAAATTTACTGTCATAGTAGCAGGCAGCAGTGCTGAAAGACTTACTGATAGGGACATTCATAATCATTAATCTCAGGAAACACTTTTTTCCCGACCTTTCAAGTTTCATGGCAACGTAACGGAAACCGAAAAGTATTTTTACCGTCATTAAAAAAGTAGATCATATTACTTCGCTGAACTTGACCGGTTTCAGACATCAAAGGACGTTTAATTCTGATGAGAAGATCACAAAATTAGAATGGCAGGTCTATATTCTTCTTTCACTAGATGACGGTGAACTTCGAATCACTTCTCTCCTAATGTAAACCTACTCTGGACTTCCAGGAATCTTGCAAGACTAAAACTAGTCAAATTGATTCCGCTATTCTCGATCTTTAGCGAGACAATATTTTAATTTAATTTTTATTTAAAAAGATAAAAAATGTATAAAAGTAAATGTAGCAAGCAGAACCTTCAAACGGTTGATTGAGACATTTAGAAATTACGTATTGTCTGTTGAGGTAGGCAATTATATATTTTAGATGATTTGATTTTAACTGTGAGTCGGCTGTTCACAATCCGTCTCTCGTTTTCTTGCCGTTTAAAAAGTTCGTTTCCATAATATCAATGTATTCCTACAGTAGTGCCTTCTTGTATTAGTGATAGACCATGTATTGCAGATATCTTGTCCTACAGTTTAATGTGTTATGTCTAATTTTGTACTAAATATTACTGCATATTGTGTCTACAGTCTAAGCTGTCCTGTTCACTATTTAAAACAATTTAAGTTACATAATATATGAATTTTTCGTTTTCTGAGTAATTTCTGTGTCTTATGTCCATCGTCTACTGTCTAAGGACTCAATTTCTTACTTATGTATTAGGACCTAATCTCTACTGTCTAATACAAGGTGTAACAAAATTAGGTGATAATACTTAAAGGGGTTTGTATTCCTGTCATAGAGTTCACTGTAAAAGTAGCAGAGCTAGTTTTTTAACATTTTTTATTAAGAGTAACTTTTTTAAAACTTTTGTATGTAAATATTAGGTAGATATTCATGACGCTGGGGCGTTTGCGCATACAAATCAGAAACAGTATGTAGAATATACAGGATATTGTAATGTCCAGAGTGTAATGTCCACCAGCTAATGATGTAGCAAGGTGCGGTGGAAAGTGTGTCGTGCTGACGTCACGTTGTTTCTGGGCCGGCCTGAAATAGCGCCAACTTGCGCGTCTGTTGCCATGTTTTGCCAGTAAGTTACAACGTTCTGGTATATTCTTTTAATGAATCGTATTGCTAATGAGTATAACACCATTAATAAAGGTAAGGTTTTATTTGCACTGAATAAGCTCCATACTATGCCGATATTAGTAAAAATTCAGGAATAAGCTGCAAAGACTTGAAGGATTCCATATACTCGTAGATACTATGGCAAAATGATGTTGAATGCACGCACAAACTTTCGGGCAATTTCTAGTAAAATTAAAAAAGCTTCGGATCTTATTTTATTAAAAAGCAGAATTAATATCAACTAAATTCGTTTCTGGTTATAATGTGGCACAAAACTTTAGCCCTATTTCATATTTTTTGTTTAGTTTGTAATCATGAGCTTTGGAATAGAGAACCATTCTAAAATACAGAATGGTAATTATTTCTTACTTTTACAGAAGTCACGATTAGAAAGTTGAATATTTTATCCTTACTTTCATATTTTAATATTTGAATTCTATTTATAATAAACAAAATTGTATATATTATACGAGTCACAATGAGCTTTTGAGAAAAAACTTTTAATTGGCAGCACGATCACTGCAAAACGTGGTACAATGTCTAGCCAAAAGAAATACTACCTGTTTATTCGAGGATGAAAGAAAACGCATCTCTACATGACGTCAACCTTTTTAGGATCAATAAATTCTTTATTGCTTTCATCGACGCTTAAATCACTTTAACGACTAAATCACTGTGAGTTAAATCACCATATTTTCAATTAGCTTTGAAAAGTTTTCTACAATGTCTTGTGTGTGAGGTTTTGAAGATTTCGGCTGCTATATTAAAATACTACTAGGTTTTATTTGATAATTTGAGCAGCGAAGAAAGATGAAAATACAGTACCCGGCAATAAATATTGCACATCGACCTTTGGAAAGTGACAGTCGGCTAATTTCGGTTTTGGAGAGCGTTATCTCTTACGCACGAAATACAAAAAGTCCGGTATATATTAGGAGCTGTTAAAACAAGGTTTGCTTCTTTTGACAATTTTATTATTCTTTGTATAAAATACACCAAATTTTCTATAAATCATGGCTTTATATTCGGGTAAAATAAAATAAAAAAGGGTGTTCAAATTATGTTTACGTATTTAAAATTCTTTTGGAAAATTACAGCTGTAGCAAATGTAGGGGTGTTAACAACTCTAGATATATATTTTGAACTGGACGCGACTGCACTCTATTGAATTTGAACGACTGACATAATGTCAAATAGGTGTGTGCTACAAAGATAACGCTCTATGTAACCGAAATTAGCCGAATGTCTCTTTCCAAAGGTCGATGTGCAATATTTATTGCCGGGTATTGTACATAGAATTTGACTTAACGCATCGTAAATGCTGTCACTTAGCGATCCGTTATGTGAAATCCCAGTTTTTGATATTATCTTACTTCGCTGTCAAAAATATCGAACGCAACTTAACTAACCCTGGATTTAAGGCAGCTGCAGGGGACAACAGATAATTATGATGAATATGTAGACTTGTAGAAGGTAGAGTTGATGTCTTGAGTGTTGTGTTTGTAGAGTAGTACCTAGTTAGGTTCACCCAGCAGAGACCACTTTAGATATTTTAATTCCTGAATACGATTTTTTTCTGCTTAATTAACTATATTGATAAGGTAAAACTTTATACTAGTTATCCATATTTATATGTATTAAAAAATATGCGGAAGTGTGTCTGTTGCCGTTTCACGCCCAAACCGCTGAAATTTGGTTTGGAGATACTTTGAATCCTGGGAAAGGACACAGGATACTTTTTATCCCGGAAAAATGTTCGGTTCTTCGGCGATAAACTCTCTGTCATCTAGTGCTTTATATCTCCATCATCTAACCAGTCAGAATTAACGACAGTACTTGTGCAATTTTCTGCTCGTTCCAAAATCCATTTGCCAAATGTACTGAGAGCGAGAACAATAAATTTGTCCGGGTAATGACTTGTGAATCTTGTGATACGGAGTACAAACGAGTGTTTTGGACACATAAATAACAGAAGTAAGTCAAGGCTCACCGCATGCAATATTATGTTTTATTATCATCATAGTCGAAGGTTTCAAATCTAAATTTATTATCTTTGATGTTAAAACGAACAGAGCAGAGATACTGGTAGAGTATATTAATGTTTTGGACATGCTGACATATTAACCCTATTGTCTTCTAGTATACCAGTTTTCCAGGAATCCACGCGACAATTATTATATTATACGTTTCCTCAAGGTACCTATTGTATGGAACAGTTCGTCATTATGCTTTACGAATTTAAAGAAAGAGAAATTGACTTGCCTACTTTGTTACTACTAATATGCTAAAGGACTTACTTACAAACTTTATTATATTTTTTCAGATCTAGCAAATCACGTCCATATGAATTGATGTTCCACCTTTGAATTAAGCCTACTGCAGTCTACATCCATGATTATGCGAGCAGACGATATGTTTATAGCCGCATCTACTTTTAACCTAACCTATTTCTAGTTCAAAACTACTTTAGCAATATTATCCTTAAAATATTATTGTCAGACAGTTGATTCTAAAATCATGAAAACTTAAACGGCACCGTAGACTAAGGGACTGTTTTACCACTTTCGGATACGTGCCGGATAGGCTATCCTGTATCCACCACTTAACTTGACAGAGTATGGAGAATCTGTCAAATACTCGTAAGTTGGGAATGGCCTATCCGGCACTTTATCAGGATTTAGTGAAACAGGCCCTAAATATATTCTGTGTAACACTGCCTATCTATACAAACCATCTGACATCATGCCTACAGCAGAAGTATAATTATATGGAGAACTACCTACGTCAATCGACGATGGGTCACCTAAATCTCGGCCATTTTGTTTAGTAGTTAAATTTACGAGACTGACCGACATACTCTGTGTACACGATCTCATTTTCGACATTTACATTATTAATGGGCTATTACTGCATCGTATAACTATTAGTGGACTCCTACTTAGTATCTCTGATATTTTTAATCGACTGGGCTTAGAGGGCTGTGTTATTCAAGTATAATGTATGTAAAGTCGAATTTGAATTTGAGAAGCTTCATTTTGTTGGTGGTATAAATTACACATAATATCATTTTTTTGTTATTTCAGAAAATAGGTTTGTTCTCTTTTTGTCTTAGTCACAGGCTACACGGTCAAATTTTCATCAATCTGATCCATCAATCTGATTGACGGAATATTGATGGTTATAATAATAATATTTTAAAAAGATAAAACCGACTTCAGGTAACCGACGTAATTCTTAAGCATTAAAATTCCCTATCTCAAAAACTACTGAACCGATTTTGATGAAACTTGCAGCATTCCCTAAGTTGAACAATACCTAGTACAACAAAAAAAGAATCATTTAAATCAGATTTGTAGTTCCGGAGATATGCGTGCACAAACATAAAAACATACATACATTCATACATACATACATACATACACTTTCGAAATTTGGCACATTTGTTCAGAAGCTGCTATAGATTAACATATCCAAAAACTGGACAGTTCTGGAAATATTACATACATACGCGTTGAATTGATAACCTCCTTTTTTTGAAGTCGGTTAAAAAGTTCATATTAAAAATACGATTAATCCATCAATCCGAGTCGTACACGATCAAATTTTCGTCAATCCGTACCGGATTGATGGATCAGATTGATGAAAAATTGACCATGTAACAGGTGACTTACAGTTTGCCTCAAACGTGTTTGTACTTTTTATAGTGTAATCCTGGTTAACTATAATACTTGCTTGTGAAATAAATATATGTCCAAATGTTCTTTATGGTGTTAATATAAATTCTAAAATGTTTAGCCTTTTGTATTTCAAACATGGAATCCATTAAAAACTGACAAAAAACTTGCTAGAGGCGACAACTTGTAGCATGAAAACTAAGTAATGTACTATCAGAGAAGTTGATCCTAGGCAGATGGGGGACCTGCGTAATTTGGTTGCGTTATGTTAAACCCAGCCGAAAGATCAGCACTTCAGGAAAGGCACAAGACGAAAAAGAACAGCTATGTTCTATTTTACCTCAAGATACTGCATGTTAAGTTTCAACAGTTTGTCAATATGCTTATAAAGAAGGAGAACTTGCCTCCTAGCTTTGAATTGATATAATCCGACCAAATGCCGTAGGTCCGTCTGCCTACGATTCAATTTCTTCGATGGTACAATAAAAAAATTAAGTTACTACTAAACTATTCTGTTCCATCGTTATCGTCTTTAGCAGGTAATGAGTATATTAAGGTGCTCCCTCACCGCGAGCATTCACTTGTAATGTAACATAATGGATTCGTTTTTGAGCATTACATTACACTAGTCAGGGGCCCTAAAACTTTTTTTTTATTACTATCACAAGCTAATTTTTTGTGAGTATATTCATTTTGATAAGACAAACAGCATTTTTATCTGCTAAAATCTTGAAAGTGGTAGCTAACAGAGATAGAAAGGATTTCATACTTTGATTTGATGGTCCTAAAATATGGATTGTTCTATTTGTAGGACAATGTTACTTTTAAATTATATAACTATTATACTAATATACAAAAAATCTGCTGGTTAGGGTTCCGTTTTAGGGTACCGTAGTCAACCAAGTTTTGTTGATTACAGAACCCTAAAACGGAACACAAAAAATTAGCTTGATAGTAATAAAAAAAATTGTACTAGGGCTCCCGGACTACACGTGTAATGTTACATTAAATATTCGACTTTGAGCATTACATAACAATACTATCCCCTGAGTCCTGACTGACGAGCATTCGCGTATAATGTAATATTTTGAGCATTCCATAGCTAGTTGATGTTATAATTTGTATCAAGATATTACACACTGTATTATTACAAGGTGCGCATTGTAATGCTCGGTTCTGTACCATTACAAGGTGCGCATTGCAATGCTCGACTCTGTAACGTTACATTACAAGTGAATGCTCCCGGTGAGGGAGCACCTTTTTAGTACCAACCAGCTACACCTCTTTAAATGGTAATTGTAGAGCTGACAGAGCGGGTGCATCGATTAAAAAAAAATAGGTTTTGTTAAATGTAATTCAGGCTAAAATTGGCAGTCTTATTTTATGCCATGGGCCACCATTCCTTATTAAGTCCAGAGTTTACAGCATATAGATTCAAATACAAGTTTAACAAAGCTAGAATCAATGTTTGGTTGTTTTACATTGAAATCGAAAATATCTAAAAAGTGGTTTTAAATACTATAAAAAAGATTATGAAAACTCTTAACTATTTTCTTATCTTTACGCTAAAGGAAACTTCAATAATTTTATCATTTTTATTTAATACATAGCCTTACCTTACAAATAACGATATAATGATAGTTATCACAAATCAAATTATATATCACAACACTTAGTGATTACAACATAGAGCGAAACAATCTGCAGAAGCGGGGTATATACAATGACGTCTTCTCGTCCGATAATGATGCTCTCCTCGTGATATCGGTAATGATACGTAATGATCCTCTTCTATCATTAATAGTAGTACATTTTGTACGTTGGGACACTAAACACATAGTCCAAGGAGGGACCCCGGGACTGGAAGAAATGATTGTCGTATCTATACACACGCCCTCTGTACCTGTGTAACAATATTTCTCATTACGTCATCGTGTGATTACAATAATGATTGCGGATATTAATGATGACGTTAATAATGATGGTGCGGAAGCAGATTTTGTATTAGTTCGTCACGAGCGGGAACAAAATGAAAATGTTAGCGAGTGCATCGACCCGCGCCGAAATACGCGCTCCGTTTCTATGGAATGTTAAAATCATTTAAATATCTCGCTAATAGATGTAAAGTTAGAAGACGCGTCAAGAACACTTAGCAGCTGATTATATACATGAACAACTTAGCTTAATCGAAGTTAAGATATTCCAATTAATAGAGAGTCGAGACACTTAGAAACTTTTGAGATGGTGTTTTTTGTCGTGTTACTTGTATGATGAGTTGTGTTATTTGTATGGCGTTGTGTAATGTATGAGTTAAAAACGGGTTCGGTTTCACAACGCGAGTTAAATATAAGTTTATGTACTACCAACGAGGGCACGGTTGTGCAAGCATGCACTAAGTACGTCTGTACAATGTTACGCTTGCGTCAGCGAACTAGGCGGGCGCGCTGAAGAAAAACGGCGCACGGAATATAGGCCATGGGAATATTTCCTTGAAATTCATCAAGAGCATAACCTCTGTAGTAGGTCTACGAAGGAAAATACAAAGTTACTGACGACGATAGGTTGTCATCTAGTCTATTTTTTTTTAAGAGCCTATGCCGTCCCACTTCTGGGTAAAGGCCTTCCCCAAGTTTTTCCATTCATCTCACTCTAACGCTAACGACCAACCTGGCTTGAGTATATGGTAAGATGAAAAAAATGAGTCGGTCATTTTTTTCATCTTACCATATTTTTTGAGGTCGGCCACGGCGGCGTCGTCATTATCAGGTAACCAGTCTGTGGCGATCTTTGCCCAGCGGTCGGGATGCAGGTAATATGACCCGCCCAATCCCATCCCATCTATACTCCTGTAAATATATTCTCATTGCCTGCTAGAGCACCACACAAGAATTAAGTATGTTCCTTGGCGCTTGCCTAGTTCGCTGACGCAATACTCAAATGTGAAAGAGACGGTACTTACTTTGATCCGAGGGCGGCCTTAGTGTCGAGAACTTCGACAATATCTCCGGCCTTTATCGAGACCTCGTCGTCTGCAGCCGCTGTGTAGTCACTAGTCGCTACTACAACGTCGTCCACCTGAAACAAACAAAATAAAGTTAATTTCATTGAAATATGTTTAAAACAAACATTTTAAACGTCTGTCTAACCGTATTTTGTCGGGTCTCTTACAACTATATAAACGTTACGCTTTCGTTGAGAAAGAAAAATTAAGAAAAAATATAAATTACAAATATAATAGTGTAGGTAAAAATTTTATTTTACCTTCGGAGGACTTCTACTACAACTCGATCGAGACCTTGACAGGGAGTCCCTTTCTGTTTCCCGGTAGGGATATCGTCTGTAACTAGGTGTGTTGTCCAGGTAGCTCATCCTGGATCTAGTGTTCTCCCTGTCTAACAGCACACCGCTATACCTTCTATTCCAACCGCCCAGTCTTGTTATCCTTTGGTTGTTGCTTATGTTGCAGTAACCAGTGAACGTTTGTAAGTCCTCGTCGTCGTCATCGACTATGGGACAGCTGTACATGCTGAAACGATGCGCAGTCGGCGTGCTAAGGTTTAGAGCGGAAAATACGTGAAGAGGTTCGAAATGACTTATTCCATTTTCGTCGAGAACTGTGTATGCGACCTCTCCCGTCAGCACTGAGCGACTCGCTTCTCTGGGCACGACTGCCTGTAAGCCTTTCTTCATGATCAGAAGTGCTCCCGAGCGTGTTTTGCGTTGGTATAAGAAATCTTCCATAGCGAGGCTATTTTCGGGTTGAAGCAAACTCAATGGAACCTCTTCTGAAGACAATAATGGAGATTTTTCAGGAATTATCATAAGAGCAGCGCTCTCTCGGACTAACTCTCGCAGTTGTGGATCGACTCGAGCTAGATCTAAATCAGTACCTAGCTTACTTATTGCAGACTGCAAGCTAGGCGATTGATCTGCGAGTTTTTTCATAACTGTCAGTCTTTTTAGTATATTCATACTCATCGTATCTTCTGAAATTTTAGAGATATTCTGGTCATCATTCAGTATGATTTGTAAATGTTTTACAGCGTCACTCATTCCCAGAACTCTAGCTAACCCTATTGACTGACTGATGAGTTCTTTTAATTCACCTTGTTCGGAAATATTAAGCACATTCTCCAGTGATTTTTGACTGTCCTCTTGTATTGCGGAGACGATAATTTGCTGAATTGATTCTATATCTTCGTTTTTTGTACTTACAAACGAAACTGAATTTGAAATATGCTCTAATACTTCCTGCATTAATTTTGTATCATATTTAGAAATATTTTTAAAAGCTAATCCCAGAACTTCGTTTTCAGTACATAAGAATGTGCTTATTTTTTCGATTATATCTTCGTTTGAAACAGAAAAGTTAGGTAGTGTACCATTAAGTGCTATTTTTATTAGCTCTACCTTTGGTTGTGAAGTGTTTTCCAAGATTTCTTCTCGTAAATTCTCTTTTTCTTCTTCTATTTGTAAAATTTTATACATAGCTGATACCAAATCTTCATTTATAGCTTTTCCTAAGATAGTGTCAATTGATTTCAAAATGTATTGGTATTTTTCTTTTCCATTAGTTTTGTTTTCTTCAAACTGTTCTGCAGTTACTAATGCAGCGAGAACAGCTGCTGCAATAGAATTTTTCACATTTTCTTGGCGAACCATTTCTTCGTTTGTAAGGGCACCTTCTAAAACGTTTTTTGCATCAGAAGTTTTCTTATTTGTTCGTAATCGTTTTCCTTCGGTTTTATTCGGATCCATATTTTTAGTTTCCATGTCACATTTTATGTGTACACCCATGCCAATTATACTTTTGATTACTTCCATAAGTTGATTGGCAACATCATCTTTTAAGCCAAACTCAGAAACAAAAGCTTGCAATGCTTCAGTATTTTTTGTTTCTAACAATTTAAACTGAACTGCTGGTAAATCTGTCGGAACTTGTCTTCCAATAGACATTCCAGCTTCCGAAAGTTGCTTAAACATGCTGGAATCAATGGTGAGCTCCCCTTTTGTCGAAGTTGTGTCATTGGGATTAGTTTTCACTTTCAAAAGCTTGAGTTCTTCGGGAGTCACAACAAAGCTTTGAACTGAAAATTCAAGACCTTCTTCACCTTCGATTAGGTCAGGTGCAACAAATTTGAGTCCTTCAGGAGTCTGTACTATTTGACCCGGTACAAAAGTAACACCTTGATTGTCAGTTTCAACTACTCGACCAGGAACAAAACGGGGTCCTTCATCTGTATCGACAACTTGTCCCGGGACAAATCGAGATCCTTCATCTTCTGTGTATATAACTTGTCCAGGAATGAATGTAGGTCCTGCTTTAGTATCAATAATTTGACCAGGAACAAATCGAGGACCATCAATTGTATGTATGGTTTGACCTGGTACAAATTTTGGTCCACTTTTTGTATTTACGACTTGTCCAGGAACAAACTTGGGACCTTCTGTTGTCTCAACCACTTGGCCTGGAACAAACTGTTCTCCATTTTCGGTAAAAACTACTTGACCAGGAACAAATACTCCTTCAATCATCATACCAGGTACAAAACGAGATTGAGCTGTTTCACTTTTTACAAGCCTACCTGGAACAACTTTACCCTCCAAATCTGGAACTTTGGTTCCTGGGTAAAATTCTATTCCTTTCGTTGTTTGTATCATATGTCCAAAAACATAAAGCGATTCCTCTGAAACTGTGGTGCTTTTAATGTCAATAGGTAATCCAGTGACTGTCTCTTCTGTAAAACATATTTCATCTACGGATTTAGCCACTGAAAACTCTACATGGCCTTCACCTTTCACGATGGTTTTTCCTGGCATGAATTTCTGGCCATATTCCGTATTTACTATTTGACCTTCCATAAATTTGGGTCCATCAACAGTTTCTACCGTTGTACCTGGTACAAACTGTAAGATATCATTTTCCATTCTTGATATTCCCGGAACGAAGGTAATTTCACCATTTGTTGATACAGTTTGACCCGGGACAAATTTCAGTCCATTTGGAGTTGCTAAAGTAGCACCTGGAACAAATTCTATTTTGTCATCATGCTGTATAACTTGACCCGGTACGAATTGCCACTCATTGTTTATTTTTGCATTCTGTCCAGGGGTAAATATTACTCCATTATTTTCTGTTATCGTTTGACCAGGTACAAATTGTACGCCTTCTGGTGTCATAATAGTTTGTCCGGGAACGAATACTTCTTCAGAATTGTGCTGTAAGATTTTTCCAGGGATGAATTTTAATCCCTCTTCCGAAAGAACGGTCTGTCCTTCGACAAACTTATAAGACTCATCTTTATTTTTCACTGTTTGTCCGCAAACGAACTCTTCGCCATTTTGTGTTTTCAAAACTTGTCCAGCTAAAAAGAAAGGTTCATTTGTACCTTCCATGTCAACAATGTGACCCGACAGAAGTGCCGGACCCAGAGGCGTGTTTACAGTTAATCCAGGAACAAATACAGGACCAGCAGGTGTCTCCACAGTTTGTCCTGGAACAAAAACTGGGCCTTGTGGTGTGTTGATGTGTTGACCCGGAACAAATTTTTTGGCCTTATTTATATCAAGCGTGAGGCCTGCAACTTTAGCCAATTTTTCTTTTTTACCCTTTCTTATATTTTTGACAATATCTGGCAAAGTTTCCAGAGTAGGAAGCATCTCAAGTTTGTTAGCTTCTAAAAGTTTTTCAGACACATTTGAAGTTTCATCTAAGCGTTCATTGGTAAGCTCTTTCACACCTTCCAGAATAACTTGTGAGGGCCTCGATTTAACATATTTTAGTGGATTGACACAGGGCACACTATCAAGAGATACAGACATCTCACTAATATTTTTGTCAATTTCATATATTTCAGGACTATCGCAATGATATGGCGCAATATTTACAGGTTGAGGAAGTTCAGTTATACTCGATTTAATGACTTCGTAGCTTTTATCCACTTCAAAAACATTTTGGTCCCAAGTTTCAATGAGAGGATGCATTTGATCTCTCCATTCCTCACTGCACGCAATTATACTTGACTTAGATCGCATATGTTTTGCACTGAATTTCTTAGAAGAATAACTTTTCAAGTCACACTTTTCATGTTTTATTTCTTCTAATTTAGCTTTCTTCGCCAAACGTTCCTGGCGTAATTTTTCTTCTACCAATTCCTGCTCCTCAGCTAAAATTTCTTTATTTTCAAAAATCTTCTTCATCGACGAAAGTCCCGCTGCGCGTTTTCTTTTCTTTTTCTTCTCCTCCAATTCTTCCATCTCCCTTTGTTTCAAAACTTCTGCGCTTGGTCCTTCGCCTTCGAACATTTCTACATCCTCCGTGAAATCTTTAAAGTCCATCGAAACACTTCGGCCCTGCTTCATTTTTATAAGCACGGTATCGGAGTCCTTAGCCAGCATCACGTCTCGAACGTCACCATCACGAACTGCGGCCTCCATGCGCGCCGAAAAAACTAAACTGCACTTCCTTTCTTGAACCGTATATACATATCTCTTATCTTCGACCACCTGTTTCGTCGAGAGCATATCAATTAATCCCCGCTGCGCTTCGGTCGAGCCGTCTAAAACCGGGAATATGTATCTGAAGTCGGGCAGTAGCACATGCTTTCTATTTCCATAATTAATTTCGGGCGAGTAGTGGTGCGGTCCAAGTTCGCCGGAGACGTTTGTAATTTTGCACTTATTTTTGCCCGAGCGGACCGTCAATAGTACTGGAATGTAGTGGTGAGTTGGCAAGCCGTAGGATTTGCCGGTGATCCTGCAGCATCTCTTCGCGTCCGCGGGCGAAATAGGCGCCAAAAGCGGAAAATAATTGGGCTTGGGCAGCCCCCTGCTGCGCCCTGTTATTCTGCAGAAAGACATCGTAGCGAGGGATTACGATTTCATAATGTTTACCGAAATTGTTTACAAACTTTGTTTCGCGAGTTCCAAACAAGATCGATGTATTTCGCGGCGGCTTGTGTTTATTAACGTGCGTCGTTCTCTGAGCGTGCGGAGCGACTGGCGCGTCGGGCGGACTTCTCCGGGATATAGAGGCGCGCGCGCCTACCTCAGACGGTAGGCCGCTTAGCCGGTGCTAATAATAAACATAAAGGGAGACGTACTTATGAAAAAAACACAGCACACTTACATGACAAAGAGGACAAAGTTTACTAATTATTTTCCCCCGTTTATTAACACGTGAATATAATAAGACACTTCCTGGAACGAAGACAGGAGTTTCTCTACAACAAAGTGCTCGTCATAATCGCGCTATAAATATTTTATGGGAACATTGACCGCTGTGATTTGCTGTCGATATTGGTTTTCTTAATGAATCATTTCATAAGGAAAATTACTGCCTAGAACTTTACAGTAAAATTACGTTACAACCTGACGATATGAATGTACTGTTACTGGTTACCACATCACATAAAGGCTATGTGAGGCTATTTTATGGGAGACTACAAAATTACAATTTATTATAACACGGTTGAATGTAGATTCAAAGTTCATATGTAGGTCATCAAGTAATGAGACTATTTTCAACTAAACTAGTTCCTCTGGAGTTTACGTCAATTGCAATACAGTGTTGTAGACATGTAGATAATATTAGAGATTAGTGCAATACTAATTGAGCGGGACAGCCGTCGACCTAATTGTAGGAGTTGCCGTCTGAGGAAGGTCTGCTCTCTACATAGAGCAGCTGATGCTGTCGGTTTGTCTTCACTCTCAAACATACATGTCTGAGACTTGCAATTAACTTTAGATCAGCATCTATTTATTACAATTTGTGGACTTTAGATAAATCTGAACCTCTTTTCAGTGATTTGTTCAAAACGTATGTAAATGACTCTATAATAAATGTAAATTTTTAAGATATTATAAAGGTATAATAGGTTTAGCTATTCTAAAGACTAATTGTATTTGTCAAACATATAATAATTAGGGAGCTGGTGAGCATTTAGGTATATGATTTGCACAAGTTTCACATCGAGGTAGATTGCAGTTAACGTCATTACGAATTGATTTGGTCCAGTCAATTAAGGTTCTACGTCGCTGCGTTTTCGCGTTACAGCCGATTGAAGTTGCTTAGAAAAAGGGGATATTAAATCATTTGCACATGTATGCCTCTGGGGTGCGTGGTCACAAACAGCTTGGAAACAAAGAAAATCGAAGAGGCAGACATTCAAAGCTCTGCATTATTATGGGGCGGAGTTGTAAAAATGTTTAAAAAAAAAAGCTCTACTAAGTAATTTGCACAGGGTTCTCATTGCGCCCATTCTATTCATTATGACTCCGTGGATATGAAAAAACATTTGGCAGACATTTTGCTCACTGATTTTTAGGTGTATAACTGTTTGAAATTCACGGAATCAAGGGGAAGCGGGTATATCCGGTATTGCATGGGATTATTGTCATTCTTAGTCTATTGTTATTATTTAGTTTGATATTATTCGCTGAAGTCGCGGTAACGATTCACAACGAAATCTATGGAATCACATATGGAATCACTGTGGAGAAATCTCATACCTGCGGAGACGTAGTTAACAGGTAGGAGCCGAATATTTCAAACGTGTGCTTAAAATTGAATTTTGTACTTCTAGTCTGGCGCGAGCGTCGGGTTGAAAAAAAATATTCAAATGGTCCGCCTTTGAAATATCAGAGGCCTGAACGTTTGCCTCATCGAGTTCCTTGGTTTTAATGATAAATTCGAACATCAATCCAAAAGGCAGACATGTGCGCATAATATAGCACTTATTTTATGTTTTACATTTTTGAAACGCTGTCCATAGTGAACGCAGAGGCAACATGCTGCAGACTATTTTTCTGTGGTCCTTCTCGTTGTTATCAATCGAACAATTTCAATCTGCCAAGTGTGCACTTCATATAGTTTTTTAAATTATAAAAAAACTTAAAAAATTGAAAACTACAAAAGTCAGAGCCCTAGATGTCTGCCTCTACGAATTTTTGTGTTTACAGGATGACTATGATCATCAGCCCCAGAGGCAGACATGTGCATATAATATCACGCACCTTTTTTTTTCAACATTTTACTTATTTTATATTACTATTAATAACGTCTGCCATGTGTGCTGATCATATAGAAATTTTGCTCGCCAGCTCCCTAGCTATAAAGCTTGCAATGTTGCAAATCTGGAAGTTGTCCTTAAACATATCCAATAACACAAAAGTTAAAAACCTTTACTGTACTACTGCTGGCCAAACCTTATTTTACTATATTTCAAAAACAGATAATGTATTAAACATTATATTAAAAGAATTCGATCGTATAAATATATTATGTTCATATAATATATTTATCACAAGATTCAGGTCTTCAACTCTACAACCTCGGTTTAATACGGAACCTTCAACAAGCGCATCTAATTCCGTACCTTTTCCTCTTCGCCAGATAAATTAAAAACTACACGAGAACACTTTTAGCTTTGATAGGGCATCGAGATGACGATGAAAAATATCGCTCGACGTATACAGAAAGTAGAACTTCCAAATTATAAATCAAGATTCCTTTTAAATAATAATTTGCAATAATAAACGTTGCAGTTTGCACCAGTTTCGTTCTAGCAACAATACTTACTACTTATATATTATACTTTTCATCATAAAATATTTATTATTTTATAATATTATGTAATTGAAAATTAAGATACCGATTATGATCTCAAAAAATATCTGCGTAGTTCTTTATTAAGCATAGAAGTACACAGAAGCCTCTACAAAACATCGTTATTCACATAAAGGTACGTGTAGTTTTGTACTTCTCACCGTCTATATCCATACACTTATATTGTATATATGTAATGATCTCCACACAATATTATCGTAAGAGCCACTACGCAACAAAAAAGCCTTAAGTACGTAAAGTCTATGAAACGACGTAGCTAGCATAAAAGTTCGTAGACGCCTCTATGAAACGACGTAGCTAGCATTAAAGTTCGTAGAGACCTCTACGAAACGACGTAGCTAGCGTTAAAGTTCGTAGAGGCCTCTACGAAATAACGTAGCAAGCATTCAAGTACGTAAATACCTCTACGAAACGACGTAGCTAGCATTAAAGTTCGTAGAGGCCTCTACGAAATAACGTAGCAAGCATTCAAGTACGTACAGACCTCTACGAAACGACGTAGCTAGCATCAAAGTTCGTAGAGGTCTCTACGAAATAACGTAGCTAGCATCAAAGTTCGTAGAGGTCTCTACGAAATAACGTAGCAAGCATCAAAGTAGCTACATACCTCTACGAAACGACGTAGTTAGAATCTAACGAGACCTTTAAGAAACTCCGTAGTTATAGTATCAGTACGTAGAGATTCCTAACGAACGAAGCTATGTTATTTAATATGTTAAAGAAAAACGGGCCTTAATTTTTATTTAAATCTCGTAATCTGCTATCGACGATACGACGACGACGACAGATGTTTTGACTGTTAGGATTTAACGAACCCTAAAAATATAAATAAAATTCTGTGCTATAAGAAAATAGTGTCAATTTTTTCCTAAGAATCATAAATACGTTGTAAAATTCTAGCGAATGTTGTGTGACTGGTGGCTATAAAATCGGAAATTTATCATCGACGACTTGAATATAAACATACTGCGAGGTGATAAAAAATAAAGAGAAACAGGTAGATAAACTCTGGAAGTAGTATGCCCAAGGGTAAAATGGAAAAAGTGCTAAAATTAATATTTTCACGTAAGAAATATAATTTTTTTAGAACACCGCAGTTAATTGTAATGGTGCTCCCTCACCCGGAGCATTCGCGTGTAATTTCGTCTTTGAGCATTACATTACAATACTACCTCCCTGACTGACGAGCGCGTCGTCGATTCGCGTGTGATGTAACATTATAGATTCGATTTTGAGCATTACATAGCAAGTTGATTTTGTCACGTAGCATTGATGTTACAAGTTGTATCAAGATATTACACAAGATGCGTATTGTAATGCTCGGTTTTCCTCCCTCACTGATGTTATGCTCGACTCTGTAACGTTACATTACAAGCGAATGCTCCCGGCGAGAGAGCACCTTAAAAGATATTATGGTTTGTTAACGTTCTCCACGCACACACTGAACTGGTCGTAGCCGATTTAAAAAAAGGAGAAGTTATACAAGCTATTATACATTGTAATCTGTTTTAATTACTTATTAAATTCACAAGTTAATTAAAAAGATGCTTCACTTATATTTGCAAATATAAAGACGAGTGGAAATTTCGAATTTTAAAATTTTAAAAAAGACATTTTAAAATCCCAGGACCAAGCAGAAAATTAAAATATGCTATTAAAATGATATGTATATTTTAAGGTCCGTAAAGCTGCTAGCAAAAGCCAGAATTTCTACAACTATTTTCAAAATTCAAATACGAAACTCTTGATTTCGAGTTTACTACCGTTCTTTCTAGGGAGATAGCAATGTATTTTATAAAGCGAAGCGAATAAAGCGTAACAAGAAAACATTCAATAATGTGAGTCACTTTTGTTTAATAGAATTTCAGAGAAACTTGTACAAGCTGAAAGTCACGGTCGTTTGTGACACGAAGGAAAAAACATTTCGTAGAAAATGTTTACTGTCATCAAGGAAAGAAGGGAAACATTTGAAAATGTCTTTAACATCGTAGAATATTTTTTAATTTTCTTTCATTAAAACTTCAAAGAATATGGACATTGAAAATTAAATATTTTATTGGGTATACCTACTGATAAGTTGTAAATACAACCTAGGGATAATATCGAAGAACAAATTTTCGCGTATGTCATACAATGAAATACGCGAAAATCTGTTCTTCTGTCGAAAATGTGTATTTATTTCTGCCAGCCTGATTGTCCGTACGAGCACTTTACATTAGATAGCTAAAAGTTTAAAAATAACAAGAATAACAGTTATCTGTCATTTCTTTTAAGAACAGTACCTTTTTAATACTTTCAAGTAACACGTAAAGAAAATTTATTTATTTTCCTCACTACTCGTTAGAACCTCTATTGTATTCCGCCCCAAGGTTTGTCGCCAAATTTAGAATGACAGCCATCTGACAGCTGTCCAAAAGTCGCGAAGAGATCGTTTTAAAATTCGAATTTTCCTTTACTGCTCTCAGTTGTTTATTATGACTTGTTAGTTTTGGCAAGAAGAATATTTTTACCAGATTTTTGTTGTAACCTAAAGGCTAAAAGTAAGCTACTGTTTGAACTAATTTGATTTTTAGGTCTCTGAATAAGTGCATTTTTCATTTTAATCAATATGTTAGTTTCTTAATAAATATAATTATTTAAAATCAAACAAAAAACCTCAAAGTCTCATTACAGGTAATTGCCATAAGTCATTCCTTTCCGGACTCGGCCATTCTCATCGGTATACTTAGCAGCTTGGATTTTTCCAGATTGCCGCAGTATGGAAAACTGGAAATAGGTTTTTTAGGTAAAACACTAGTATTTCAGACTGTTTGGCAGTCGTGTCCAACTTGAAAGAAGCAATTGAGAAGATGAGTCAGCTCAGCTCGTACATCGTACAGATAGGCTATCTTATTGGACGAGTTTCAAACATCCCATTTACTGTAATCTAGAGTGTTTATTTTTAATTTTCTTAGAACGCTTATATTGTGTGGTATACAAACAATATAACCTGACTATAAGAATGATATAACCTACCCACATATTGTCTGAAACCCAAATCACACAGCAAATCTCTTATCACGCGGTAGGCGTACATTTTTTCAAGCCTACATAAAGTCATATTCAAAATTACCTTATGGCCATTAATAAGATTATTATGAAAATCGGGGTAAAGAGCTTAACTACTACGAAATAAAATTTTACTGAGAGTTAGAGAGAAAATACTATAAAATACTTTTTACTTGAAAGAATAACAAAATATTTTACCCATCCATCACTCGCTTAACATATAAAAACATATATAAATTTAACACCCAAAACCCATACTATAAATGCGTGTGTCTGTCTGTCTGTTACCTTTTCACGCCCTAACCACTGAACCGACTTTTTAATATTTGCTATGGATATACTTCAAGTTATCTAGTAAGTAAATATAAGTGACATTATCAACACGTTTCGCTCGTCGCAAACGATATTTCACGCTCGTTTTCCGTAAGGCCGAAGTGTCTCCCACGGTAACCTGTACCTACGCTAACAACTTCCTTATACTCCTCACCAATAAATCATATGCAATTGGGCGGTCTCCAATGCCATATTTTAGTGAACTGACTTGTTTATTGCTTCGAGATCACACCAGCCAGGGTCTCCCGGTTTGTGGAAAGACGGACAGACGGACGGACAGTGATATATGATAAACTGAATCAGGCCAATTACTGTTTGATGTGTATATCAGATGCGGTGAAATAACGACCTTCTAGACATAATAATATTATGATCTACTGCCTAAGTGAAGATGTTTAGGCAGCAAAATAAATGTCTTTCTCGAGTTAAGTCTACGTAAAAAGCAATTACTGTTAAATAATTCTGTTTTTTGGGTATGATAATTTATTTTTCGGTCTAATTTTTTACACATAGAGATAACACGATATTAAACCGAGAAACCAATTCAGTTAAACAGTCTACAGAAGAACTTAAAATATGTTCTGTTTACGACGACTTGTAATACGACAAACAAATAATATAAGTTAGCACGGTATTTATCTCGAGTTAACTTTAATTTGCTGCGCAAGTGTTAGTAAAAAAAGCTTACGACCGCAATCAGAGATTATATATTTTTACTAGATGGCGCCCGCAACTCCGTTGCGCCAAAACTCATTTATCGCGCGGGAACCGTACATTTTTTCGGGATAAAAAGTATCCTATGTCCTTTCCCAGGACTCAAAGTATCTCCATGCCAAATTTCAGCAAAATCGGTTAAGCGGTTTGGGCGTGAAGAGGTAACAGACAGACAGACGGACAGACAGACAGACAGACAGACACACTTTCGCATTTATAATATTAGTATAGTATGGAAGTAAGGATGATTACTTTACTTTAAATTGATGTAAAATTAACAGAAAATCAATTACCTAAATGAAAATTAAGTAAATTAAGTTAATTGCCAAAATCTCTCTGAGTACCTACGGCCGTCAGCGACCTAGAGAACTGCAACGCGCCAGTTGGAATATTTTAAGCCGGTGTTTTTTTAACTATTTTGTAATTGCAAAGGTCAATAGAATTATAATTAGCCATCTGGCTCATGGCCACCGGACACGACAGTTCTCGGAAACCGCGGTTATATTCTGCAGTTACACTTATTATGAAACTGGACGTTAATTTTAACTTTTAGCATGAACTTGGTACTTTATAAAATTATAAGAAAAGATAGGAGATGCCTACTTATTTTAGTCATGCTGTGGATCAGCTGTAGCCTGTATTATAGACACGGCATGCGAAATCCACAATACACATTTTATAAGCCCGTATTTATTTATTTGATAATTTAAAACCCTCTAATATAAATTTTTTACAGTGCCAAAGGAAAGACGAAAAACGTTGCCATTTTATAGAATCTCGTATGTTTTTTCAAGTCAATAATTCTTTCAATGCACTTCTCGTAATTGATGCAAATGTACTATCCACGTTCCAACTAATACTAAATACTAAAAAAACTTTATTTTTAATTCGAGACAACCTTTTAACCTTGGCTCTTTAAAATTATGCACTAAGATCCACTCTGTTGCTAATCAAAAGTTAATAAAAATAAGCAATTAAATCAGCAGCGCCATAACTCAAAAATTAACTCGTTCACCACAATTTATGGATCAACGTCATCGTAAGAGCGATTTTCCTGGTGAAAAACGCGGACTTTCCCGAAAATCCCGGGAAGAGATCGTAAACGAGTGATTAATGTTTGCACGCCATTTTGGTTTATTCCACCTCGTAAATGATAATTACATAAAGTGTATTTTTATAGTCTGACAAAACGGTTATTGCTACAATATTTTTTTACTTACAGCCCTACATGAAGAAAGTTTTGCGGCTAGGACGCAGTGCTTTTAGGGTAAATGTAATCGTACCCCGGACTTTACCTTAAACAGGAAGACGAGAACCATGGAGTTTTAACTAGGTTTAGTTTAGACACAAACAATGAAACAGCGCTTGCAGCTCTTCTGATGCTGCGAGTGTCCATGGGCGACGGAAGTTGCTTTCCATCAGGTGACCCGTTTGCTCGTTTGCCCCCCTTATTTCATATTTAAAAAAAAGTCACACGTACCCCGGCCGATGTCCTTAATCTGCTGGGGCATTTTGCATAAACAACAGCTATTGTCAAAATTAAGCGATAATTAATTATAATTCAGCTTGATTTTTTTATGACATAATTCAGTTTTTTATGTTTGTCATGCATTTTAAGTGAGTGGTATTGAAAGTTCGAGATCGACAATTCTCTCTCACTTTCTCAAAGCCTTTTCTTCTTCTTTTGTTAGAGATAGATTTTGATTTTTTTTGAGAGGTTTCAGCTAAAGCTCATTATTATGTTTAAGAAATATAAGTTGTATCCGCAAAGGAGTTTGGGTAATATTGGCGTCATTTTCAAATCCCGCGGCCACTCACCAAACCGGCATATTATGAAAGAACATATCAAGGGGAGTAAACTTTATTATGGGGGACATATAGCTAAACTATATCGGAACCGAGATATAAGGCATTTTATGTTCGTATTTTCAACTAAACGCAAATTCAATTATAGCATGAATATTCAAGAAAATACAAAAAACGACACTATTTATTAGCTTTAAGCCTTCCTCGATAAATGGGCTGTCCAACACAAAAATAATTTTTCAAATCGAACAAGTAGTTCCTGAGATTAGCACTTTCAAACACTCAAAAACTTCAGCTTCATAAATAATATAATATTAGTATACAGGGTATAACAAAACTAAGTGATAGTACTTTAGGGTGTGTACTGTGCATGAGTCCCGTCATAGAGTTTACTGTAAAAGTTGTAGCGCTGAAAGAACTTTTTTTCTTTTTTGTATGTGGAAACTCTTTACGCCACGGGCCTTGTCCATTCAAATCACAAAAAAAATTGGTCTTTCAGCGCTGCTTCTTTCACAGTAAAATCTGTATAAGGAAAACATCCTCCTCCTCTTCATGTCGTGTTCCTCATGTCTGAGGGTCGTGACCTCCCCCTTCCATGACCTTCCTTCTAATGGTCTTACGCCAGCTGTTCCTATCCTCCGTCACTCGAAGAGCGTCGTAGACGGTGGACTCAAGTGTGGTGCGAATTTGATCGGACCAACGCATGGGACTGCGACCTCGTGGTCTTTTTCCCTCAATCTTGCCAGTTACCATGAGTTTTTCAAGATTGTCTCTTTTTTCTGGCTATGTGTCCGAAATATTCTAAAATGCGTTTAAGGCAGATAGTAGCGAGCCTTGTTTTTATGTTAAGTTGAGCCAGAATGGATGCGTTGGTTCTGAATGTAATCCATGGGATTCGGAGCATTTTTCTCCAGCACCACATATCGAAGGTATCAATACGTCGTTCTCGCACTTTTGTTAACGTCCTCTTAACAACTAGATGACCTCCTGATACGCCATCGTGTATTTCACGGAGAACATCCGGTACTCTCGTTCTTGGGACAACTATCTGAAGATGGAACTCTCTGCCGTTAGTCTTCTCCCATTTTCGGTAAAGTATTCCATTTTGAAGTATCAGACTGTCCCATTGCGCCCAGTACGCCTTAGTGACAGCGCCAGTGGGTGCCTCACCTCACTCCAGATTGGTTTTACGTCACCGCGTTTCTTCCATGTGATGATGTGCCGAAGGTCGTCATCTCTTTCTTGAGCCTCCCTTATAGCATCATTCTCCCATGGACCCAAGGAACTTGTTCTCGTTAACTTTAATGTTACTTCATTAGAGCGTTACTTCATTAAGCAGGAATGCTTAACACAGTGTTTGCAGTCTTCTGAACACGGCCTTCGTGAAAGTGCGTCGGCATTCCCATGCGCTTTTCCACTGCGGTGTTCCGTCTTGATGTCATACTCCTGGAGTTGTTCAATCCATCGAGCTACTTGACCTTCTAGGTTCTTGAATTGTAGTAACCACTTTAACGCTGCGTGATCAGTTCGCAGTAAAAACTGTCTGCCGATGAGATACTTGCTGAAATGTTGTAGCGTCTTTACGACAGCCAAGAGTTCTCTTCTTGTCACACAGTAGTTTCTCTCTGGCTTAGATAAAGATTTGCTGAAATATGCAATTACAACTTCTCTTTCACCCTGTTTTTGAGATAACACCCCTCCAATGGCCGTGTTGCTTGCATCCGTGTCGACTATAAACTGACCTTCAGGTTGTGGATACCCCAGGATTGGTGTTCCACACAGATGTTTCTTCAGTTTCTGAAAAGAATCTTCAGAAGTCTCGTCCCAAATAAACTGACGTTTATCTTCTGTCAGCCGATGTAATGGCTTGGCTATCTCCGAGAATCCCTTAACAAAACGACTGTAGTAGGAGCATAGGCCGAGAAATGCCCGCACTTCGGTTTTGTTCTTAGGGGTCGGCCAATTTTGAACTGCTTCCAGTTTCTCCGGGTCCGTCTGGATTCCATCACTGGAGATAACATGGCCGAGATAATTGACCTTACTCTTGAATAAACGACAGTTTTTCGAATTTAACTTTAACTTGGCCCCCTCTATTTTGGCGTAAACTCGTTCTAAGTTTCGCAAATGGTCCTCGAAGTCGCGGCCAACAATGATGACGTCGTCCAAGTAGACTAAGCAAGTCGCTCAAATGTGGCAGGTGCGTTGCACAATCCAAAGGGCATGACGTTAAACTGCCATAAACCTTTACCGGTGGAGAAAGCTGTCTTCTCCTTGTCTTTGGGATGAATTTCCACCTGCCAGTATCCAGATTTCAGGTCCAGGGTCGAGAACCATTTCATGCCACTCAAGGTATCCAGAGTGTCGTCGATTCGAGGTAATGGATAGCTGTCTTTTTTAGTGACATCATCGAGACGCCTGTAGTCCACACAAAATCTTGTGCTGCCATCTTTTTTCTTCACTAACACAACAGGTGAGCACCACGGACTTGCAGACGGTTCAATAATCTTATGCCTTCTCATGTCCTCCAAAAGGCCTTCAACTTCTTTTTCCTTTGCAATGGGTATCCGTCTTGCTCGTTGACGAATTGGGTTCTCGCTTCCGATCCGATCCGATCGGATCCGATATCCGGTCTATCCTGTGCTGAGCCATCGACGTTCTTCCGAGGTCACCTTCCTGACTAGAGAAGATATTCGCGTGACATTGTAAAAACTTCTTAGCCTTCATGCTCTGCGAATAAGTCAGATTACTCTTGCAGTCATCGAGTAGCTCAGTCACTATTCCATAGTTGCTGCTGTTTGCTGAGTCTGAGCCTGTGATCGAACTACACTTTCTCATCCAGACAACGTCACCTTTGTCCTGCAAAGGCCATCATGGACCATAACGCCAAGATGGCAATCAAGAACCGGGACCATACCACAATCAAAAAATTGGTCTCGGTGAAAGCTCCATGATGGCAAATAAACTGACAAACTACCGGACTGACAATGCGTATGCCAACGAGTATGCCCTCAAAACCATCAGAGGGCAGAGGACACCAGCCACCAACAGGTGGTTAGCACAAAATATTACAAGCCTCACCCAGCGAGCGGGACCGGCATGGACCAACACCCTTTAACATCCCAAAAACTCCACCCAGCTTTGGTGACCCCTCAACACCCGAGCCAATGCCAGAACACCGAAAGGCAAAGGGTGGACGCAAAATCGAGAGGGAAGTGGGAAATGCCGTACCCACCCACTGGGCTCCAACTAAGGTCCAAATATAAACAATCAAGAAGATGACATCACCCCGGAAGATCAAAACTTCGAAGACAGCCCAGTCAAGAAGATGACTTCCGAAGAGATGACAACAGCCATCAACCAGATGGCCAACATTATAAAAAACCCTCAACAACATCTGAGGGTACGACACTAGAGCCCCTTCAGGGCAAACTACTGAATGTTTGACGCGTATGTATGTTACTTGAAATTACAATGAAAAGAAAATTAACAAAATATTAACTATAACAAGAACACGGGCCACCTAGGCCTGTGGACAGTGAAAAAAAAAAAAAAAAAAAAAAAAAAAAAAAAAAAAAAAAAAAAAAAAACGTCACCTTTGTTCAAGCAGATCTCGTGATCACCCAGATTCAAAACCCTGACCACAGCGTTACTGCTTCCACTAACAAGGGAATCAACAAGCATCTGTTTGACTTCTTCTTTCCAGCTGGCGGTAGTTTTACGAGCACTCTAGCTTCCGCTCGTCCAGGTAACAATATATTTTCTTTCGGCGAGTACCTAAGTCTAAGCATTCAAACTTAAATAACGGTAAACCGATGCATTTTATGACATGTACTTCCTCAAAACTTTTTAAAGTGCTTAAAATACCTTTCCAATAAGTATTGTAAAAAGTTAAAAGCATCAAAATTGAACAAGTTATGATAAAAATAAGATGACACTTTCAAATTTTTTTGGAAAATTCGAAAAATAAAACGTTGACCATTTCTACAATAATTAAAATTTATAGTTATCCCCAAAGGCTTTTCTTTATTTTAGCATAAGTAATGACCTCAAAAATTTTTCTTGGTTTAGAATGCTTAGTTTTGAAAAACAGAATGATTTAGTAAAATCGAAATTATTCAAATTTTCGTAAATATCATTTTGTTTTGAACATAACTTCAAAAATATTGAACCTTCGTAAAAATTATAAAGAACGAAATTGGTGTCCACTTTTTAACAAATCTTTTGATTTTCTTTTGTTTTTTATAGGATGAAAAACAACGAAAATAGAGACGTTTAAAGCCTAACTTTTACTGCAAGAACCATGAAATCGGAACCTTTTGACCCTAATTTTTTTAAAAGCCAAAGGCTTGAAAACGTATTGTTCAAGTTGATCTTAAAGCTCTTTAAATTACCTTTAAAATGGTTTATAAATGAACACGATAACTTAAAAATTAACAGAGCTATTGTGATAAAACAAACATATTTTTTTCGAAAACAATTTTGAAGCAGAGATTTGGGATGCAAATATTGTAGGAAAACCTGTCAATAGGTACATCTATACTAATATTATAAATGCTAAAGTGTTTTTGTCTATCTGTTACCTCTTAACACCCAAACGGTTCAACCGATTTTTCTGAAATTTAGTATGAAAATACTTTGAGTCTTTTGAATGGATATGGACATAGGATACTTTTTATCCCGAAAAATGTACGGTTCCAGCGTAATTGCAGGCGTCATATAGTCCTTACTAAATAGACGTTAATCTTTTCAAGTCTTTCAATATTCAGAAAGTAACCAAAACGGTAAAAGTCGACTCGATAAGAGAGGGGCTTTTTATAATGATGTGCGTCTATTAAATATTTCAGCCTTTGCGTAAATTTTTTGCACAGAGGGTATTTTGAAATCGTTGTTTGAATATTTTGGACTAAATAATATCAATGTTTGAAATATATTAATAAAATTATCTTAACTATGAAAAAATATTCGAACTCATTAAAGCTGATAAAAAACTTCAAATAAAAACTTAAAGCTTATTTTTAGACATTGGGTGAAAAAATTTCGTAAAAAAACGAAATTAAAAATTAATACTAACTAAATAAACTGAAAAAATTGGGTTCAAAAACATAAATCTATTAAGTTTTTGAACCCAATTTTTACCGTGATTCCGTAATAAAAACAAAAGAAAATCAAAAGATTTGTTAAAAAGTGGACACCAATTTCGTACTTTATAATTTTTACGAAGGTTCAATATTTTTGAAGTTATGTTCAAAACAAAATGATATTTACGAAAATTTGAATAATTTCGATTTTACCAAGAAAAATTTTTGAGGTCATTACTTATGCTAAAATAAAGAAAAGCCTTTGGGGATAACTATAAATTTTAATTATTGTAGAAATGGTCAACGTTTTATTTTTCGAATTTTCCAAAAAAATTTGAAAGTGTCATCTTATTTTTATCATAACTTGTTCAATTTTGATGATTTTAACTTTTTACAATACTTATTGGAAAGGTATTTTAAGCACTTTAAAAAGTTTTGAGGAAGTACATGTCATAAAATGCATCGGTTTACCGTTATTTAAGTTTGAATGCTTAGACTTAGGTACTCGCCGAAAGAAAATATATTGTTACCTGGACGAGCGGAAGCTAGAGTGCTCGTAAAACTACCGCCAGCTGGAAAGAAGAAGTCAAACAGATGCTTGTTGATTCCCTTGTTAGTGGAAGCAGTAACGCTGTGGTCAGGGTTTTGAATCTGGGTGATCACGAGATCTGCTTGAACAAAGGTGACGTTGTCTGGATGAGAAAGTGTAGTTCGATCACAGGCTCAGACTCAGCAAACAGCAGCAACTATGGAATAGTGACTGAGCTACTCGATGACTGCAAGAGTAATCTGACTTATTCGCAGAGCATGAAAGCTAAGAAGTTTTTACAATGTCACGCGAATATCTTCTCCAGTCAGGAAGGTGACCTCGGAAGAACGTCGATGGCTCAGCACAGGATAGATCGGATATCGGATCCGATCGGATCGGATCGGAAGCGAGAACCTTCGTCAACGAGCAAGACGGATACCCATTGCAAAGGAAAAAGAAGTTGAAGGCCTTTTGGAGGACATGAGAAGGCATAAGATTATTGAACCGTCTGCAAGTCCGTGGTGCTCACCTGTTGTGTTAGTGAAGAAAAAAGATGGCAGCACAAGATTTTGTGTGGACTACAGGCGTCTCAATGATGTCACTAAAAAAGACAGCTATCCATTACCTCGAATCGACGACACTCTGGATACCTTGAGTGGCATGAAATGGTTCTCGACCCTGGACCTGAAATCTGGATACTGGCAGGTGGAAATTCATACCAAAGACAAGGAGAAGACAGCTTTCTCCACCGGTAAAGGTTTATATATATATATATATCGACAGTCAAAACATCGGATCCATGATCAAAGAATATGTTACTTAGCGCATTGTTTTCTTTAAAAATATATTCCTTCAAATAGATACAAGGCGGAAACTATACATTTATAAATATAACAATGTTTGTTTGTTTATGAAATATGTGTTAGAATCACTTTTGCTGTTACAATATTATCTAATATGTTTATTTTTAATTCTTCTACAGATCTAAAAGGTTAAAAAACTGTTCAGGCTTATAAAAATGTTTAAAAAGCTAAGACAAAAGTAGCCTCTATCCTTTCTGTGGTCCATTATATCAACGTACCCATCATAATTATATAGTCTGTTATTTTATGTAATAGTCTGGTAATTTTCCGAGCATATTCAATAAAAACAAACAAAAATTAATTACGCCTAATAACATTATCTAGTAAAGGTGTATGTTCATCTGCAATGAGCTACATTTAGACTTTAAATAGTCCTTTTACATTTCAAATTGTAAAAAATCTACACGTAGCGCTATCTACATGAATCTCGACGAAGTTATATCAGCTTTGAAAGCGCCATCTCTATGTCTTGTAACAAAACTTTCCAATAAAAATCGGCTTGGAGGACACGGTTTGGTTTGAATCTTGAATTAGAATTTACGATGTTTCTGTTACGCCATCTCTGCGTATAAAAAGAAAACTTTCCAACATTATTTGGGTTTGAATCGCAGTCGACAGCGTTATAGTTAACGAAGTAGCGCGGTTTTTCTATACTAGATGGCGCTTTAACGAATACACACAAGCTGACCGGTTCTATTTTGAGAAACAACTAAAAATAATTGCGGGAGATAGTAATTTGGCAATCAGAACATGGCGAAGATAATTTGAGATTATAAATGGCGCGTATGACTAACAAGAGTGTTACGTCTGTGAACAACTAGATATTGACACGTTGTTTTTGTACCATCGAGGAAATTGATTCCTATGCAATTGATAGACCAACGTTATTTGGTCGAATATGTCAATTCAATGTTAATTATTGTCATCTGTCGGCTGGGTTTGACGTAACGCAACCAAACTACTTAGGTCCCCGATCTGCATAGGAATCAACATCTTTGATAGTACAATACTAAGAATATGAAGCTGCCACTGCTATCGAACGTACTTAGTGTTTACAAAATGCCAAAATAATTTGATGATAGAATGCACGCCGCGCCGTGGTACACATGATTCAAACCAGTATACCGTAATTAATATGAATACTGAATTTCCGTATGGCCCAAATCCGATACACGCGCAGCTTAATATATTATTGTTATGTAAATATTTCATCCATGTTAGTATTTACCGGACAAATTATTATTTTATCATAATTATACTAAAATCTACTTGCACCATAATGGATTATTTCGCTAATCGTTTGTCAAAATATCATGTCTTTTCCATTTTAAGTATATAAAAAAAATATAAGTATAGAAATGATATAGATACTTACTAGATAGTGGATTAAATAGAGTATTATGCATACTGCGTAACCATGAAACCGTTGCCCTACATCACGTACATTCGGTGCGGATATAAAACCAATTCCAGAGTAAATACGTGACGTCACATGCAGTTTCTGCAATACTATTTTGGCCCAAATCCCATATAAGAGCGGTTTTACGTTAATCAAATCTGATGGTTTCTGTTACGTACTGGGCACCAGTACACTGTACTCTACTATGTACCTTCGTATTAATAATAACTAGCGACCCGCCCCGGCGTATCACGGATATAAAATATATAGCCACTGAAAAAATGATTGAAATCGATAGCCAATCATTCACGTGGTCTACTTCTTATCTGTGCCAAATAACATAAAAATTGTTTGCGAAATAAGCCCTTTCAAATAATTTCCCTAGTTTTTTCCACATTCTCCTATATATATAGTTTTCAGTATATAGTTTTCCTCAATAAATGGGCTATCTAACACTGAAAGAATTTTTCAAATCGGACCAGTAGTTCCTGAGATTAGCGCGCTGCGCGTTCAAGCTAACCCTTTCAAATAATTTTCCCCTTTTTTCCACATTTTCCTCTATTTCGTTCCTATTAGTCCTAGCGTGATAAAATATAGCCCATAGTCTTTCTCGATAAATGGGCTATCTAACACTGAAAGAATCATCAAAATCCGTTGCGTAGTTTTAAAGATTAAAAAGAACAAAGGGACATGAGGGAAAAAGCGACTTTGTTTTATAATATGTATAGATATAGATATAGACATGCATCGAGTAGCTGTATGTAAACGTTTCTAAATGTGACGTCTGCTACTATATCAATGCAAATGCCCCACGAGCCATGGATAATGACGTCCATCATGAATCATCATCATCATAATCATCATTCGAAGCTGTCTGTAGCATCAATGTCTATCATGAAAAAACAAGGGCTGTACAAGTTCATAATCTTGTATTGGTTCATCATGAGGCTATTATACGTGAAAAGACCGCAAAAGCGCACTAACTTGAAATATTACTAGCATGTAACAAAATTAATACTAAACTAGACCTTGGAGGTCACATTAAAGACGTGATAATAAATCGAAATAATATAAACTGTGAACGCAGTTATTGAAAATCTAAAAATGTCGCGGTACAGTCTACTACATAATTTCATATCACATCAACCGGTCGCATTTCGTAGGTGTTACATTTAGTTATATTTTTCCTATTCACGATATGTATTTTTTTGCTGATGTAATCGCTAGAAGCTATTATGATAATTGAAGACGTGAGTGCCGATGACTGTTGTCGACACCAGTCGGCGGCAGTAAACTGCAGAGCCCGATTGCTCCAGCCGTCAAAAAACGACGGCTCTTATGTTGCGCATGGCGGAGTACCATAGAGAATTTTAATCAGTCAGTACGGTATTTGGACAAAAATAAATCTGACAATATACACCTAAGTGTTCAATATTATTATCAGCTTTACAATTTTACGGTTTGCGGGCGGAGCGGTTGCGAGACGCCCATATATCTAGCGAGCGCCGCGAATCCGTCAAATACCACAGGGTAACCTCTGCGCCCGCAAACCGCCATAGAGCGATAAGGCCAAAAGCTCTATAATACAATAGAAACTCACCTCCATGTTGTAGATGAGGGTGTACGCCCTCGCGCGTCGCTCGCTGAGCCGCCGCCGCCCCCGCAGCAGCGCCGGCACCGCCACGCGCGACAGCCACTCCCCGAACTCTGTTCACATCAACCACCATTAACCACACAACCACGATTTCCTTACAACCCCCACGTTTGTGGTGAACAAGCAAGGGCATGGGCTATTTGCATACTGCGTGAAAGCGATGGAGCAAGATGCATTGCATTGATTGAAGGATAAGGAGGTATGTAATGCGATTAGAAAGAGCGGGGGTGATTTTATAAAAGGTACGATGGCACTTAGTGAGGAAAATGGGAGAGTTTGAGTAATCTTCACAACAGTACATCGGTCAAACAATTAAGTTACATTTCAAAGGATTTAAAAAGTGTCTTTAAGATTTCAAAAAAGTTTTGACTGATAAATTTAGCGCTACAGGGAGAGAGGGTTCAAAAAATGTAGTAATACTTGAAAACTCCCTAACGCAGTAGATCTGTTAGCAGCTATTTGCTGATCGCATCATCGCACGTCAGTGTGCAAACAGCCTCAAAGCATTGGTAAGCGTGAGCAAAATGGAGATTAGGATATTCAAAATAAGCGTGGGACCACATTATGGATATTGTAGGTTGCAATGTTATGAGTGTAGAGTTTTGCAGTGTGTTAAAATTTGCTATCTACATATTTTCTACAAAGCATATTTTCTCCAAAGCATATTATCTACATTTCTACAATTATTATTCTATGACTCTAAAAGCGCTACAATCAAAATGAACACATTTGATTCATATTTTATACCTACGTTACTTTGTGAAAATTGTTCTGTTAAGAGCCCGGGCTACCCTCGAAATTCTCATACATACGTAATACCAAAATCATTTTGTCATACGAAAACATTTAACATGTTTGAGTTATTTTTCTGCTTAAAATAGTAATTACCTACGTTCCTCAACAAAAATTAACTTCAAAATATTTAAACACTGAAAAAATTTTTTTGTGTATAATTTTTTTTAATAAATTTACTACTAAATATTTAAACACTAAAAAATAGAGTAAAACACTAAAAAATATACAAATAAATAGTAAATTTACTACAAAATATTTAAATACTAAAAATATTTTTTAGAATTGAAATATTTTGTAGTAAATTTAATATTTATTTTTATATTTTTTAGTGTTTCACTCTATTTTTTAGTGTTTAAATATTTAGTAGTAAATTTAGTAAAAAAAAATTATACACAAAAAAATTTTTTTAGTGTTTAAATATTTTGAAGTTAATTTTTGTTCAGGAACCTAGGTAATTACTATTTTAAGCTGAAAAATAACTCAAACATGTTAAATATTTTCGTATGACAAAATGATTTTGGTATTACGTATGTATGAGAATTTCGAGGGTAGCCCGGCCCCTTAAGTGCTCACGGAAAAGTAAAAAATTGTAACTACACTTTCTACATAAAACAACATTTACAACATCAATACTAAATGAACAATGATTAATTGTGGTATAATATTTACATCGATGATAGTCTTTGCATAAAAATTTAGAGTTTGTTACGAACATGAGAATGAGAGCGTAAAAAGTGCTACAAGTTTATTTATTATTGTTGGGCTTAAATAAATAATGATAAACCTTCGTAAAAGATGGCAAGACATTAACGGTCTTACCACAAAAAAAAAAAAAAAAACACCTGTTGAACAGTTGGTTTGTGACCATTTTGTACTGAATTTTTCTCTAATCAACTGTTCAACGGGTGTTTAAATTTTTTGTGGTAAGACCATAAGCATTACGGTAGAGTCCGGATGCCGGAAAAAGATAAATTTTATGAAAGGACTAACGTTACTTAATACTTATCTCTTTCAGTCGCGCACGAATTTAGCGCTATCTCGTTAGCACAGTCGGCGTAAAGACCGACGCGACCTAGCAATATACTCGTTTGAGTCAAAGACTTCTATTTAAACTAAGGTTTTAATAGAAGTTTAAATAGAAGATTTTGATTTTATTAGAAGTCTTTGATTTAAATGTCTTTGGTTTAAGTGCGCGAATGAAAGAGGCAAGTAGCAGCAGGCCTTGTTCAAAATTTTAATTTATCCGGCGACTGGTCTATAGTCTTTCATGAAAAATATCAATTCAGCAAAAAGATTTACGCGAATTCACAACAAATCAACAAAAAATTAACATAAGGCTAGGAAAAAAATACAAAATGTGACATGTTTTAATGATATAATCATTGTTCATTTAGTTTTTATTCACAAACCAACTGACCTATGGCTTCTGAAGTCATGATCGTGTCTCGAGTCATTTTGTCCGGAGTTTTCGGTGTTGAGTGTACTTTTATTTATATTCACTGTGTCAAAGAGATTTCTCACTGCGAGTGCTATATTTATTTCATGTGACGTATTATATACACTTATTTTTGTTATTGAATATTATTTGTTAATATATAAGTATTTTAACGATTATTATTATCGAACTGCAAAGATATGCACAATGCATATTATATTTGTAAAAAGATGAAGATATAAGGGGTGTATTTTTGTGATTGTGTTTGTACTGTATTTTCCCAGAAAAAGGTAATTTTTTCAAAATATATTTTGTTCCATTACAATTTTTTGTGTGTGCTTTCTGTAATTTTTGTATAGTTTCTATTAAGGCGACGCCTTGATAATTTGGCCATAGCGATGCCGATTTTTCTCAGCAATGACTAAAGCTAAGAAACTAAAGTTCATTGTCAGTATTCATCATGTCTTTGTCTTTGAATTGCCCATAGCATAACACGATTGGACAACTTTTATAACACAGAATTATCAATCGAAAAGACCTCTGTAAAAGAAGGGATTCCTATTTTTCCAACAGAGGAGAGTGATTTAAGGTTCCAAAATTTGTACATAAATTGGTTGAAGCATACACTTTAATATGTGCATAGCTTATATGAAATGTATTTATGGTTTTTTAATTACGCGACAAAAACCATTTTATCGCTTACGCCCTTTCCATTTTTTGCTGTTCCATTGCTTGTTTTCTATAAGAGGCCGGCCCGGCCTCTCATAGAAAACAAGCAATCTAAAACATATCCAACACGGTTTCTTACTTTAACGCGGCGTCATCTTAAATGATTTTCCTATTTTATAAAACGCAAATTATTGATTTCAACTATTGTATCATGCAGCATAGATCAGAAAATATCTACTACGTAGCTAGGGTAGATTATGTTTAGATTATTTTAGTCACAGGTAATATAAATAAACATAACTTAGTTAATATGAATGGGACTGAAATAGCTGATATATTGCGCTTATTAGTTATGTCCGAAGGTGGACGCCAGAATATGCACGTGTGCTCATCACTCATCTTACTCATGTTTTGATTGACAAAATATGGTATTTCCAAAATTCCTTGTTTCTTGGCGATATAAATTCTAATATTTAAATTGTAGGTCTAAATAACTCGACAATAATTAAATATACCAAGTCAACTATGGTGCATTTTATAACGTAGTAAATAGCACTTAGTTATCAACTACCAGTTAGAAAATGAGTGAATACACCTACACAAATTACCTATCTAATACAATTAATACAAATGGAAAATCTTAAAAACGAAAACTTAGCTTCTTCGGTCTTAAAGCATAGAGACAAACTCTGAAACCCCTCAGAAGGCTAATGAGACACAAAATTTCTATGATGTTTCGTACCATTTGATACGTCTCATTATTTTAATTATTATTTATAATGCTGTAAAACAGAAATGGATTTAAGTACAAATTAAATTTATTATTTGCTAAAATCCTTATATTGTTCAAAGTATTTAATATGCTTTTGTGTTTCAGTTAAAGTTTCAGCTTGCTACTTAAAGTTTACCAGAAGATGAGTTTCTAGTCTCTACAGCTGCAGATAAGCCCTTAGTGTACATAATAACTATTATTTAGTGCATTATGACAACATTCATATATCGTAAAGTCGAGGTCGCTTCAAATATCTGTATTCTGTTAATAGCTCGGTCTGACACACGCCAAAATACCTCACGGTTTGTGCATCCCGTTTAAAATACTACATCATTGACTGGCGGAGGTCAAGTATACTCTATGACAGTGTTTGCCAACCTTTTTCTATCACGGACCCTTAGAAAAACAAGCACAGTTTTCACGGACCCCCATAATAAAATAAACAGAAAAAAATCGAATTCGCCTTGCTAAGTAAGCGTAGTGATTACGAGACATTAGCATTTACTTATGTATATTTCAGAGATGATACTGCGGACCCCCATACAATATATACATATACTCGCGGACCCCTGGGGGTCCGCGGACCACATGTTGGGAAACACTGCTGTATGATAACATTAATTGGTAATGTACATAGAGTAATATTTTAAAGAGATAAGTACATAATATTTTGTTGCGCAATGTATGTTTACATTTAACAATCTGTAGAGCAATATCTGAAATGCCACATAGAGCAATTCTATCATATACATAACTAGCGGTCGCCCGCGGCTCCGCCCGCGTGGATGTCGGTTACCGCTGCAAAAAGCCTACCCAGGAAAGACACGGTCTGCAAAATGATTTCCAGGTCAATTCACAGAAACATCGACGACGCAGTCATTATCCGCAGGCTGCACAGATTGTCTTTCTGTGGATGTTAAAGTTGTTAATGAGGAGAATATTTAAATGTAATTTATACCTAATTAGTTTTCACTTCTGCCGGTAGTCCCGGAGTGCAAGCCGCTGCTTTAAGATAGATAACTAAAGCGATTATTGTAGAGCTTCTCTATAAACAACATTTGACGTTAAGTAATTTTCAGGTAACAAAATATACTGATGGTTGGGAGCCCCGACTCGTGATAGGGCAATGTAAAGTTGCCAATGCGTAAAATATTCTTTTCGTAAATCTATTCCTACTAATTTGAATGTTTGGCCCTGGGATTTATTTATCGTTAGTGCAAAATAAATTTTTACTTATAGGCAAATCAGTAGGGATTATTGGTATTCTTGGTGTATTATATGAGCTAATTCACCAGCTAGGCAGGGCCGCGGTCACCTTCGCTACTGCGCACCCCCGCCTTGGTAGCGACCACTTCGAAACGGGCGTGAATCGCAATTTTTAATTTCGCCATAACTTCTAAATCAAACGTTCAATTTTAATCATTCAAAGACCAAATATTATCTACACAAACTGTACTTAGTGATGAAATAAATTATTTTGATAAGGATTATCAGCATGAGTAAAATAAATGCGTTTAAATCTAGTCCAAAAAAAAAAACAAGATTTTTAAATAAAAAAAATGGTTGTTGTGCCTCACTTGATATAGATTACATAGATAGGATAGGTATAATGTGTCGCGGACATTTTTGTAGATATTTATAAGATCTACATTTACTTGGAACATTGTATGGTTCTATCTTTTATAGTTTAGGCAGCGTACGCAAAATAAGTAACTTTTTTGGTTGATTTTTTTCACCTTGTCTCAGAAAAACCAAAATATCTTACGGAACCCTATATTTTCCAAAATAAAAAGTAGCCTATGTTACTCGTAAATAATTTAGTTTCGAATGGTGGAAGAATTTTTAAAATCGGTCCAGTAGTTTTTGAGCCTATTCGTTACAATTAAACAAACAAACAAACAAAGTTTACGCTACATATTTTGCAGGACTACATACAGGACAACATTAATTACATATAGCCAGCTACAGAGACCTCAAAACAACAAAATGAGTAGAGCAATTATCAGACATCACTAAAGAAAACAAATATTGGGCTATATTTTAAAGTATTTTAAGTTTTATAATCTAGTAGTTGACTACATGGGGTAAGGGTAACGTGACCATTTTTTTGTCGGAGCATGACATCTACGGAACCCTTCAATAAATTTTATTTTCATTTTATTATTAATTATGAAAGTAGTAGCTAGGTAAATATTAAATAACTAAATACAATTGAGTTTTTTGTGAATGTCTAGTGCCTATATGTATACCTAAGCAAAATATGGCAGAAAAACCACATTTGTTGAATGGGAGTGCGTTACTTCCAGGCATTACACAGGCATTTTAAACATAACAATACTTTTAAATTATCGTTTGGTCTGTTTGCAAAAGCGGGACAATTTCGGCCTCGCGGGGGACAGCGGGACAGACTGCCTGAAAGCGGGACGGATGGTCACGTTAGGTAAGGGACAAGATCTAGTTTTACTGTATGTCTGTTCATAACAGTAATCTACTAATTAGAAAGTACCCACAAATAGTGACGCGGCCGAGTGTGAACACTGCGCGAATGACATCCTGTCACACACCAATCATCACTAGAATCAGACATTAGTTAAGAATGCCCGGAATTTTATATCCCAAAAAAATATATTTTCATGTGTAAAATGAAGCGGATTCTCGCACTGTCAAACTGTTTTATTTCATGTAGAGATCAACTACGATAACATGGCGCGCCCCTCCAAAATTCAAAACGTTTGAAGTGCGTTGTCAAAACGTTTGAAGTGCAGTGTCTTGCGCGGGAGGCTAGTTATGATTAGTTGACCAACAAATCTTGGTAATGAGTGACATTAAGTGAAATATTACGTGTACTGTGATTGGTTGAATACTTACTACATATACAAACTCTTTCATAAGGATGTGACTACACACATTGAAACAGTCATTTGGAGGGGCGCGCCATGTTAACGTAGATGATCTCTACGACAGCCTAGTCTAAATACATTGTAGATGTTTGATATAAAACGTATTGCATAGATCATATAAAATTATTATTAGATCAGAGTTTCGCAACATTTTTTAGGCAATAGATTATAAAAACAGTCTGCCTGGTCTCTAACGGAAGAGACTTTAAAAACACATGTTTACAATAATAATTGTTGATCTAATCTTTAAAGGAGATTTAGAAATAAATAGTAATGTAGCTTTGGAGGAGCCACTGGATCCAGCAGAAATGTTGCCCTGAGATCACCAATGTTGCCAGAAATTGGGAACTCCTGATATAAATATTTCAACTGTCCTGAAGCATGGAATGCTTTTTATTTAGAAAATTAATTATTTGAAATGTTCTTAATCTCCGTTGTCATGTAGAACGCGAAGTTATGCTCAACCCAATTTTTTATCGTCGTACAAATAATCCTGAATATTTCGGTCAAGGCGAACATCAAATGCTTCGTAATTAGAAAATATGTGAATCAAACCAATAGATATTTCTAGAATGCTTTCAGAAAAACCACGGTTCACGGTAATTGCTTAAGAGGAATAATCTCTCTCTCACTCTCTACAACTCTTGATAACAATAAATCCAAAAATAAACTTTTTGCAATTAGATACTTAGAACTTACTGTATTTTTTAAACGACTGCAAAAGAAGACTATGGTCTATGTACGACAACGCAATATGCGCCATATCGATATTGGCCGGTGATAAGCCAAAATAAGCGGTTACAAACATGTAAAGTCATATTTTTCCATGATTGCTCATGATTGACTTCAAAGATCAAAAATACGTATCGAAATGGTGGCAAAAATGTTAAGTTACTATAAAAATGTTAACTTTAATACATTATGGCTAGGCCATTTATGATTATCCTATCTAGTGATGTTTATTAATTAGTTTAATTTCTCCCACATTGTTAGTTTTGGCTTGCCTCACAGTACCGAAGCCAAGCGACGACATATTGATAGCCGATGAAAGATCGGATTAATTAAAGAAACGCACTTGCACGACACACTCCAATTAAAATGCAATCATTAACATTATATTAGGCGTGTTTAGCTGAAGGTTTTTTACAAGATTTAGATTAAAATCAATGATTTATAATATTCAAATAAAAATTAAATACTTTACAATTGTTATAAAACACAATAATAATCGAATTTTTAAAGAAGATTCTTATATCGAATAATATTTATAAGATAACTTAATAAGCGAGCTGCAAGTCCTTACAAAAATTGGCTGCGATTAAGCAAATGATAATAATGGCATAATTAGTAAAAGTATTAATTATGTCATGTTGAGTAAATAAATTATTTTACGAAAAACCTTGCGTTAATGATTTACTACTAGGCTTCCGAGTTCCGAAAACTTTGCTGCATATTTGTTGTTAATACTCGATTTCCATAATATTATGTAGCTAAAACATTAACAACATAATCCGCTAACAAACATCCAAACATTTAAACGCAGATACATCTGAATGGTCCGAAAATAGCCGCGGCCAATATCCGTTTTGTGTATGTTAACCGCGGTAAATTAAACATGCGATACGTGGTTTGTCTAGCAGATTATTTACTCACTGAAATACGTGTAGAATTGATATTTAAAGAAAACTCTGTTGACTGTTACCACAGATCTGTAGTGTCTAAACACACTAGGCTGAATTACGCCGACGTAAATTCCGCCGCGCTTACGCCGCGTATCAAACGCATACAAAATACGGACGGAACGCGACAGACGACACACTATGCCGAAATTCCGTCGCGAGCCGAATTTCCGTCGAGCCAAGTCGAGCGTAAAGTTCGGCAGCGATTCGGCGGTAATATTTTATATAGTAACACACTATATGCGACGGAATTATCAAAACCGAACATAGCAAATCCAACCAGCATAGCAAATTCAAACTGCACTTGAACTGCAATTTGCGGTTGGATTGCAGTTGAAATGCGGTCTGTATCACATCTGAGAATTTTAAATACTCACTTACGCGCGCGTTCCACAACGGAAATTACGCCGCGTTTCGGCTCTTCGCGTAATTTATAGTGTGTCGCATCAGACGTAAGCGGCTGAACGTAATTTCGGCCAAGTAAATTACGCCAGCGTAATTCAGCCTAGTGTGTTTAGACCCTTACATGAAGTATCACACAAGTTCTGTAAACTTGCTAATGGTAAAAATGTGATGACGTCTTAACGATGACTCTGTTGCACTAAAATTCGTTTATCGCGCTAGAATCAGTGATTTGTCTGTTTGTCTGGGATAAAAAGTATGTCCTTTCCCGGGAGTAACCTATAACATCTCTAGAAAAAAGCTGTATGGTAAATATTTTGATTTAGCTACGACCCTTTTTGCCATAAACTAGCGGTTCTCAAACTATTTTGGCGTATAGCTCGTAGAGCCCCTACAAGGCTTCGCAGAGCCCTAGGGCTCCGCGGAGCACACTTTGAGACTGCCATAAACACCTAAATAACCAAATAACCACATGCTTATTTTGCATCAATACAGTAATTTCACCTGTGCAGTGCACATAATGTTAATCAGATAATGGCGCCCCGGTGCCAACATTCCTTGTGTTTGGCAGTGCAACATGTACGAGGGATTTTACCAAGCGATTACATGACATGCTTTCATGAAAGTACGAAAGTTTGTCAACAGATGCTTCTTAAACCTTTAATCTTTGTCAACAGATGTGCACATATGAAAATTTTCGGATAGGGCCGCGGAAGTAGGTATAGATTTTTTTCAATCTGTGGGTTCCGACCCCGCAAGGGTTACACACAAACCTTTGTTGCGGGTCGCCAAACGTCAAAAGAACTTTTTAAGTAGAAGAATAACAAAAGGATGTGATTTTCATAAACCTACATGGGTGATTAAAAAGCCAGAGGGTAGGGGGTCGCGAAATATATTTTCTTCATACCAGAGGCGCCCATTATAAAAAAAATTTGGAAAACACTGGCATACAATATAGAGCATTTTCTTTAGCGCATGGATTTTGAGAATGTTTACTAGAAGGAATAATAATAATAATAATAATAATAATAATAATTCTTTATTGACTTATCAGTACAACAATCCTATGAAGACTCTGACACCCAAACTAGGCTAATGCCCGTATTTCAGGAGCCAGAGGAATAAAGAGAGAACTGTAAACACTGTTGAAATAGATAATGTTATACAAAGCCTTCAAAGATGTGCATTATTATGTAGGTTTTTACTTCTGGACCATGAATCGAGTTCAAGTTAAAAGACACTGTACAAATTACTAGGCGAGTTACAAAACTTTGTATAAAATGTTATCCCCAGGCTCAAAACTGGATCATAGAATTTTTGCTGATGATGAAATCTCTGCACCACGTGACCTTCAAACGAGCTTTACTAATAGAATAACACTCTTTTCATTTGCAAATGTCAAAGCACCAAATCCGCGTTCCGCGCATGTCATAAAGTGTAATTTCGACTCTACACCATTAAGTTACGGTTGGATTTCCATCGACGGCTCGGCACATTTTTCGTGAGTTTAAGTGGTGATAGAAGTTTTAATCGTTTCTCCGTATAGTTAGGTTCATTATCGATTGGAGCCGTAGAAAGTGCTGCTAAATATACCGCAGACGTTGGCACATCTGCAGATTGATTACTGATTAATCTCGGTTCTAACTCACGATATAAACTGAACTATATCACTACTATCCCTAGTCATAATATTATAAGCCCTGAAAGACTGCCCTTTCTTTGTTTTCGTCATATTTTTATTAAATCTTAACGGTTTACCACAAAATATTAAACATCTGTTGAATTATTGAATAGTTGTTTTGCGACCATGATCAATGGTTCAACAGGTGTTTAAATCTTTTGTAGTATGACCGTACATGTTTACTTCAGGGTTGAAAACTCGCGTTTTTCAAAGTTAAAAGTTTGTATCCTAATGGTCAGACCCCTTATAGGAGGTCGTTATTGAATTCTTTCCAAAAAGATCCCTTCGTCAAAATGAGTTCACATGAACAAGGCATACCTAGCAAAAGTACCTTATCGATTTAATAGTATTTCCTCACTTTACTAATAAATTTTAGATTCATATAATTTTCTTTCTTTTAGAAGATAATATAACATCCGTAGTCAGTCAGGTTTAAAATAATACGTTGTAAACATATTATTTTAAACCCTTTTCCCTTCCCTTGAGGCAATCCTTTTCAGCACAGAAAAGCACACACAAAAAATACGTTTAAGTTTAAAAATCTACTATTACTTTTCAAATTTTTCAATAACCTGAACCAAACATTACTCATTAAATATTAAGGTGTTTTGTTTTAATGTTTTGTTTGCATTTGTATTGGTTATATTTTGTGTTTATCTTACAAACTTTTACACTGTAAGTACATATAATTATAATGTTCACACAAGATACTCGTAGTGCTGAAATGATCGAGTGCTGAATGACATTGATAGGTCCAATGACGTTAAGGGTCCAATGACGACACTGGGGGGTCAAATGACCGGAGAGGTACACTGATAGGAACCGAGTTGGGGGTCCGTTCATTACCGGTAGGCGACGCACAACACTGGGGGGTCCAACACTACACTTTGAGAACCTGTGACCGATGGGGGTCCGACCGATATCGCGGGGTTAGGGGTTCGATCCCGGTTGCGACACGGGTGTATTTCTGTCGCGAGCGTGCGGCGCCCGGCACTACGACGCTGTGACTGCGTGACTTATATTTACCGTGCATGCTTCGGCACGATTCTACAGTCTCATGGAAAACTAGCGTAATAAATACAATACAATTGCAAGGCGTTCTATCAGAAACAAATACAATTGCAACGCATTCTATCCGAGTCTATTTTAGTCAGAGAAAGACAAAAATCAGTCTTAATCTCCTCGCAAAACTCTTCTGCATCTATGAACGAAATGAGAATATATCTCATGATATTTTTGTAATGATAATGGCAATGATTTAATAAGTAACTATTAGATGACATAATCAAACTACATTAACTATTAAACAACCACTTTATTAGCAAAACTACACAATTAAAACATAAATCAGTAAAGCTTATACAGACGGTCTTAATAGATATCATGGTATTCCATATTATGAAGATAATTTTAACATTTAAACATAATCCCCTAATTAATATATTATTTTTTATTATGTAGATATTTACTCCCTCCACCTTTTGATCTTTGGTCTATTCTAACCATTCTATTAGGTCTACTTGGAGTGCTTTATCACTAGGTTTTGACTGCTGATTTAAACGTCAAAAATGTGTGGTATTTGACATAGCACATTGCTAATTATTATTGTCATGACGCTTGCGACACGTTAGGTCGAATCCCATACATTGTTGTTAGCTAAATTCGTCATAGAAACTAGCGAATGCAATGAGGGTTTTTGATATTCCATTTGCCACCAGGTGCCGCTATGTCGCCACTATAATCTATATCGTGACATATTATGACACAATCATCTATATGCTAAGACTACATAGTGGCACCTGGTTGCAAATGGAATATCAACCTTTATTCATCTAAGTACTCAGGTCTACTCCAACCTACTCAGGTCTACTGGTACCTCGCTCAGAGTACTACCAGCGGGCTGACTGTCTCGCCGGGCAGGTAGGCTTCTCATCAGCTCTCGAGGCGCGGTTTAGCCGTTCTGGCGCTCAGGTCTACTCCCGTCTACTCAGGTCTACTGGTACCTCACTCGAAGTAGAACCAGCGGGTTGACAGCCCCGCCGGGCAGGTCTACTCCCGTCTACTCGGATCTACTCCCGTCTACTCACATCTACTCAGGTCTACTGGTACCTCGCTCAGAGTAGCACCAGCGGGTCGACAGCAGCAGGTCTACTCCCGTCTACACAGATATACTCCCGTCTACTGAGATCTACTCTCATCTACACAAATCTACTCAGGTCTACTGGTACCTCGCTCGGAGTAGCACCAGCGGGTTGATGGTTCCGCCGGGTAGGTCTACCGGTCTACCGTCCAGTAGACGGGCGATCCGGTCCGCTTCCTCCTTAGCAGCTCTCATCGCGCGGTTCAGACGTTCTGGTGATATTGACCTGGTAGAAAATATTGTGGTGTTAGATCGTGATAAGAAAAAACAAGTGTGACACTCGGGGCTGCCGCGGTAAAGCTATTGCATGGCGTTTTTTATCAACTTGTGCAATCATAGTCTAGCCGCACGCACACAAACACCGTACCAAAGTCTGCCGAACTGAAACGACGTTAGACAATGCACGGCAACGCCGCACCGCTGTGCCGGTCGGAGTTTTAAATATCTAACCTAACACCCCCCGTGTTAGGTTTATTTTCGTTACGGAATTTCTCGATTCGATCGCCGCGCTCAAAGTCTGTGGTAAAAGCTATGCAATAGCTTAAAAAAATAGTGTGCACAAACGTTTTATCCAGTGTGCGCAGTTCTACGTACGGAAAATTGTCGGACGCTGGGCAGCATCTTTAAGGCAGGGATCAATCTCAATCCAAAACGATAACCTCGCACACAACCAAAGATCAAGCGTATACGCATCGCAATAAGATTCATTTTAGCTTAGCATAAAACTGTAGTTACTAGGGGCGGATCTTCTCTATTTTTCATGTTTTTTTTTTTAATATCTTTGTAAATAAATATTAAGGAACAAAATTGTTCGGTTCAGGATATTTTAATATAGATTTACTAACAATTTCTTCAAATAAAATGTATAATTATCCTAGTTAATACTTATATTTCGATGAATTACATTTTTGTCGGAGGTGAGTTTGTAATTTAATTACAGCCAAAGTATTACGTTTTATAAAAATGTTTATGGTTTAAACTTTAAAGTCTTTTAAATATTGTGCTTTATATCTCATATATTTACATTTCGTTATTACTTATCTTATACCTTTAAACGAGCAATTATATATATATATATATATATATATATATATATATATATATATATATATATATATATATATATATTACTAGCTGTCCCGGCAAACGTTTCTTTGACATATTATATTAAGTATATCGCCCGTATTATTTTATTGAATTAGTGACTAAGATATAAGTATATCACCATGGCAACGTCCATCGCTATCCCGTGACCCGCGTCGCATAAACAATGGTCGCTCTTTATAGACAAATAATTTGCAATAAATTAAAATTGCGACTATAATTTGAGATTTAAACTATCCTATCTCTCAAGTTGGATCGAACTGCACATGGTGTGCGAATTTTATTATAATCGGTTAAGTGGTTTAGGAGTCCATTGAGGACAAACATTGTGACACGAGATTTATATATATTAAGATGTTACGCTCAAAGACCGAAATCGCTCAGTGAGCGAAAAAATAGCTCACAACGCGTTGTGGTCACAGTGAAACAGCCACGACGCGTTCTGACAATCACAAAAAGGCCATAACGCGAAATTCATGTCGTGGCTAATATGCTATTCATTTTTTTTATTTGTTCTTGATTGATTAATCATCCATAGGTATGGAAGATTATATTTGTTCTTTTACTAAATCACTGCATAACGTGCTTGTCATTATATTATTTATAAAATATCCATTGTTCCATACTATCCGTACTAATATTATCTGTCTGTCTGTCTGGCGCAACGTGTTGTTGTTGTTTTTTAAATATATTATGTATAAGTAAAGTAATCTGATCCCAAAAAATAATAAAAATATAGTTTTATTTTAATTAATATAATTACGCTACTAGCGCACATCAACTAGTAGCAACTTTACGTTTACAATAAAACCTAAATCTAACCTTTCCTGGATTTAACCGTACATCGCGCATTACCTTGGAAAATTTGTTTATAATAAGCAATACTAGCGAATGGTGCAATAATACATTTATTTTTCCTAAGAAATAAAAAAAACACCCTTTATTATTGCACCATGGGCTAGTTTTGCTAATTATAAACAATTTCTCCAAAGTGATATTAAACCAAAAAATCAGGCAAAGGTTCGATATTCAACATTTTATTGTTTTTTGTACTATGAGAAAAATCAAGTCTGTTGTATGAGAGCCCTCCTAAAATATTTAATTTATTTTGTTTTTAGTATTTATTGTTATAGCGGCAACAGAAATGATGGACAGACAGACGGTCAGGAAGACGGACAGACATTAAAGTCTCAGTACAGGGTCCCGTTTTTACCCTTTGGGTACGAAACCCTTAAAAACACACTTTTGAAAATCGGCCAATTTTAGAAGCTTATAGCGAGGCAATGATTGGAGATAGATACAAAGTGTAAAGGACAAAGTTGTAGAGAATTTAATTAGCTTTTATTATGTAGTACAAGAGAATTTCGTACGAAGCACCGTTTTTGATGAGTAAGCAAAAAACCAAAAAACGGGACCTTCTTTGCACAACCCCCCCCCCCCCCCTGGTATGTTTATCTCCGAAGTAGTCTAAACAAAGTACCAAAGTCAAAATTTCTGCTTTCGACTTTTCCAAGCAGAATCATCCGTTTACTAGGCTACAGAAGCAAACACTGTTGTGCATTGAAAAATTGTTATTGTATAAAAAACTTACGGCTTGTGCTCTCCGATGCTCGTATTCGCGTCTACCTCACCGTATGACTGCTTATCTACAACCAGACAAGAAAATGACTTTTTTTTAACACACAAAAAAAGGACTATTGTTATACGTTATTTTTGGATAAAATACATTAAGTCGGTCCTAATAATAAACAAATTCTAACTATATAACAATATACCATATGTAACGCGACCAAACTACGTAGGTCCCCCGTTTGCCTAGAAATCAACTTCTCTGATAGTGCCATCGAAGAAATTGATTAGGAAATGCAATTTAGGAAATACAATTTTAGGACTTATTTCACCACTTCATCGTAAGTGCCGGATAGGCTATCCACAACTTATCTGACAGATAGAATATGGCGTATCTGTCAGAGTAGTTACGGATAGCCTATCCGGCACTTATCAGGATGTGGTGAAACGGCCCCTTACTATTGTTAAAATATGATCTCACGTCGCGCTAGTGGCAACTCTCCCTCACTGAGCTCGCTCCAGCTGGTGGTATACTCGGAGCTGCTGACCGCCTCGCCCGGGGATATGTAGTCTGATGGGGTCACTGGAATTATGTAAATATAATATTTAAAATTCGTACGACATAACTCAATTTGTATAGATATTGTATTTGTATAGATCGGCGTTTGTTGTACCACAAGAGAATTTGAGTTATAGGCAGATGACTGACAAAGGCCTGTATTCACTTCCATTAGTGCGAGTGCAGGTGATTAGTGATTAGGAGAAATTAAGGGACTTGCACTGATCAGTCGCTGTCCACACTTTTACTTTCTCCTGATTACTAATCACCTGCACTTATCACTAATCAAAGTGAATACAGGCCATATTAGTCAGGTTATGTCAAACCCACCTGACAGAACATAACTAACATTAATTAGGCAAAACGCGAACAAAGGAAGGTCCGCAATGACTACGATATAAACTCTAATAGTGATCTAATTGCCAACAATAGCTGCCAACTCCGTGCAATTTGATCGCGATCTACCCAAACGCCAACCGATTACTGATCTACCCTTCGCACACCGCCCACTTCTCAACCCACTAAAGAGTGCTTGAATTTAACACCTTCCCCGTTTACTTTTGCCGAGCGATTTTAAAATTTTGCACGACCTTACACACTTCGCTAATGAAGTCACAAATCTCCTCACTCATATAAACTTTATTTTACTCACATTCCCTCTCCGAAGGCAGGTCGGAGAGCGAGGATATCTCTCGCTCTGTATTATCAGCAGGCGCGGGCGCGGGGTGTACGGAGTAAGTGCGGTTAGACTTGCGGGAGTAAGTCCGTGTGTCTATGTCCGGCATAGCACCTTAAATATACCACATTAACAAATTATAATTATTAATTAGTATGTAAGCAGTTTACGCAATAAAAATTTAAGATTACTTATATTCTAAAGCTGAACAGTTACTTTGTTTGAATGCTTTGAAATTAATCTCAGGATTTACTAGAACGTATTGGAAAATTCTTTTTGTGTTGGATTGTCCATTTATTGAGGAAGGCTTTAGCAAATTTTTTTTACCTGTTAGCGAAACGTACAATTACCTGAAATATTATATGTATTTTATGTAACTCACAGAGACTATCTCCTATCTGCACCTCGGCGTCGGTTCTATCAGCTACAATATCCCCCACAGCGCGAGACACATATTCCACTGCGCTCTGTACACCAATATCCTTTAATATCTTCCTTGTTAAATCTTCTATATTCTTCCTAGGTTGTTCTATACCTTCTGTTACATTACTGTCTGAAAATCAATATTATTGTGCTATACTAATATAGAGTTATGAATACACATAAGGTGATTTACCACACAAATGAAAAAACGTCAAAAAGTTGGTTAATGAATTGTGCTATTTACAAAATGGCGTAGGTACTATCAGAGAAGTTGATTCTTATGCAGATGGAGGATCTACGTAGCTTGGTCGCGTTACGTCAAACTCAGCCGACAGATCACAATTAACATTGAATTGACATGATCCGACCAAATGACGTTGGCCTCGACGTCAACTGCACAGAAATCAATTTCCTCGATGGTACAAGTATTTTCATAAATAACCTAACTATATTATTATTATATAACTTACCTTTATCATCACGTGTTTCGGAAATATCATTACTTGACATTCTGCTAAGATTTCCATCAACAGATGACTCTCTAGAACTATCTCTTTTGCTCTTCCTACTCTTGCCTTTTCTTTTCTTTCTTTTGTAATCATCACTCACTGTATTTACTTTTTCGTCTTTAGGTTCTTTGTGTTCGATTATTTTATCTAGTTTAATATCACCACAGCCTTGTTCAAGCTAAAAAATAATAACAATGCAATAAATAATTGCCCCAATAAAAGTATATGAGACGCTCTTCTGCGTTGGCCCAAAATAATGGTCTAATTGTTATTCGTAGTCTAAGGGGCATATTTGTCTATGATTGCCTACGATCGCCGTCTATTACACATGCTTTAGATAGCTTCACAATCATGATTGCTGGTAATCTATTATGACATAACGTTGAGAGAGAATACATATTATCGTAAATACCTAACCAAATAATAATCATATACACTTACAAACTTATTAGTCGCCTCTAAATACCCCGAATCATCCGACTGCTCCAACTTGTTTGGCGAGTCACCTATTTTCTCTGTCTCATATCTCACGGGCGTAAGAGATTCAATTACGCTCACTGGTGTGAGAGACTTAGCTCTGACTGGCGTAAGGGATTCCACTTTCGATATAAGAGGCTCGTCAACTCTCGTAGACATAAGAGATTCATCAACTCTCATAGGCGTAAGAGATTCATCAACTCTCATAGGCGTAAGAGAGTCGTCAACTCTCATGAGAGACTCATCTCTCACTGGCTCGTAAGATTGATTAACTCTCCCTGCTTGTGATAATGCCTGTACGATGTTGTGCGATATCTCCGCCGCCTTCAACTGTGTCTCTAGTTCCCTGGCCTTTTGTTTCTCTAGAATCAACTCCAGGGAAACAGATTCTGTGAGCGAAAAGTATTTAAAACATTTTTTTCAGTATTATTTCATTACGCAATCCATAAGAAAAAAACCGGCCAAGTGCGAGTTGGACTCGCCCATGAAGGGTTCCGCAGCAGCAATAAAGTTTATTTCAATAAAATTAAAAGGTTTTTGATTTATTTTTATATTTTAGTTGATTTAATGAAAGTTAAATTAAGGTTTACCATTTATGACGTATAAAAAAAACTACTTGTTAGATCTCGTTCAAACCAATTTTCGTTGGTAGTTTTTTATAATAATGTACATCATATATTTTTTTTAGAATTATCATGCCTCTACTTTAGAAGTTAGAGGGGGGCACACATTTTACCACTTTGGAAGAGTCTCTCTCGCAAACTATTCAGATTAGAAAAAAATGATATTAGAAACCTCAATATGATTTTTGAAGACCTATCCATGATACCCTATACGCATAGGTTAGACGAAAAAAAATTTTTTTTTGTTTCAGTTGTATCTATGGGGACCTCTAAAATTTTTAATAATTTTTCCATTTTTGTATCAAAATCTTAATGCGGTTCATAGACTACATCTACTTACCAAGTTTCGATAGTATAGCTCTTATAGTTTCGGAGAAAAGTGGCTGTGTCATACGGACGGACAGACAGATAGACAGACAGACAGACAGACAGACAGACAGACAGACAGACAGACAGACAGACAGACAGACAGACAGACATGACGAATCTATAAGGGTTCCGTTTTTTGCCATTTCGGCTACGGAACCCTAAAAATATAATATCAGGCCTGATAACAAAATTGTTTCCATCCATACTAATCTATATCATTATATAAAAGGCTTTGTACTGAATGACATGAAAATGGAATCACGCCATGGCCTAAACCAGTGATTGTAAATACTTGAAATTTGGAGGGAGTGTTCTTCGTATAACGTAGGCGTGCGATAAGAAGGGATTTTTAGAAATTCCTCTCCTAAGGGTGTGAAAAGGGGGGATGAAGTTAGTATGGGACAACTCGATTCCTTAGTCCAATCTGCTCGAAAATTCGCATCATTATTATTTGATGTATTTTATGGAAGATGTAATTCATAGTTTGTTGAAATTTATCCTTAAAAGTAGTTAAAAAGCATGATCAGTTTACAGCGCTATACAGCGTTTAGCAGCGGCTTGCAGCGACGCAGGGAGTTAGAGACGCCAATCACTGCTTTTTGCCACAATAAATGCCACATAATCTGTGTACTCTATTTTTGCCATGCAAGTTATGGCTGGTTTACACGTATTAAGTAGATTAAGTAGTCAACTAAGAATCAGAATCAGAATAGTTTATTTCAGGAAATTGGTTGTAGGGTGTTATAATTTATAGACATGTATCACAATTTCAGCCTTTGGGGCGTGGAAATATTAAAATTTAAGTTAATATTGTCATTAATCAGGCATTTTAGAATAATTAATTATGACATCATTCTCATTTAAGTAGGTACATAGGATTAGTTAAAATCATCATTTGGTACAATTATTGTTTTAACAATACATAATTTACAATTATTTTAACTTTGAATATGTATTCCAAATTATTATACCTATAAATTAGAATTAATTATGTCATCCTTTTTATAACATTATTTAAGAATCGTCATTTGGTAGATACAATTTATAGGTAAGTAAGTACTTAATTGTTATTCAATTATTATTTTTCCAAACAATTGTCAATACAACTTTATTATTCAATTAGTAATATTAGCTTAGTAACATATTATTATGTATATAAATTTTAACTTATGACTTTATAATTACTTCACTAAATTTGAACATGCTGCTTGCTACTAAATTTGTGTTTACATGCAATTAATCCTTCAGGCCCCGCGCGAGCACCGGTGATCGCGACAACAATAGAATACAATAGCAATTCCTGGAAATTCCGACTGAAGTATTAATAAATTAAAATTAAGTAAAAATTTAGTTAACTACTTAACCACTTAATACGTGTAAACCAGCCATTAGAGCTCATTTGAGTACGACAGTATATTATAAGTTTATGAAGTAAATACTCTTTTGCTTATGAAATAAAGCCACCATTTACGATAAAGCGATCTCATTCTATTTGTAAATTATCTAGATTTACAATCGAAATTGCAACTTATGAAGCCTATTATATTATCGTAAGAATTAGTTGTTAAATCTAAATAATAACTATATATTTGTAACAACACGTTTATCTTGCGAACTACTGGAGCAATTTTTATGTTATTTGGCACAGAATATAAGAAGTAGATCACGTGAAGGATCATCGAAGGCTGTCGATTTTAATCATTTATTCAGTGGCTATATATTTTATACCCGTGCGACGCCGGGGCGGGTCGCTAGTATTATTATAAATGCGAAAGTATGCTTATACTAAGGGCCGCGCCACACCGGAATAGCAGAGGCGCGGCGAGCACTTTCAGTGTCATATGATTTTAAACTTTATCTTCATTATTGAAATACGAAGTATCGCTACATAGTATTACAATAATAAAGATAAAGTTTAAAATCATATGACAATGAAAGTGCTCGTCGCGCCCTGCCATTCCGGTTAGGCGCGGCCTTGTGTCTATCTATCTGTACCTATTTTGCTGTTTCGAATAGGGATAATTTGAGTCGCGGGAAAGGACATATATTTTTATCCCGGAAAAATTTACGCTTCCTGCGTGATAAACGAAATTTGTCGTAACGGAGTTATAGAGAATATATTTGTTATTGGTAACAAAATAACATATTTTTACCGTTTTGTGCCTCCACACTTCTCAACTTCTTCAGCAGTTCGTGATACTCTTTTCTCTGTATTTCCAGCTTTTCCTCACAAACACGCGCCTGCGACCGAATTTTAAAATTCTCTTCTTTCATACTGCTCACCACATTTTCATAGTCCGCATACTTCTTACTTCCACTTTCATATTCCTCAGTTATTCTTGAAAGTTCCTAAAATAAATAAATAAAAATATGTGTGGCACATCACACACACATGGCAGAGATTCTCTGCCATGTGTGTGTGTATTCTCATTGGTATTTACTTATTTGTTGTAATCCAAGAAATTCCTCCATAAGACAGGCTGCGCCTAGTTTGGAGGATTGAAATGCTCACCTGTACTCAATTTATGCTAATAAAGATATTTGATATTTTTTGATTTGACATTAAAGGACTGCCGCGGTAAAACTATTGCATAGCATTTTTTATCAACATATTATGCAATTATAATTCGCATACGTCTAGCCGACGCACATAAACACCGTGCCGAAGTCTGGCAACGCTGGGGCTGTTAGGTTTATTTTCGTTACGGAATTTCTTGATTCGGTCGCCATGCTCAAACGCCCGACAAAAGCTATGCAATAGCTAATTAATTTCAAGTAACAAACTTCCCTTAAAAAGATACATTATAGTGAAAATATTAGATTGTGTGTTTGTATTCTCACATGCTCTGAATCTATTAGACAACAAAATAAATGGGCACAAATGAAGAGCGCAACATATTATTATGATTGCACATAGTTAAAATACTCATCACAACATAATATTGAAATCTGCTTCTAAAGTACTTAAATACAATAATTACACCCTGCATAATCAAGTTCCTCAATACCTTTTCAAGTTCCTGTATTTTAAATTGCAGCTCCTCTATTGTTGTTCTACATTTGTTCTGTGTACATTCCTCTTGATCTTTTGTTGGCCTACAATTACAATACATATATTATATAATAATAATAATATAGATATTACGCTTCACACCACATCAGTCTGGTCTCTGGCCCCATCCTAAGTACCTGAAAGACTTGTATTTAAGATTTTTTTATTATATCATACACAATATATTTAATACACATCCAGACCCAGGAACATCGAAAACTTTTTGTTCCGTTAGCGGGATTCGAACCCGCGGCCCCCGGCTTGAGCTGCCACACACTCAACCAATTGAGCCACAGAGGTTGTTAAAACATATTATTTTACGATACATTTGTTAATGTCCAAGTTAAATACTCAAAACATTATTCTATTACTTACACAGATTCTTTGATGGTTTCCTCTAAAATTATTGGTGTAATGTCACTGAAAACAAATGAAAGCATAAAAAACCATTTTGTTTAATTAATTAATGAATCATTGTAATTGATGATTTAAATTTTTATTGGATATAAGGATCTTACTGTTCATATTGACTGGCAGTAGATTTTGTCCGCAGGTTCGGTTGGCTTCTCTTTGTATTCAATAGTGTTATACTGGAAGAGTTTCTGAAAAAAAATAAAAACACAAAATATTGTATTTATAATTTTAACACTACACTTAGGTACCTAGTATTTTAATTATTTGGGATTATATGCCTTATGAATAGAATTGAAGATAGCAACTCAGTTGAGTCATGGCAGCACTCAGAGTCATTTAACCTATCAAGCCCCAAGCAGCAGCCAGCTGCCAGCATAACAATTGAAAATCTATTGTGTCTGCGATACCTAGGATGGACGGATGAATGATTATTCAACATTAATTCATCAAGTCCCAAGAGCTCACATCCAGCCGCGATAACAATAGATAAGCTATTGTGTCTCGTTTTTCCATGATCGAAGGGTTAATTTGATGAAGACTTTGATAAAAGCTCCATGCATTTTCTTAAAGTGGAGTCTTGTTACCTGATATTAGCACAGTTTTGGCATCGTGATGTTTGCAGTGGATTCCGTATTACAAATTGTTTAGCAGAACACAGCTGCATGTTGAGCAATCTTACTCTCTCTACCAACTTCTCATTGGCTTGCTTCAAATCTATTATGCTGAAATTTTTTAAAATGAAAATGTAATTAAATTCCGTATAAGCTTATGCCGCCTCTCAAGCGCATTCACCAATGTGCTGGCGGTGCGCTTGCCAACGCGCTTGTGAGTAATCCGCACGCTTATAACAAGTGTCCTTTGATGATGCTACCAACACCACGCGGCAAGCTCACAAGTTCAAATACCTACCGCCAATGCGCCAACGCCCATTCTACACATTGTGTCTAAACACACTAGGCTGAATTACACCGGCGTAAATTCCGCCGCGTTTCAAACTCATACAAAATACGGGCGGAACGCGAGAGACGACACACTATTCAGTCGCGTATTTGTATGCGTTTGACATTTGCGGTGGAATTTACGCCGGCGTAATTCAGCCTAGTGTGTTTAGACACAATTGGGCCAGCGCGGTTGTCAATGTGTTTGCCTATGTGGAGTCCCGGCATTAAACAAATACCTATACTTACATTTCCTTATGTTCATTCAAAGTATTTTTGTTGCACCCTTTCTGAGGGCTATAAATATTTTTTTGTGTAAGTCTACTTATTCTAGTCGTCAGCACCTTGATTTGGTCTTTTTGGCTGTTTACTGTCCTTTTGAGTTCCAAGTTATTGTCGATTAAGGAATAATACAGATCTTCTAGTTCTTTCTTGCTCAAACTTGAGGTACTTATCCTGTATACATCTGTGAAGACAAAACATAATCTTTTAGCATAGAGCAAGTAGCTTGCCTAATATAAGGATTGATTAAAACAGTGTTATCACGGACTTAAAAAGTGTTAATAAATTAAGGCTGTTGCTAGTCGTCCGGTAATCGGACGACTAGACACTTCGATAAATTAAATAATATATTCATATTTCATTTGTCAGGTAGGTACTTGCCTTTAGCACTCCGAATGTCGGATCGACTCCTACAAGTATCGTGATTTATTTCGATAACTTTGTTCATATTTACTTTGAACGTATAGAATATTTAAAACTTATGAAAATTAGTCCACTTTACATTTTGTAATACGTAACAAAACCCCACAATATTTGGAGAAAACTTTGTTTCACAGATTAATATATGTAGCAAGCTACTTTGTTTACAATTTACAAAAGTACCGCCGTTGCCAGAGCGACAAATATGTCAAATGTCAATGTCAAGATTGTGTCATCTGACAAACCAACTTGCAAACTTGACTTTCTTATTTCTTAATAATTCTTAGTTGAAGCAAAAAACATATTAGCCCATTATTATAAGGACTGCCAGTCTCTTTTGCTCGTTTGCCACTTTAATAGGCTATTAATTAAAAACTTGACATTAGTTAAAGTTTACAACCTTGAGAGTGGCAACCCTAGTTTCCGTCACATCTTTGGTCCTTTTCCTTCCTTTACCTCCTTTAAAGCTGTCTATGTCGCTTGCACAATCCCCACCAGTAGCGCTAGCACGGCGACCAGTGGAAACTGTGGAAATAAACCTAAGGTGCCGTTCCGATCTTTTTTCGTTCCGAAAAATCAATTAAAATGCCATTTTATGACACACTATAGTATATGTCATGAATTTTTAGGACTATAGTCTGTTGAATTTTTCGGAACTAAAAAAGATCGGAACGGCACCTTAGGTTTATTTCCACAATTTAACGGATTCCCTATGTCTTTTCTTCGTTTTTTGTGTGCCAGATGGCCCGGCTACAGGTTGGCTATCATTTGCGATAGTCTCATCCATTATAGCTAAAAGAAATAAGAAACAATGAACGTCAGTACAAAGCGAACATTATACTTATTCATTATTCATTACGAAAATAATATTAAATAAATGTGGGTAGTCGTTAAAAATCTAAAATTAGAATATGATCTACGCAGACATAGTTATGAAGCCGAACCATGTGTAAATCAAAAAGAATTAAATAATACTAATTTTTATACGAATCCTAATAATTCCGGTGATTTGAATTTAAATGATGAAGACCAAATGTCTTAAGAGCCCGGGTAACCCTCGAAATTCTCATACATACGTAATACCAAAATAATTTTGCCATACGAAAATATTTAACATGTTTGAGTTATTTTTCAGCATAAAATAGTAATTACCTAGGTTCCTGAACAAAAATTAACTTCAAAATATTTTAACACTAAAAAAAAATTTTTTGTGTATAATTTTTTTTTACTAAATTTACTACTAAATATTTAAACACTAAAAAATAGAGTAAAACACTAAAAAATTTATAAATAATTAGTAAATTTACTACAAAATATTTTAATACTAAAAAATATTTTTTCGATTTGAAATATTTTGTAGTAAATTTACTATTTTTTTATATATTTTTTAGTGTTTTACTCTATTTTTTAGTGTTTAAATATTTAGTAGTGAATTCAGTAAAAAAAAAATTTACATTAAAAAAATTTTTTTAGTGTTTAAATATTTTGAAGTTAATTTTTGTTCAGGAACCTAGGTAATTACTATTTTATGCTGAAAAATAACTCAAACATGTTAAATATTTTCGTATGACAAAATGATTTTGGTATTACGTATGTATGAGAATTTCGAGGGTTACCCGGGCTCTTAATAAATATTAATGACTATGATAATATATTAAATGATTGTGATATTTGCGATAATAATGTTAATAACTCAAATTATATATTAACTGCTAATAATGATTTTAATTTTGAATTACAAGTTAGATTGAAAGAGCCAGCAATACCTAGGGCTCTAGAAAATTACCATAAAATGTTACAAAATTTTCAACATTTTGATAAGAATGAGTGGTTCGATGTCAGATACGCTGATGTGCAGAAACTTTATAATCACTTCCCGGGCTTCACCCAGTTAGAAGTAAATGATGAAATCAAAGCATATGACGCCCAGCGTCATCTTGCATATAATGACAAATGTTTTGGTGCTCTTTCCTTCTGTATTTTAAAGCAAAAAGAATTGTTGCAAGACAGTCTAAATAAACTCATCTCCTGGGCGCGAGATTCTAATAATGCGGTAAGCGCTGACGACTTACATTCTAAAGTAGTCGAGTTATTTAATCAAGGCGATTATAATAAAGTAGATTCGGACATGTTGCAGTTAGTTTGTGGGCACAGGGCTGAAACTATTCAAATGCGTCGAGACGTAATTTTAAAAAATGTGCGGGATCCGTTACTAAAATCATCGTTACGTAAAATACCGCCCTCTCACGAACACATTTTTAATACGGGGCAACTGACCTCAGTTTTAGAAAAAGCAGGTGGGGTAAGAAAAGTTTTTCTCCCACTTACAAAAAATTTTTCAAGACATGCCTCGCAGGCATCTAATAGAAATCAATTTCGCCCCCCGCAGGGGTTTGATATTAATAATCAAAGAGCACACCCGCAGAGTGTGGCTCAAAGACAGCCCCCGCAAGGCTCGTCGTATAACCAACCCTCGCAGGGTTATTTTAACAGCAGACCCTCGCAGAATACTTTTGAAACTATTAGAGCTGCCAATTATAACACACGTAGTTCCTTTCGCCCCCGTGGGAACCCGCAACAAAATAGAAATAACCGGCAAGAATCGGAAATAAGAGACGCGGTCCACAAGTTCCTCAATCAGGGAACAACAGACGATGATTCTGACTACTTTGCACAACGGTGGAAGCTTCTAGGAGCTCCTCGCACGTTGCTCAAGGTAATCAGAGGGTACCGCATACCTTTTCAAACCAGACCTCCTCTTTTAATCCCCAAAAATCATGGACTCTTAGCGACTCCAGTGTCAGAGGCCATGTCCGAGAGCATTTTTCAAATGATTCAACAAGGTGTGCTGGAGGAAGTACTTCATTCTCCGAGTTTTATCTCGACTATGTTCTTAGACCCCAAAGGCGACGACACCAATCGGCCAATATTCAATTTAAAAAATCTAAATTTTTACGTCGTAAAGCAGACCTTCAAACTCGTAAACGTAGCTCGAGTACAGAGGTTTCTCCAACCAAACGACTAGCTATGCAAAATAGACCTTTCACAAGCGTACTCCCACGTGCCAATCGCATCCAGTCACAGACGATTTCTTCGGCTAATATACCGAAAGAAATTATTGCAAATGACATGTCTACCGTTCGGTCTCAGTACAGCCCCAAAGATATTCGCTGCTCTCTCAAATTGGATAGCCCAGACACTAAGGGACGAAGGTATTCGAGTCTTTGTATACTTGGACGATTTTTTATTGGCACATCAAAACCGCGAAATACTACACACTCACGTCCAAATCGCGTTGAAGCGGCTAAAGTATCTGGGGTGGCAGATAAAACATCAAAAGTCAGTAACGAGGCCTCAAAAGTATTTGGTATTTCTCGGTATCCTTTGGGATCCGTGGTTCAACAAAAAAATGTTACTCGACGAGAAAATACTGCAACTACAATCACGCTTAAGGGAAGTTCTGCGAGAACAGACAATTACATCCAAAACCCTTCAAAGCGTAATAAGCAAGTTTAAATTTTGCGAGCTTCACAGTTCCTTACGGCAGGTTACACTTCAGAGAAACCCTAACATACCTCAACAAAGTTCTAAGAGAGGGAATAGATTTCGTGACATTGCCAAAAGAATCGCAAAAGGAATTGATTTGATGGTTAGAAAATTGCCACCGCGAATCGATGAGTCATGTTCCACCCCCGGAACACTTTTTAACGACAGACGCATCAGACGTCGCGTGGGGAGCTCAGCTGGACGGACATAGTGTGTCGGGCCAATGGACAAATCGGGAGAAAAAATTACATTGCAATCAAAAAGAGATGATTGCAATTCTCAGGGTTCTACAGATTTTTTGTCTACAACTGAGCAACTCTACAATTCTTGTACAATGCGTCAACAAGACTGTGGTAGCGTTTCTACGACGAGAAGGGGGAACCAAATAAGCTTCCTTGATGGAGCTGATAAAGCTTATATTTTGTCTCCTGGAGAGGCACATTCTCGTAGAAGCTCGTCACATTCCGGGCAAATACAACTGCCACGCCGATCATCTTTCTCGTCATCTGCCTCCACCCGAATGGCACTTACTCCCTCAGGGCACAGAGAGAGTGTTCCAGAAGTTCGGAGTTCCCCTGATAGACCTATTCGCGTCAGAACGAGCGAAGGTGGTTATGAATTAGGTGGTGGTTGTCCCTAGACCAGAAGGACCACTTTGCCATGTTGAACGATGCCTTTTCCCAGGTGTGGAATTTTCCCATAGCATGGATATTCCCACCGCCGTACCTTATTCCGAAGGTCCTAGAACATCTGAACCGTGTACGAGGAATTTACCTCCTGGTAGTTCCTCGTTGGGAACGAGCGTTCTGGAGACCAGACCTAAAGGCGCGAGCAGTAGCACCGCCCTTCACCATAAATAATCTTCCACAAGTTCTAATGGACACAGCAACAGGCCTACCACCTTCCAAAGTGCAGGAGATGGTAATAGAAGTGTGGAAATGTGGGGGTGGGCTCAGAGCCTAAGAGACTGGAACGAGGACCAAATTCAACTGCTCCAAGCCTCCTGGTCCGCCCTTCGACAAGGAAAACGTATACGGCGGCTTGGAAGAGATGGTTAAAATGGTCAGAACGGCAGGGTATAAATCCGCTAGCACCATGAGGACAAAATCTTGCTCGTTATTTGGCAGATTTACATATTGTTGATGGGCTTGCTTATAACACAATTAATGTTCATAAATCCGTGGTAGCCACTTTAACCAACCCTAACAATGTAAGCAGTTTGAGCTCGCATTCACTAGTTTGTCATGTATTAAAAGCTATAGCTTTACAAAAACCAATAACTCAAAGGAAAGTTATTTGGGATATTGACATTTTAACTACATACTTACGCAATTATACTCTAGACGAGACTAGTATATTTGCTGTTTTTTTGACAAACTGCAACATTATTACTCCTCTGCTCGGGTCGCAGGGTCCATGATTTAACTTTTTAGCCACCGATTCAAAGCATTACTCAGAGGAAAATGATTCCTTAATTTTATGGCCGATTTTTGGGTCTAAAACAGACACTGCTACATACAGACAGTCTGGATGGAGACTTCACTCCAATATTGAGGGTAAAAATCTTGATCCGGTTTTTTGGGTAAAGCTATGTAAAACTCTGTTGCAGGAGAAACGACAGCAAACCGGAATTCCAAATCTCTTTTTAAATATCAGAGGCCCACCAAAAGCAGCCTCTCGTACACTCATAGCAGGTTGGGTGAAATCGCTATTAATAGAAGCAGGTGTGATAGCAACCCCAGGAAGTCTGAGATCCGCTGTTGCCTCAAAAAGGTGGGAAAATAACTGCCCACTAGATGACATTCTTTCTGGAGGAAACTGGAGATCAAAAACGACCTTCACTCGATTTTACTGTAGGGAAGTTATGCCCAGAGTTAGTAATGAGGATGTAATAAGTTTGTTTAACTCTGCTTAAATTTATCACATAGTGAGCTTCTGATTACAATTGAAATTTTGTTCTAAAAATAATTAGATTTCTTTGTTCTTTAATTTTCTATGAAAGAAACTGCATTTTATTGCAATATATACCTATTCCATATTATTTTAAATTGCTATATTTAAAAGCAATACCTATTATGAGTTTAAAATATTTTGTCGTGTAAGGTTTAAAATCCTATTAAGTTTTTGTAACTGTTACCTCCTTGTTAATGAGAATAAATTGTTATTTTCTGTAGTAATCTAGCACTAATTATCAATATAATATACCGGTTGTAATATATTTTTTTATTTTTTTTATTACAACTTTTTATTTTTAACTTCTTCCTTCTTTTTAGGATGGCACAGCTTCTTAAGCTTTTTTAGCCTATACAATCACATTGGCGTCTAAAAGGTTTACTATACCCACCAGGCGATAACAAACAGGTCTCAATGTTGTAAACTTTAACTAATGTCAAGTGTTTAATAGAAGTGTTTTACCTGAAATAAAACACATATTAAATACTTACCTTAGTTAAAGTTTACAAATTTAACTTCTGCCTGGCGGTTCCTTTCGACTCAATGAGGAACAGGTCGCAGCTGGCATTGCAGCTCAACCACCTACCTGGTGGGGATTGTGTAAGCGAGATAGATAGGAGGTAAAGGAAGGAAAAGGATAAAAGATGTGACGGAAACTAGGGTTGTCACTCTCAAGGTTGTAAGCTTTAACTAAGGTAAGTATTTAATATGTGTTTTATTTCAGGTAAAACACTTCTATTTTTATGTATTCCTTTTATTAAAAATAATTATACTATATTATTCAATATTAATCTACATTTTTTTGAGAAATTTCAATAAATTAATAATGCAATATTAATAACAACTTTATTGAACTGTTTTTAATACCAATAGCTAGTTACATACATAAACATTTGAATTACATTGTTTTACAAGAAAACAGCGATCACGTCGATAAAATGCAGTAATTCCTTACCAGTGTTTCATTAATTTACTAGCCTTTTGTTTAACCTTATTTGGTATTTCTAACTTAAAAATTAAAAGTTATATCAAATATTGTATGTTTTTCATATTAATCTTTATCACCATTAATAGGTAATTATTTTAGGTAAATAATTTATGTCCACTTCAAAAACCAGTAAGCAGATAATACGATCACCATAAAATTATAGTTATGCCTTAAAAATACTATTAATGTTAATATATTGTGGTACGGGAAAAGACCTAATGCTAGACACGGAACTAACAGATGACACTTACGACAAAAATACCATAAAAATAAGAATTACTCTACTTATTTCTCAACACTGTAAATTTTATAAGCTTCTCAAGCTATCTGTTGATGTGACAAAATATATTAGGGACGTCTTCGGGAACAAAATTTTAAAATGGGATCAGTTTTCGTAAACAATGTGACCGCATCGACACGCGCTCGGCAATTTCTCAGCAAATAGGTTAAGGAAGGCGAAATTTTGCACGTAAGTTTTGAATACATTTATTTGATTTTTTGCAATTTCTATTGATTTCATTGGGTTAATGGTCATGTTGTAAACACTAATTAATGTTTATTTATGATTTTTTATCAATTTTCCCTAACAATATAAAGAGTGTATACTATTAGTCTTGAAAATATAAAAAAAAAAAACCTAATAATGCAATACATACTAAAGTTATTTTGTAGTTTATTCTACTGCAAATATCATCACTCTTGTACTGATCTAAAAATCGATTGCTTTAGTTTTTCAGCAGTAAAAAAAAGAAAAAGAAGAGCTGAGAAAAGAAATAAGAAAAAAAAAGAGGCAAGAGAAGCATGGAGACTAAAGACTGAAAATAAATTTGCTAGGAAAAAATAAAAATAAGAGGAAATATATTTTCAGCATGGAAGAAGAATGGATAGAATCTGGAGACAACGTGGATAATATTTCTGATGCATGTAGTTACTATGATGAAGTAAATGAAATATTTTTAAAAACGGCAAATAAATACCTAAATAATAGGAAAAATGTAAAATGTAATGTAATGCAGTTCTATGTCAACTATTAGTTCATATTGGTGTCTACTATTAGTGATGATCGTTTTTTGTGATGTCATCCATTAGGGCTTATGACTAAGTTTACAAAAAGACCCATAATACATATTTTTTATTGATTTATCAGAGAATAACTATAAAAGTTTTAATTTGTTAAAGTTACAGAAGACATAAAATAAGTTATCAATCTTATTTTCATAAATATACATTTTATTACATTCAAATGTTTTATTTTTCCTTATAGTGTCTACCATCAGTGCTTTTCCCTTAACAAACTACAATACAATATCATTTAGATTATTAAACATTTTGGAAAATCTTGCCCTAAAAATAATAGGGTACCTTTACAAAAATAAATAAAATCACTGGCTTGGCCAAGATAAACTTCCTCCTATAGGTACTATACACAACCACTTAAAATCAAGGAACTTAAAAAAGGCATCAACAGAGTTAAAAATTATAGAATACCATGATTACACACCCTTACAACATCCTATACTTTTATTATTATCATAATATTATCACAAAAATTATGAATAAATACAAAAAAAAACAAATTACATCTTAAATTATTATTATTACAAACATAATTAATTCGGAACATCGTAGAAAATATGTGAAAGTAAGTATTTACTTATTTAGACGTTTAAAAAAGAACAAAAGTTTTAAAATATCTTATTATAGGTAGAAACAATAAGTAAGAATACGTCATAATCAATAATCATAGATATTAATATTATTTTAAAGTGTAGTTATAATAATTTTTGTATTGTTAATCTCTATTTTTTCGTATCTGACTTGAAAAAAATTTTAGTACCACTGTAAAATCGTTTTAACCAACTTTCGTCCCTTTTTGTCAAGCTTAGATTTACACCATTTTTAGGGTTCCGTACCAATGATATTTTATAAAAAACTCAAAGCAGATATGTTACTACCGCGCGTCGTGAAGACTCAAGTACGACCCAATTGGGTCGTCTTTTACTTAGTCTGTCTCTTCTAAGTAAATGGCATTTCGTATCTTTTGTTTCACTTATCTGTCAAAGTCCAATTTTGAATTTGAAAATTGCTCGGAAGAGATTTAAGCCGGAAAATAGTATGAACGTAACAGATCTGTACAAGTTGAATATCATTGTTCCGTACTTAACAATAATTATTGTCACTTCTATAATTACACAAAATTCTTGCATGTATTCGGGTCTATTTTTGCAAGTATAGTCTGACACAATGATGAAAAACTCAAAGCAGATAATATTATGTTACTACCGCGCGCGTTGTGAAGATTCAAATACGGCCCAATTGGGTATATTATAATAATATATATTATAATAATAAATTGAAAATGACGTCGTGCGTGTTTCGAAAATATACCAATTATGACTCAAAAGAAAGCAAAACACATGGAATCTCTTACAGTCTTGATTGCAATAAATACCTCGATTATTTACATTTTCAATAATTTTTTCGAACAATCTGGAAAAAATCAAATTTTCGTCAAAGCTCAGGCGAAAAAAGAGACAGCGAGACGATTCGACGTTTAAAAATAGAACTGTCTCTTTTAAGTAAATGGTTTTTCGTATCTTTTGTTTCACTTATATGTCAAATTTGTCAATATTTGCAATTTTGAATTTGAAAATTGTTCGCAAGAGATTTAAACCGGATAATAGTATGAACGTAACAGATCTGTTTAAGTAGAATATCATTGGTCTGACATAAAAGTGAAGAAATTAAAAAGTGGCAACATCGTAGTGTCATCTGGTGTCATCGGACTTGCTCTTTTTGGCGGGAAGAGAAGGCGCCTTTTTTTAACTACAATTTGGAAAAATCGTATTTAATAGTTTTTATACATTAAAAGTATTTAAAAGTAGATAATATGCATGACGAGAGCGACGGAGATGATCCGAACTATAAATCTTCGTCATCGAAGAAAAGGAAAATAGATGAAATCTCAGGCGATAAGTACAAACCCTTTACTAAGCCTTCGTATTCTAGAAAATATCCTAACAATAATTGCAGCGGAGAATTTATTGTCTTCGTCGAACATTGTAATAAGGATACAAAAATAGGAAACATGAACCCCCTTAGCCTTTCGAAAATTTTCAAAAACGCAAAAGGAGTTTATGAAAGAGCTAGAATAAGCGCCCGCAAAATAAAAATAACTTTCAAACAAGCGGCATTAGCTAATGATTTCCTCAATGTATCATTTATTCAAGAAAACAATCTAAGAGCATGTATCCCAGCAGCCTCTGTGGAAAGGGTTGGGGTAGTTAGGTACATTCCTAAGGAAATTAGTAATACGGATTTATTTGAAAAAATAAGTAGCGATATTGACATAATTGGTATACGTAGATTTATGAAAAAAGAAAATAATACATTTGTTCCGTTAAATACTATTACTGTTACTTTTTCTGGCACTGTATTACCACAATGCATTTTCTTAGATGGATGGAGATATAAGGTTCATAATTATATACCTCCAGTTCTACAATGTTTTAAATGCTTACTTTTCAATCACTCTGCAAAATATTGTTTTAATGAACAAGCATGTTCTAATTGTGCAGAGAATCATTCCTATAAAGAATGTACATCAGAAGTTTTAAAATGTAAAAACTGTGGAGGTAATCACCTAGCTATTTCTAAGGAGTGCCCAATTAAGGCTTCTAAAAATAAGAAAAACATATCTTTGAGAAATAATAATTCTACTTATGCAGACATAACAAATAATTTAACATTTTTCCCACCTCTGACAAAAACTAAACCTCAAAATGTTAAAATAATTGACAATCTTCCTAGACCTATTATCATATCGGGTGATTGTAACGCCCATCACATAGCTTTTGATTGTACAATAAATAATACAAGAGGACGAGACTTGTATGAAGTTATAGATGAATATAATTTATGTATTTTAAATACAGGTTGTGCTACTACAGTAGGCAGACCAAACAATAACACTTCTGCAATTGATGTTACACTAGTGAGCCCAAAGCTGGCTCCCTATTGTGAATGGTATGTCGGTGAGGATCCGTGGAAGTTATCACTTTCCAACTTTTACAAAACTTAATACTTCTCCTATGCAATATGACATAAATAAAAATGTAATTAAGTATTTATTCAAAAAAGCTAACTGGGATAAGTTCTTGAATATGTCAAATGATTTATTTCAAGATTTTGAATATAATTTACAAAATCCTTTAGAAAGTTATAATCATTTCTGTGATCTAATAAACACTTTAAGAGATGAATGTGTTCCAAAAATTATAATAACTAATTCATCTAAAAAAATTAAAAAAAAGGGTACCTGCTCCGTGGTGGAATGATATTTGTGATAGGGCTGTAAAGGATTGTAGAGAAGCTTTGGAAAAATATAGAAATAATTTGAGTATGGAAAATTATATAATTATAAGAGATTAGATGCACTAAAAAAATGATTATAAAAGAGGAAAAGAGAAAAAGTTGGCAAAATTTGTGCTCTACATTTAATAGATACACTCCAGTCACAAATATTTGGAATTTTATAAAAAAATATAAGCGTGTAGATTCTAGCATAAATAGTAAATGTGATAGTTTTGTACCAGAATTTTTAGACAAATTTACAAATGATGAAGTATGTGACAGTTCATTAGAAGATATATTTAAAAGTAATAATGATAGTGAATATTTCAACTTTTTCATGAAAGATTTTAGCTGGGATGAATTTTATAGTTCCTTAATGTCAAGAAGAGATTCTACTCCTGGACTGGATAATTTTCCATATTTAATGATTAAAAATTTACACAAAAACGCACAAGCAGTTCTTCTTAATATCTACAATCACTTATGGTCCAAACAAGTTGTTCCCGACAAGTAGAAAACTCAGTGTGTTTTGCCCATTCTGAAAAAAGATAAGCCAATCCATGATCATAATTCTACCGTCCAATATCACTCACTTCATGCATAGGAAAAGTTTTTGAAAATATGATAAAAGTTAGGTTAGACTACTTTACAGAAACTAATTCAATATTACCAGATTTTCAGTTAGGTTTCCGTAAAGGAAAAAGTACAGTTGACGGCTTTGTTTCATTTCTTAATGATATTAAGAATTCTTTAATGGCTCATTCAAATGCAATTTGTGTATTTTTAGATGTGCAAGGAGCATACGATAATGTTAATTTGTCTGTACTTATTAAGGTTTTAAGTGAATTGGGCATTCCTGGTAGATTTTTAAATTGGATATATAGATTCTTGAATCACCGTCTTGTCTATGTGAAATTTAATGATATACTACATGGTCCAAAATTTGCACATAAAGGCTTAATGCAAGGAGCGATATTGTCTCCAATCCTGTATAATTTATATACATCACAAATTTGTAAATATGTAAAAGTATTAGGTGTTAATGTTCTTCAATATGCTGATGATATTGTTATATATTGTATTAATCGTCTACTACACTCGGCCAATTGTAATATTAATTTAGCTCTTAAGCAACTGTTAAATTATTACAATAACAAACTAAAACTAAATATTAATTCTTCAAAAAGTTCAGTTATGACTTTTGGTAAAAGTCAATGTAATGTTCAAGTTAAATGTAATAATGAAATAATCTCAATAGTAAATGAACATAAATTTCTAGGTATAGTTTTAGATAACAAACTCAAATTTAATAAACATATAGATTATATATGTAATAAAGCTTACCAGCGACTCAACATATTGAGATGTTTAGCAGGAGTTTTTTGGGGTGCTGATCCAAAAATTCTCTCAATGTTGTATAAAAGTTTAGTTAGGAGCCACTTTGACTATAGTTGCTTAGCATATATTAATGCTAGCGCTAGTCTTCTAAAAAAGTTAGATATAATTCAAAATCAAGCGCTGCGCATTATAACTGGTGCGATGAAATCCACCCCGATAAACTCAATGGAAGTTGAAACTTGTATACCTCCTTTATTCTTGAGACGACTCATGTTAGCTAAGAAATACTTTGTTAAGATGATTGCAATTAAGTCCTCACTTCCTGTAAGAAAACTGAAAGTATCTGAGGAAATAGCTAGTCTATTAGATTCTTCTATAATTACTTCACAAATTATTTCTACAAAAATTTTGCCTGAGATGCCGACTTTGTTGCAGTTGGTTTTAAATATGACAAATGACATTTATTCTAGTGATCTATGGCCAATTTATGACAACTTTGAAGGTACTATAGAAGAAAAATATTTGGTAACAACCGGAGACATTTATGGTAAGACTGATTTTCTTAGTTTTTTAGAAAAGAAAACGGACTTTTATAAAATTTATACAGATAGGTCGAAAACTATAGATGAGGTTAAATCAGCTTATTATGATGAATTTCTGGATGTTACTAAATGTTTTATGATCAGTAATATGTGCTCTATTTATACAGCCGAATGCTATGCCATTTATATGGCATTACAGCATATTAAAACTTTGACCTATGTAAATAAGTTTCTTATAATATCAGATAGTAAAAGTGTCTTAGTAGCTATAGGGAATAGTAATTTAAGTTTCAAATGCAATTATATTATTCTTAAGATCAAAAACATATTACATGAATTAGTCAGTAATAACGTTAATATAGAGTTTCTATAGTTCCCTCCCACAGAGGGATTGCTGGAAATGAAAGAGCAGACACAGCTTCTAGAGGACCACCAGACGAAGACAATAAGAACGTTTTAAAAGTCCCATTTACATACCTCTTTTTGACGATCAAAGATGAAACCTTTGAGCTATGGAAAAGAATTTGGAATATAGTACCTAAAGGTTAATAAGGGCAAATGGTACAGTGACAAAGAAAGATCTCTCAATACCATGGTATAACACTACATTTTGAATCAAGAAAATTCACATCAGGAATAACAAGAATGAGATTTGGCCACTGCTTGGTAAATCCCACCTTTATAAATTAAGAATATTAGAAGATGCGAAATGCCCCAAATGCCTAGAAAATGATGCTGACCTCAAACATATTATCTTTGATTGCAAAGAACTAGGTCTAGACAGAATATTACTTTGCTCTGAAATAGATAACATATGTAAAGATAGAGACATAAGTGTACCCCGCCGCCCAGAAGATTTATTATCCAATTACGATTTCTTCAAATGTTTATACCGATTCATATGTTCAACGATGGAAAAACTGTAAAAATTATTGTAAATAGTGTTTTTTTTTAATGTGTTTTGTAAATAGTGCTCAGTAAGAAGAAAGAAGAACTAAGAAGGACATTATTTTTTTTTAAATTTAATTTGACGTTTAATAATGTATTTTTTCTGGAGCAAAGGACTTGTTTCCAGCTCCCAATAAATTAATAATCTGGTATCATCCCTTTTTTCTTAAGCGGTTATTCCATTTCACTAAATTTAGAAGTTCTAGCTAGGATCCTAAAAAATGTAGTCAAGTGAAATAACATTTAGAAAGCTAGGATCCTAATTAGGATCCTAAATCGGAAAAAATGTGGCTTCTGAATGACTAAATCAGTGTTGTCAGATGGTTTCAACCTTTTATCTGTAGTGGGAACTGCTAAATCTGTATTTTATTATGTTATAAGATCTGGAATCCATTCGTAAGTAATGTCTAAAGTCTGTTGATTCCAACTTCCAAGTAGTTCAGAAAGTTCATAATTCATAATTTTTCGTGGAGCAAAAATTCTTTCAACCCTCTTTTTCGCCTTTTATTTATTTTGATTTTCATTGAGCCAACAGCTAAGCCTATGAGAAGATCAATTTTTTGTTGCTTTGACAGAACTGGATTCTGCCATTAAGAAGAAGTCTGGCCAAAATTCATACGTGGAAGAGAAATGCTTCGACACGAATGGGCCGGCTCGACCGGCGAAATACCATGTTCTTACAGAAAACCGGCGTGAAACAGCGCTTGCGCTGTGTTTCGCCGAGTGAGTGAGTTTGCCGGAGGCCCAATCCCATACCTTATTCCCTTCCCTACCCTCCCCTATTCCCTTCCCTTCCCATCCCTACTCTCCCCTATTACCCTATTCCCTCTTAAAAGGCCGGCAACGCACCTGCAGCTCTTCTGATGCTGCGAGTGTCCATGGGCGACGGAAGTTGCTTTCCATCAGGTGACCCGTTTGCTCGTTTGCCCCTTTATTTCATAAAAAAAAATCGCCGCATGGTCACAACTGATTTAGTTACTAAATTATGACAAGTGGAATAAGAAGCTTCTAATTAGTCTCCATAATAGGATCCTAGCTAGGACTTCTAAATTTAGTGAAATGGAATAAGCGCTTTAGATTGATTTGAAAGGGATGACACTAACTACGATGTTGCCACTTTTTAATTTCTTCACTTTTATGCCAGACTATATTATGCATGTAATCGGGTCACATTTTGTAGAATCGGAAGAAAATTTTTGACTACTCTTTCTTAGATTTTATTATTCTTAGTATTGCTATGATGAATAAATATTATACTCAACTCAATTTCATACATTTGAACATAATGTAATAATTTTATTAAAATTATTTATAATCATAATATAGTATTTTCATTTTTTTAAATTTTCAAAAGTTATTAAAAACATACTTTAAACATTAGGTAATAATATAATATTATTGACAGTGTGTAATGTGTACCATCGAAGAAATTGTTTCATAGGCTGTTGACAGACTAAAATCGGTCATAAATCGGTTGGGTAGTACAAGTAAAGAATTATTAGATATACTTACACTGGCACTACATACAAAATATGGCATATTGATATAAATGCATATTATTATCTACCTACATAATATTATAACAAACTCGATTATATAGGTACCATCGAGGAAATTGATTCCTAAGCAGTTGATAGATCAACGTTAATTGGTCGAATATGTCAATTCAATGTTATTTGTGATCTGTCAGCTGGGTTTGACGAGGCAACCAAACTACGTAGGTCCCCGATCTGCATAGGAATCAACTTCTCTGATAGTACATCTAAGACGTATGCGGTACTACTTAACATCGCAAAATTTGAGCTGTATAATATTTTGATCAAAAACTACAACGAGTCTATTAATTTAAAATCCCAAAAATAGTTTCTTAATCCATCTAAAGAGCCACATTATTATTGTCTCATTTTACTTAGGTCCTTAAGTCAAATTCTATCGAATAACATCCAATTTATTTGCTTATTTTCTAATACAAAAGAATATTATAATACTTATATACTATTATAATATGAATAAATCTTTTGATTTTCTTTTCAGGCTTAAAATATTATTCTAAAAAAACGAGGCAGTAGGTAATCATGATTTTAGCATTTTTTTTTAATTTTAAAGGTTTGAAAAATTTAAAGAATTGGGGAATCCAAAGTTTATAAAACGGTAACACCACTGAGCTCTTGCAAAGTACCTACTTTTCTGCCTACTCCAAATAAGTATTTGACCTACTCCTCATCAGTCCAATTAAATTCAAAATATATTATGTAACGTCATAATTTATATAATAAATTTTATAAAATCCGACCACATGTTTTGTTATTTATAAGCTTAGGTAAAACAATTGAAATCGTTTTAATCTAGATTAAAGCTAAAATGCTAATTACAGCCACAAATTAGTATCTAAAATATTGTAAAGAAAATATTGTACCAGCTTTGTCAATATTATTCCTATTGGGGCTATGATACTTATTATTTTGGTTATCTTGTTAAAATAGGTAGGTACCTAGTTATACCTACTGAATAAATAAGTAAAAGTGTAATAAACCTACTATTAGTCTTTTTTTAGCAAAAAATCCGAGACTTGATATGTCGCTAGTTTTGGCATATTGTATAATAAATAAATTACATAATACAAGTTACATACCGTACTTACAAGTCTAATGTCCTGATCAAACCTTCAGACAACATGCTTATTGGCTATTGCTTAGTGCCTACCCGTTTTAAGTGACTGTTTACTGTTTTATGCTTTCTAGTCCAGGCTCGAATAATTATATAACAAATTAGCAAGCCTTTGGAATTATGCAGCTGTTCCTTCCAGCCTATCGGCGAAGATTGGGACTGCCCTGACTATGCAGAAGCATTACCAACATATTTTTATATAATATAACGCTGTCAAAAAAAAAAAAAAAACAATAAATTTTTCAGAATTAAAACATACACTGTCTAGTTCCCCTTTATAGGTATGGCAACCCTGACTGAACACCAGCGTTACCAACCTGTTATGGAGTGTAGATGGAGGAGAACTACCTTATATGGGGGATATTTGAAAAAGTGTCCAGCTGTACGCAGTAAATAACAGTTGAAGGTGGCGCTAGCTGCAGGCTGTGCTACCAACCTTCACAAAACTGCTGAAAAAAGTTAATTTTTTTTTACTTTTAGTCTTGGGTCTAGTTCCCCTTCATAGCGGCCTGCCGGCGGAGGTCGGAGCGGATGGCGGCGGTGACGGCGGTGCCGATAGCGAGCAGCGCGCACATTGTCAGGTTGGCCCAGCGGTCGCCGATCGCGGTGAGCATCCACTCGTACAGCAGCGTGAGGACTATGCCGAACACCTGGGAACGGAGACAAGTTTTTTATTAAAAAGAAGAGATAAATTATATTTATTCTTAATTTAGTAAGACATTAGGAATTACATTGAATTTTCAAGGAAACAGAATTAAATAATAAGCTTTCACAAATTACTAAAGTCTGCATGCAGTAGAGATCAACTACGATAACATGGCGCGCCCCTTCAAAATTCAAAACGTTTGAAGAGCGTTGGACTCAAAACGTTTGAAGTGCGTTGTCTTGCGCGGTAGGCTAGTTATGATTAGTTGACCAACAAATCTTGGTAATGAGTGAAATATTACGTGTACTGGATTGGTTGAATACTTACTACATACAAACTCTTTCATAAGGATGTGACTACACACATTGAAACAGTCATTTGGAGGGGCGCGCCATGTTATCGTAGTAGATCTCTATGCTGTAGGTATGCATTATGTCGTCATCCTCGGACATATTTTAACACAGTTCTCCTGCGAGTTGTGACTTGCGTCGTAACAATATAACCCACTATAAACTTTAGTAAAATCAATCTTAACGTTTTGAATTTATGGATAACTATAATTAGTAATTACCTAGGTAGATTATTATTTCTGTCGCTTGGCATTAGCTATGTCCACACTGTGCACTTTCATCTTCAATTTTCGTCGTCTTCTTTCATTGAACTCTCGTATTGGCGCATTCAATAATTGAATGCGTTAACGAACGCAAAGCCAACATTGTCATTAGACATTAAAGAACAAAGCGAAAGTTTTGGATACGGTCAGAGGACATGCGTCGCGGGCATGCCTCTGCTGTTGACTGCTCTATAATGCATGCCCTTAATGAACAAAAAAAGGCACAGTGTGGACATAGCTATTCAGAATTAATGCGGCTATGTACAGCTAACGGCCGTGTACCTACGCAAAAAAATAATGATTACTTAACTTTTAATTTAATTAAAATTCTGACATGAAACCAATATTAAATATTTTAATAATATACTCTTCATGAAATTAAATTTAAGTAATCATTAAATATTCGTGTAGCCGCGTAGCAGCTGTCCCATAGTAAATAGTAATACATACCTGGACACAGGCGTTGAGGATTCCAGATGTGGTTCCCTCAGGTTCCGGATATGTAACTTCAGACGCGAACTCGAAGCCCACAGGAAGGTACCCGGTCATGAAGAACCTGAATACAACATTTTACTATAAATTCTGATCTGGGGCCGTACCACGAAACCGTTTTGAGACCCAATCGAACGAATCGGTACGCCGCCTCGTCGTGTCCCACTCTAACAAACGAGAAATGTCGTTGTAAGAGCAAGACGCGGCATTCTCATTCGATTGTTTGAGTCTCCAAACGTGTTTGTAGTTGAGTTGGTTACAATGAAATTAGCCATCGTTAACAAAATTAAAGCAAGAAGCTGAAGACGTATCATAGAAGTTGATTCATTGGCATAGGCCATATCTGATTAGTCAATGACAATTTATGTCAATGCTCAATGGGGCTAGTATTCTGAAAGTACTTCTGTTCTTCTGAAAATAGTGCTGCAGTAGACTTCGAAACGACTGCAGCAAGAAGCTGTCTTCAGAGTAGGTAGCTCCGTTGTCACTTGTCGGTCATGGAAGTCTGTCATCTACGCAGCCCAACACAATAACATAGCTCCACCATCATACTACACTTACCCAAGCAGTGCGCTGCTGAGATACACGACGCTGATGTATCCACAGTTGAGCGTAAATGTGAAGATCACCATGCCCACCACGCTCGCGGCGTACACCGCCAGCGTGGTCTCCTTGAAGCGGTGAGTCCGGTCCAGGATGAGGCCGCACACGACGGAACCCACCATACCAGAGACGACTATGACCAGGCCGATGCGACCCGCGTCAGCGTTGGCGTTCTGGAATAGATTATTCATCATCATTGATGGGGAATGAGGATGGCCTCCATTTTTGATGGCATCAGCATTGTTTTAATTTGGTTTTGTTTGTGTTAAATACTGTCATGACAAAATAATGTCGCTTCTGGACTCTAGCACGATCTCGTGGATTAGCTACGGGTGGTCAAAGAATTGTCATATTCAGCAAGGTAGGTATTTGTTGACCGAAAAGGCGACTCCTTGTTCCGCCCTTTAACGTGAAGATGATGATTAACGCGTAGAACTTTGTTAAGTAGTCCACGAAACTCGGACACTTCGATCGAGTCGCTTGTTTACGTAAATATAGTTGATTTAGGCGGTAGCTATTTCTGTAATCTAAAGTTAGTAAGGTATCGGCAATAATAATAATAATTAAGGATTACTTCAACTACTTGCTATCAGTATCGATGAATATTCATTATTTATTATTTTGAATAACAAATAAGGAAGTTGATTGGTGTTGTTTGAAAGTTGGATATTGCGAACCCTTTAAGGTAATCGAAGCACCCCAAACTTTGGGAAAGATTTCTCATTAAGTTAGGAAGGATCAAACCGTTAACATTGGTAAAGTTACCCACTCAGAACGCATGGTATTTACTATCTAATCAGTTTTTGAACAGTCCGTTTCAAGTTTCAACTTAGAACAATAATCAAGATTTATTCTACACTAAATTACTGACAATTTAAGGAAGATTGCCATTTTCCTAGAACTTTTATCGTTTTCCTTGAGAGCTTTGTATCTTTCCGGAGCTCATTATTTGCCGCTCTACTGATCCAAAAATCACACTCAAACTTTCGAAGAGTCCTCATCAATCAATCAATTTCCTGCTGAACCACACGAAATGTAATGAAAATAATAAGTTGTTTTCCCAAATTAGTAACGAACACTTTCGGAATGTCCTAGTTAGCTACCACCTGTTTGGGAACACGGCGAGAAGACCGATGTAAGAGCCGGGATACAAAAACACGGCACGAGCACGACGTCGCACGGCGTCGTACGACTCACGTAGAAATTCAAGATGAGTTTCTACGGCACGACGTCGTACGACATCGTACGACGCGCGTCGTGGATTCCCACGGCACGACGCTGTACGGCGCCGTACGACGTCGTGCCGTGTTTTTGTGTCTCGGCCCTAGGCAGCCCCTAAACCTACAATAATATTGGACAATATTTTATAGTCCAATTTATTTGACTATTAGATTGAAATGCGCGATGTTCAATATTAACTCCGGTCAATAATATTGCACAATATGTTGTTGAGCAATAAAATTGATCGTCTGGGGGCCCGCTAAGAAAGTCGCACGGGCCAACACGTTCGCGCTAAGTTTGCCGCTGTCAACTACCGTTCTCTCACACACTCGGTTCTGTGAGTGAATGTGAGTGAGTGAGAAAACGGTAGTTGACAGCGGCAAACTTAGCGCGAACGAGTAGTACTCACCGGGTAATAAGTCAGCACGAGGTTGTTCAACAGAGTGGATATAGCGTAGAAGACGCCCACGTTGAACCCGTAGGAGATGAGCAGCAGGATGTAGTTGCGGTTGGTGAGCAGCTTCTTGATGGAGCTGAAGAAGTTGGAGTCGATGGTCGCGCCGTGGTCCGCCGCTGCTGATGGTGGGGTCGGCGGCGCGGCTTTGAAGACTAAAAGAGATAGAAAATCGACGTATTGATAAAGATATTGAAGATTAAAATGAATAATAAATCGATAAATAAGTTTTAAATGTAATCAAAGTTTTTCAACATTTATTAAACACATGATGCCAGAACCGTTTCCGGGATAAAAGCATCTTAATATAGTCTTTCCCGGGATTCCAAGTATGTCCATACCAAATATCAACATAATTGGTTCAGCGGTTTGGGCATGAAGAGGTAACAGACAGACAGACAAACATACAGATAGACAGATTTATAATATTAAGTATGGATATTTTGATAATCAACCAATTAAGAACGCTTGATGTATGACTTTACGTATTAGCCGATTCTTATAGGAACTTCTGCTTATCCATTGTTATCATAGTAGAGTTAAGTCATCAGGGCACGATTGCACGAACTACTATGAGTAGAAGCCGGTAACATGTCACTTACAAAGCAGTATGAACACGAAGAGCACGCTGGTGACTCCGGCAACCAGGTAGAACATGAACTGGAGGTCCTTGGCGATGTCCTCGATGGAGCCCTGCGCTCGCACCAGCATGGGCGGCAGCAGGAAACCGAGGGCTACACCAAGCTGGAACAGAATAACGGCTTTGAGTGGCACTCAACCAAATATCTGGGGGCATGGCAGTGCCCCCGCCAAGATGAGCCAAGCAAATAGCTGTGGTGGAGTCGATATAATATAGAGGGTAGGTCGCTCGACATTCCCTTCTTCTATCATTCACGAGCCAGTCGAGTGGTAGTGTTGAGAGATAAATAATTCTGTGTTTAATTTACTCCTCCTACAAGAGTGTACAAATTGTACTCCATACATTTACTGACATATAGAATTTGTTGAAGTCAGGGTCGGTAGAGTTAGGTCGTGTAGATTCAGAAGCTTGGCTCTACATGAGATCTCATAATGTATTTTTAACAGTACAAACCTTATATTATGTGGTCGTATTGGCAACATTTTACATAAAATGTTTTTGGTGGGATGACACTTTTATCTTTTTACCGTGAGTTTTGTAGAGACCAGCATATTTAAATACGATACGGCCGCAGTTTTCCTTTAACTTTGCTCCTATCGGCTTCCCTACGTCTTACATTATGAAAACTATCATCCATTTCTATACCTGTCTTAAGTATTGGGCTTTCCTCTGAAGAATGACCCCTAACCGTGGTAAGGACGTATTTGTTTTAAGTATAGAAGAGCTGGCTAGCCTAAGGTCTGGATTACACCCACCGAGTGGCGAGAATAGAGCAAACAGACGATTTGATTTGCTGAAAACACTGTCTCACCACTCTACTCGGTGGGTGTAATCAACTTATTAATAGTGAGTACTCAAGACGCGGTTGGGCTCTGTGATTGGTCCAAATTTTGACAGCCAACCATTAACCAATCACAGAGCCTGAACCGTGTCTTGAGACTGAGATGCATCTTGAGTATTTATACGGGCCCAAGAGCTTTGAATATTTATACGGGCCCAAGAGCTTAAGCGCAACAGAAAATATTTGCACATATATGTCTGTTACAGTTCATAAATTTCAGTAGGTAACTACCGTTAAAGTTTTAAATATTATGTTATCATGCTTACATTCCAGACGTTCACGCGTCATAATAGATATTAATTTCAGCAATTTTTCATGCAATATTATACCGAGAAGCCACTAAACTGCTCGTAAAAAACAGAATGTACAAAGCGTTGTTAAATTGTGTTCACAAAGTTTACCATAATATTTCATAGCTAATTTTAAACTGTATTTATAAGAAGGAAGTTTTGTCGACAAAATATAACATTTATTTTTACTAAATTGCAGTAGCGCAACAAAATATTTTGTACATATTATTCTTAAATATTATATCTATCTAGTACTATTTTAAAATAGTTATATTCATAATTGTATTTAAGAATGTAATGTTGTTAGGTACTCCTCCAACTTGAAACTGCTGAACGGATTTTGATAAAATTTTGTGTCAGGCAGCACAGTCGACTCAGCCTATGTTTACTCGGTTGAGGTAGTTGCTATTGTGTAGTCGAAAAACCGTACTCATTATTCAACAATGTAAATATTGCATTAAGCTCTATTTATTTATTTATTCAAAAGCTACACCAACAACATATTGTGACAATATGTTGTTGCTGTAGCTTTTGAATAAATAATTATACTGACAACTCTAAGCAGAGCTTGTATAATGTAAATGTAGTGTACGCTACTGACTCGGAGACGTCAAATGTTTGTGCTAATAATCTATTAAAATATGATCTGGAAATTTTACTTCTAAGAACATTAAAAACTTAGATATTTTATTAAAAGTTCATCATAAACCAAAACGCGATGCAGTCGTACATTTTGAAAAACCCGATTTATTCTCTACATTACATTAAGTTTAATTGCAAGTTATTTAATGTTTATATGATATTAACATTAAAGAACTTGCAATTAAACTTTTCTTGTAGACTAGATGACACACGTAACTCCGTTGCTCCAAAGTTCGTTCGTTCGGGAACCGTACATTTTCCTGGGATAAAAAGGACCATATTATGTCCTTTACCAGGACTCAGACTATCTCCGGACCAATTTTCAGAAAATTCGGTTCAGCGGTTTGGGCGTGAAAAAGTAACATACAGACTGATGGACACACACACTTTCTTATTTATAATGTTAGTATCGATAGTATGGTAGGCTCTTAAATCTTAAAAACAAAGCGTTATCATAATATTCTGTCGTCTCTGAAACTATATTAATCCTTCAGGCCCCGCGCGAGCACCGGTGATCGCGACAACAATAGAATACAATAGCAATTCCTGGAAATTCCGACTGAAGTATTAAGGCGACGCCTTGATAATTTGGCTGTAGCGATGCCGATTTTTCTCAGCAATGACTAAAGCTAAGAAACTAAAGTTCATTGTCAGTATTCATCATGTCTTTGTCTTTGAATTGCCCATAGCATAACACGATTGGACAACTTTTATAACACAGAATTATCAATCGAAAAGACCTCTGTAAAAAAAGGGATTCCTATTTTTCCAACAGAGGAGAGTGATTTAAGGTTCCAAAATTTGTACATAAATTGGTTGAAGCATACACTTTAATATGTGCATAGCTTATATGAAATGTATTTATGGTTTTTAAATTACGCGACAAAAACCATTTTGTTGCTTATGCCCTTTCCGTTTTTTGCTGTTCCATTGCTTGTTTTCTATGAGAGGCCGGCCCGGCCTCTCATAGAAAACAAGCAATCTAAAACATATCCAACACGGTTTCTTACTTTAACGCGGCGTCACCTTAACGTTTCTGACCCATATGACACATTTGAGACTATGACGGTACCCCACGATAGGAAACGGAATCAGAGCCACACTAATATAAACTCACACCAGACCCCTCGCACAATTGATAAAACACTTCCCATACTTTAGATAACGACCCATTACGATCTACCAAAGTAGGCATAATGGACCTAGGACGTGGGCCTTAGAAGTCCCTGACCTATCCTATGAGTAAGACCGTATTTCCACCTGCAAGACAACTGTCGCGGGAAGTGTCTGACAGTCTGTCTGACAGCAGCTTGCAAGTGTAAACCCAGTAGCAAGTGCTGTCGCGACAATTTGTCAAACGCTTCCTGTGAGTATTGATTGTCTAAACACGTCTGCATGGACTCGCGACAGATCTCGCTGCAATATCTCACAGCAAGACGCAAGTTATCGCACGCACGGCTTGTGTTTTTGTGAAAATGAATTTGGCTAATGATATCGATATTGAGTAGGTACATGTAGATATTACGTTAGGTTTTGGAGAAGGACATAGGATAGTTTTTATCATGAAAAATGTTCGGTTTTCACGCAATAAACTTTATGAATTTGCGTTTAAGGTGCTGAACCGATTTTGAATAAATTTAGTTAACGTAGAAATAATTAGTTTGTCACGTGCAGAGTTGGGCAAAAAGTAAATAGTAATTTAAATCAGATTACAAATTAATCAGATTGATGAAGTAATTGTGCATCTAAAATTACCCTCTGAACTGAACTCTATGTAAGGAACTGTTATGTAATCATTTCCACGGTTATCCTATTCAAGGTGAAAAGCTGAGCATGCGGTCTCACGCTTCTGCAATATTTCATAGATTCATCATTTTTCGTTTCCTTTCTTTCATTTTGCAATAAATAAATCAGAGTAGCTTTGAACCTCGGCGCGACAACACATTTTTGTGTTATTACAATTTAAAATAAATTTTCAGCTGTAAAAAAGTTTTTTTTTTAAAACTTCCCCCTGACCCACTCCGTAATAGAACACATACACACCCTATAAAGTATTATCACTTAGATTTAAACTATGCTGCTCTGCCCAATACACGTCTAATATTATTTTTATTGTGATGATTTTCTGTACCAAGATTCCAATTCTTAGAGCCTTAAGTGTGCAAATAGTAGAGACTAGAGACTAAAAATATAAAGTGTCATAATATTTACGCTGTTCCTGGGTGTTAAACCTTTTACTGCTCCTTTTGAACTTCCGAATTGAATTAGAGAAGTGACTAACTATACACATCTCTTCTAATAGACCGTCCATAGCTCGAAGTGTTGTAAAATATTATATCAAAAGTTAAAATTAGTGCCGGGTACTCGATTAGCAAAACCTAGGACGTCCTGCGTCCAGCCACCTGATGGATACAACGATTTGAAGGAGGTGACTAGCTACTCAATATCGGGACGATCGGTGCTTATTGGGGCCCAAAATCCAAATTCAGCAGTGATGATGATAATGAAGGTCACAAAAGTAAGCCAAAGGACAACGTAGGCGTTATTTACAAGTAGGTATATCAAGATTGTACCTCTATAAGACATAATTTATTATGAACCATAATCAAGTAATTGTGTTTGAGGAAATTGTCCGTAGAAAATGTAAGGACGCTCTTATTGTGAGTACGGTCGGACAAACAAGATAAATGAAAAATTTCCTTAAAGAAAATTGTAGAGGATCATTATAACTTTTTTTTATGTGAGAAAACTAATGGAAAGATTATTATAGGATATACATTATTATAGGATAACGTCTTTTGTGAATAAAAAAATGTATATAAGGTGGTTCGTAGAGATTTTACGTGCTCCCGTTACCCTTATAATCTTTTAAATATCAATTTTGTTCAGAGCTTAGCTTGAGTTTCCTTGAGATTATAATATTATAACAATATTATAGTGGACTTAACGTTTATCATCCCGTCAGATACGGAATACCTTTGAACGGATTGTTTGGTGACACGTTACTTCTAAATAGTCACCTCGAAGAACCTTTCTAAGTCCTAACCTTACTTACATCAATATTCACGACGATGTTCCTTTAACCAATACATTTGGATGACATCACGCAATTTTGTCGACCATACTTGAACCCTTATCAGTGCAAGACAGTTGCTGGGTATAATATCAGCTTTGCGGACATTTTTCAGCGCAATATAATGCCAACGAAGTGGAAAGCCTCGCTCTGGGAAATTCATGTTCTTAAATAAATTGTGTTAACATTTTGTACACTACAAAATGTCAATTACGCTGTGTTACCATCCATTTACAGCATGAATAGTCTATTCGGTAACTCTGGCTAAGAAGTTTGAATCATCAACGCTCCAATCAATGACGCTTTCAACCAATTGCAGTAATAATCAATCGGAGCGGGTGGATTCCCACATTTTCGCCGAAAAATATACCATCCTCATCACCTTAATGAGTGGCAATCTTCCACCGTGCATTTTTCGCGTAAATTTCTGTCGCGCACTGTAAAACTCTAGAACAACTGTCACCAGCAGTATTTCCGGACGACCTGCAAACCTTCAAGAAGAGAGCGTATTCCCTTTTAAAAGGCCGGCAACGCACCTGTAGTCTTCTAATATTGCAAGTGTCCATGAGCGACGGCAGTTGCTTCTAGATCTGGTGACCCATTTGCTCGTTTGCCCCTTTATTTTTTAAAAAAAATCCTGATGATGTCACAATGTTCGTGACAGATAGAGTATCATGATGATACACACCTGGTTCCCAAAAACGCCAATGCTGCAGGCTGACGACACCTGGTCCGCGCCGAACCACACCGCCGCCAGCCGCGGTGGGACGTTGAGCACGAACACCTGGTAGAAGTGGGGTAAAAATGAGGATGATACTTATTCAGTTTTATACCAACTACAATCGGACGTTGCTCTGTGTGCAGCAATGTTATATGCATAATATAACATAATATCAGAATTCTGGTTTCAACAAGTCCAACAAACCTATAAATTATCACCTTACTTTCAGTTCTAGTATCTACTACCAGATCTTGTCACTAAATGCAGTCTATAAAGTACTACCTACTCTTTCAGGAAGACGAATCACTTAAAATATTGCTAACGAGTGCCAAAGTATAACACCTGTGAGATAGCCACCACAGTCTGTCCGGTGAAGCCCAGCCAGAACCTGTCCTGGGGTACGGAGAACACCTTCAGCCACGCGCCCAGACATGTCCCGAACGAGCCGATAATCGTCGTCACTCGGAGACCCTGGGAAAGAAGTTTAAGGTTAGAAAGAGGATAGACGGTATACCTTTTGTAATAAGGCGGTAAAATGCATTAGGCATCCACCACCGCCCCCGGGGGAGGTCAGCAGGATATATACGGAATATCTAGCTGGCTCCTGATTGATTGAAGATGACATATTTCTAAAGATATACCTTGCTGGTTTAAGCTTGTATTCCTATAATAATTTAAAAGTAGATACATGCACTGCGCAATATGCAGAATGCGTTATTAGCAAAAATTAATAATTATCAGTAGTTTAATATTATTTTACTTATTTTAAGCTATTCTCTTATTATACACTCTACATAATACGTATGCTTTTTCAAATCACTTGCATAATTTCCATTCCAAAGTCCTACCAGATGAAATTTGTACGATGATATTTTTTAATTTAGCAAAGCGAGAAATAGAACCATCCGATAACGTCACGACTGGCGAATAAGCAATAAATTGTGAGCTCTGGGCGGCGCTTAGACTTAAAAAATGTGGAGATTCTTGTGCAACTTATTTATATTTTCCTTTTTTCGACTTTGCAAAATATTTTCATACCCGAAGAGTGCATGCAGTATAGATTCTAACTAAACCTCCCAAAAACGAAGAGTATATTTTACTACGTAACAACCAAAGTTTGAGCAAGTACCTACTAAACGAAATATTATAATTTAAAGTTATATTTTTTGTATATAAGACTCTTACAGAAGCCAACTCAACAGTAACCTTAGAAGTTTTTCTTCAAAAACTTGCATCCTCAGATACATATCTGTCCAACACAACGCAACTAGGCAACACGAGAGGTACGAATATCAGCATGCATAATGCATATAATGGCGGTCCAACTGACGCAATTTCCGGACATCCCGTAATATCTGGGTGCACGGTAGTGCACCCGCCGAGACGAGCCAAGCGAAGCGCAAGGGCACACTACCTACATTTTCTCGAAGTGTTTCGCCGTTTTTTGAACCTTCATAGAATTTGTTTCCGTTGTAGCAGATAGTTCATATTTTCAGGATATGATGTCATCAATAGACTTATTAAGCATACAAAGTCTCAATTGAATAGCTCTTATACTTTAGATTTTATTGATATCTAAAATACGCCGATTTCGTCACTGACACACTGATGGTCATCAAAATGTTTAGCTACTTCCTGAAGTGCTAGAAAGCTGAAATTTGGTATGTAATCTAAGTTTAGTATACAACCAGCAAAAAAAATCATAAACTTGTAATTTTCGTCCCCCATCCCCTAAAATTGGGGGAGTGGAAGTTGACCCTTATAAAGTTGGTTTCCGATGTGTCAGATAGTTTATACTCTCAGGGTATGATGTTAATAATAGACTTATTAAACATACAAAGTCTAATACTTTATATTTTATTGATATCTAAAATACGCCGAAATTTGGTTATAACTTATACGCCGTAAAATAAGCTTAGTAATGTAATGAAATGGAATGTAGGTAATGGAAGTTTAAATGAAACTTTCACCAATTTTATGAATAAGGACATGAAAGTTTCCACGGGATGGACATTAACTAAAAACGTCTTAATAAAAAATAAAAATAAAAAACACTAAAAAGACTAAAAAGACTGCCTAGCAAGTAGCAACTTACAAAAAGGACTGAAATCCCACCAAAAACATTTCATGTAAAATGTCCTCGACGACCACAAAAGGTTTGCCCTGTAAAAAAGACATCAGATCTAATGTAGAGCCAAGCTTCTGAATCGACGCGGCCTAACTCTATCGACCCACAACTCCAACAAATTATACATAATATCAGTAAGTATGTACGTATGGATTGACTGTTTCGTTACTTATTTCAGATCAGAAACTAAATATTCGAAGCAGCGAAGCCATACATACTTACTGATATGTAGAAAGTATTGGAGCTAGAGTTAGGCCGCGTCGATTCAGAAGCTTGGCTCTACATTAAATCTGATGTCTTTTTTACAGGGCAAACCTTTTGTGGTCGTCGAGGACATTTTACATGAAATGTTTTTGGTGGGATCTCACTATATAACATCCTGTATGATCGTTTACTGCGTCCATGGCAGAAGCACCGCAGCCGTCGAGCTAACCGCGTACATGAACAGAACAAACCATCTCTCAGAGTAGACTTTATAGGCTATGTTTATCTTCCACTATTATAGATTCAAGCTTTTTAATGCCCATTTATAAATAATTTAAAAAATGAGGACGGTTACACAATCGACATGTAGATTTAATTTTTGTTTAAGACCAAAACAAACTGTTTTTTTTTTGTAGGTATCTCAGTTTCAATCTTAAGAGTCCGTATACGAAATTTTGCCGATGAATACTAAATTGCAAAGGTTCGCTATAGAAATATTATTAGGTTTTTTCTCCTTAATACACTTAAAAAAATATATATTAATTATTAGATTTAAAATATATTTAAGCGCGGAAAGCCGACTCGAGTTTTGCGGCGAATAATATAATGTGAGATTTAGGTTGTTTTGAATCGTGTTTTTTGGCACAATTTGTTTTTTTTATTTTTTCTCGAATTGGATAGAATTTTATCTATAGATTATTTCTGTCGTTTTCTTTTTATGAATTACAGCTCCAAGTTGCCGAAATTAACAGCAATTCTTTGCCCATTTTCTCTAAATTTTTGCCGAGTTACATATTTTTTTTACTCAACTATTTCATATTAAAGTGGTAAAAAGTAATTCCATAACATAAGTAATAATATTCGTATATATGCATCTGAGTGCAGTTTAATTCGTATAAGACTTAAGAGCCCGTCCTCTCTTTTCTACTGCTCTCTTCACACTCACGCCCGTCTTTCATATGCCAGGTGAAAAAGGACGATCGCCAAGTTAGCGGGCAGATAGAGGTTTTCTGTTTTTAAAGGGTTTTTTGTATTGAAGTGGTAAAAAGTAATTCCAACACTTTATAGACGACTTTCTCAACAGTACATTGTATTTTTTTCATACCGTAAAGACGTCAATACAATCCATAAACAGGTGATATTCTAAACCTTTTACAGCAAAAATCACAAAAATAGGCGGGTTTGAGTTGGATTATTTAAAAATACTTTAATAATAAAAAATCTAGCTCCAACATTAGATTATAATTGCAATGATCTTATATGTTGTGCATTAAAACTTATAGAAATACTAGCTGTCCCGGCAAACGTTTCTTTGCCATATTATATTAAGTATATCGCCCGTATTATTTTATTGAATTAGTGACTAAAATATAAGTATGTCACCATGGCAACGTCCATCGCTATCCCGTGACCCGCGTCGCATAAACAATGGTCGCTCTTTATAGACAAATAATTTGCAATAAAATAAAATTGCGACTATAATTAAAGATCTAAGCTATCCTATCTCTCAAGTTGGAAAAAAGCACACATTAAAAAACAAAAAACATTAAAATCGGTTAAGTGGTTTAGGAGTCCATTGAGGACAAACATTGTGACACGAGATTTATATATATTAATACTTCAGTCGGAATTTCCAGGAATTGCTATTGTATTCTATTGTTGTCGCGATCACCGGTGCTCGCGCGGGGCCTGAAGGATTAAGACTGTATTTTAACTGTTAAATCACGTCTGTTAAATCAGCGAAATCGGCAAATTTCGTATACGGACTCTTAAAGCGTGGAAGCGTTTTAAACGTGGGAGAGCCATGCTTCGGCACGAATGGGCCGGCTCGACCGGAGAAATACCACGTTCTCACAGAAAACCGTCGTGAAACAGCGCTTGCGCTGTGTTTCGCCGAGTGAGTGAGTTTACCGGAGGCCCAATCCCCTACTCTATTCCCTTCCCTACCCTCCCCTATTCCCTTCCCACCCCTACCCTCCCCTATTACCTTATTCCCTCCTAAAAGGTCGGCAACGCACATGCAGCTCGTCTGATGCTGTGTCCATGGGCGACGGAAGTTGCTTTCTATCAGGTGACCCGTTTGCTCGTTTGCCCCTTATTTCATAAAAAAAAAACTATTTTTTTTTTGTATTTTTAAGCACTGAACTTATTCGTGACGTATCTTCGACGCTGCAGCTGAAGTTTATTCGCGTAATTTGGCTTAATGTTCAAATAGAGTTGGATATTTACAGAGATTTTGCAGTCACGGAAAGTTATAGTACGAACATTTAGCGCTTGTACACGCGTGTGCGGTCACAGCACCCAGATTTTTGGAGTTGGCCGTTTGTCATTCGAGTTTCGGACCAAAGGGTCCGTACCACGTAGACAAAAAGTGCGGGTGATTCTAATGTTTGAGTTTGTGGGTGATCCAAATTCCAAGCATTAGACACCAGTTGTTTTTCTTCGGATGTTATGGCACGACAGTCGACACTAAGGCGTGTCGTCGTGTAAAAAGTGTGACGTCTGCGGCGTAAGTTCATAAGAAAACACTCCTTCTCGCTGAAAATTTTACTAAAATTAAATCATATTTTCTTTTTTCGAGCAAGTTTTATCGTTAGCAGCTTCAATAAAGTATAGGATTATAAATGAAAAAGTGTGTTTTCTGTCCTGGGAAAGGACATTAGTAATTCATATCTCAGAAAAATACGTAACTACTTAAAAATACGTAACGCCTGTTAAATTGATATCGAAAATCGAATGCTTAGGGCGGATTTCGTCGTCGTAGCAACCCTGACAGGGCTGTCATTGATCCGCCCGCATCGCGGAATTGTTTTTAATTAATTTGACAAAGTCTCCGGTGTAATTACTTCGCCAATTTTAGCTGACGAGTCCGGGGACAGTCATTAACGATTTATTAAAGTCCGCTTAATGTTATTCGAGATATAAACTTCAGATTGTATGTGATTGAAGATGTGAGTGGAAGAACACAATAACTAACATTTTATCAATTAGGTTAATTTTTCCCTTATAATTTGAATAACCCTTTTACTAGTAATTTATCTAATACATGACCTGGCTGATATTAATCTGTCTACACATAAAATTAAGTTTTTTTATTTTTTCGGCCCTAAAAGCTGCAAAAAAAAAAAACGCAATTTTTTTACTGTCACTTACCTGGTTCTTCCACTCATGTCCTCATTTGTGCTAGGAATGTAAATATAATTCAAAAGTCCTATTGGAAAATACGACGAATTAATATTTCTAAACAAAATTGTTTGTTGCTTTCATAAGAAAACGCGTTTAAGGTATACAGAGTGTTTGATAGATCATGGAACCTAATATTAAGATATTCAACCCTTGAAGTGCACTTTCGGGGCTGGAAGGCAAATTATTTGAAGTAATTTGATAAACAAAGAGTCGAATTAAGTGTTTGTATACTTTTTGATGACTACTTTGTGGATGTTTAATAATATTATTGTTAATCATATAATTTACACTACCATTGTTCCATCTGCCGATTAAAACTAAAATAATACTAATTATTGTTGCATGCCCTCTACTCGACCGACCTTGAGTTTCGTATATTGTGTCCTTATTTAAATAAAACCATATTCGTTACATCATTTACATGCAAATTGTATTTAATTATTTAATTAGAGATACGTCTACGGAGAGATTTTACTTACGTCAACTACCAAATATAATTAGGGGATACCTTAAAACCTGCATGGCGCAGTTTAATGTGGAGTTTTGAAAATGCAATAATATGATGTATACATTATGTACATACTAGATGAGGCCCGCAACTCCGTTGCGCCAATACTCGTTTATCGCGAAGGAACCGTACATTTTTCCGGAACAAAAAGTATCCTATGTCCTTTCCCGGGACTCAAATTATCTCCATGCCAAATTTCAGCAAAATCGGTTCAGCGGTTGGGGCGTGAAGAGGTAACAGACAGACAGACACACTTTCGCATTTATAATATTAGTAAGGATTAGTTTTTTACCCGATCGCGACAAAAAAGTGATATATTAATTAAGCGTATGTATGTTATTGTTTTCGGTTCTCTAACTTATCAGACTAGAGAGGTCTTATTAAGCAGGGAATTGACTACCGGGCCGCCCGCTCCGGGCCGCCCGTCACGGGCAGGTCTGTCGCATGTCTGCTCGTCAATTCCTAGGTACGGGCACAGACATGCCCGCCGGCCCGTGCCCGCAGCCTGCCCGCGAGATCGCATTTTTCCCGCGCGGGCATGGGCAAGTCTGTACATGAATGGTCGCAACGAGCGGCCCGTCGTCATTTGCGCCTTGGAGAGCGACTGGAGTCCACTTAAAATATTATTTTAAAACATATCATTGTAAACAATACAAACACTAAACATAAGAAAAACCAACAACAACAATTTTGACATTCGTTTATTTCCATTTACCGGTCGCATACTTGTTTGTGGAAAGTTAAAAGCAAGGATAACATTCAAAACACCGATTAACGTAAAGCCGCTTACACCGAACTTATTGAAAAATCCAAAAAAATCAACGCCGATACTGATCTATCATTTGTTAAAAAGAAAATCAAGTCCATGAGTCCACGACCGAGCTGCAGCCCTCTATCTACTGGACTGACTTGCCTGTTCTGTGTGTGTTCAATAGGGGCAAGCGGCAGACTTGTGCCAGACCGGGCGGCCCGCGGGCAGCCCGGTAGTCAATCCCCGCTTTAGATACAGTTGTAAGAGTGACATTAAGTGCGTCGCAAAATTCATTTTTTATTTATTTTATTCAATAAAATAACTTTTTCTTTAAACATTAAGAAAAGGCTATTGTTATAATTCAGAGTCTTCAAAACAATGTTGTTTTATCAGCTGAGCCACTAAGGCTACGCGCACAGGCCGTACTTATGTTACACGAGTGCAAACTGTGGGGCAATTCCACCGCCCCAGTAACATATAAGTTTATGTCCTATCCACTTGCTACGTTAATTCAGTAAAAATACTAAATAAATTTTTCAGAAATAAACCTAAGCCCCTGCCCCAACCGGCAAATCTGCTAGATTTTAAATCAATGTAATAACATTAAATCAATCTAAACTAGCAAACAAAACAATAAATATTAGGTAACTAGATGACGCCGGCAACTCAGTTGCGCCAAAATTCGTTAATCGCGCGGGAACCGTACATTTTCCAGGACAAAAAGTATCCTATGTCCTTTCCCGGGACTCAAAGTATTTCCATGCCAAATTTCAGCAAAATCGGTTCAGCGGTTTGGGCGTGAAAAAGTTATAGACAGACAGACACACTTTCGCATTTATAATATTAGTATGGATTTATGCACTGGACCAGACTTCAGTACTTAACAGTAATTTTTAGGGTTCCGTACCCAAAGGGTAAAAACGGGACCCTATTCCGTCCGTCTGTCTGTCTGCTTCCAGGCTGTAACTCAAGAACGGTAATAGCTAGAGAGTTGAAATTTTCACAGATTATTTACATCTATTGCCGCTATAAGAACAAACACTAAAAACAAAATAAAATTAACATTTAAGGGGGCTCAAATCAATAATGGCGACAGGTAGGTATAGGTACAGGTAGGTAGGTTGAATTTTTCTCAAAGTCCTTAGTTATAATATTATATGTGTACTTTAATATTTAATAAAAATATTAAAATTAAATAAAAAATTAAAGGGGGCTCCCATACAAAAAACACAATTTTTGGCCAAATTTTGCTCTATAATGGTACGCAACCCTTCGTGCTTCGTCTAACTCGCATTTGGCCGATTTTTTAAATCCAAAGAAAAAATCGACAAATAAAAGTATTTTAAGATTTCGAAACAATACAACGTTTTAGAATACTCACATATCTCTCCAACACGACACAACTAGGCATCACAAAGGGTAAGAACATGATCATACATATCATGGACGTCCAGCAGACCCAGCTGCTGGACACCCCATAGTACTTCACAATAACATCCTGGATGATGGCATACTGCATCCACGGCAAACAGGCCGACGCCGAACTGATCACGTACATAAACAACGTGAACCACCGCACAGGGTACACTTGGTAAACTATCTTTTTCTCATTCCCCGCCTTTTCCGATTCACACTTTTCAACCGCCATTTTTGAAAATTAATTTGAGTTCATAATTTGTATTCAACAGAATTTAAACCTTTAAGAATAAATTAAACTGTTTGTATTTTATTTATGCAGTGAACTAATTCATCATGCTGTGTATCTTCGACTAAGCAGCTTTGTATACTTCGCGTTATTTAACTATCAGTTTATGTCCAAATAATGACCAGAGTCTGCAATTTACGAAGATTTCAGTCACGGTATATAGTTACACGTTAGTCTTAAATCATTTCTTATTTCGTCTTTAATAAAATTTAAATTCACGTTTTTTTTTTCATAATAATTATCATAATAATATTATTCTGTTAATTATTATAATATTATAATAACCGTATTATGGTATTTAACACTTTATTAATGCGTAAGATTATCTACAAAGTCATTTGTGTATTCAATAAATAGAAGAGGTCTAAGATGCTGCCCTTGGGAACACCTAGTCCCTACTAAGTAGTTACGCATGTAATGTCATTGTGTTGGTCATTGCAATTACAAATGTTATTAAACTTTTAATTTATGTTTATTATAGTTAATGTATTTTTATAATAATTACATTATCTGAGATATTACTGAATAGTGATGGATAATATATTATAACGGATTGGTAAAATCACCGTATGTAAAACTAAGAAAAAGACAGCATAAAGTAAAATAATAATATTATGGTACTGTCTTCGTCTTACACGTAGCAAAAGCTATTTTGTCAAACCTGCTGGCACTATGTCTAGTGCCAGCTATAGATAGTGATATATTAGGCGATACTCATTGCTTTATCCAACAAAAAAACAAGCAGGGAAGATGAGAGAAATGCAAGTGACCATGAAGATCAAAGACGTCCAGTTAACAAAATTGCTGCTCACACCATAATACCGCACTATCACATCCTGTATTATAGTATACTGTAACCATGTAAACGCGGACGTCGCTGAATACACCACAAATGTAAACGAATAAAACCATCTTTTAGGACACCCTGTACACCACTTTATTCTCTAGCAGCCCATCGCTTCCGCATTCTAATCAGCCATATTTAGGTATTTAGGGTTCTTGCCTATTTGTTATTTATAAAATTCATCCAATTTTATATTTTACTTTCAAGAAGGAGTAAAGATCGTCTACACTTAACCACAACCAGTTCAACACTTTCCCAGGCCCAAGGCATAAACATTAAACAATGATAGATTAAATAATGGGCCCAAATGGGACGAGTCGTTGACAAATTCACGTGCTCTTATTTACAACGGTGCCTAGTCCACTTGATAGTTAGATTAGGCACCTTCAATTGTTGTTTACCTACAGTTAGTGTAATACAGTACAACTGCGATCTTGGTGTATATCGACAAACGTCTTCAAAATCATCTGTCAGGTTCGCCTAGTTATAATAATTATTTTGAAAACAATTATATATTTCCAAAATAGTGGCTTAAAGAATAAGGAGGCTTAGCCAGCACGTTTTAAAGAGTCGTTAACTTGAAACTGTCGATCATTTCCTTTACTTACATTACCTAATAGGTAGGCACAGAAGAAAAACAAGTAAGCGAGAACCTACATTGATATATTATGTGAGTTGTGACTTATCAATTAATTTTTAAAAATTTTATCTGACTGAAAGATGTTTTGTTTCCAACACTTCATTTTGCGCAAAGTTAGTGGTAACACGTTTCTAATTCCCATTTGCCAGGAAAATTGACGTTTATTTCTGACTTGACTTGACTTCCATGACCCCCCACCCCCCTTTATTTATGTCACCGTTTACATAACATTTCGTTACTTATTAATGTTTACAATGTAATGTAACAAAGGTGTTATGAATTTCAGTGGATCCAAAAATAAGGGACCCTTTTGAATAATGTGACCAAGTTTCCTTTTCGATACGACCCGATACGGAAATATAATTCCAACCAAGAAGCCTTTCAGAATAATCTTGCTATGTTTGAATCTAGTTAATAAATTTCAGAAATATTTACTGAAACTGTTTCATTCATTCAACATTTCCTTTTGAAGCTTAGCGATTTCACTAATGAAGGCACGTTTTAGAGTTTAAAACGTGAAATTTAGGTAATATCGAGCAAGTAAAGGCTTGGTTACACCTACCGAGTAAAATGGAGAGACAGTGCCCTCGGCCTAGCACTCGGCATGTTTTTTATTTGTTGTTTATTTTTATGAAATAAGGGGGGCAAACGAGCAAACGGATCACCTGATGGAAAGCAACGACGGAAGTTACTTCCGTCGCCCATGGACACTCGCAGTATCAGAAGGCAGGTGCGTTGCCGGCCTTCTAAGAGGGAATAGGGTAATAGGGGAGGGTAGGGGATTGGGCCTCCGGTAAACTCACTCACTCGGCGAAACACAGCGCTGTTTCACGCCGGTTTTCTGTGAGCCCGTGGTATTTCTCCGGTCGAGCCGGCCCATTCGTGCCGAAGCATGGCTCTCTCATAGATGTAATCGGCCGAGGGCATTGTCTCGCCACTCTTATTTCTACTCGGTGGGTGAAGGGCCTAAAGGCATCCATTACACGGGCATGCAAGCGTCAGTCAATTCCGTCAGTCATGAATTATGTTTGACTGATGGTGACTGATGGACTGACGAATGGTATTAGATGGTCACTCAATTCTCTTCAGTTTTATGTTAGTCAAAGCCAAAATTTTCAAAGGTATACGTTTCTATTTTTTTTCCAATTTTGTCAGATGTGACAAAACTCACTCAAAATTCGTGATTGATGGTTGCATGAAGCAAAAATCAAAATATCCAGATTTTCATCAATCAGCTTCATGCAACCGTCAGTCACGCTCTTACACGGTAGGTTATCCATCAGTAAAACTGACAGCAAAACCTACCGTCTAATGGATGCCTAAGGCTGTCTTGGCGCATGCGCCTGCCGGATTCATGAGGAAATAGAACAGGAAGGACGGAATCATGACGTCACCGATAGGAGGAAATTAAACTTAACCCTAAACCCTTAACGGAAGGGGTAATTTATGAAAGGTGTAATATGTTATAAGAGTCAACGGTTTCGTTTTATAGTTTATGATTTTCAAGACAATGAGTACAATCTATTAGGATTAATTACGCATATTTATGTACTGGGTTGTCGAAAATGATTGCGTTTCTATAAAATCCGAAGGGTTAATTCAGTAGTATTTCCGGACCTATACGACTTGCAAACCTTCAAGAAAAGAGCGTATTCCGTCTTAAAAGGCCGGCAACGCACCTGCAGCTCTTTTGATGCTGCGAGTGTCCATGGGCGACGGTACTTGCTTTCCATCAGGTGACCCATTTGCTCGTTTGCCCCCTTATTTCATAAAAAAACAGACCGCTACGCGACCCGTGTATGCATTTCAAAATTTATACTGAATTTATCATGAATTTATAGATTTCGTGAGCGACGTCTTGCAAATCTGTCAAATTCATACAATTAATGTAGAAATGCATCTACGCGTTGCGTTGCAGTCTGAATTGACCCTTAAGCGGTGAATGGTGCTAGGGGTGACCTGACTAACCTTAGGTTGATCAGAAATTATAATATTATCAAAGGTTATTATTAATAATAACCACGTATAAACCGCAACAATTTCCTGGTCAAACAATATTGTATTGACGTACACAATTACATTTCAATAATCGATCATATTAGTTTTTTGCACGATAAGTTGGTAATTGGTTTTTGTGTTTTTATGATATCAAATTGTCTGGGTTAAGTTAATTAAATAGATGACGCCCGCAACCTCGTTGCTCCAAAATTATTTTAAAGCGCGGAAAGCTGAACATTTTCAAAAAGTGTCCTATGTCCTTTTCCGGGATTTAAAATTAGTTCAATGGTTTGAGCTTGAAGAGGTAACAGACAGACAGACAGACATATTTTCGCATTCATTATATTATTAGATAGTTTAGATACGTCATACTTGTCTCATCACTGGCACACTACAATAATATGACGTCGGATTAAAGATTATACTACTAAGTTATATTTTGGAGCTCACGCATATTCTTCGTATCTAAAAAGTAATTTGTATTACTTTAGATAGTAACTAACGAATTGTCGTTTAACCAACACATAATTTAACGACACAAAAATTAGGAAACGTATTAAATCTTTCTTGTGTCATATTAAGAGATTAAAATAATCCTTGCTCTCGTTAGCAATTCCGTGTCAAGTTTAAACAATAATCTTAAAGGTTCTTATAAGTAAGAGAAATAAAAACATCGTAGGAAGACTATATTCATAGAAAATAAAAGAGCAAAAGTAAGTATGTAAGCAAACTAGAGCACGCTCGTTATGTAAAAGGCTTACAACGTTATTGTCTAGTTTAAAATGTCTCTTTTATATTATCTGGGTAGGTATTTAAAAAACTTGCATTCAATAGTTTCTTGCCATTGGTTACACGCCCAACCAGCATCAGTTCAGTTCAGTCCATCAATCTGAGATTGACGCCAGATTGATGGCTAAAAAGTATATACTTAATAAAAAAAATATCAGTCCATCAATCCGTGGGTTATACGATCAGTTTCGCGTCAATCTTTACGAGATTGACGGATCAGTTTGAATGTCGATTACCAACTTATCTCTAACATTTGTCAAGGGAGTTAAATTAAATTTTTTGTAGCAAAACAAAACTCAATACTATTTTAAACACTTATCTAAAATAGATTTTATTGTTACAGATATCATTAAAAACCGATTTGTAACAATTAATACAATATCTCCAATGGCCTTATCAACAACAATAATTAAAAGTAGACGTAGTTTTGGTGACGAAAAAACCTGAACTATTATGTACATAGTTAGATCTAATTGCTGTGTAATAATTTAATTGTCGGTGGTTAGGGTTCGATAATATGGTTTTGGGGTTCCGTTGTCAAAATTAATAACAACTAGCTGTCTCGGTGAACTTCGTGTCACTTTAAAACCTTCCCTGGACTTCTACGAATATTTTAAGACTAAAATCAGCCCAATCCGTTCAGTCCGAGGCATGACCCAACGTTCAAATATTGGATTAAGATGAATAAGAAAATTGTTTCACGCTCGAAATTTTTTCGAAGCGTTGATGCTGATTCAGAAAAAAATTTCACCAATTTGATCAAATCATCAGCTCAATCAAGTTATCTGATACTGTATTGCGCCAAAATTCGTTTATCGCGCGGTAACCGTAAATTTTATCGGAATAAAAACCGGCCAAATGCGTGTCGGGCCACGCGCAATAAGGGGTTCCATAGTACCGGGAGTTTTTGAAAATTTTTGGATGGTCAATACATGTCCATTTACAACGTGTTTTACACTACTAACAACATCATCTTAGTTACGTTCCTTTGTACTTCGCCTAATACATTTTTTAGTTGATCGACTATTACTCAATAACTTATGAATTCTTCTTAGCCGTGATAGTTTTCCTTTTAAGGATATTTTCCCGTGAATTTTTTCACATTTCCAGAAACAACCGTTTAGCTGGTAGAAGGGGGGGGGGGGGACACTGCAGGACTCTAACGATTTTCCCACTTTAAAACTTAATATTTCACAAATGGATCCAGTAATCGGAAAATGATCTATGAATACCTTAAATAATGGGGTGGTCCCGAAAAAGAAATTCATCCCCGCTTGATGTGTACGGGAGGCATAGTACGATTATCGCGGTCACCGGTGTCCTTATGGTAAGTGTATTCATGCCAAAATCCAAATTACAGCTTTGTAGATCCTATAGTCTCTGAGTTTGAGCAAAACCGGGGACAGACAGACGGACAGAGAGACAGACAGACGGATAGACCGAAACTATAAGGGTTCCTTGTTGACTACGGAACCCTAAAAAGTGTCCTATGCTTTTTCTCGGGACTCAAAGTTTCTCCATACCAAATTTCATCAATCGGTTCAGTGGTTAAAGCGTGAAGAGGTAATGGCGCATTTTCACTGGTCGATAGGGCCCGCATGCGGGGTGCGGGAGATTTCTAAAATGCATGCCACGACCAATCAAAATGCGCCATTAGTTGTCATAGCCTCCCCGTATGCTGTATACCGCACGAGTTAACGACTAATGAAAATGCGCCCTAACAGATGGACAGGCAGACAGACACACCTTCGTATTAGAATGAACGCCTATATTATTATAAAGCAGGAATTATCGAATTTACAAAATGTAAGCGAAATAATAAATTTCCCCGTTTATAGGGAGACGTAAGGGACAAATTGGATCTATACGGGAAATTAAATGGGCACAATTTCCCTTGAATCTGGCAACATAACAAAATCCTTTTAAGCGTGCCCTTCGATATTTAAAAGCCCTTTTTCGTATCGATAGAGGAAAAAAGTATTTTGCTTACTGATTTTATGAAAACGAATTTATCGGAATATTCGGGATTCCTAAATTATAATTTATAACTTAGGAATTCAGAATATTTGAATTATAATGAATCATAATTCATACCTGGACTGTCCAGCGGGGCTAAAATGGTCGCATTACAATTCCTCTTAATCAATTCACCAAATGAATTGTCAAAACTGTCAAAGTCACGAATGTCAAATTTAGACCAATTCAATTGATCTAAATTCGTACTAATTTGACATTCGTGACTTTTACAGTTTTGACAATTCATTTTGTGAATTGATTGAGAGGAATTGCTATGCGACCATATTAGCCCCGCTGTACATCGCATGAATATGACGTTAGGTACTTATACTCAAAAAAGTAAGTATACATTTTTAACTGTTTGTGTAGAACCCTTTAAGTGTAAATTCGACTGGGCATTTATTCAGTACGAACAACGAAACCCTTCGTTCGCGAGCCCGACTCGCACTTGGCTGATTGTTCGCTAATTAAGTTTACGAGCTTGCAAAATTTCCAAAAGAACTAGTTATCAGCCGCGATATTTAGACAAGGCCGTCGTATTGTGCTGATGTCATAGACCTGAGATTCACACAGATATGGCTGTACAATTAAATTTTAATGTATTTGGTTTATGATCTACCAAAAACCAATTGCCGACATGAAAAACTTCGATCAAAGCAATTTTTTTATATTCATCTTGATCCTTTTCTATATTATAAAGGTATATTTTGTCTTGTTAGAGTATAATATATTCGTAATAACTAATAAGTCCCATAAGTCCCAAAATACCAATAAATAAATAAACAATAATTGAACATTTAAAACTCGGCTGGCTGGGTTTGTGACTGTGGCATATCTATCAATTTCTTATTGCTACATTTTAGCGTTTCACACAGGTGATCTAACAACATACTGAGCATCAAATTAGTAAACATTAAGCGTAACTAGATTAAGCAAACGTTATTTCCGTGTTATAATTGCCTAGGAAAATTTAACTTTTGACCTAGGAATAATTCGTATAGAGCTGAAAATTGGTAGAGACGTTGATCAACAACTTTGTCTCACTTAATTCTACGATAAAATTAACCATTTTCTAAAAACACGGGACAACATTAATTTCACACATTTGACTTTGAATAAAAATTTTTGCACAATGAGGATTGACGGGGACTTTTGAGGTTATACATATAATACTAAGGGCCTGTTTCACCGCTTCCTGATAAGGCTATCCATCACTTAACTTGACAGATGGAGTATGGAGAATCTGTCAAATAAGCCTATCCGGCACCTTATCAGGAAGCGGTGCAACAGGCCCTTAGTGTAATATTCTAACGTCTCTACCGATTTTAGCTCTATGCGAATTTTTCCTAAGTTACTAGTAAGTTTATCTAGATTCTAGGCCATTAGAGATGAACACTTTTAATAATATAATTTTATAATCGAAGTCCAAAACATTTAACAACATAATAATTTTATGAGAAAAAGTATTTAACACGCTTTCGGATTCGGAATCTGATCAAAAATTCCTAAGACGCAGAGCCGAGCGCCTTGTAAAAATAATAATAATATCTATGTACGCTTCACACCACGTCAGTCTGGCCCCGTGCTAAGTACCTGAAGGACTTGTGTTACTTACGGGTACCAGACAATATATATTTAATACTTTTTATACTATACATTTTATATTTAAGATTTTTATTATATCATACACATATTTTATACACATCTAGACCCGGGAACATTGAAAACTTTTTGTTCCGTCGGCGGGATTCGAACCCGCGACCCCCGGCTTGAGTTGCCACGCACTCAACCAATTGAGCCACAGAGGTCGTCAAAGTCATGTAGGAGAGGAAGGGTTCGTTAGTAATGTATTCATTGATGAACAAAGGTGATTACTTCTGAGTCAAAGGTGACTGAGAAGTCATCATACTTTGAGACAGTGAAATAAAAAAATGAGAAAGAAAATACGAATAAATATAAAGGACAAAGGAATCAGTTACGTAAAATCAAATCACAAAATCTGGTAAAACTTGTTGCTAAACTTTTATTTATAGCCAAGGCTTACACATTACAAAATAAATACATAAACATTTTTAAGTTTACTGTGCCACTGGGGTTGAAGTTTCTACTCTCGTACACTATCTCGATTCTAGATAGACCATGATTAACGTATTGATTAACCTATTAGTTATTACAAATGATACTGGGATCAGGGGCCTTGGACAACACGACATTTTTCCGGAATAAAAGTATCCTATATCCTTTCCCGAGACTCTTCATTCTCCATACCAACAGATTACACAGGAAAACACACTTTCGCTTTATACTATTAGTATAGATTTAAAAAACCGCTTTAAGGAAAAAACTTTAAGGAAAAAGCAATCCGCTGCGAAACGAGTTACCGAGTTACCCCCCTCCCGCCACTCCTACCGTTCATTGTCCTTGTTACCCAACAACAAACAAACTTACTTTCCCGTCATCATCGACCATCACAATATACAAATTAAATCAGTAATGTTATTTGCTCTTTATAAACAATTCAAAACTCAGGAGTCTGGACACTCCTTCGAGTCACGACTCACGACGCATATTGAACAAAAAAGATACAAGAAAAATACTGTTCAGTGCATCTAATAATTATTATTATTGATGACTTGTTTTCCAAATCGCATCTCATCATGCTGGCTACTATTTAAATTTAGTTTCGGAACACGCCTATTATTTAGGCGGCGTCCACAAATTACGTTAGGTGTTTTTTTTAATTTTTTGACCCCCTCCCCCCTGGTGAGATTTCGTGAGATTTTATTCAGCCCCCTCTCCCCCCAAATCTCACGTGAGATTTTTCAAAATGTGGGTTTCTTACGTAAGTGTTTAGTTTGAAAGTCAGTAGATTTTCTTTCGAACGAATTAGTGAATAATCTTAATCGTATAACGATTACGATTAAATCTTAATCATACGTACAATGTGGATGAAATGGACCAAAATAGTATTATTTTGTTGAGAAAAAAAAATTCGTACGTGAGATTTGCCGAAACCCCCCCCTCTCGCCAACGTGAGATTAGATGAGATTTGAATTGACCCCCCCCCCCCCCCCTAAACACCTCACGTAATTTGTGGACGCCCCTTGCTTTTTAGAAATACTTATGAATTTTGACTCATGCTCGAATAATGTGGAATTTTGAATAACATAATATAGTATCTCTCTTATAAGTCAATTTCAAAAGGGCCCAAACCCAACGAGTGGCTTATTTCTATTAGTTGTCTGGTTTTATACGGAAATGAATTCCGCCAGAACGCTGTACCGCTAACTGCGCTTTGATTTACCGATACTAGTACGGGCCGGGCGTGATTCGCTTACAAATATTTATTGAATTGAACAGTGGCTCATGGTTATAAATTGGAAATAAAAATCTGTGCTTGAATCTGTGCTTTCGAACCCATATGCGGGGTGTAGCAAAACTAAGTTATAATACTTTAGGGTGTATACTGCGTACACACTTGGGCACTATAAAAATTACTCCTTGCCTGGTTTCAATTAAAACCGGTCATCGTCACTGATACCGATGGATACATTATTATTATATACGACAAGTCATGTTTCATTGAAAAAAGGCTAGGAGTAATTTTTATAGTGCCCAAGTGTGTGCGCAGTATACACCCTAAAGCATTGATGTAGTGTAAACAATGGTGTAGTGAAGTGAAGAATGGTGGAGTGTTTTGCTGACATAATATTATGACCGCTTGTCCACTTGTAGTTAAACAACACTCGTGTATTTTATCGCAAGTAATCGCTGCTGTTTGTATTGAACTCCCGAGGATAATGACAGCTTAATTAACCTTAAATATACACATTTTGCCAGCCGCACAATTCGCCCTAAGTATCTATGCTAATATTATAAAGCTAAAGAGTTTTTAAATAAAACGAATTAAAGTTTAAAGTTTGAATGAGATAATCTCAGGAACTACTGGACTGATTTCAAAAATTGTTTCACAAACGTACTATAGTATCCCTAATCCCTGAGTGCTATAGGCTATGTATGTACCACGGGCGGAGCCGGGGCGGACCCATAAAGTTAAGGTAGATATATTAACTTTATGGGCGGACCACTAGTTACATCCGCACCCTGACTCTAAAGAGCGGGCGGGTAAGAATTATTGCAAAAAAAAAATTGCACTGTCCCTTGCTATATTGATTTAATAAACGCGAAATTATTGTGTCTGCTGTTAACTTTTCTGATTTAATGAACTAACTACGGATATTTTCAGCAAGAAAAATATACGGTCGCGGTTGTGAGCTCTTATAAGACCATCTGAGTTTTATGATTCCTCGGAACTTCGCGAGTACGATTGCTTGGTCAACTATTATTGAAGAGCTGACAAACCTATGTAAAAATTTTATATAGGTTAGACAGACAGACAGACGGACGGACAGACGGACGGACAGACGGACGGACAGACGGACAGACAGACATCGAAGTCTTAGTTATAGGGTCCCGTTTTTTACCCTTTGGGTACGGAATCCTAAAAATGTAGATATGTAGCAAGTATTTAAGTTCATTTTTATTTCGCAATTAAGAACTAAGAAATGTGAATTTGCGTTGAAAAATGAATACTTTTTTACTCGAATCTTCCACTGACCGACACATTTAATAACGATTAAACTCCAATTTTTAATGAAGAGTTTGACAGATAATGAATGGACATATTATTATGTCAAAATCATGTCAAAATTTATTTTCATTCTCATTTGATTACAATTAAATAATATTCGTATATTTGCATCTGAGTGCAGTTTAATTCGTATAAGACTTAAGAGCCCGTCCTCTCTTTTCTACTGCTCTCTTCACACTCACGCCCGTCTTTCATATGCCAGGTGAAAAAGGACGATCGCCAAGTTAGCGGGCAGATAGAGGTTTTCTATTTTTAAAGGGTTTTTTTATATTGAAGTGGTAAAAGTAATTCCAACACTTTATAGACGACTTTCTCAACAGTACATTGTATTTTTTTTCATACCGTTAAGACGTCAATACAATCCATAAAAAGGTGATATTCTAAACCCTTTACAGCAAAAATCACAAAACTGTCGCGGGTTTGAGTTGGATTATTTAAAGATACTTAAAAAAAATAAAAAATCTAGCTCCAACACTATATTATAATTGAAATGATCTTACATGTTGTGCATTAAAACTTATAGAAATACTGTATTTTAACTGTTAAATCACGTCTGTTAAATGAGCGAAATCGGCAAAATTTCGTATACGGACTCTTAATCATACATAATAATAATAATTCACCTCACACGGCGTCTGCAACTCTATCGTGACAAAGTTAGCGAGTTTTGCAACACATTAGCGTCAAACTTATACACCTACGTCACGACTTCGGAGTTCGGTGACAACTTCGGAGATTGGTTAGGCGCTCCAACGCTTCCCCAGCCCCCTTAGACAAGTGGCAAAACGCTAACGCTAACGCTAACGCTACAAAATGTATTGATTTGACATTATAGATTAGGAGGTCACGACATTTTTGGTAATGATATCCAAAATGACTTATTTTAGATTGACAAGATAAAGAGCAACTCTCTGATGCCAAATATGTCGGTCTGCCTGCGTAAAGTAGTTGCGTTCTCTGTATAGGGCGCCTGAAAACCCAGTTATCATGACCAAAAAAAAAAATGATAAGGTAAATGGCTGAGTAAGTTATATTAGGTAAGTACTAGTTGTTCTCATATCAGTAGCGTAAAAACTGACCAAATATTCGGTTGCGTTATGAAGCAACGAGCGTTCAAACGTGACTTATTGTGACCAAAAAAAAATGATCAGGTAAATAGCTGAAAATTACAAATCGTAAATTGTCAGTACGTACTAGCTTATTGGCACCAAAACTGACCAAATATTTGGTTGCAGTTCATAGTTATCGGCGACCTATGTCTGAACGTACCTATATTCTTTAAATATTTTACTAGTGAAGTGTTTGGTTTAAAAACGAAAAACACACGCTTTTATGACCGGTGAGGAAAATTAAAATATCTAATCGCTAAAAAATCTGAAATCCCACCTTGCTCCCTCATCAGACTCTCACCACCAACCAAGTGTAGCGAATTAGGTCATCAACTAGTAGAAAACAAAAAATTCTTCGAAAATTTTCCATAGAATGTTTTGTTAAATTAAAGTTTATTAGTCATTAAAAAAAGACTGAGTGCGTTCTGTATAATAGTACAACTGTATTTTCGATTCTTTTTTTTTTTATTAAATAAGGGGGCAAACGAGCAAACGGATCACCTGATGCTAAGCAACTACCGTCGCCCATGGACACTCGCAACATCAGAAGAGCTGCAGGTGCGTTGCCGGCCTTTTAAGAGGGAATACGCTCTTTTCTTAAAGGTTTGCAGGTCGTATAGGTCTGGAAATACTGCTAGTGACAGTTCGTTCCAGAGTTTTACAGTGCGCGGCAGAAAGTTACGCCAAAAACGCACTGTGGAAGACTGCCACTCATCAAAGTGATGAGGATGGTATGTTTTTTGCGTGGGATGATGGCGAAAAATTGCGGGTGGTATGATTCCGAACAATTCCTCAGAGCACTCCCCGTGATACAACCGATAGAGGATGCAGAGTGAAGCTACATCTCGGCGTGATTCCAAGGGGTCCAAGCTGTTTGAAACACTATGGCAGTCAACAATTCGAGCGGCCCTTCGTTGGATACGATCCAGAGGGAGCAGTTGGTACTTTGGCGCCCCTGCCCAGAGATGAGAACAATATTCCATATGAGGCCAAACCTGCGCCTTGTAGAGTTGTAGGCGTTGGTCTGGACTGAAGTACTGTCTCGCTCTGTTAAGGACATCAAGCTTCTTCGAGGCTAATTTGACCTTACCCTCTAGATGATATCGGAACTAGACTTCGCTCGATATGTTGACGCCAAGTATGTCAATGCTAGGGGAGATGGTTAAAGATGTGCCCTCGAAACGAGGATATACGACCATTAGTGACTTTTTAGTGGTGAACGCGCAAACTTGTGTCTTGGCGGGGTTAAATTGGACCAATTTCATGTGATAGTAATGGATAATATACTGTATTTTATTTTATTTTATATGATTTACAGCTTCAATATATACTTAACTATATTAGTATACAATTTACAAACTATATTATACTAGTGCAGGGGTCAGAGGCTCCTTTATATAGTTACACTAGCTGTTGCCTGCGACTTCGTCCGCGTTAGCATAGTAGATCAAATGACGCATCCCAAGTATTATTTATTGTACAAAAATATTAAATATACAGAATTGACATTCCTACGATTTTATTATATATAGATGTTCCGCGCGGCTTCGCTTGCGTAATTTAGGAATTTCACGCAACCGTATATTTTTCCGCAAAAAATAGCCTGTCTCTTCACGTGATCTCTTCATGTTTGCCAAATAACATAAAAATGGCTCCAGCAGTTCTTAAGATAATAAGCAATTTCATATAATTTCCCCCGTTTTTTCCACATGTTTCTCTATTTCTTCGCTCCAATTAGTTTTGGCGTGATAAAATATAGCTTATAGCCTTTCTCAATAAATGGGCTATCTAATACTGAAAGAGTTTTTCAAATCGAACCAGTAGTTCCTGAGATTAGCGCGTTCAAATAAGCCCTTTCATATAATTTCCCCCGTTTTATCCACATATTCCTGTATTTCTTCGCTCCTGTTAGTCTTAGCGTGATAAAATATAGCCTATAGCTTTCTTCGATAAATAAGCTATCGAAAACTGAAAGAATTTTTCAAATCGGACTAGTAGTTCCTGAGATTAGCGCGTTCAAATAAGCCCTTTCAAATAATTTTCCCCCGTTTTTTCCACACTTTCCTCTATTTCTTCGCTCTTATTAATCTTAGCGTGATAAAATATAGCCTATAGCCTTCCTCAATAAATAGGCTATCCAATACTAAAAGAATTTTTCAAATCGGACCAGTAGTTCCTGAGATTAGCGCGTTCAAACAAACAAACTCTTCCCAATTATAATATTATACTCGTATAGTTACATTTCTTTTTGGTCTAAATAAAGATATTGTTATTATTATATTTTAACTACTTATTTCGTTCTTATGAAAGAAAAAGTCATATTAGAAAAAAAATTCTCTTGAGAGCTACAGCTACAAGCTGAAGTTAAGAGCCCGGGTTACCCTCGAAATTCTCGTACATACGTAATACCAAAATCATTTTCTCATACGAAAATATTTAACATGTTTGAGTTATTTTTCAGCTTAAAATAGTAATTACCTAGGTTCCTGTACAAAAATTAACTTCAAAATATTTAAACACTAAAAAAAATTTTTTTGTGTATAATTTTTTTTTTTACTAAATTTACTACTAAATATTTAAACACTAAAAAAAAGAGTAAAACACTAAAAAATATATACATAAATATTAAATTTACTATAAAATATTTCAACTCTAAAGAATATTTTTAGTATTTAAATATTTTGTAGTAAATTTACTATTTATTTATATTTTTTTAGTGTTTTACTCTATTTTTTAGTGTTTAAATATTTAGTAGTAAATTTAGTAAAAACAATTTATACACAATTTTTTTTTTGTGTTTGAATATTTTGAAGTTTATTTTTGTTCAGGAACCTAGGTAATTACTATTTTAAGCTGAAAAATAACTCAAACATGTTAAATATTTCCGTATGACAAAATGATTTTGGTATTACGTATGTATGAGAATTTCGAGGGTAACCCGGGCTCTTAAAGGCGAAGTCTCCCTTCTACGTCCCGTAGCGCTCACGTAGCGGGCTACGGGGCCCGTAGACCGTAGACCTACGCAGTGCGCAACTAATATTGTTATGTAACATCTAGGATTAATGTCTATCATGTTATGCGTTTTTAGGGTTTTTTGTTTAGATACGTCTTATTATTAATTAATAAATAATATTTGATAATATTGTCGTTGTAATTAAATAATATTTTAGTGGCTAAATTTAAATAATATTTAAATCTGACTTCTAAGAGCGGTGGTTTTCTTATCTACGTGTAAGATGAATAGTATGGATTTTGAACAAAAATGGTTTAAATTACTTATTTAAATGTATACTTTTTATTTAACTATTTTAGGTTATATTTTACAAAAATTAATACTCTATTCTCTAACAATATAAGGTGCCTATAAAATATATTACTAAAATATAAAACAGGGGGAGAATAATAAAAAAAGAAAGACTATATATAAAAAACTAAATCTAAGTCGGAGGCTGCGGGCAATGTAATTACTTATTAATATTTTTTAAAATAAGTACTTAAAACTTTAATTAAGTAAAGTTAAACTTAAATTACTAATTAATATTTTTTTAAATTACTTATAACTTTAATTAATATTTTTTAAATAACGTCAAATTACGGTAAACTTAAAGCCCTCAGCAGTCATTACTTTAAATACAGGGTGTAACAAAACTAAGTGATAATACTTTAGGGTGTGTACGTGTTCCTTGTAAAGAGTTCACTGTGAAAGTAGCAGCACTGTAAGACCAATTTTTTCTCACTTTTGTATGGGAAAATTGTGACGGTCGGGACCCTTGCCCATACAAAAGTGAAAAAAATTGGTCTTTCAGCGCTGCTACTTTCACAGTGAACTCTCTACAAGGAACACATACACAGCTTAAAGTATTATCATTTAGTTTTGTTACACACTGTATACAACCCACGTAACAAAACCAGCGCTCAGGTCATAATATTTTGAATCAGACAGTAATTCATTGAAGATTCACGCGACTCATCAAGTCAAACACGTGGGCTTACACGGTAATACACATGTGTATTGTTATAATACCATACATTAACGGTAATGAGGAAGATAAGTGACAGTGTGGCTTGTTAGTGTTAGTCAGTGAGTAACGAATGAGTATTGCTATAATAAGCCGTGCCGTGAAGATGAATTCTTTTTTCCAGCGTTAGATGTAAAACTATGCTAGGAAAACATAGCACCTGCTTTAGGAAAATAATAATAATTATTATTATTTATTTATTTCAAATCATATACATTCAAAAAGCTTATAAATAAGGCATATTTCAGATATTACATTGCGAAATCAATAATAGCGTTGGGAGCTGTACTAGTTAGAACTGTGACACAGCTCCCAAAATATCTTAAAGATATATAGAGTGTAACAAACTAAAGTGATAAGAATAATTTGAAGTGTGTACAAAGGCCGGCAACACACCTGCAGCTCTTCTAATAATGAGTGCCCATGGGTGACGGTAGTTACTTATTTCATACTAGATGACGCCCGCAACTTCGTTGCGCAAAAATTCGTTTATCGCGCGGGATTCGTACATTTTTCCGGGATAAAAGTATCCTATGTCCTTTCCCGGGACTCAAAGTATCCCCATACCGAATTTCAGCAAAATCGGTTCAGCGGTTTAGGCGTGAAGAGGTAACAGACAGACAGACAGACAGACACACTTTCGCATTTATAATATTACTATGGATAAAAAAGTCCCCTGTGTAGAGTTCACTGTAAAAGTAGCAGTGCTAAAAGAGAAACATTCTTCTGATGATTCTGATTTGTGTGGGCAAGCGCATTAGCGTCATGAGTATAAGAGTTAAAAAAGTTACTCTTTCAGCATTGTTACTTTCACAGTAAACTCTAATAAACAGGGAACTTTGTTACACCCTGTACATGTAGTCATTTACTTGCGACTTTACTCTGCAAGTGTCCAAAAAGGGTACCTAAAGGAGATATATTACCATCCATATAGAGCGGCAATTCTGGAGGAAGCGTACGAGCATTTAAAACACATATCCTTATAAAACTGCCTCACAAATACAAAAATAGATTCCAGAAAAAAGTATACAAAATAAATTCCAGAAATTAGTGTAGCTGCCTTGCGGCTGTACCGCGTTTGTGGCGAAGGTGCGGGTTCTTAACCTCCACACGAGAGGTGCTATTTCCAACTGAAACCCCAATTAGAGGGGACGAATAGTACAGGTAAAGTATGACCTATATGAAAAACTAGTTATGTACCGCTTTAAGTATAATATATCTTCTGGAGATTAGCGTATTTAAAAAAAAAACGAATAACTAATCCCATTTGATTAGTGATCATTCGCTCGTGTTAATCGCAGCGTGATGTAATAACCTAAAGCCTTCGATGAATGGACTATGCAACACAATTATACAATTTTCGAACAAGTAGTTCCTAAGATTAGCGCGTTCAAACAAACAAACTTAAGTTTTTTTATTATTATTAGTTTAGATTTAATTCACGGGGAATCCCTCTGTTCTTAAGTACATCTACATAAACGGATGCTCAAAAATAGGAGGAAACTGCGTTTCTAAGAATACATGTAACAACATTTAACTAATCATTTAACATTTTATATTATAGCTATATTATTAGTGTTATTTTATCATAATACTTTATAATATGGTAAACATAAGTGCAGGATATGCTATCTACAACTTAACTGATATGGAGTATGGAGTATCTATCAGTTAACTTGTGGATAGCCTATCCGACACTTATCTGTAAGTGGTGAAACAGCCGCTAAGAGTTGTGGTTAGAGCGTCTGTTCTAATCTAAGCCTCTATCACCGTGTACAAAGTGGCTATTTTAAACAGAGTGCTACTCCATGTTCAGCTAATGGTCGGTGGAGAGCAGATCGTTTACTCTTTTAAATACATATAACTAAATAGTGGTCAGCATGGCTTTAATGTATGAACATACCTAACAAGGAGATTACTCATGTGTAAGACATTTTCACACCAGCAGTACTATTTCTAACTTGACAAAAGTATGTGTGTCGGGCGCATTTTCATTAGTCGTTAACTCGTGCGGTATACAGCATACGGGGAGTCTATGACAACTAATGGCGCATTTTGATTGGTCGTGGCATGCATTTTAGAAATCTCCCGCACCCCGCATGCGGGCCCTATCGACCAGTGAAAATGCGCATTTTCATGTAGATACACTGTATATTTTTGTCAACTGATCAGAAACTCGGCTTAGCTCATAGCGAAATCAGAAAAAGTCAAAACTTTTTCTGATTTCGCTATGAAAAAAATTTCGCTATTTCTGAAAAAAGTATCAAAATACTTTTTTTTTGGTTTTTGCTCTGGCAGGTGCTCAAAGTTATAAATCCAGTCAAGTAATGAATGGCTAGAATTTTCTATTTACAACTTGACCTTAAAAACCGAGTGAAGCGAAACTGCAAATATTAAATTCAAAACTTGCGAAAATACTTTAAATAGCTTCCACGGCTGGGAAAATGTACATCTTGAATTTGGTGTCGAGCATTGTATTTATATTTAGCTAATGAGAGGGTATAAAATTGGTTTTTCGAAACTAAAATACTAACCTACTTATTTGTAGGTATTGTATAATATATTTTATATATACTTAGGTAAAAACGTAATAGGTTTAAGGGGGTGACTAACCCAACATTGTCGATTTTATAATTCATTTTTATACTTGAATATAAGCCCCGAATTGTTTCATTTTCTAAACATAGTGTAGTGACTAGTGTACATAGCTAATTTCTTTTATAAAAACCTTTTTATACTATTTTGTACGACTCTATAATTTATGATTTTTTGACTTGTTTACTTTTTGATAGATTTAGAGAGGAGATTAAAAAAGAATTCAACTGGAATATCGAGTGTACTATTTTATCATTTTCTCCGACGCACCTTCTAAACAAGAAAGTTGAGCAAGCGATTCACCTCGCAACGACGCGAGGACCTTGCTCACTTCATTGGTGACCCCGGAAGGAACACAGGATGGAGAATCTGAACGAGAATGTAACCAGCGAACAAAGGGACGGCGCGGCAGGAGAAACATTTCGCGTTGGCGTACGTATTCCCCCGTTTTACCCTGAAAAACCCGGGTTATGGTTTGCGCAGATGGAGGCGCAGTTCATATTATCCGGCAAAAAATCTGACGAGACTAAATTTTACTACGTCACCGGCAACTTGGACTCGCAGTACGCGGCCGAGGTAGAGGATATAATAGCTAACCCTCCACCAACGGCTAAGTATGAAAGATTGAAAAGCGAATTAATTAAACGACTTTCGGCATCGCGGGAAAAGAAAATAAGACAACTTCTTATGCATGAGGAGCTCGGCGACAGAAAGCCTTCGCAGTTCTACCGCCACCTACTGTCGTTGGTGACGGACGCATCCGACAACGCTGTAGGTAGTGTCCTCCAGCAACACGATGGGGATGCCTGGCAACCCCTCGCCTTCTTCTCACACAAGCTAAGTCCAACCTAAAAAAAATACTCACCATATGACCGAGAGCTGCTAGCAATATACGAGAGCGTAAAATACTTTAGGCATATGGTCGAGGGACGTGACTTTGTGGTCTATACAGATCACAAGCCACTGACATTCGCCTTTCGAAACCGGAAAGAAAACTGTTCCCCAAGGCAGTTCAGGCACCTAGATCTGATCGCTCAATTTACCACAGATATCCGGCATATATCCGGAAAGGATAATGTTGTGGCGGATACACTTTCACGTGTAGAGGAGATTTCTCAGCCTGTGTCCGCTGAAATAATCGCAGCTGCTCAGGTTGAGGACCCCGAACTGAAGCATCTTTTAGGTGACGCTACCTCACTACGCTTACAGCGTCTTAAGATCCCAGGTTCGGGTAGCCAGCTCTACTGTGACATTAGCACCGCTACGCCTAGACCTTATGTGCCACAAGAGTTACGCAAAGCTATTTTCAACAGCCTGCATTCTCTTAGTCACCCAGGGGCAAAGGCTTCCATAAGACTAGTTTCCGAGCGATATGTTTGGCCTAGTATTCGGAAGGATTGTCGCGAGTGGGTTCGATCATGTTCAGCTTGTCAGCGATCGAAGATCACTAGGCATGTGTACTCTCCTGTGGGTAACTTTAAACTGCCCTCATCGAGATTTGCTTTTATTCATATTGATCTCGTGGGTCCTTTGCCACTGTGCCAAGGTTTCCGCTATTGTCTCACTGCTGTCGACCGTTTTACGCGATGGCCTGAGGCAATACCGCTTGCTGACATAACTGCAGAAACGGTGGCAAAGGCCCTACTGAGTGGTTGGATCGCTCGATTCGGCTGCCCATCTGATATCGTTACTGATAGAGGTAGGCAGTTCGAATCGGCATTATTTAAGAGCTTATCTACGATCGCTGGCTTTCAACACCGCAGAACCACTGCATACCATCCTGCCTGCAATGGACTGGTGGAGAGATTTCACCGTCAGCTCAAAGCCGCAATCATATGCCATGCAAATGACAGTTGGGTGGAATCTCTCCCACTAGTACTGTTAGGCATTCGCGGTTCTTTCAAAGAGGATGCTCAGGCTTCAGCAGCCGAACTGGTGTACGGTCAACCGATACGGCTTCCGGGTGAGTTCTTTGACCCTCAGGCTGATGAGACTGGCGATATGACGGAGTACTTGTCAAAACTTCGAAGTATCGTCAGGAAACTCCGCCCATCACCTGCGTCTAGGCACAACAGTAGGTTCAAAACTTTTATTCACAAGGACTTAGTTTCCTCTACTCACGTATTCTTAAGGGACTGTACTGGCGGTGGTTTAAAGCCAGCATACTCTGGCCCGCATAAGGTCGTGGAAAGAGGAGACAAAGTTTTCAAAATTTTAGTAAATGGTAAGCAGGTAACCGTATCAATTGACCGGATCAAGCCGGCCTTTATGTTATGTGACCCTAACAACACTCAGTCCACATCTAACACTAACATGCGCCAAAACTCACTACAGTCACTACCCAAAACGAACACTCTCCATAGCACTCCAAATGCGGATAGCCATGATTTGCCTTCTGCCGATGAGAATATCGTCAAAAGGACGAGGTCAGGCCGTCGTGTCAAATTTACTGACTATTATCGCCCTTGACGGTCTCTGGAGGGGGGTGATGTAGTGACTAGTGTACATAGCTAATTTCTTTTATAAAAACCTTTTTATACTATTTTGTACGACTCTATAATTTATGATTTTTTGACTTGTTTACTTTTTGATAGATTTAGAGAGGAGATTAAAAAAGAATTCAACTGGAATATCGAGTGTACTATTTTATCATTTTCTCCGACGCACCTTCTAAACAAGAAAGTTGAGCAAGCGATTCACCTCGCAACGACGCGAGGACCTTGCTCACTTCAATAGTACTACATTATATTTCCGAGGAACCGACCTAGCGGAAACACGATATTTTAAAATTTTCTCAATAGAAAAAAATCACAAAACTGCATCAAATTATCACGACTTTTTCATAATATATTGCCATAACTGTGTATTATAACGCTAAGTAATATTTTAACACATTGAGAAACTGACCTTTTTTGGGTCGGGAAATGCTATTACGCATCCCCGGCAGCGTTGGGGAAGGACCACCAGGGTATGTGGGACTTGCTACGGCCAAAGAAATGGTAAAAAACTAACTTGGTGAAGATTCCGAGTCATCCTTTTTCACCTGGCATATGAAAGACGGGCGTGAGTGTAAAGAGAGAAGGTCGATGTTTGATTTTTTGGGTTAGTCGCTCTCTTGAATACGATTACGGTTATTAAAAATCTACTATGTTATAAATTATAATGTACCTACATCCATGCTAACATTATAAATGCGAAAGTGTCTGTCTGTTTGACTACATCTATAACTGTCTGTTACCAAACTGCTGGACCGATTTTGCTGAAATTTGGTATTGAGTCCCGGGGAAGGACATATATATTTTTTATCCCAGAAAAATGTACGGTTCGCGCGCCATAAATGAATTTTGGCGCAACGGAGTAATTGCGGGCATCACCTAGTTGGAAATAATTACTGAAAATCCAAAAATGCAATAAATCCGTTCCTCACATTTTAAATTCAGAACAGATCCAGATGTTTATTATGAAGTCCCGGGTAGATAAAAAATGTTTCTTCCCGAAACCACGAAAAAAGTTGCGGAAAGTTATCTTGGTATGTATACAGAAAAATAACAGTTTAACTTTTACGTGAATCATAATTCCAACAGGAATGCAATTTATTATCCTTTATCTTCAGAGTATTAGGACTCAATGACCATGAGTCCGTCGGAAGTAGGATGTGTGGAGTGGCCACAAATTGACCTGGAGCTGAGGGTCTGAAGTGCTGTCTACAGCTACGATTACGAGTAAGATGTCCGTTACATAATATGTATAATAGATATGTTTAGGCCTTTGGAATTTTATGACCTGTTTTCATATTTTCCATTAAATATTAAAGTACTATTAATCCTTTCTCTTTTTCTCAAATCTGGCTAGCCGTGTAGACAAGAAAATATGTAATAGGTATACATTTCTTACTTGAACTTTAAAAACATTTAAAGGTATATTTTATTTGCACGCAGTCGAAAGATGATGATGATAATCATTGATAACTAGTTGATAACTGTTAAGGTTCCGAAGGTACCAGCTAAGTTTCAGCGTTGTTTAAAGAAGCAAAGGTACTTAAACGAAGTACTACAAAGGTTGACGCTAGTTAAAATGTCGAATTATATTATGTGTATGTCCAATTTTGATTTCTGAGTGCTAAATTTTGATTCAACACCGGAATAGCTCTCGCGACCTAAATGTTTCATTATAGAACATTAATAATACTCGATTCCCAACTTACCTAAAGATCTATTTATATCCATATATAAATAATAATGCGGAAGATAGGATGAACAAATGACAAGGAACTTTTAATATGCTTAACTAACATTAGAGGTTCTTTTACTACTAAATCCTAGCAAACACTTTTGTAGATAGTACTGTGTACACGCTCTACATTATCTTTTTCAGCTCTCAATCTTACTTCATTCACGATCCAGTGGATACAGTCATGAATGAATGCATCGCATGAACCGCATGAATCATTCATGAATAAACACAATTTATCCACTATATTCTGGATTCTAAAATAAAACAGGTATCGCAGTCAGCAAGATGCATTTTTAAGGGACGATTTAAAACTTTGAACACTAAAAAGCTTTCGTAAAATTGACAACATTTCAAATATTTTTTGTACTTGTTTTATGACGAAATATAAAAGTAGGGGTTAAATTAGTGGACCCATATTTTTTTTATTTTTGAAAATGTGGTCATTTTCATTTATAAAACTTGGTTTTTAATTCTGATCATTCTAAAATGACTTAAGCGCAAAATGACGTCATTGGTACGGTTGAACAACAAAATACCTTTGCACGTCATATCTGATTTCTTAAAAAAACTGTCAGTACTGTCACAGACTTTGTGGTAATTTACTTTGAGGTTATTGAATTTGTTATTGTGTTTAGATCTGCATTATTTTCGATCCTACAAGCAAAGGTGTGTATCGTATCATTCGTATCGTATTCTGCCGTACCAATGACGTCACAAGTGAATTTTGGAGTTTACTCCTTAAGAATCGATTTTCATATATAAGGCGCCCGGTATGAGAAAAATCCGAGGGGTAAAACCTACTAACAAGTAACGAAAATGTGTCACGTTTTTGGACGACGGAAACTTTCTAATTTGGCTGTGAGTGTATTATAGTCGTGTGCGTACAAGACAAAAAAACGAGGAATACGGCTTTTGCTGAACCAAAGATTTCCTTTGGTAGGATTGATCTTTATATCCCTAAGATGAGTTTACGATGTGGAGCCACCTGAATATTTCATGCAGGTGGGGGTTTTTAGCTTTAACAAGGTATGAGGTCAATAACTGCGTGGGATTTAGGTTTAAAGTCGAGTTTGGTATCATTTTCGATTGAATCGAATGTTTAAATGCCAATTTTGAAATATTATTTAGATTTTAGATAAAAGATAGTAAAAATAAATAAAATTAAAAATTTTGAATATATTATTTTCAACCAATGAAAACGCTGTTGACAGGGCTTAATTAATATAAGGAGGCTGATAGCAGCATTATTCAGCATGCCAAAGACATGGTGATGAATGGAGCAATAAACATATTATTAATACTAGACGTTCCGCGCGACTTCGTCCGCGTAAATCTGAAATTTCACGGAAACCGTATATTTTTCACAAATTAATAACCCATGTCTCACGTAGTCTACTATATATTCGTGTCAAATAACATAAAAATTGCTCTAGTAGTCTGTGAGATATTAGCTCTTTCAAATAATTTTCCCCGTTTTTTTACATTTTTCTCTGTATCTTTGCTCCTATTGGTCTTAGCGTGATAAAATATAGGTTATAGGCTTTCACGATAAATAGGCTATCAAACACTGAAAGATTCTTTCAAATCGGATGAGTAGATCCTGAGATTAGCGCGTTCAAACAAACAACTCTTCAGCTTTATAATATTACTAGACGTTCCGCGCTGCTTCGCCCGCGTAAATTAGATATTTCACAGACAAATTAGTCCACAATAAATAGCCTATAATCCTTCACGTTCCTACTTTTTATCTGTGCCAAATAACAGAAAAATTACTCCAGAAGTTCGCTAAATAAGCCCTTTCAAATAATATCCCCCGTTTTTTCTACATTTTCCTCTATTTCTTCGCTTATATTAGTCTTAGCGTAATAAAATATAGCCTATAGCCTTCCTTGATAAATGGACTATCTAACAAAAGAATTTTTCAAATCGGACCAGTAATTACTGACTCATACAAAGATTAGCGCGTTTAAATAATGCTTCTTCTTCTTCTTCTTTTTACGTTGCTTAACATCTTTATCGTGCAATATGAGTCCTAAAATGAATTAAGCATTCTTAAGTCATCCGAATATGGTACCGAACTTGGAATATTACCATAATTAATGCCTATATACAGATTGAGACTCTATTTTCCTCCAGAGCAGAAGCTGCTAAAATAAAAAAAAAAATACATCAAAAATCGCGGTGGCTCTACATCTTAAATCCATCCTTGGGCCATAAGGACCAATCCTACCAAAGGAAATCTTTGGTTCAGCAATAGCCGTATAATTTACCGTACACACGCAACTATTAAGAGCATAAAGGTAATATACCTATCGGAATATAATATTATATAAAATAATATAATTATATAATTATATTATAATATTAATAATATAATTATATAATTATATTATAATATTATATAAAATAATATAATAATATAATTACATAATAATATAATTATTTCAAATTCAGGGAGGGGGTAGCCGAGGTGTTGCCTTTGATGTTAGAAGAAACCCCGTTCCTCTAGGCCTATTGGAAGCTGAGTTATGGCTACTTTAGTAAGACGCTTGACAGTTGCCGAGCTGTCAATGTCAAAGTTTGAATGCTTGTAACTCGGCAACTATTTGTCCTGGATATGAGTTTCTTCGGCTTGATCGTCCTGGATTTTTCTCCTCTATTCGATTCTGGCCTTAGAATTGAGAAAAAAATATTTTGAAATAACTATGGCAGAAAGGGGTGTCGATAATATTGCCGGAACATCTGATTTCATATTATATTAATCTTTTTTCAGTTGAATAAACTCTTTTTGCGTATGGTTAGATACTCGTACTTAAGGAGTAAACTCCAGTTGTGCGTCGGAGCTGACACACTTTTTTTCGTTTTAATTTTTTTTCTCGAAAATTAATAATGATTTGAAAAATCTGTAATTTTTTTAGGACTTCGGAAATAAAAACAAAGAAATGGTATTTTTTATTTTTGATGATTAATTAAATGAAATGTTGTCAATTACTTGAAAGTCATCGGTTTTATTGTTTTAGGGTTCCGTAGCCAAACAGCTATTCGGACCTAACACACGGAATGTTCGGTTAAGTTAGGTTAGTATAGTAGTAGTAAAATTTGGTTGTCGGGCGGAAACCGTTAAATTTCTTTGGGATAAAAGTAGGTATCCTTTCCAGGGACTCAAAGTATTACCCTTACTAAATTTCAGCAAAATTGGTTCAGTGGTTTAGGCGTGAAGAGGTAACAGACAGACATACTTTCGCATCAGTAATAATAGTATGGATTCGCTCACAAACGTCACTCTCGCTTGCCGGCACTTGGCCGGTTTTTGACGTACTTTAGTACGTCAAAAACCGGCCAAGAGCCAAACTGGTTAAATGTCTAAATGAGAAAAGAATATTAATGAATTCGAGAAGAAAATGGCCGTGAACCACTGATCTCTATTATACGAGTACGCTGGATCGATGATACCCACCTGCTTTTTGTGCCTATTTGAAGCGGAATCAGCGCCCCCATTATTGGGGTTGAGAACTAAATCTGACGTAAAAATGACGTTTGAAAGCCGCCATATTGGCGCTGATAGCAGTAGTGAGAGTACTTGGAACTAACACTAGTGATAACAACTGTTGTTATTGGTTGTGGTTACGTCAGATTTAGTTCTCAGCCCCCATAATGGGGGCGCTGATTCCGCTTCAAATAGGCACAAAAAGCAGGTGGGTATCATCGATCCAGCGTACTCGTATAATAGAGATCAGTGGTTCACGGCCATTTTCTTCTCGAATTCATTAATATTCTTTTCTCATTTAGACATTTAACCAGTTTGAAAAATCGTAATGGGGTCATCTGTATACAATTTGCAAGGTCTTCGGGACATATTTGCACATCGCACTTTTTCTACGTCTTCAAACATGAAGTGGGTAACTAACAATTTGATTTTTTACCGAGAACATAATTTTAAATCCAAAAAAATGTGGCTTAAATGTATAGCCAGATACTATATTAGCTAGATTATGAAGTAGGAAGAAACAAGGTTTGTTCAAATTATATGGTAAAAATGAGCAACTGCTCAAAAGTGAATAACAGTATTACGGCTTCTTACAGACGAATAGCACTTATCAACGACAGTCGCTGGATTTTAATTTCATTGATTTTTTTACACTTGTCGACGGTAGTTGACGGTTGCCATCGACGCGTGCCGCCGTGCCGTAATTGACAAGGCACTTAGTGCCGTTCCTCTGTAAGCGCTGTAACTTATAAAATGTTAGTTATCCGTTTCATTCACTTACGTCTTCGTTTGTGATTTTCCCGGTGTCATTCATAGCCGTATAAGGATAATGTGTATTATTTCGTTCTATAGACAAAACACATCCTTAATACCACGTGCCGTTCAAGGCTCTATAATAATCGCGTGAATTTGCATTTGTTGTGTCAAAATTTACTGATGATTTTAACTGACGCACTTAGAGATGAATATATTAATTGCTTAACTGTAATTAAACGTAAACCTGAATAAATTATCTGTCAAATCCTTAATTAAACTGAAGTTCAATTATTATTAAACTTCTCCAAGTGCGGCAGGGGTAACATCAAATATCTATTCAAAAGCGAACTTTATTTATGAAATAAGAAGTTACACTTTGTATTCACATACGTGCAGCTTGCAGTGTTGGACTGCCTGACCTTTTGAATGGATCATTCATCACAATTATTATTCACAACGCTATGGTCCTAAGGGCCTAATTACACCTACGGAGGACGGCCAAGCACTCAGTTTGTTGGAACGAAGTTCCTTATCTCGCGTTCGGCGTAAAAAAAGGCTAGACAGAACGATATATTTTGACCTCGGCACTTTTTTATTAGTACCTGCATGGTAGGGGTAGATGGCGTTGATAGTATTCCTGTGCGTCAACTAGATGGCGTTTTTTTGAGAATAAACAGCGTCGCGTTGTTAGTATTCCTGAGCGTCAATAGATGGCGTTTTTTAAATATTTTTTTGAGTGTATATGCATACAAGTTTTTTGAACATAAGATAATAACTTCGTTCCATTCGTGGGTCCCTTGACACCTCTCAAGTTTTTTTTATATTATGGATATTGGATGTGCTCGGCCAATGTCTCGCCACTCTACTCGGTAGGTGAAATCAGGGCCTAAGCTTAATGGCATTTACAGCTTACTTAGACGAAAAACAAATCAATCAAATCAGTCAAAATAGGAGTCCATTACTTTACATCGTAGCCCCAAAGTTTCTAATTCATTTACCCAAGAACCACAGCCATCGTCCCTCCCATTTTAAGGGTGCAATGTCTAATATCCGTCGTGAATCGTGATGTAACGATGAGGTTAGATCACCGTTAATCACCACTGTCAAATCTAGAGGAATGATTAAGAACGGCCTACTGAAAGGACGCTAAAATAATATTTAATTAAAATATAATCTGGCTCGGAGGACCGTAACGAAAACTATCAGCACAGCTGAACATACCTAACTGTTACTGTAGATTTGAACGAATCCACGCGAACGAGCGGTTTGGCCGCTACAGGCGCTACACCGCGAAATCACAAGCCCTAAATCCATGTCTTTTGCTCTATATTTAAATTCAACGATGGGCTGTTTATTATTATCAACAAAATTATATAAGTTTATATTCTACTAGATGACGCCCGCAACTCCGTTGCGCTAAAACTCAATTATCGCGCGGGAACCGTACATTTTTCCGGGATAAAAAGTATCATATGTCCTTTCTCGTGACTCAAAGTATTTCCATGCCAAATTTCAGCAAAATCGGTTCAGCGGTTTGAGCGTGAAGAGGTAACAGACAGACAGACAGACAGACAGACAGACAGACGGACAGACAGACAGACACACTTCCACATCTATACTAATATTATAATTGGGAAGAGTTTGTTTGTTTGTTTGAACGCGCTAATCTCAGGAACTACTGGTCGGATTTGAAAAATTCTTTCGGTGTTAGATAGCCCATTTATCGAGGAAGGCTATAGGCTATATTTTATCACGCTCATACTTATAGAAGCTAAGAAATAGAGGAAAGTGTGAAAAAAACAGGCGGAAATAATTTGAAACGGCTTATTTAAACGTGAAAATCTCAGGAACTACTGGTCCGATTTGAAAAATTCTTTCAGTTTTAGATAGGTTATTTATCTAGGAAGGCTAGGAAGGCTATATTATATGACGCTTAAACTAATAGGTCGCTCCTATAAATAGCGGAAAGTGTGGAAAAAACGGGGGAAATTATTTGAAAGGGCTTAATTGAACGCGCTATCTCATGAATTAAGTACTGGTCTGATTTGAAAAATTATTTCAGTGTTAGATACCTGTTTATCGAGGAGGGCTATAATAGGCTATATTAAAAATGTACAGTTTCCTCGACATTCCTAAATTACGCGGGCGAAGCCGCGCGGAACATCTAGTTTATAACATTAGTATGGATATGTATGTTATTCAGGGTGTAACAAAACTAAGTGATAATACTTTAGCTTGTGTACGTGTTCCCTGTAGAGAGTTCACTGTGAAAGTTACAACCCTAAAATACCAATTTTTTGTGATTTGTGTGGGCAAACGCTTCAGCGTCACGAGTTTCCCCATACAAAAGTGAAAAATTTAGCTCTTTCTGCACTACACCTTTTACAGTGATCTCTATACACGGGACTCCCACACACTCCGACACCCTAAAGTATTATCACATTAGTTTTGTGACATCCTGTATAATATTCATTAGTGAAGGTAATTTACCCGTCATCATAACGGCTAGACGCTTCTGTATAAGTAGGTGTTAGTCATAATTTTCTCGACTCTAGGATATGAGGTATAATCTATCATTATGATATTCTCTACTCTCTACATATTGTATCGCTAATTGACCATCTTTGACTAAAGTTAACGGCCATTTTATTACTATTAGCCAGTTGCGAATTCATTCATGACATGGGAAACGTACTTTTGCTCTTTTTAAAAACTATCCTATGTATTTTTTTTTTGAGAATACAAAGTTTATTCTTATAAGTATCGAATTTTATTAAAATCGGTTCTATCATGTGTTAAAAAATTGTGCCTTCTTTTTTTATTGAATACAAAAATGGGGAAGCTAATATAAAGGACCAGCTTTATATCTATTTATTTGCGTATTTAACTGTTTAAATATTGTAACGATGGCTGTATGTATGTTTGAACTCTTATTATAAAGTGTGGCGTACCTTGATAATAACGTAGGTTACTTCCTTCCTCAAGTGGGGAAAGAGATACTTACATTTGGACAATTTATTACAACCTACATAAATATTTGTTTTTACAAGTACCGAGATGATTTAAACGGACATAAGAACTAACATATTATTATTACATAGCCATTAGCCATCCACTTAATATTATTATAATTGATGCGAAAGTGTCTGTTACCTCCTCACGTCTACTGCAAAATATTTAAACACTAAAAAATATTTTTAGTGTTTAAATATTATTTTGTAGTAAATTTTTGTGCAGGAATCTAGGTAATTACTATTTTAAGTTGAAAAATAACTCAAACATGTAAAATATTTTCGTATGAGAAAATGATTTTGGTTACTCGCATGTATGAGAATTTCGATGGCACCCAGCCTCTTAATTATTATAATTTCGGTTTACTGCATCACTGTTCGTATTTGCGTCTTTAGCAAAAACTTTGACGCGTTAATAATATTTTGACGATCGTTGACTAACTAACTATGACTAGAATAATAATCTAAAACTAGTTTATCTTATGCAGGATGTGCCTTAAATTTTGAGATTTCATTCACAAATCTCAGTTGCTAAAAACATTTCATACAAGACGAGGCTTTCATAAGAGCACTGACATGCGACGTGCCCTACTTTTCAAAACTTGTTAACTTCTGTGGATAGTAAAAAGCTATTTATGAACAATAAACTAGATTAAAATATATGCTAATAATATTCAATAAGTATAACATTAATACATAAAAATATGAAACTCGAGTAAGTGTTTTGAAACTCTGGGTTTCGGCATCTTCGTACTTAAGAGCCCGTACTCTCTTTTCTACTGCTCTCTTCACACTCACGCCCGTCTTTCATATACCAGGTGAAAAAGGACGATCGCCAAGTTAGCGGGCAGAAAGAGGTTTCCTGTTTTTTAAAGAGTTTTTTATATTAAAGTGGTAAAAAGTAATAAAATTTAGTTTGTTATTATTTTTAGCAATATTCCGCGAAAAAAATTTTTCGCGGAATATTGCTAAAAATAATAACAAACTAAATTTTAAGCTATGGATTTCCGCAAAGTAACGCCTGATTCTATTAACTATGTAAAAAGTAATTCCAACATTGTATAGACGACTTTCTCAACAGTACATTGTATTTTTTTCATACCGTTAAGACGTCAATACAATCCATAAAAAGGTGATATTCTAAACCTTTTACAGCAAAAATCACAAAACTGTCGCGGGTTTGAGTTGGATTATTTAAAGATACTTAAAAAAAAAAAATCTAGCTCCAACACTAGATTATAATTGAAATGATCTTACATGTTGTGCATTAAAACTTATAGAAATACTGTATTTTAACTGTTAAATCACGTCTGTTAAATGAGCGAAATCGGCAAAATTTCGTATACGGACTCTTAATAACCTTCAAAAACACTTTCAGGAAAGCGCTGCAAAATTTTCATGAATGAAACTCACCTTTTTATCCAACAAGAAGCTGCCAGGGAATATCAGGGGGATGTACATCACCATGTAGATCATGGAAGTCCAGTAGACCGTGATGCTGGCCACGCCATAGTACTTGACGATCGCATCCTGAATGATGCTGTACTGGATCCACTGCATCGCATTCGAAGCTGAATACAGTACGAAAATAAATAGAACCAGCCATCTTATAGGAAAAACCTTGTATTCGACGGCCTTTTTCGGGGAATCCAGCCCCTTTTCTGTGACACCATCCATCACACTCCCGCTTATTTCTAATTTATCTGTCATATTTAAATTATTGTCGTTCGATTGTTATTGTCAATTTTGCCGCGCGCGCGTTTTTTTTTTATTATTTTGCAAGTTGCGGAGGCTGTGACGAGTTTGCCGCGCGGCCGCCTACAGCCGACTGTCATCCACACTCCACGGCGACACTCCGGATGAAATCCTTCGCACCCCGAGATAAGCAATTAAACGAGCGATTATTCGCTTATCTATACATATACCTTAAGGAGGTTATATTTAAAGGTTATATTTAAAGTTGTATGTGAATCTGATTCATGTGGTAGATAACGCCTTTATGTAGTTTCTAATAATTGCAGGTTAGAGCGATTGAGGTATGAATTAAGTCCCGAAAAAAAACATTAAAGAGCTAAACACTTCACGGTCGCTCTTAATTATTATTATTAAGCGGTTGTTTGTAAATACTGAAGTCAAGGGAATTGACCTTTAGAGTTTTTTCGTAGCAATAAATTAAAAAAAATCCGGAATGTAAAAGCCATCGCGGACCGCAATTTAGTTATGAAAGTTTTCTGTTGTTTATTTTTAGACCGATCATGCCACACAATGACAATATTGTAATATTGTAGAATTTCATGATAAACTTTTTACATATTATAATATTAGAAAGCTGCGGGTTCTGAGAACAAAACTTTACTTTAAGAATTTGCGAAATTCCCATTAGATACTTAATCTGTAGAAAATAGAATTATTGCAGCACAATATTGCGTCGCAAAATACTTATGTTAATCTTTTCAATTTTATCCAACTTACATAGAAAATTTTAGACTACTCAAGAAAGAGCTGTTATTTAGGGTACCTACAGCTCCTTTTTGTTTACAGTTAGTAAAAAATGGATCGCATCAGCTAGACAATAGTTTCGTTGCCTGTATCGAATACGATAAAAAATATACAATTAAGACGCGGATGTGGAGGTGACTTGGTATCGTCGGCGGACATGATACATGCTTTATGTGCTATACAAATCGTTGTCACAAAGCAAATAATAATTAGTTATTAGACAATATAATGGCCGAATGTATTGAAGTTGATTGTCGTGAAAAGCCGATGCAGATTGTTTTTTTCAATGAATGTTGAATCATGGAGTCACCATTTTAATAAAAAATGGTGACTCCATGATTTTAGAACGGCATTTACAAAAAACCATAGCATAAAATGTAATTGAGATCCTATTCCGACCCCATCGACACATTTTATGCCCGACCTGAATATGTCAGAAATCAGGACTGTGGCCGCTGATAAAAAAAAGTAATAGTAGAGGAGGAGAGAGTGCTATTTTTGTAGTCACTCGAGCGTCATGGAGACCTAGTAGGTTTTTTTACATTAGGTAAAACTGATAAAAAAATAATAAGAGCGTTTTTTTATTTTAGCGGTGGGTTCAGAAACCGCGGCCATTTTAAAGTTTTGAAAAAGAAAATATATTCAGAAAATTGCTTATTTCGGTCAGTTACTATTATATTTTAGACAACAAGGACTAAATCATTTAGTTAGGTGCAAAATAAAATATCTGCGAAGCTTAGTTAAGAAAATATGAAGGTTTATTTTTTTGTATTTTAAAATGTCTTTACAGGCTTACCTTACCTTGGAATCGTCAGTGCTTTTTATGGAAGCTTCTTTGGGCTATACTAAACATCCCCAATCTTAATCTGACAGATCGGATGATATTTCAATATTAAAAAAAAAAAATTTAAAACCCACCACGTGAGAATTCTGATTTCTCTACCATGATAATTAGACACACGTCGGAAGCCTATAAAAGCTTAATCTGACACGCTCGAGCTACTCCCGAAATCCCCTCTTATCCTCCCCTACTATAAAATTTAAAATTTCGAACGCGCTGTAGAAAAGCGCTTTACGAGACAAAGGCGGGAGCGCCGTATATCATCCTTTTCATTACGCACCGTCGAATGGGTTTCAGCGTGTCAGCTGCAACTTTCATTAAACATGACTAACTTCGCTTTACATAGCAAAATTTAGTAGAAAATGGGTCGCATATCTCAGCAAGAACTGACGTCATGGTGAATTGTGTGGCTTTTATGGATCATAAACTTTTTAAAAGCCTTCTTGCTAAAGTAATGAGCCCTTAAATTGTTGTTATGAATCCTTCAATAGGTCATTAGCGAAAATTTAAAATAACTTGCTATCGTGAAAGAGTGAGCGCTTAAGAGCCCGGGTTACCCTCGAAATTCTCATACATACGTAATACGATAATTTTTCAGCTTAAAATAGTAATTACCTAGGTTCCTGTACAAAAATTAATTTCAAAATATTTAAACACTAAAAAAAATTTTTTTGTCTATAATTTTTTTTTACTAAATTTACTACTAAATATTTAAACACTAAAAAATAGAGTATAACACTAAAAAATATATACATAAATATTAAATTTACTACAAAATATTTCAACTCTAAAAAATATTTTTAAGTATTTAAATATTTTGTAGTAAACTTACTATCTATTTATATATTTTTAGTGTTTTACTCTATTTTTTAGTGTTTAAATATTTAGTAGTAAATTTAGTAAAAAAAATTTATAAACAAAAAAATTTTTTTTGTGTTTAAATATTTTGAAGTTAATTTTTGTTCAGGAACCTAGGTAATTACTATTTTAAGCTGAAAAATAACTCAAACATGTTAAATACTTTCGTATGACAAAATGATTTTGGTATTACGTATACTGTATGAGAATTTCGAGGGTAACCCGGGCTCTTAAGCGCCTGGAACAATGCAATGGCAAATGTTTTTAAGGAATTACATTAGAAATTGATGCAGACACAAAAACCTCTTTGGAAAATGACACATTTTAACACTAACCGCCGTACTCAGAGACATAATATTTTAATAAATACTAGCGACCCGCCCCGGCGTCGCACGGGTATAAAATATATAGCCACTGACAAAATGATTAAAATCGATAGTCGATATAGCCTATGATCCTTCACGTGGTCTACTTCTTATCTGTGCCAAATAACATAAAAATTGCTCCAGTAGTTCTCGAATCGCTAGATAAGCCCTTTCAAATAATTTCCCCCGTTTTTTCCACATTCTCCTATTAGTCTTAGCGTGATAAAATATAGCCTATAGCCTTCCTCAATAAATGGGCTATCTAACACTGAAATAATTTTTCAAATCGGATCAGTAGTTCCTGAGATTAGCGCGTTCAAGTTAACCCTTTCAAATAATTTTCCCCGTTTTTTCCACATTTTCCTCTATTTCTACGCTCCTATTAGTCTTAGCTCCTATTAGTTGTGACACACTATCTATAAATCATGACACCTTATGTACCAATTTCCTGAAATAAATGATTCTGATTCTGATTATGATTAGCGTGATAAAATATAGCCTATAGCCTTCCTCGATAAATGGGCTATCTGACACTGAAAGAATCATCAAAATCCGTTCAATAATCAAGAATCAAGATCATTTATTCACAGATATGTACTCAAAAGGGTAGCAAAGGTTATATAATAGTTCTTACATATCCTACCATAACAATGGTGTGTGAATGTCATTACTGTATACAGAACAAATTAAAATAAATTTAACATTCTTCGTAAATTAATAGTTAGATATTTTCATTAAGTACATTGTATACAAAATTGTTTCTACATATTAAGTAATCCAATAAGTACCTATGTATTTCATTTTAGTCAAGAGTATTTATGTCAATATAAATATACATGTCAACTATTTTATTATAAATGTCAGTTATTTAGATTAGATTACAATTAATACAATTTCAAGAGTTAATTTAGATAAGGAAATGTTTTTGTTTTGAGTATAACATGTAGTCGTTTAGGTTATAAAAACAGTTTTCTAAGAGCCACATATTTAACTTCTTTTTGTATGAATTAAATGACAGAGATTTGAAACTGTTTGGTAAATTATTATATATGTCAATGGCTTGTACGAATGCATTATTTTTATAAATATCTAAATTACATTTTGGACGATAAAGTTTATATTTAAATCTGTTATTTTTACGTTCTACTTCTGATTTTAATTCAAAATATTGTGGATGAAACTTAACAAAGATACATATTTCTTTAATGTACATGCAAGCTAATGGCAATATGTAGTATTTTTTAAAAAGCGGTCTACAACTGTCCATGGGTGAGGCGCCAGCAATAGCTCTAACACACTTTTTTTGCACTTTGAAGACTTTTTCAATTTCTACCGAATTACCCCATAGCAAAAGACCATAGGAAAGATTAGAAGAAACGTGGCCGTGGTATGCCGTTAGAGCCGCTTCAGTGCTCACAGTTTGCCTTAATTTTTTAATTGCGTAAACAAAACGGTCAAGCTTGTCACAAATGTATTCTACAGGGAGACTGGGGAGACTTGTTCCCTTGGGAGACTTGATCACCCAGTGACAAATCAAAAACTAAACGCTTTTTCTATTTGTTACATTGGCAACATAACTCTTTGTTGTCTATGGTTAACCAAAAACGTCACTTTGACATTTTTATCTAGACAACTTCAGAGCAGTGCAGCCATTTTTATTTTCCTGTGTCAGCATTTGTTTCGGTAAGTTTTTCATTTGTTTTTTTTAAATAACTGAATGAATAATTCCCTGTGTATGTGTCAAAATCATTAAAAGTAGTTTATTAAAGTTTGCATTTACATGTATTCTATTTGATTAACGTTTTCTCTTGACATGAAAAAAATATTTTTTTTTAAATGAGCACTCCCGGGTACACTTGATCCCGGGATCAAGTGTCCCCCATCAACCAAGTCAATACATTCAATTTGTCAGTTTTTTTTTCGTTTATTTTAGGTTAGGTAATTATAAAATGGGAAGAACATATAAAAGAAAAGAACATGCAAAACCACGTATACGTGTTGACCCACAAATTCTTAAAGAAGCTGTGAACAAGGTATTGGAGGGAAATACGATCAAAGGTACTGCCAAAGAGTATAACGTCCCAATAATGACACTGAAAAGGTATGCCAGAAAACAAAAGGACCAGGAAAACGAGATTACATACGAGCCTAATTATAGACAGTCCCAAGTCTTCACTAAAGAAGAGGAGTTGCATTTAGCCAAGTACCTAGAAAAAGCTAGCAAACTCCATCATGGGCTAACTTCTCTGTGTGTTCGACAGCTAGCATATCAGTTGGCTATTCAAAACCAAAAGCCAGATGAGAAAATATGTAAATGGACCAATAATATTGCGTCGTACGATTGGTTCTATGGCTTTATGAAGAGAAATACACAATTGTCACTACGTATACCTGAAGCGACCAGCCTGAGTAGATCGACCAGCTTCAATAAACATAACATTAGCTGTTTTTTGAAAATTTACAAAAACTATTGGTTAAGTATCATTTTGGACCGGAAGCTATCTGGAATATTGACGAGACGGGGCTGAATACTGTACATAAACCTAAGAAAATTGTTGCTACTAAAGGTGTAAAGCAAATAGGGAAGATGACATCAGGTGAACGTGGTGAATTGGTAACTGCGTGCTGTGCTATAAATGCAATGGGAGGATACATTCCTCCATTCATGATCTTCCCACGCAAGAACTGGCAAGATCGTATGTTGAACGGTGCACCTGCAGGTACAAATGCGAGCGTATTTCCTTCAGGCTGGATGACTGCTGAAAATTTTCTAAAATTTTTACAACATTTTAAAAAATACACCAAATGTTCAGTTGAGTGTCCGATGTTGATTATAATGGATAATCATGACAGTCATATAAGCATAGAATCATTAAACTTCGCCAAAGAGAATGGTATAAGTCTTTTGACAATACCTCCCCACACGTCTCATAAAACACAGCCTTTAGACAGAACAGTGTTTGGACCACTCAAAGCCTATTATGATACTGCTTGTAGCGATTGGATGGACCAGAATCCTGGCAAAACTATAACGATTTATGAAACATCGGAATTACTTGGGAAATCATTTCCAAAAGCTTTTACACCTCAGAATATTCTGAGTGGATTTCGAGTAACTGGGATTTATCCCTTCAATAAAGACATTTTCACTGATGATGAATTTCTCTCGTCGTATGTTACGGACAGGCCTTTAGTTACTGAAACAAATCCAGAATGCATTGATGAGAATGAGCAATCACAAAACTGTGAACTTTTGTCTCCACAACGATCAGCTTCACCATCAATTCTATCTGACGCAACATTGACACATCAAGACTTTGAGATTAACCCGAAAGAACCTAGAAATACCACACAAGATGCGATTATACGGGAACAATTCACATCAAACTCTGTCAATCCAAATGAGATCCTGATATCTAGTACACACAAAACTCCTACAAAGAGAGCTGCTCCAACAAGTCCACAATCAGGTTGTTCAAAAACCTTGAAATGTTTTAAGACTCCTGAGGAAATAAAACCATTCCCGAAAGCAGGCTGCCGAAAGGTAACCCAGAAAGGTCGTAAAAAAGGATCAACAAAAATCTTGACTGATACACCTGAAAAAGAAAAGTTGGTTGAAGAACTATTAATAAGAAGAGAAAAAAGAACAAAAAGATAAATAAAACAGTCGACAAAAAGGTGAATAGAGTTAAACGGAACTTTAAAGGGTTTACGCAGAAGGAAAAATCTTCATCGGAAGATGATAATGAATTGCCTCCATCACCAGATTCTACTTATGATATGTCTGAAGATGAAAATGATGACGAATATGATGTTTCATCTAGTTGTGAATCTGAAGATGATCATGGAAATGACATGTCACCAGAAACTAACGATTGGGTTATTGTAAATTTAATATCAATGAAAAATTTGGTACATCGTTATGTAGGACAAATTCAGTCTGTTACAGATTCTGGTTACATTATAAAATTTGCAAAAAAAATTGACGATAATAAATTCAAGTGGCCTATAAAAAACGATGTTGCTGAAGTGGCTAGATATCAAATAGTAAAAAAAAATCCACCTGAGTTCAAGTCTAACAGCAAACGAGTGATCTCATTTAATTTTACTAAATCTTTAAGAAAATTTAATATTCAACGTTAAGTTGTTACCTAAAAAGAGTGCACACGTTCCTAAATTTAGATTAAAACTATTTGTTACTTTTTGATTAGATAAGTCTTAGATCTTGCAATGCAAAATTGTGATATGAATATCTGAGATATTATTAGTAGTTTCTAGTTGTTTCTAAAGTTATTTATGTTTGTTAAATTTCCTTGAGATTGATATAAAGAGAGTTAATGATAGTAAGTGATTTAAAAAGTTTGAGTATTAGAAGCTATTTAAGTACCAAAGTGATTTTCAAATGTTGCTAATGTAAGTCTAACCTTTAGGTGATGGTCAGTTCATATAGACACTGCTAAGACTTTTGAAGCTCTATTTTAAGAGTTAATAATTTGTGATATTAATAGAGTTATTACAAGATCCTTCAATAAAACCTGTTAATACTTATTAGATTTATGAAAATGTAGAACTTATATTGAGATTGAGACTCAATAGTCACTAAAATTAATACTTAAGACATATAAAGCTAATTATATTCATAATTTTTTTATAATAAATTATACTTTTATAACCAAACCGGGTTTTCATTTATTTAAAGTTTGCATTAAGGAGACTTGATCCCCTATGATCAAGTCTACCCGTTACGTCTCCCAATCAATCAAGTCTCCCAGAATATGGGACACTTGTTCCTTTTGGAAAGTTTTGGGAAAATGCAAAAAAAAAAAATGAAGCGCTCATAAATATAATAATCAAATAATGGGGAACAGTAATAAACATGCATGTTGTAATAATCATGTATTTATTATTTTTATAGAACTAAATTTTAAAAAAATATAAGCAAAAAACCAAAATGGTGATCAAGTGTCCCCAGTTTCCGCCATGGATCTTCCAATTGCAATATTTATCTATCATGATACCTAAGAATTTTGCGTTATCTACCTCACAAATTTTTTTGTTGTCATATTTTATGTCTAAATTTATTTTTTGGGTAGTTTTAAAGATTAAAGGGAACCAAGGGACATGAGGGAAAAAAGCGACTTTGTTTTATAATATGTATAGATATAGATATAGATGTATAGAAGATAAACTTTCAATTTTAATGAAGAGTTTGACAAAATATAATGTATGCTTATGTCAAAATTTTAAATTAATTACATTGTTTCACTCTGAGACCTGAGTGCGGCAGTACTATGTTATATAAGCTCGTCCTTCTTTTAATCAAAGTAAATAATTTTGTAATAAGTAAATAAAATCATAAGACAATCGGAAAATTCCTTACTGCGTTTGTTAACTCGTTTTAGCCTACCATTTTGTTCCTAGGAATGGTCAATGGAAATTTATACGACTAATTTGCTTGTTTCTTACTTCAAATCCACAACAATCTAATATCCAGAGTGGGTAAAATATTATTTTATTAGATCAAAACGGCAGGTCAAAGTTATAAAGTCAGAGAAATAAATAAATAAGTGGATATTTCCGTGAATCCACAATAATTTTTACGTGGGCGAAATCAGGGGAACAATCCATTATTATCAAATCGTCCCTGGAGTAGATAAATCATACTATTAAATAGATGATTCTAATTTATATTTAGTACACACTCTATATCAAGCACATGGAAAAAGCCACATCGTCACCTAATGCATTTTTAACATGGACTTCCATTATCACTAAAACCGCTCCACTTAAAATGCACGTCCCAAAATCCTAATATACCCAAATGGTGCTCCATATTCATCAGATAGCTCCGTCGGATCTGCCACTTCCTAGGAAACCGGGTCACCTGTAGTTGATATGTGCCGATATTGATACGAAGGTATTATGAGGACCGAAATAGTTTGTTATTTAGAGGTGCTAATTTAATTTAGTATGGCGTTTTACGGCATTGGCTTTTAATAATAATATGCTGATTAGCCATTCAATCTATTATATCAAAAGCCAACTCCACGTTTGATCAGGTATTCAATTTCTATTCTGTATATCTGTCGCAGTCATCTGGTTCAATCTGCGATTCGATTGAATGACTAGCGCATTCATTGAATGACACCATTCAATTGAATGACTCGGCCGAACGTCGATTGGACGATCTTTCCTCAACGTTCAACTAGTTAGCGATTTGTAGCATAGCGTTTTGAAGATAACGGACATGAAATCAGTCAGGTAATTGAACGTATTTCATTTTCTTCCTACTGCGGCGCTACTAGTCACTAAAACAAATATTATGGCGTCAAACAGCTCGCACAGCTGATAGCATCGTGTTGATATTTGGGGCGTTCCACGCCAAGCGGACAGGAAAAAATAGTCGATCTCTCCGATTTTGATAATATTTGGATATGTTATACCTACACGTGTTATTAATACGTGTGCCAAATATTTTTGTTATATAATGGCTGGATTAAAAATGATGGGACTTTGAAACGTGACTTTTCTATTCGACACTCGGTGCTTCAAAGCCGATTATAGATTAAAAAATATATGCATTAAAATAATTAAACCACTGAACTTGTTACTTCATTTAACGCTCTTTAAGTGTATTTTTGAAAATAAAAAAAATGATTTTTTCTTTGGAAAAAATGTAATTTTTTTTTTTCTTGATTTTCTCAAAGACCCTTTTGATTTTTTTTTTATATTTTTTATGTAAATAGCTAATATTCTATAGAACATTTCTGCACAACGTCTATAATGGGCCGGGAAGTGGATTAGGAGCTAGACTGAAAATACTTCCGAAGGGTGGCGTCCAGCGCCATACAATACTATGGGCAGAGATCGATACATAGTGGAAATTGCCAAATAACATCAATTTCGATATAGTGAAGAGTAACATTTAATAGATTTTTGAAAGAGAAATAGACAAAAAATGTTTACTTACAAGAAAAAAAAATTCGCGAAAAAAAATTTTTTTTTCTCAAAAAAAAAATTTTCTTTTTTTTTAATTATGTTACTCTTTAAAAAAAACTTATCTAAGGGTTCATTTCTCCACATCAAAATCGAAGTATTTTGGCAATTTCCACTACTTAGCGATTTCTGCCCATAGTACAGTATGGCGCTGGACGCCACCCTTCGGAAGTATTTTCAGTCTAGCTCCTTATCCACTTCCCGGCCCATTATAGAAGTTGTGCAGGAATGTTCTATAGAATATTAGCTATTTACACAAAAAATATAAGAAAAATCAAAAGGGTCCCCTCTTTGAGAAACTCAAGAGAAAAAAATTAATTTGCATTTTTTTCAAAGAAAAAAACATTTTTTTTTTTGTTTTCAAAAATGCACTTAAAGAGCTCATTAAATGAAGTAACAAATTCAGTGGTTTAATTATTCTAATATATATTTTTTAAATCTATAATCGACTTTGAAGCACGGAGTGTCGAATAGAAAAGTCATGTTTCAAAGTCCCATCATTTTTAATCTAGCCATTATATAACAAAAATATTTGGCACACGTATTAATAACACGTGTAGGTATAACATATCCAAATATTATCAAAATCGGAGACATCGACTATTTTTTCCTGTCCGCTTGGCGTGGGACGCCCCATTTTATCAATTACACTTACTTACATTAAAGTGTTTTATTTGTAATAACTAATAAAATAATATGAAAGCGTGCATTTACATATAACTACCCCGTCAACGGCTACTTGAAAAAAAATATAGCATCCCATTTAACGACTTCGCTATATAACTCTTAGTCAAGACGTTAAACGTTACAGTCAACGTCTTGACGAGTTGTTCTTTAGTCATTAAATAGAATGGTGTCATTCAATGAATGCGCTAGTCATTCGATCAAATCGCAGATAAACCAGATGACTGCGACATATCCAAAGCTAACTCTACGTTTGATCAATGATTTCCAGCGTTTTCTATGGCAAGCACAGTTGAAGTTCATCTTTGGTAATCAGAAATTAATATTATGACACTCAAAATGTTCGCAGTCACCTATATTGGTTCATCATGGTCAATAAAGAGAGGCCGCATAAGTGATAAGACAAGGTACATCAGACCTTCGTAGATCAGACCTAAGGCCGCGTTTCCACTGAAGCGGAGCGGAGCGGAGAAGAGCTTAGCGGTGCCGAATTGACCAATCACCGTGCTCGAAATCTTCGCTGTCATTGCGCTGGAATAGCACGATTGGTCAATTCGGGCACCGCTAAGCTCCTCCGCGCGCCGCTCCGCTTCAGTGGAAACGCGGCCTAATAGTACAGAATGTGCCAAATCCTGTCAAAAAATGTTTCATAAACAACAGAATCCAAGACATATTCATATTATCAAAAAGTTTCACATTTAGAACTAAACTTCGGATTTTACCTAATTTTACCATGCTCTACAAGACTTCTATTGACGAATGTTACGCCCACGTTACGCCTCAAAATATGGGGCTTGGCCATTTTTATTACCCGACTGCCGGGAGCATAGCATAACGAGGGGAAGTAAGTTATCTTCATACAAAGACACCGCGCGCGGTTTGTATGTGTGCGCCATAGTATCAATGCGTCGCCGCACGCACACTTATTAAAATCTCGGACCGTTTTCGGACCATACCAGGCGGGGCTTACACTTTACGCTGCACGCCCGCGTCGCGCTGCGCCGCGCCAAACGAATCAAAAATGTCCGATCATAATCGTAGGAGTAGTAAATATTGCTGTGTGTTTGGGTGTTTTAATAGTAATGCAACAATTCCAGAATTGTCTTTGTTTAAATTACCAGTTGAACAGGAAAGGTAATTACAACTCACTTATTCTGGCATAATATAATTTTTACTTGATGATCAGATACCTACTTACTTCTTTTTTTATTGTATTAGTTTTCTATCACACAAACTTTCCCACTAGAACAGTGGTCCCCAACCTTATTTTCATGCGGGCCACAAACATGTTTTGGTCTTGGTGTCGCGGGCCGCAACAAAAATGTTTTAGGGTTAAAAAATAACATTCTTCAAAATTAACGATTTTAAAGTGGATAAAATTTAACGACTATCATGTAGACTTAAGAGCCCGGGTTATCCTCGAAATTCTCATACATTCGTAATACCAAAATCATTTTGTCATACGAAAGTATTTAACATGTCTGAGTTATTTTTTAGCAGTAATTACCTAGGTTCCTGAACAAAAATTAACTTCAAAATATGTAAACACAAAAAAAAATTTTTTGGGTATAAATTTTTTTTACTAAATTTACTACTAAATATTTAAACACTAAAAAATAGAGTAAAACACTAAAAAATATATAAATAAATAGTAAATTTACTACAAAATATTTAAATACTAAAAATTGAAATATTTTGTAGTAAATTTAATATTTATTTTTATATTTTCTAGTGTTTTACTCTATTTTTTAGTGTTTAAATATTTAGTAGTAAATTTAGTAAAAAAAAATTATACACAAAAAAAATTTTTTTAGTGTTTAAATATTTTGAAATTAATTTTTGTACAGGAACCTAGGTAATTACTATTTTAAGCTGAAAAATAACTCAAACATGTTAAATATTTTCGTATGACAAAATGATTTTGGTATTACGTATGTATGAGAATTTCGAGGGTAACCCGGGCTCTTAAAGTACAAATATAATGAAGAATATTGTGAATATTTCAAGTGCCTAGCTGCTACCATTATAGATTACGAGCAAAAAAGGTCAAAAATCACGTTTGTTGTATCAAAAAAAAGAATTAAATACTTTATTTTAATTTAATTTACACATTTACAAGGTGGTGGGGTTCTCCTTTTAAGTAGGACTTGTTAAGAGAGACCCGCTCTTTCGGTCTTACATGTAGGTATTACATTGTAACATTACAAAATTTTATGCTTGTTTAATATTAATTATTAATTTATCTATTAAGTGTTAGTATTTAAATTATGTTATAATATTAATATATATATAATATTATTATTAATATATAATATTTTCTATGCTTAATTTAGTTTCAAGTGTGTGATGTGTGTGTATATATATATACGTGTGTGTGTGTGTGTGTGTGTGTGTGTGTGTGTGTGTGTGCATTTTCGTGCTCTATTTGTGTTGCTGATGTTGTAATAATAAATACAAACCGTATCGAATGCCTTTTTTAGGTCTAGACCTAAAATCTTTCTAGAAAGACACATAGTGTTTTCTTTTTAGTGTCAATGCTTTTTGTAACACGCTTGACCAGATCATGTATGGCATCTTCAGTACTGAGTCCTTGCCGAAAGCCGTATTGGCATTAGGTAAAAGATTATTTTTATGAAGATAATTTATTAGGCGTATGTTAACTAATTTTTCGAGAATTTTTGCTATCACTGTTAATACCGAAATCGGTCTATAGTTATTAATATCTTGTCTATTACCGTTCTTAAAGATTGGGTGTATTATTGACCGCTTTAATATTTTTGGAAATGTTCTATTTCTGAAGCTGATAACACTCAAGTGTGTGATTATGGGAGTTAGTATAGACTTAGCCATTTTTATGAATTTGGTCGGTATTTAACCGACGGCGGCTGGTAACCAGCGGCGGATTCTGACTTAAGGTTAGTTATTATTTTATTTACTTCTGCTGCGTCGGGCTCGACAATGCCTATTGTGTGTAAACATGATGGTAATGAGTTTATGTATTGATTTATTGTATTTTGATTGTTTTTTATGTTTTCAGCTTATCTTTTACCTATATTATTAAAATGATGATTGACAAAGATCGCGGAGTCAGTTGGATTATTTTTTAGTGTAATTAATTCTTTGTTAAGGTTTTTTTGTTTGTTTAAGTTAGTAATATTTTTAATACAATCCCATAAAGATTTGTTATTTGACTTAGCCTTGTCGATTAGTTCTCTTTCGTAATTGGTTTTAAGTTGTTTAATTAAGTTTGTGCAATAATTTCTATATCTGCGATAGGTTATTTTAAGAATTTCATTATTTTCGTCTTGCCTGAGTTTATATTGTAATTTATTTCTATTTCTAATACACTTTAATATACCAGGCGTAGTCCATGGTTTGATTATTATTTTACTATTCGAGAATATCCGAGATAATGGATGTTAAATTTGTAGCTAATTTATCTGTGTCATTAATTGTAAATAAGTCATCTGTAATTTTAGATTTGAGGGTTTGTAGTGCTGCCGTGTAATCAGTATTTATTCTAGTTGGCAACAGCTAGTATGGTTATATCAGCACGGTAGTTTTTTATTTTTTTATTAGATTGATTGTCGAAATGGTTAGATGACTACAACTAAAAAGTCGCAAATAAAATAAATTAATTAAAAATCAAAAAACCCGACTGCAAAAAATGTTAACTAAAAAGAACGAAACAAGACCTAATTCTGCCGGAGGCATCGAATCCATGTTTTAATTGATACGACTCTTGCTTACCTACGAGTTTCATGCCAGGATAAATAGAAGGTTACATAGAAAAATGTAGAAGAAGAAAGTGGATAATAGAATGCAGTCGGAGGCATATTATTTTATGATTTATGAATTAATGTTAAGCTTGGTGCGACATGCCTCCGACTGCATTTTATTATCCACTTTTTTCTTCTACGTTTTTCTATGTAACCTTCTATTTATCCTGGCATGAAACTCGTAAGCAAGAGTCGTATCAATTAAAACATGGATTCGATGCCTCCGGCAGAATTAGGTCTTGTTTCGTTCTTTTTAGTAAACATTTTTTGCAGTCGGGTTTTTTGATTTTTAATTAATTTATTTTATTACAAAAGTATATGGACGTGGTATAATTTTCATCCCACGTCCATATTAATATAGTAAAACTATAATAGATAGCAAAACTATAGCTAGTATTAAATAGTTGAATAGACACCTGACACACGCCTGATCAGTCTTACACCCAGGTTATCTTAAGATAAGCTAAGAAATATCCAGTCTGATAGCACTATCAACAGCTCATTTTATTGCCAATTCACTAGGTATTAAATACTTTTATCTTTAGGCCTTTTGTACGATAACATTTATTATTTCAGGTACTTCTGTAAAATTCTAGAGGATAATACTTTACTATTTGCTACTACAACTACATTTATCTACGAGTAAATAAATAACTATGTAAATGAAATATCACAATAAAATGACATGGCATTGTTATTTTAATATAACGTATCGATTACAATCGTTATTGAGTAGGTAATAACGAAAGAATAAATTAACATAAGCAGCCAAATCTTCATCATTTAAAAAATCTAGCGATTTTTTAAATGATGAAATGCGAGATGGACTCGCGCACGAAGGGTTCCGTACCATTAAGAAGGGTAAAAAAAAAGTAGATAAATAATCCCACCAAAACATGAAATGTAAAAGGAGCCAAGCAAAATATTGCATAGCTATTCAATACTTCTGTCGTAAAAAGTTTTCAGATCACATTCAAGCCAAGCCTTCAACTTATTTTGTAATTTAAATCAACATTCAGTAAATGTATCAATAGATTTCTTTATTTTATAATTATTATAGTGGCTTGGCAATGAGCACTAGAGAAATAATCAGCTACTAATTGGATTTATTGGGTACCATCAGCCACATGCGTCGTTATATAATAAAACACTTTACGCTTGCCGCCTGTGTAAGTATGAACTCCTCCCAATATGCAGTTTTATATTTGTTTCTATTGTGCTCATTGCCAAGCTACTATAATAATTATAAAATAAAGAAATCTATTGAAACATTTACTGAATGTTGATTTAAATTACAAAATAAGATGAAGGCTTGGTTTGAATGTGATTTTACGACAGAAGTATTGAATAGCTATGCAATATTTTGCTTGGCTCCTTTTACATTTCATGTTTTGGTGGGATTTCATTTCTTTTTTGAAGGTTTTTTTTTCTTTTCTTTTCAGGTCACGTTATAACTTTTCTGTACTTAGCTTAGCACCCATTCCCTATCTCCTTTACTATATTTTTTCTTTGAGGCTTCGTTAGTTCTATAGGTGGACAACGTAACGTAAATACTTCTGAGTTCTGAGTCGATTATTATGTTCATAATATATAATTGACTCTTAAGCTAATACTTGAAGGTAGTCATTTTTAGCATTACCGTTGAATACATAGCAGCACTGTTGTAAGCGTCTCGACGTTCTTCGCAGGAAAAGAGCACACCTTATTCATGCGATAAGTTAAAACTCCCATATTATATCGAGCAAGTAAGGATTGTATATCTCAATACTGATTGGTGATTAGTGATTACATTTATAATATTTAAATCGAATTTAATTATGGTTTCATTATTAACGCTGTTAATATAATTTTTTATTTAATTAATACCATTTCATTAAGTTCATAACTAAGTTAAAGCCTTTTGTACGTCAAACAAATAATGAAAACGGGGCCCTATTATTAATAAGTCTTCGCTGTCTGTCCGTCGTATATACGTATGTCATTAGGCTGGATCTCGAGAACCGCAATAGCTAGATAGTTGCGATTTTCACAAATTATGTATTTCTGGTGTCGTTATAAAAGATAATATTGTAATCAAAATAAAATAAATTATTAAAGGAGGGCCTCATACAACAAACACGATTTTTTCCCCTATTTTTGCTCTATGTCCATAATGGTAAGACTAAGGTTTTTGAAAATTTCACGAAACGCTCAATTTTATGTTAACTGTAATAATTAATAATAAAAATTAAATAAACTTTATTATTAAAGGGGGGGCCCCCATACAAATTTACGGTACGGAACCCTATGTATGCCAGTCCGACTCGCACTTGGCCGGTTTCATAATTTTTCCTTTCATTGTGAATAAAGACCTATTCGGGTGCCAAATTTCAAGGTTCTAAGTCCTTAAAATTTTGATGATCTGTCAGTCAGTGACAAAATGTAGTAACTTTGAGCATCCGTAACTACTAAACTATTTATCGAAATTTCATATAATTTGGAGGTTAAGCTAGTTGCTCCTAGTGACCGAAATTTGAAATCCTTAGCTTTGTTAACATCGAAGATAAAGGGGGTGTGAAATAGCCGCGAACCGCTTCGAGAAAAGTATGGTACGGCCGTGCCTTTGCTAAAAAGCTTGGCTGGGGCACTGCCGTGCCCCCAGATAATGTGTTTTTGTATGGGGTTATTATGCCCCTTATTTATTTATTTTATTATATTTTATTACTAAAATATAAATACAACTGAGTATTCTATGAACATTTCAAGTGCCTTTTTATTGCCATTATTGATATCAAGCAAAAAAAAGCCGGGTTGCACTCTGGGAGTGCCGGCACAATGCAATTTTAGTGCTAAGCAACTCATTTCCTCGACTGTACATTTCTGCTAAACAACTCATTTCCCCGACTGTACATTTCGTTCGAGTTCGAGTTCGACACAAAACACTACTCTCCAACCGTCTTACGCTTTTTCTATGGTTTTTCGATCAACACGAAAATCTGACGCGAGTTTCACAGTTTTTACCCATCCCACAAAAGTGCTCAACGCCGCTAAAGAAGTTTTCACTTCAAAAAAAACGTTTGTTGTATGGGAGTCCCCCTTAAATATTTTTAAAATTATTCTGTTTTTTTTAATTTGTTGTTATAGCGGCAACAGATCTGTACACAATCTGTGAAAATTTTAGAAATTTAGCTATAGCGGTTCTTGAGATACAGCCTGGAGACACGACAGACGGACAGACAGACATCGAAGTCTTAGTAATAGGGTCCCGTTTTTATCCTTTGGGTAGGTACGGAACCCTAATAATCAAAAGGAAGAACAAAGAAGAAACAAAGCGTACAAATAACAATAGAAATTATGTGGAAATTATAATCGTTGCGACGCGTTACAAAATTTGTGCAAAAGTTTTTAATATTACGGAGACGAGAGTAGATGAACAGATGGCTGTTATTAGCTCTCAATAAAATATAATAAAACACAGCAACTGTTATCACAGAAAAGTCCATAGTTCCTATAGGCACAAATTAATCAATTTTGAAAGAAGATACAAGGTACGATCTTTGAGATATTGACGTCGACTTCTTGAGTATAAGTAGTAATGAATAAATTAGAGTAGATTAAGAACTCACCGTCTTATCCAGTAGCCAGCTGCCGGGGAAGATGAGGGGCACATACGTCACCATGTACACCATGGACGTCCACGACACGAGCCCACTGCTCACACCATAGTACTTCACAACCACGTCCGAGATTATCGTATACTGGATCCACTGCATCGCATTCGACGCGGAGAACAACACGAATAGGGCTAAAATGAGCCATCTTGACTTAAACACTGTGTATCCTTGGCTCTCTAAGTCACTTTTCGTTTCAAACGCTAGGCCATTTTTCGACGCATCCAAGTTTAGGCCATTTTTAGTCTCTATTGATGTAAACTTTGTGTCCAAGTCCGAACAAGCGGTATTCGTATACGACATTTTGCACTGATCAGTCTTTTGTTACACTTTTGTACTAAATTATTTCATGTTATTGGTACAGTCATTACGATTCACTCTTTAGATATGATGGCTTTCTTCCTTACTTGTCAATTGTCATAAATTAAGGATTAGGCTCCCTGGCATCGCCTGATAAAGTAACAAGAATTATTGACTGATAACCACTGAGTAAGAATTTCCTTAATCGCTTACATTATCGAGGATTAAGCAAAAACAAATATCTAAATATCATTCAGAAAATTTACCATTTTATTCCTAACTGATTTGTTGCTAACAAAGATATTGATGAATGATCAATAATTTCAAATGAAATAAGGATAAATCGATCGAAATCTTAAAATCTCGTGTCAGAGTGATCGTAGTACTTCAAACGTTATTTAAAGCAAGTGATCTTCTTGAAAATCGCGACAACACTGCATGTTTGACTGATAACAGTTAGACACTGATACTGTACATAAAGTAATTGTATAGATTGAGGTATAGATAAACAACACGTGGACAATGCGTAGCCAATTGATTAGTATTATGGCTCATTATATCCATAAAATTGATATTATTATGGATATAATGAGCTGCAATATCTAATATATAGATAAGATTTTATTTTTTTTGAAGTACTCTCTTGTCCCTGATTTTTATTCGAGGGATTATGTTCCGAATACAATTTATACTATCCTATGTCTACACACTCATCTTCCATTTCTATTTTCTGTTCTGTTAATACTGTTTACTCCTTTTATTACTTTAACACAAGATACCAAAAATTCTTCCCTATTTTTCTTATCTTTTACAATTTCCTTTATGCTATCAACATTTATATCTAATCATATATTGGGCATTCTGTTAGAAGATGTGGTACATCTTCTATTTTACTGGGGTCACACCTGCACGATGGACTCTCTTTGCATTTGAAGCGGTATAGATACCCAGAGAGCCCACCGTGCCCGGTCAGTGCCTGTGTTATTTCCTTATTGAGTTTAATCTCCTTAAAGACCTTGTGAGCTGCCCCTATATCCTGTGCAAACATTTTAGTGACACCTCCAGTAGTACCCTCTTGGTACCTTCGATCCCACTCACGAAGAGTTTCCTCGCGGATTTGCCTCTTCGCGTGTGAGACCGGACACAGGTCATAATGGGGTTTAACACTCAGTCCAACTGCAGCTTCTTTGGCCAACTCGTCAGCGCGTTCGTTTCCCGTTAGTCCCACGTGTGCCTTGACCCAGAACAGAGATATCTCTTTGCTCTGGTTTAAAGCACACGCGATGTTCTTCTTAGTTTGTAAGGCAACCTTATTGATAGATCCGGCACTGCACACGTCCTCGATTGCCGCTCTTGAATCGCTGTAGATACCAATTTTGTGATCCGATGTATCTAGAGCAACTTTCGAAGCCCTGCTCAGCGCAAGAAGTTCCGCCTGATAGACTGTGCAGTGGTCTGCAAGCTTGAGCTTAAGGTGCCGCGTCTCCCGATCACCTGTCCATATTAACAGTGCTGCGCTCACCTTACCCTCAAGCTTGCTACCATCCGTGAAGATTTTTATCGGAATGTTGGTATTATCTACCTCGCTCTGGTCCATCAGGCAGGTGTAGTCTAATCGTTATATTTGTGCAGGGTGGGGGGTGTTATTAAAAGTTTCCACCGTTTCGATCTCCAAGTCCCGGATAATATTCTCGGCTTTTCCTTTTCGGGCTAAGTAGAGGTTAGCCGCCTCCCTGATTCGTAGATCAAGCGGCAGTATGCCTGAAATAGCGAGAGCAGAGTGCAGTTCTGTAGGCATAACATGCTTTTTAGGCGAAGCCTCTTTGTATTGAATTTAGCTGCGTCCGTGCACCCAGCTTTCTCGCTGAATCCGCCCATGCACAGGCTGCATATGTTATTGTGGGTTCCACAGCACCATTATAGATCATCTTCGACTTCAGCCCCCAGCTGACTCTGGCCGCTCGTGAGAGCTGGGAGTGTAACTTCACGGCTCTCCGGCATACATTGTCTATATGGGCATTGAAGGTCAGCTTGTCATCGATGGTTAGGCCCAACAACTTGATTTTGTTGGTCATAGTTATTGGGACCCCTCCCATGCTCAGTCTTGAAGTGTCATATTTGAGCCTGCGAGTGATGACCATGGCCTGCGTCTTGTGGGGAGCGAATTTCAATTTATTCTCCGCTCCCCACGAGTACGCATACTCAAGTGCATCCCTCGCAGCCTCATTTATGACGTCCGTAGTTATACCAAAGAAGAGGAGCACTATGTCGTCGGCAAAAGCCTGGACATAGTGCCCCCTCTGAATTAGATTTTTGAGTAATGGATCTAATTTTAGATTCCAAAGAGAAGGCCCACCCACCGAACCCTGGACACATCCTTTGTCCGTTTCCTTTTCACATTCCTCCCCAGCGTACCTCACCTTTACCCTCCTGTCCGACAGATAGCTGTCGATCGTCCTTCTAATATTGATCGGGCATTTAGTTTTTTTAAGTATAAAATATGTATGTTAGTTTTAAGGTATTTATTATATAATTATAATATGTATGTTAGATTTTAAGGTATTTGTTATATGGGCCTCTGATGCCCGAAATAAATGACTTGATTTGGTTTGATTTGATTTCTCCTCCGCCAACCTCACCCTTATCTTCGGCCACCATGCACTTGTTGCACAGGTTTATCTTGATCTGGCTCATAAGTTCCAAGAGGGCATCCTCCGCGCTTCGTTGAGGTGTGAAGCTGTACTGATGGGAACTCAGCCTAGGGATTAAGTGCCATCTGAGTCTCCTCACCAACATCTCGAATAATTTTCCCATCACCGGAAGAAGGCCTATTGGTCTATAAGATTTTGCTGTCGTATAGTCCTCTTTATTCGGTTTTCTGAGGACTATGACCGTAGCCTCCTTCCAAATGGTGGGGAAACACCCGAGTTGCAGACATTTGTTGAAGAGACTCAGATGAAACTCTGGATCAGCGTTCACTGTTCGCGCTATTATGTCTGAAGTAAGGCCATCCCCTCCTGGGGCCTTCTTAGGATTGAAACTGTCCATAGCAGTTCGGTCTCAGTAAACGGAGGATCATGATTGTCAGAATCATCTTCTCGGTTCACGAGATCTGCTTGTGATCGTATTCTGCAATGGTATTCAGTATCTTCTTTGGGATCATCCCGGGGGTAGAAGACCTTGGCCAATTCTTCGACGGACTCCTTGGCGCTGAGTGTGGTTCCTCCTTTCACCAGTAGCAAATCTTCCTGTCTCTTCCCTGTTTTCATAAGAACCCAATATATCCCATCCCATACTGTTTCCCTGTCTTGTTTTTCGCAGAACTCCCTTCAGCTTTTGACCTGTTGTTGTTTGGCCTCCTCCTCATACTCTTTTTTCTGTTTGAGATATTCGTTTACAACGTATTCTTTTCTATCTAGTGCAGCCCCACGAATTCTTCTGCGGAGTGTCCTGATCTTCCTTTTCTTCCGTTCTAGCTCGTCATTCCACCATGAGGGCTTTTTTATCGGAATAGCAGCTTTCTTCTTCGGGAGGGTCTCTTCACGGGCGCTTGTCACAACGATATTGTATTCAGTTACGGTCTTATCTAATTCATTTTTAGTGTTTATTTCTGCTATCTTCCTGTGTTTAAATTTTTGTCTATTTTTAAATTGGGCTACTTTCTCCAAGAAAGCTGTCCAATTAGCATTTTTAGTTTTGTATTTCTGAGTTGCGCTATTCGGTTTCATTTTAATTTTTTATTTACCCATACTGAACACAATACCGTTGTGATCCGAGCAAACCATCCCTTCCTCTACCTTCCAATCTTGGACTAAGTGCAATAGGTCGGAAGTGCACGCAGTAACATCTATAATGCTACTGCCGCCCCTGATGGTAAAGAAAGTAGGCTTCCTTCCTTCGTTTAACACTTCCATTCCCCATTGGTTTAACAAACCGGAAAAGACGTTACCTCTGGAGTTGTTTACTGTACTGCCCCACCAAACACTTTTTGCATTGGCATCGCCACCCATGATGATGCCACTAGGTCATAGGTCATTTACGATTCTACCTAACTGATTCAGGTGCTCATCCACGTTTTGGCCGGGTTCAAGGTAAAAGGATATAGCCGTAATCACACGATCTCCCAGTACGATGCGGGCTACAACTATATTTTTCGAGGTATATCTGGCTTCCATAGAAGCCTCGATATTATTGTCGAAGACCGCTATCGTTGCTTTTGTCCTTGCTTCGCCCTCACCAGACTGGAAGATTCGCACCCCGCTGACTTCCCTCATCCCTGACTCGGCTCCAGTGTACGGCTCCTGAATCAGTGCAAATGCAAATTTGCTAGCCTCCATCATCAGTTCTTGCGTGGCCAGTTTCTTCCTTTGCAGGTTGATCTGTACCACTCGGCAGGTTCTTTCATAGGTGGCGTTGTTTGTGCTATCAATCAAGTCAAGGGCGCCTTTAGCAGTATACTACTGTCGACCTAGCGACTGCGTCCCATTTCCTCCTGACCGGACAGCAGTCGCCAAAAGCATTATGCTCTGCGTTGTCTATTTTCGCCCGGATGCAGTTTATGTATTTTGGAGGTGCGTACTCAGATAATAATTTATCGCAGTCTGCCTTTTGGTGTGGTCCTCCGCAATGGCTGCAGACGTCTATTACCTCGCGACATACACTTTTCGTGTGGCCGTACCCCAAACATCTGGAGCATTGCACCAGTGGTGATTGGTCAGCCACTGAAATTCTTTGTATATCAACATATACCGAACCGTGATCCGTCAATCGCTGCCAGATTTGTGGGGAGACCCGCATAACAACGTGGTGAGTATGTGAATTTCTCGCTTTTCTTTTATATTTCACTTCCATTACATTCTGGTCCTCCGGCAGTCCCTGCAGGATGTGTTGATTTTGTTGTTTGATGGCATTGATTATGTCTTTATCCGTGTTAATTTTCAGCACACTCCGCTGGACTACGAGAGGTTCTTTGTTTTTAATTTCTTCCACTTGCCCTAATTAATTACTGAGTCGTTGGAATGAACGTTTTCATTTTGGTTAGTATGAGCATGTATGAGAAAGAAAGGACATGAAATAGGTCTAGTAGAATCCTAATACGAAACCATAAAAGAAAATATTCCAGTCTTCACATACTGCATGAAGAGTAATGTATTTCCAATATAGATAAATCTCTAGATCTTAGACTTGAGACGAATACAAGGAATCGTAAAATGATAATACGATCTGAGCTTCTCCACAAAAATATATCAAAGCTTTTATTTGTTGTTACTTTAGTTCAACTTTCAAGTTCACTGATAGTCCTCAAGTCGGTACGTTAACCTCTACCGAAAAACGACCAGAAATAATAATAAGCAAGTCTGAATAAGGTTCTTACTTCTTTACGACTACTAATATGTTTTTTTTTAAATCTTGGCTATTATTACCTACAATAATTGACTCTCAAATCAGATCAGTAGGATTATACCAGATTTTTTAAAAGAACAAAAAATCGTTATGTTAAATGTAGGAAACAGGAATAGTAGAGGAGGGGAGGGTGCTATTTTTGTAGTCACTCGAGCGTCATGGAGACCTAATAGGTTTTGTACATTAGGTAAAGCTGATAAAAAAATAATACAAGCGTTTTTTATTTGAGTGGTGGGTTCAGAAACTGCAGCCATTTTAAAGTTTTGAAAAAGAAAATATATCGAGAAAATTGCCTATTTATGTCACTTATAAATATATTTTAGACAACAAGGACTAAATCACTTAGTTTAATGCAAAATAAAATATTTGCGAAGTTTAGTTAGGAAAATATGAAGGTTTGTTTATTTATATTTTAAAATGTCCCTACAGGATTACCTTAACTTTGAATCGTCAGTGCTTTTTATGAAAGCTTTTTTGGGGTATACTAAACATCCCCTATCTTAATTTGACAGATCGGATGCCATTTTAATATTCAAAAAAAATTTTTTTAACCCACCACATGAGAAATCTGATTTCTATACCATCAACCATGATAACTAGACACATGTCGGAAGCCTATACAAGCTTAATCTGACACGCTCGATCTACTTCCGAAATCCCCTCTTCCCCTCCCCTACAAAAAATGTCCCTTATTAAGTTTTTATAAAGGGTCAACTGTCAAGTCGGGAGCACCCTATTCTATTCACACGAGATTAGAAGACAAGGTCTGAATGTGCGATGTGACGAAAATAGGACATCCATATACTAATATTATAAATAATGTGAACTTTACGCCTCTTCAGTCTTCACCCTGAGCTGAAAGGTATAGAAATACTTTTACCCCCGGAAAATGTGCAGTTCCCGCGCGATAATCGAATTTTGGCGCGAAGGATTTGCGTACTTTTAACTTTCATTCTTGTAACTTCGGATTTTAGAACGGCATTAAGTGAATATAATATTCATTCCTTACTATAATTTCATACATAATAATAATATAGATGGAAAGTAATTTTGTCTTTCCTGATAAAAGTGTATCGATTTGTTTTGATATGACGGTGAAGGCTGCGACCCCTGACCGCGAGAATACGGAAACCGCTCGATACATTGTCAATTCATCACATCATGACGTAGCATCATCATCACTATACTAGGGCATCACTTGGAGACAGCTTTCTGAATGGCTTAGGAAGATTTTGACACCAAAACCGGTACCGCCAAATAAATGAACAATAGGGCGCGTATATTACCTCAATGTGAAGAGAATGGAGACATTATTGATGACTAGATCATGCCCGCAACTCCGTTGCGCCAAAATTAGTTCATCACGCGAGAACCGTACATTTTTCCGGGTTAAAAAGTATCTCATGTCCTTTCCCGAGACTCAAAGCATCTGCATACCAAATATCAGCAAAATCGGTTCAGCGGTTTGGACGTGAAGAGGTAACAGACAGATAGCTGACAGACATACTTTAACAATAATAATATGTAATTAATAATATTAAGTATGGATTAATGAAAGTCTTGTATAATTAATCAATATATTTCTTCGCTTCATTCTTCGATATAATTATAATTATTAACCAGTAGTACCTCTGTATCTGCTAGGCAATCGCGTTTTTTCAAAGACGTATGTGGGTAGTTGAAAAAATTCCCGCACACTCGGTCACTGGACATTCCGGCATGTCTCATGTAAGAAGTAGTAGTGTTGGAAGTAACTAAAGTCAGTGTTATTTTATCGTGTAATAAGAAAATACATGTAAGTACTATTAAATACTTAAATAAACGGCAGGCACTACCGAGGCCTAGACGAGTCAAGTATATTCAATACTAACCGGCTTGTACTGCGACCGCGAGTCAATAAACGTACAATATGTCGTGACTGCGAGTCTTTATATACGATCTGTAATATGCTTTATCTGTTCTATAAATAGAATTATAAAACTATATGATTGCCGGATCGGGGGAAACAACTGCAGGTGATTACTGCAATTATTTTAACTAACCGGCACGTACTGCGACTGTGAGTCAATAAGTACAGTGTGTTTGGACCGTGAGTCCTTTTACACTTAAATCTCCGACAATGCTTAAAAATAAAAAAATTGCAACTACCACGCGTTTTTCCCGCGCTCTTTGTTCTTTAGATATAACTACATAATTATTATTGTTATAATATTAATATCTTTGCCGTTTTATAGAGAATAGCTATTTCGAGCTAATAACTAGATAGACTGCGAGTCTCATCAGTTAACAACCTATGCGCGTCCCGCGCGATCCTTTTGTTCTAAATATAGAATTACGATTATGATTTACTATGTCTGCCGGTATATAATTATTATTATTAAATAAATCTTGCACCAATTTTGGGACTCGGGATACACCGCGAGTGTACATAACGAAACTTACTTAATATCTACGTAACGTTATAGTTACTACCCTCAATATTTTTTGCAACATATTTTATCGACAAATAAGTCGATTATAACGAGCTACCCCAATATTAATTTTTTTAGGTCAGTAATATCAGACAATCGGGAAAATATCACTAAAAGTGACCAATATAGGTACGGGACGATCAGGTTACGAATGAACCCGAAGCCTTCCCGAGTACCGGCACTGATAGAACTGGACCAGATCCGGATAGATCCAGGGCTCCTACTGACGTTAGGTGCTCCCTCGTCGGATTCGCCAGATTATTGTTTTAAATGATCCCAAAAACGATTAAGTTAAGATACTGCTTATAAAACATTCCTGATAATAAGTGTTGCAGATAATAAGGGTAGAGCTGCTTACCGTCGGCTGACGCCGCTAGTACTGTACCACAATCAACCTCTTTCTAGTTCGAAGAGCGTTGAGGCGACTAAACGCTCAACACCGCAGCCGTAGTGCTGACAGTTAATTTTATATATATTTTATAGATGTTACTATTATAATTATTGTGGGCTTTACACAGCTATCCCCAACCAGCGGCCCGCGGGCCGCATGCGGGCCACCGGGACTTTATTTGTAGCCCGCGTGATGTTAAACCATTTTGAAATTCACGCCCACGGGCAAAATATAATACAGTCATCGTGAAAGTCTTTTTTCACTAGTAAATCATTAATTTTAAATTACGTTATTTTTTAAACCTAAAAATGTTTGTTGCGGCCTGCGACACCAAGACCAAAAATGTTTGCAGCCCGCATGAAAAATAAAAAAAATTAGGGAACTTCGTTCCAAAAACAAAAACAGGTTGGGGACCACTGGCTTAGCTTAATATACATCATGACATCAATAAACTATTAGAATTTAAAACTATATCTTCGTGTACCCTTATCGAAGGTTACCTTATTTCAAAGATTTTCTTTTCCCCAAACAAAGCGGCGGAAAATATTGTATTATATTTTAAATAGAATTATTGAATTATTTTAAATTTGAAACCACTTCGTAAGTTTATTTCAAAATTACATGTTAATTTGGAAAATTAACTTTACAAGTTGGCTTTCAAGCCAATACCCAAAAGTGGAGATCTAGCAAAAATAGATTTAAGAGCCTACTTCTTGTTTTCTATTAACTCACTAGTCGATCGAAAGATTTTAATTAACGGATTAAGAGCCTTAAGTCTTGCCATACAGACTATCAGATGCGCTTACATTTCATTATTTTTTTCACAAAAAATATAAAGAAGGAAACTAGACCAGACGTAGGCTTTATCTAGACTAGACTTACCACGCTTTAACAATATCAGTATTTTAGGCGACAATTCTTCAGCCTCAGGCGCCCCTTTTTTGTTAACGTTTTATTGTTAATAGTGCCATGGGTGTATTAAACCCACAAAAAATATGTTAATATTTAAGTCTTGACGTTTATAATATATATTATTATAACATAACTAGCTGTCTCGGCAAACGTTGTTTTGCCATATAAAGTATTTCGCCCATAATATTATTATTTTATTGAAGTGCCTATACCTACTAAAGAGTATGTCACCATGGCAAAGTTCATGATTGCTATCCCGTCGCACAAACAATAGTTGCCGTCAGTCTCGAGTTGTAACAATTTACTATTATTTATTCAACAAATGAATACACTTATTAATATAAAGATAAAAGAGTAGATGTTGCCCAATTCTCAACCCTAGCTCGCTAAGATTCACGAAAGTCGGTCGAGCCGTTTCAGAGAAGTTCAACCACGCACACCGTGACATGAGAATTTTATATGTTAGATATATAATAATATATGCCTTTTAAAAACGAAATAATATAGAACAGTTAAATCAATGTACTCGTGAGCTATCTCAACTGATAGATATTTTGACACCTTCATATCCTGATTCCTGACCCCCACCGCGTAATGCAACTAGTTTTAAGCGATTAAAATATTTAATACTAAATCAAATATGCAATGATTAATACGATAACAGAATCACACTTATTTTTGAATAATAATTGTTAAAATATTCAGCCTGGTGGACCGAGATCACAATATTCTCGACTTTGAATCGTATTAATATGCAATAATCACATTATCGACGACCACAGAAATGGACGCAGTTAAAGCAGTAGACTCCTTAAAATTTATTCTAAAATACTACTTTACTTCGACTTAGATTTCAGATAATTACTCTGTTTAATCTTATTAACTAAATAGACTTGTTACAGAGATTTTCTTCCGCTCCATCGGAACCTTAGCCAAACAATTTGACAATGGCTGTAATACGAATCACGATATTATCTTCTACAGCCATCACTGAGCACTGTCATTGTTTATGAACAATGTTGACTTTATTGGTTGGTGACATTGGCTCAGATGAATGTGTGAAGACTGAAGCGTCTTTCGAAAGTAGCTTTCCGGTAAAAATACCTGTATAATAAATACATACCTGAGTAGTATAGTATCCACTTATAAATTATTTGTTTTTTCTTGCACTCTGTACCAACTGAATAGTGGTCATTGACTTAAAACTTTCTGCCTAATAAAACTCGACAAAATAAAAAATTACGGTTTTAAATAGCGGTATCGAAATTTATATTACAAATTCATCAACTCCCGGGCGTGACTGGATCGGTGATGTTATTAATTTATGTAATTCTTTTTTAAAATTTAGTTTGTTATTATTTTTAGCAATATTCCGCGAAAAAAACTTCCACCTTTAAGTAAATGAGTGAGTGCACGCATAGGCATGCGTACAGCACCTCCCTCCTCCCACACTGCCTATACGTACACTCGCATGCAAGAACTTGCAAACACCACCACCACACAAGCAATAATGTTGGCAAATCCGTGCAAGGCCCCTCACCACCATGCAGGTTGAAAACCTCGACGCGCGTTTCGCTCCAACACCGGAGCATCCTCAGGATGTGGACTCTACGAACAACGTCCGTCAAGTGCCGCCACCGGCCAAAACACCGCCTTTTTATATCCTATCGAGCCCCGCTACTATCCCCACTACCCCCACTACCCTCACTAGTACCCCCGAACATATTAATAAGCGGTGACGTAGTCAAGCAAGTTTGGTCATTCAACAATGCAAATCTGTTATTTTTCTTTTCTTTTATGATCTCTAATTGTTCCAACACGCTCAGCCGAAAGCCTTTATCGCATTTATGTAAAACTTTATAGGAATGGTCATCGGGCACGGTATGATTACTATCTAAAAGATGTTTAGCAAAATGTGACTTATCAGGATGACCATTCCTATAAGCCGCGATATGTTCTTTATACCGAGTCTCAAAGCTGCGTCCAGTTTGACCCACATATACACTATCGCATTCAGGACAATCGATCTTATAGACACCGGACTGATATTTTTCATCAATCCGGTCCTTATTATGACACAAATGATGTTTTAAAGTATTATTTGTCCTGAATGCGACATGCATATCGTTGTTTTTCATTATTTTGGATAAGCGTGCAGATACCTCTCCCATGTAGGTCAAACTTGACTTATATCTAACTATCTCCTTATCAATAGGACCTGCGTACAAAAACTTAACCAGTTCTTTCTTGTTTTTGTTTTTCAAAATATTATTAATAATTTTTGGACTATATCCGTTGGATATCGCAATTTGGAAAATGATATTAAGCTCATTTTGATAATTATCTTTACTAAGAGGGATCGATAATAATCTATGAATGTAACTATGAAAGGCCGCGAGTTTGTGTTGCCAAGGATGACATGACGAAGCATGATAGTAGTATTAGTATATGTCGGCTTGCGAAAGATTCCAAAACTGTGTTTATTATTAACTCTAGAGATAGATAGATCGAGAAAATTTAGGGTGTTATTATCTTCACATTCTAATTTGAATTTAATTTTAATATGTTTTTTATTTAGTTCTTTAACAAATACGTCCAGTTGCCTCTGTGTACCCGTCCAACAAAGAAAACAATCATCTACGTATCTAAAGTAATATAAAATACTTTTATTAACGACGATATTTCTTTGTTCAAAATCGTCCATAAATATTTCGGCCATCAAAGGACTTAAAGGTGAACCCATAGCTAGACCGTCGTCTTGAACAAAGAATTCGCCGTTAAATCGAAAGTAGTTTTGTTCCATGCAGGTTTTAGTAAGAGTAAGCAATTCATTACTTTCACCAGGAGGTAAACGTTTTTCTAATGCATTCCTTAAAATACCCAATGTTTCCTTACGTGGAACATTAGTGAATAAACTATCGACATCAAGTGAAACTAATTTGCAACGCGGTGGCAAAGTCACATCTTTAATTTTGTTGACTAATTGTAGACTATTTTTTATGGCATAAGGTGGCCGAAATGAAATCTTTTCTTTTATTATGAAATTAAGTGACTTTGCCAACTCGTATGCTGGTGCACCAATGTATGAGACAACTGGACGCATGGGAATATCAGTTTTGTGAATCTTTGGCAAGCCGTACAGTGATGGTGCGCGAGGATTCATTGGGATGAGTTTTTTCTTTGATGATTCAGTTTGAAATAAATATCGATTATTATTAATTGCTAATTTAAGCTTAGCTAAAAACTTGTTTGTTGGGTCAGAAGGAACCCTTAGAAATTGTTCACCCTGAATCACGTCATTAACTCTGTCCAAATATTCGTCGCGCTCCATCACTACTACTGTGTTACCCTTATCCGCTTTCGATATTACTAAGTTATTATTATCTATTGTTTGTTTTAATGACCTCAAAGCCACTCTTTCGGGGTTAAAAGAAGAACTGGAAGGAGTACCTTTGATTTCGTTGGCTAGTAGGCCCTTAACCATGTTATCTTTCTTATTAACTACGGCAGTTATTTCCGAATCCACCGCAAGCATTTCCAAAGCATTCTGATTAATATTAGGAGTGATATTATATTTAAGACCCTTTTCCAAAAGTGTCATCTCATCCTTGGCAAATTGTACGCTGGTTAAGTTTTTGACGCGAGGGTGGAAGGAAAAAGGTTCAGACCTGGATTCTGTATGTGATTGGACAATCCTGTTTTTATTTACCAAAGTCTGAAGCTTTTTCTTTTGACTTAAATATTTAGCGTGCACTTCGATTGCTGCGAAATGGCGTGCCTTTTCGTCTAAGCGATCGAATTCTATATTATGTAATTTAAAAGAGAGCTCGGTATAAAGAACTTTGAGGTGTAGTTTTAAATTATCCCTAACGGTAAACCCGTGACGTGTCTCTTCGTTAAGCCAGATAGTCTCGGCTTTTTTGATAGCAATATTGGAGGCTCGGCTGTGCGTGTTGGTTCTTACATTAATATAATTAGGAACAACATTTAGACGTTTGCATTGTTGATTGAACCAAATATTTTGAGCGGCTATACGATGTAATTTTGTTAACTTACATCGCACGGCGTAATAACTTAAATATAACTTGAAACTTCTTTTTTTATTAAAAAAGAAGTTTCAAGTTATATTTAAGTTATTACGCCGTGCGATGGTTATTCAAGATTATATTAAATAGGATAAAGCAGGTGCTGTGCGAGATCGGCGCAGCGTCGACACGAGCGTCGACACGAGTATCGACACGAGCGTCGACACGAGCGTCGACACGAGCGTCGACACGAGCGTAGACACGGGGACTGAAACTGGACACGATTAATGACGATTAGTAAGGCGACAGTCGAACGGCAGGACTAGCGACTCCAATACTTTCGATATTTTCCTTAGCCATAATTTTATCGACGACCAAAGTTTCGCTGAATCAGTTATAATATTATGTATAATCACCATGATTCCAGTATGTTATCATTTAAATCACAAACCATAGAGGTCTCTTACGTTTCGTTTCTGACTATTATTATTATTTATTGTTAAATTCTTTCTTCAATATAATAATGATTACTATTCAATATTCATAATGAATATGGTATTTCGTAAAAAAAATCTTTCTTTTGTTACTCTGAAAATCTACTGGTTAATAATTATATATCGAAGAATGAAGCGAAGAAATATAATAAATGATCAAACGAACTTACCAAGTGAAGTTCGATCATTATTATATGAGTCGCTTCATTCGAAGATATAATCTCCCTCCCATCCAGTCTGCACGAAACTATGTTTGCTGCAGTACCCAATGAAAGAAAGAAAGATTTTTTGCATTACTTCTCTCTAAACATAATGAGACATGAACGTCCAGTGACTGAGCGTGCGGGTAATTTTTCAAAAAAACGCGACTGCCTAGCAGATACAGAGGTACTACTGGTTAATAATTATATATCTTCGAATGAAGCGACTCATATAATAATGATCGAACTTCACTTGGTAAGTTCGTTTGATCATTTAAAATAAATTGAACAGATTACAATAATCGAAAAGAAATATCAAGTGAATTAAAACTCTACTCGGAAAACTACAATTACAACTTCACCTTGTAACGAAGATAATAATTACACCGAATGCTAATTTTAAATTTAATAATAATAATCAGGACGCTATCACTTAAAAATTAGCAGGTCGATGTCTGTCAGTACGAATATCGACGTTAAGGACATTAAAATAACATTCATATCAGCGCGCCTTGTACTCGGAGTACAGTCATGGCGGTTACGACCATGTTACGACGCTCGCCGCGTTCTTGATAGGGCGAAAATCTATACTTACTTATATACTATATCTATACTAATATTATAAAGCGGAAGAGTTTGTTAGTTAGTTTGTTTGTTTGAACGCGCTAATCTCAGGAACTACTGGTCCGATTTGAAAAATTATTTCAGTGTTAGATATTCCATTTATCGAGGAAGGCTATAGGCTATATTTTATCACGCTAAGACTAATAGGAGCGAAGAAATAGAGGAAATTGTGGAAAAAACGGGATAAATTAATTTGAAAGGGCTTATTTGAACGCGCTAATCTCTGGAACTACTGGTCTGATTTGAAAAATTATTTCAGTGTTAGATAGCCCATTTATTGAGGAAGGATATAGGCTATATTTTATCACGCTAACGGCCGAATACTGGAACGTCACTCAAATGCATCAATCAGTTGAAGGGCATTTAAATGTAAGCGTTTCCCATATTTAAGTGATAATATACACAAACGCCACTCAGACAATTTCTTATGGTACTCACATAAGTAGCCCTGTGAGTAGCCGTCAAATATTTACATCATGGCAACATTTACTGTATTACATTTTACGCTAGATCTAACTTGATTGTACAAATAAAAAGTTCACTAAAAATCATTAAATGCCGTTTACTATTTGTTTTCATTAAATATATTTAAATTTATTAAAGACATGACAATTTTTAACATTATTTTCTGATTACTTACAATAGGAAATCCGAAATCGACTTTAAATTTTACAACAATGCAACCATACGTAGAATGGAACGGTCTTTTGAGTGACAACTGACAATTGACATGTTTGAAGACCGACCGATTGACATTATCAAAAAGAAGAAGAAGACCGACCGTAGTGATTATAATATTCTCTTTGTGGAAAACATTTTGTCAAAGAAAATACATTTCTGCAATAATACATAATTATAATATTATATTATGGAGACAAAAAAGAAACGTGGTTGTAATTATACTACCTCGGAAAAGTATACGCTCTAATTATTAGTTTAAAAGTGAGTTACAAATAACATTCATATCAATATACTATTTTCATGAAAATGTAGTTGTATATTGTAAACTTGTAAAACGTAAACGCATCGTTGTATTTTTCAAATGCATTGAGCATTTGATTATTTCGGCGGCGACTCACGGTCGGCCTTTCATGGTCAGAAAGACTAGATAGCGACGATAAAGACATTAATTTAACTTTATACACACGCTTTTTACCGTAATTATAGATTTAAGAGACCTCTTGACCACTCTTAAACGCAAGCGACGCTTAAATCAGTTTGACAGATCATTTGACAGCTAAAAAAAGTTGAGTAACCATCGAGTATACGAATTTTATTGCTAAGTGGTGCTCATATGGAGCCTGAGTACAACTTATTTGGAGGTCCACTTAAAACTAACTGGAAGTTAAAATTTGCGTTGGAGAATACGACATTTTCGTATAAGTTGTACTCAAAAAATTAAGCAGCATTTAAATATTTGAGAGAAGTTCCAGTATTCGGGCCTAGACTAATAGGAGCAAAGAAATAAAGGAAAATGTGGAAAAAACGGGGGAAATTATTTGAAAGGGCTTATTTGAACGCGCTAATCTCAGGAACTACTGGTCCGATTTGAAAAATTCTTTCAGTGTTGGATAGCCCATATATTAAGGAAGGTTATAGGTTATATTTTATTACGGTAAGACTATTAAAAGCAAATAAATAGAGGAAAATGTGAAAAAAACAGGGGAAATTATTTGAAAGGGCTTATTTGAACGCGCTAATCTCAGAAACAACTGGTCCGATTTGAAAAATTCTTTCAGTTTTAGAGAGTTCATTTATTAAGAAAGGTTATAGGCTATATTTTATCACGATAAAACTATTAAAAGCAAAGAAATAGAGGAAAATGTGAAAAAAAACGGCGGAAATTATTTGAAAGGGCTTATCTCACGAACTGCTGGAGCAATTTTTCTGTTATTTGGGTCAGATAGGAAGTAGAGCACGTGAAGGATCATAGGCTATTTTTTGTGGACTAATTTGTCTGTGAAATATCTAATTTACGCGGGCAAAGCCGCGCGGAACGTCCATAAATAATAAAAATGAAACCCTTGGTTACGACATCACGCGTAAACAGCTGGACCGGTTTTATTGAAATTTGGTATAAGTAGATATACTTTGAGTCTATAAGAAAAGGACATTGGATACATTTTGTCCCGAAAAAATGTACGGTTACCGCACAATATACTTTTATGATTTGTTCGTTAACTATTCAATAGATTTTGATGAATTTTGGTATGACTATGGAGATACTTTGAGTCTCGGGAAGGACAAGGGATATATTTTGTTGCGGAAAAATGTACGGTTCCCACAAAATGTACCTTTATGATTTGCGCGTAAACTATTCCATCGATGTACGGGAACAACTATAAACTGAAGTCCACGCGGACGAAGTCGCGGGCAACAGCTAGTATATGAAGAAATTTGAGAGCGTTTCTTATTTTTATTATAAATGGAAATGTTATTTATTTTTACTTATATAAAATATAGCTATTCGTACAGGGGACTAAATAAGCAACAATTTTTTTGTATATTTATTTTCCTTAGTTCAGTGTATTTAGTATAATATACCTACTGCCTACTGGTACCTAATCAAACCTCATTTTTTTAATCTTTTGCGATTACTATGTGATGGTTAAAACGTATTTATGTGAGAAATATTAGTAGGATTGTATGCGGCTATAAACATTTTATGGTGTAGACGTGGAGATGAATGGGTATATTATCTTTCATTTGAAACCAAAATATCCTCGCAGTGTGACTCCTAATTCTTTAAAATGGTACCTGAAAATGGCTGATATTTGTGAAAAAATGTGATAGCGTCCTTAAATAGAAGTGTGTTAAAGCCAGAAAGAGACGGCAAGTTACCTCCGTTGACTCTCACTTAATATGCCGATTTTAACACAATTAATAGTAATAGTACTAAATATTTATGAATACATAACCTAATACCGCAACCGACACAACAATACCTCGTAAAGTAAGCTTTTATCTAGATGAAAACTAGTTGCACAGTGATTGCAATCGAATGCATCAATAGAAACAATTTAAATCCGAGAGACGATCAACCGAAACCAAATCATTACGAACTTTACACTAAATTTTAAATCACAACACTTCGCAAATCATTACATTTATTCACTGTTTAACACTTTATCAGATGTTTTTTGTTATTTATAAATATAAACAAAATATTTTGAGGTTATGGACGCGACTTCGTATCGAGACACTTGACTGTGTAATGGCGAGTGTACGCATGCGCGGATTTTCCTGCATATGGTTTACTAACTACGACGATAATGATGTAAATTATTTAGTTTAGTGATAAACGAGCTTATCTAGAGGTTGAAATTGTTTCCATTCAAGTCAAAATTAAATTATAGGTCACGTCTCTAATACTTATATTATGTAAAAGTTACTAAGTACACATTTTCTCTCGTTATGATAACTACCAAGGGGCAAGGTTACGATAGTGTTAACACTTTATTTCTTAAATCTTTTATCATAGAAAATGTGATGTTTTCAACTTAAGAGCCCGGGTAACCCTCGAAATTCTCATACATACGTAATACCAAAATCATTTTGTCATACGAAAATATTTAACATGTTTGAGTTATTTTTCAGCTTAAAATAGTAATAATCTAGGTTCCTGAACAAAAATTAACTTCAAAATATTTAAACACTAAAAAAAATTTTTTTGTGTATAAATTTTTTTTACTAAATTTACTACTAAATGTTTAAACACTAAAAAATAGCGTAAAACACTAAAAAATATATAAATAAATAGTAAATTTACTACAAAATATTTAAATACTAAAAAATATTTTTTAGAGTTGAAATATTTTGTAGTAAATTTAATATTTATTTATATATTTTTTAGTGTTTTACTCTATTTTTTAGTGTTTAAACATCTAGTAGTAAATTTAGTAAAAAAAATTTATACACAAAAAAAATTTTTTTAGTGTTTAAATATTTTGAAGTTAATTTTTGTTCAGGAACCTAGATAATTACTATTTTAAGCTTAAAAATAACTCAAACATGTTAAATATTTTCGTATGACAAAATGATTTTGGTATTACGTATGTATGAGAATTTCGAGGGTTACCCGGGCTCTTAAACGTTGTTTGATGGTTAGTTACCTTATCTATACTAATATTATAAAGCGGAAGAGTACAAACAAACTCTTGTTTGTTTGTTTGTTTGAACGCGCAAATCTCAGGTCCGATTTGAAAAATTCTTTCAGTGTTAGATAGTCCATTTATCGAGGAAGGCTATAGGCTATATGTTATCACGCTAAGACTAATAGGAGCGAAGAAATAGAGGGAAGAGAAGAAAAAACGGGGGGAAATTATTTGAAAGGGCTTATTTGAACGCGCTAATCTCAGAAACTACTGGTCCGATTTGAAAAATTCTTTCAGTGTTACATAGCCCATTTATCGAGGAAGGCTATAGGCTATACTTTATCACGCTAAAACTAATAGGAGCGAAGGAATAGAGGAAAATGGGGAAAAACGGGGGAAATTATTTGAAAGGGCTTCTTTGAGCGCGCTAATCTCAAGAACTACTGGTCCGATTTAAAAAATTATTTCAGCGTTAGATAGCCCATTCATCGAGGAAGGCTATAGGCTATATTTTATCACGCTGAGACTAATAAGAGCAAAGAAATAGAGGAAAATGTGGAAAAAACTGGGGAATTTATTTGAAAGTGCTTATTTGAACGAGCTAATTTCAGGAATTACTGGTCCGATTTGAAAAATTCTTTCAGTGTTAGATAGCCCATTTATCGCGGAAGGCTACAGGCTATATTTTATCACGCCAAAACTAATAGGAGCAAAGAAATAGAGGAAAATGTGGAAAAATTGGGGGAAATTATTTGAAAGGGCTTATCTTACGAACTACTAGAGAAATTTTTCTGTTATTTGGGTCAGATAGGGAGTAGAGCACGTGAAGGATCATAGGCTATTTTTTGTGGACCAATTTGTCTGTAAAATATCTAATTTACGCGGGCGAAAGCCGCGCGGAACGTATATTCGCGTAAAGAGCTGGACCGATTTTGCTGAAATTTGGTATAGATATATGTATGTACTTTGAGTCCCGGAAAAGGACATAGGATACATTTTGTCCCGGAAAAATGTGCGGCTACCGCATTAATAATAAAAATGAATCCATATACTTCCCTTGGTTACGACATCACGCGTAAACAGCTGGACCGATTTTGCTGAAATTTGGTATAGATATATGTACTTTGAGTCCCAGAAAAGGACATAGGATAGGTACATTTTGTCCCGGAAAAATGTACGGTTGCCGCACAATATACTTTTATGATTTGCGCGTAAGCTATTCAATCGATTTTGATGAATTTTGGTATGGAGAATGGAGATACTTTGAGTCTCGGGAAGGACAAGGGATACATTTTGTCCCAAAAAATGTACGGTTCCCGCACAATAAACTTTTATGACTTTCGCCTAAGCTATTCAATATATTTTGCTGAAATTTTGTATAGAGATACTTTGAGTCCCGGGAAAGAACATAGGATATAATATTTTGTCGCAGAAAAATGTACGGTTCCCACAAAATGGAACTTTGTGATTTGCGCGTAAACTATTCAATCGATGTACGGGAACAACTATAAACTGAAGTCCACGCGGACGAAGTCGCGGGCAACAGCTAGTAAATAATAAGGTAACTAACCATCAAACAACGTTAACTTACACCTTACGGCTTACATGTCCAGACATTCTATAACCGGTATTGTTCCCTCTGTTATTAGCAGAATCAAAAATGACCACGTCTTATTATGTACGAATTTTGACACATTCAAGGGTGGATACGGGGGGGGGGGTCTCATGGAGGGGTCATGAAAATTTTATTAAGTAATACCTATGCGTGGAATGTTTATTTTCTCTTACGCCTAGAAAAGTTAAAGAGCAACACGTAACACATTCATTGGTATATAATTGGTATATAATTTGGTACTTATCTTATTTTATTTGCCATCTTAAGGTGACGCCGCACAGTGGAAAATTTGGGTCCGTATCGGATCAAAAATCTGTAACTTCAAGGTTTTTCATCGTATTGTATTGAGATTTGGCACATGTATACAGTGATATACATACATTTTAAAAATAATCAATTTTTGTATTTTTTTTTCAATGTATACATATTTATTTTAGGTAAAAAAAAGAAAAGAGAAAAAAAGTAATATTACGAGTAGTTATATGTTAATTTTTTATAAATAAGTACTAATATGAGTAAAATTAAGAAAACTTAAATAATTACTTATCACACAAGCATAATAAAACACATAAAATTTTAAAATCGTATAGTAGGTACCTATCTATACCTCACACCAAACTAATTGATCTCAAATTAGACAAATCTTATAATATTATTGGTTTTTAAAACTAGGTTTTAGTTACTGATAATGTTATATCTAATTGTTACTATCCTCGCTATTCCTAACTAAAATTACTTCCGGTGTAAATGTAGGATCACCTTCAGGTACCACCTTCAAAAGACTTAGTGCCTCTTCATCAAGATCCTTCACATTTCTCACATAAGGTTTTCTTAAACTTGAAATGAATGGATCTGAAGTATATAGAAGCGTTTTAAATACGTCTTCATTTGTAGCTATACGGGAACATTTTCTGGCATGGTGCAGGCGCATATTTCTGTAGTCTTTATTGCGCGACTCTTGTGCATCTTCCGACAGTTGCCCAATAGGAAGAACAGAAAAATGTTTGATCACGTTTTCTCCGTGTATAAGTAATTTGTGCACGGAGGATGGCATGTAGTACCAATCATAGTTACTAACATAAATTCGCGCAGTTTCTAAGGCATAAACTCCAAATTTTTCGGGATCGATCATCATTCCAGAAGATAGAGCTTGTAAAATAATATACAAGCGTTTAATCAATGTTTCATCAACACCTGTTATGTTCGCCGAGCAAGTGTAATTGTAAAAGAACCACTTAATTGACGAGGTTTGTCGATAATTAATCCTAGCTCTTCCCTGAAACGTTTTTGAACAAATTCCTTCTTTTCTTTCTTCAATTTCTTTTTTTCTTCTGTTGTAGCAGACCAAGTCATAAAGTCAAGATTGTAGCAAATGTGTAATACCATTTCCATGCTGCGAATCCAGGCATGCAATGTGGATAATCCATATTGGTAAGCACTTTCATTTTCAGGTCTAGCAGTCACTTTTAATAGGTCATTCATAAGTCGAGGAGTAGCCCCACATATCGTGCACCTAGAACCCGATGGAGTTTCTGTTAGGACCTGAGCCACCTTACCATCAATCATTGTTAGAAAAAGTTCGTGCTTCACATTTACTGCAACACTATCTTTGTTTATTAATGACGGGCGTAAAGATTCAATTTGTCTGGTAATTTCTTCTACAACTGCCTTAGTTTTTTCAGGAGTTTCTTTACAAAATTCAACAGAAATGGGTCTACAATAACGAACAGATGAAGGTACTGGATTTTGCCAAATAATGGCCTTTGAGAGGTCATCAATTAATCTAATGGGAACTAATGAAGTGACGAACAGATTGGCATCTGAAATAGTTTCCGATTCTTCTGGCAGTTTCTGCTTGTATTGACTTTGGCCAGATGAACCATCACATCCCCATTTACAATAAAGGATTAAATTTCTGTATTGTTCTTGGAAAACTGAATCAATTTTTAAAATTCTGGCAACTGTGTGGTCCAGTAAGTCTTGTATATTAATCACTTTAGCATAAGTATTTGTGATTTCGATTGTAGAAGATGGTGGATAGCAAGTTTGTTTTATTTCTTGTATTTTGTAATATGGGGGAAACATTGTACACTTTCTTCCGTTGGTTAAATTTCTTAGGTACATATATTGTGCTTTAGTTAGATCCAAATCAATAAAAGCACTCAATGCTTCTGTATCAGATAAAATCTTCACTTGGTTTGACTCTTTCCACGTAGTCGAGAAAACTTTTTTCTTTTCGCTCTCAGAGTTTCTTAGCTCTTCAACAAGACGAGCCTCTGCATACTCACCTAAGGCCCGCAGTCCTTGCAAAAATGCGTTACAAATGTGCTCAAACCCATATTCTTCTAGTAAAAGAGTGTTTTTCCTTTTCTTTGTTGATTCTGAGAAGTCTCCATAAGCGATGCACGGTCTTCCTTGTTCACCAGAAGTTGATGGCAGTAAATGTGCTTCAGACTCCGGAAACGGTACCGAATATCCTGACTCCAGCCAGCTTGTATTATTCAGAATAAATTGGTCCTTTTTCCGTGATGCTTTAGCCCAGCGCTTATTGAAAGAAGGCAGAATATGTCTTTGAATGTCACCAATTACAAAACACAAGTTGTTTTCAGAAACATTTAATGTTTGCTGTAGAACTATGGACAACGATTCCAAGGTTCTGCCACGCTCGATATAGGGAATGATGAAATCACCCATAGTACAGTTGAAAGTTGAAATTTTAATGGAAATAACCAATTTAAATAAGTGTCACTTAATATGAAATACACGCTGAAGTGTGCCATTTGAAGATATTTGCTTCCCCTTATATACTGGTTTTTCAGATATTAAATACGTACTAATGTTATGCATATTTACTCACGCAGGACGAGTGCAAAATAGATAATAAGCTATTGCTATCGAAATATTGTGGTTAATATTGTTTCTGTAAAGTATGTCAGCAGTAACCGCAAAAGATACCGAATTATCTACTCCGACCTCTATCACATTTTTTCCCATAACTTCCAGGACCGCAAACTTCCGCAGCAGATTTTTTAAATTTTTCATTTATGAATAGTAAGGCTATCAAATAAAACATAAAGTTGCGCGTGGGGAGCCGTGGGTAAATATGAAAACCTTCGACGAAAAAAAAAAGAAAGTGAAAAATAGGGTATGTCAATTTTTAAGTACTTACTCAAAAATAAAAAGCATATTAAAAAAAGTTAATAGCTCATTAATAAGAACATAAAATATCCTTTTTAAAAATGTATAAAACCGCATGCATGTGCTAAATATTTTTTTCACAATATTCATTTGAATTATGTGTATGCAAACATTTGAATGAGCCATCCGCTACTTCAACTTACTTCAACCTATGAAAAAAATAATATTTATGCAGTTTTAGTACAAAAAAATGTCTGATTAGGATTATTTGGTTATTAGAGTATCGAATGCAATAAATATTTCATTCAAATTGTGATATTTTTAAAAACCATTTATGATATGCTCTAGTTCTACCATTTTCCATAGTGCGCCGCGTTAAAGTAAGAAACCGTGTTGGATATGTTTTAGATTGCTTGTTTTCTATGAGAGGCCGGCCGGCCTCTCATAGAAAACAAGCAATGGAACAGCAAAAAATGGAAAGGGCGTGAGCAACAAAATGGTTTTTGTCGCGTAATTTAAAAACCATAAATACATTTCATATAAGCTATGCACATATTAAAGTGTATGCTTCAACCAATTTATGTACAAATTTTGGAACCTTAAATCACTCTCCTCTGTTGGAAAAATAGGAATCCCTTTTTTTACAGAGGTCTTTTCGATTGATAATTCTGTGTTATAAAAGTTGTCCAATCGTGTTATGCTATGGGCAATTCAAAGACAAAGACATGATGAATACTGACAATGAACTTTAATTTCTTAGCTTTAGTCATTGCTGAGAAAAATCGGCATCGTTACAGCCAAATTATCAAGGCGTCGCCTTAATCCTTCAGGCCCCGCGCGAGCACCGGTGATCGCGACAACAATAGAATACAATAGCAATTCCTGGAAACTCCGACTGAAGTATTAATTTGGTAATTTGCCCCCCCCCCCCTGCCCCTACCTCCGTACGCCCATGATTACAACAAGCCATTATTTTTTTCCAAAATACCTACTAATAAATGTAAAAAAATTCAAAACCTTGAAGTGCGTTGTCAAAACGTTTGAAGTGCGTTGTCTTGCGCGGTAGGCTAGTTATGATTAGTTGACCAACAAATATTGGTAATAAGTGACATTAACACGTTCGCTGCGTTATAAGGCTTAAACACCCGATGCATGTACTCGCGCTCTGTGCGGAGGCGAGAAAGGCGAACTTCCCCCGGTGCGGGGGCTGTATAATGAGTATTTTTGTATGTTAAAAGGAGACAAGTATAGGTTTGAGTTTAGGATTTTAAGGGCTACTCGATAAAGCATTAAAATCGTGCTAAGGTCTTTCGGCCTGATAACGCACTGATTGATATTTTTTTCCATTTATATATCAGTACCTCAGAGGTAATATGCGTCAAGTCCATTTTTTATGAATTTTGCTTTTTTATTGATTTGTGTGGACCCAATTTGTTCAGACGGATTTAGTGGTAAATTGCGTCAAGTCCTTACTTCTACAGATAAAAAAAACTCAGAAATAAATTATGTTAAGTGACAATACTAACACAGGGTAAACTAATTTATGTCCCACATAACACTTTGGAATTGTGAAATTTTTATTCTGTGGTACAATTTTAAGTTAAGTCCCACATAACATATTTTACCTCTCTAAGTATTTTATGGCACTTGAATTTTTAATGCATTAATGATAATTAAATAAAAACAACAACAAGGATGAATACCTTAAAATTAATAAATACCTTAAAATAAAATAAATGTTTTACATACAGGGTCGTATATATCTATTAGTTCCATGGGACGTGAAGATAATATAATTGAAATTAATAAAAATTATTCTTTTAAGTAAATTTTCTCCCATTCTTATTTTTAGTAAATTTATGTCAATATTAAATTATTTAATATTAATTAATTTTTGTTCGTGCATAAATGACGTTTTTCTTCCTCCTTACTGTCTGTCATTTTTGTTTAATTATTTCAATTAGTTTAATATTTATACCCCAGTCAAGTTACACATATTTTGAGGTTGCATAAATTTGTACCCAGCTAAAAATCGGTAATATTGTTTAGAATGTGATTACAAATAAAATTTGAAAGTTCCCCATAATTCCCATGTCTGCTACATTTTTTATTCTAGGTCAAAGGTCCAAAACTTAGTTTTTTACGATTTTTGGCGAAACGGAAAGTTATCTTTACTAATATTATAAATATATATAGACTAGCGGTCGCCCGCGGCTCCGCCCGCGTGGATGTCGGTTACCGCTGCAAAAAGCCTACCCAGGAAAGACACGGTCAGCAAAATGATTCCCAAGTTAATTCACAGAAACATCGACAACGCAGTCATTATCCGCAGGCTGCACAGATTGTCTTTCTGTGGATGTTAAAGTTGTTAATGATGAGAATATTTAAATATAATTTATACCTAATTAGTTTTCACTTCTGCCGGTAGTCCCGGAGTGCAACCCGTTGTTTTAAGATAGATAACTAAAGCGATTATTGTAGAGCTTCTCTATAAACAACATTTGACGTTAAGTTATTATCAGGTAACAAAATATACTGATGGTTGGGAGCCCCGACTCGTGATAGGGCAATGTAAAGTTGCCCATGCGTAAAACATTCTTCTCGTAAATCTATTCCTACTAATTTGAATGTTTGGCCCTGGGATTTATTTATCGTTAGTGCAAAATAAATTTTTACTTATAGGCAAATCAGTAGGGATCATTGGTATTCTTGGTGTATTATATGAGCTAATTAACCAGCTGCAGGGCCGGTCATAATCTTCGCTACTCACCTCCGCCTTGATAGCACCCACTTCGAAACGGGCGTGAATCACAATTTTTAATTTCGCCATAACTTCTAAATCAAACGTCCAATTTTAATCATTCAAAGACCAAGTATTATCTACACAAACTGCACTTAGTGATGAAATAATTTATTTTGATAAGGATTATCAGTATGAGTAAAATAAATGGTTCTATCTTTTATAGTTTAGGCAGCGTACGCAAAATAAGTAACTTTTCTGGTTGATTTTTTTCACCTTGTCTCAGAAAAACCAAAATATCTTACGGAACCCTATATTTTCCAAAATAAAAAGTAGCCTATGTTACTCGTAAATAATGTAGCTTTCGAATGGTGGAAGAAGTTTTAAAATCGGTCCAGTAGTTTTTGAGTCTATTCGTTACAATTAAACAAACAAACAAACAAAGTTTACCTCTTTATAATATTAGTATAGATAGGTAAACTTTGTTTGTTTCATTGTAATGAATAGGCTCAAAAAATACTAGACCGATTTTAAAAATTCTTTCACCATTCGAAATCTACATTATTTACGAGTAACATAGGCTACTTTTTATTTTGGAAAATATAGGGTTCCGTGAGATATTTCAGTTTTTCGGACACAACCAGAAAATTTACTTATTTTGCGTACGCTGCCTAAACTATAAAATATAGAACCATACAATGCTCTAAGTAAATGTAGATCTTTTAAATTTCTACAAAAATGTCCGCGACACACTATACCTATCTATGTCGAGTGAGGTATAACAACCATTTTTTTATTTAAAAATCTTGATTTTTTTTGACTACATTTAAACGCATTTATTTTATATCATGCACATAGCATAAGCTGCATAAGTTATCTGTCTGTTCTCTTTACGTACTTAGATGATAAACTTTTCATATAAAATTATATAGTTGTATGGAAATAGTTTGCAGCACAAACATATAATTTCGTCATAAAATGTAATAATGCAGACGAAACCACGGCTGAAAGTATAATTCTTAATAAATAATGGAATTGACACAGTCATTTTATTAATATAGGTAACTCAGGTAAGAAATATATTTTCGTAGAACAATGCGTTAGGTCCTCCTGTGAACGTTAGGTACATGCTAAAGTATTGTTAACACTATGATATTATAAAGTACCCCTTTAAGCATAAAAACCATGATAGTAATCAATGTTTCCTAAAAACATTTAAAAATAAAATGTAAAATTCATATAAATTTTTCGTTATCTGCTTCTCCTGTAAAGTTCGCCAATTGTGACTTGACACACATTACCTCTGAGATACTGATATATTATATCTATTATATATAAGTATTTCTAATAAAACGACTATTTTTTCGAACATTTACCATTAAAATTCGGTATATGCTAGTTTTACTACTGTCAACTGGTAAATTTTGGTTTTAGGAATCAAACAACGCCTTAATAAACTATAAGACAAAACAGGTAGCTGGTAGGTACTTTAAGTTGATTCCTATGCAGATGGCGGATCTAAGTCATGTGATCGGCTTATGTCAATTCAATGTTAGCTGTTATTAATTGTGATCGGTCGGTTGGGTTTGACGTAACGCGACCAAATTACTTAGATCCGCCATCTGCATAGGAATCAACTTCTCTGATAGTACATATAGTTAACATAATGCTTACCTAAGCTACTATAATTCAATCAGTATTCTCCTTATATTTGGTTTTATAAAAAAGTAAAAAGGCAATCAAAATATGTGTATAAATTTTGATATCGTTGTAATTAATAAGTAAGGTATGTACCTAAAACAAAATATTTCACTTGATGGAAAGCAACTTCCGGTGCCCATGGACACTCGCAACTTCAGAATAAAACATAGCGATTATATACTCTTTGCTTCAGAAGAGCTGCAGGTCTGTCGGCCTTTAAGAGGAAATAGGGGTTGGGGAGGGTAGGGAAGGGAATAGGGTAGGGGATTGGGCCTCCGGTAAACTCACTCACTCGGTGAAACACAGCGCTGTTTCACGCCGGTTTTCTGTGAGTCCGTGGTATTAATCTGGTCGAGCCGGCCCATTCGTGCCGAATCATGGCTCTCCCACGGTTAATACCACTTTAATAATTTATAATAATATTAAAATGAAATAAATATTTAATGTTTTTGCTCTATAACAGTACCTACGGAACCCTTCGTGCGCGAGTCTGACTCTCACTTGGCCGTTTTTTTTCAACATTTACCATGCCATTACTGTAAATCCTAAGATTTACCAACTATATGGTGGTAAAAGTTCGTATCGCAAACCTTTTTGGACATTTACCATTAGGGATTGGTAGATCTTGGCTTTTACTAGAAAATCTTAGGATTTACTGCAGTTCGAGCATTTACAGTAACATAATATTATAGATTCATAATATGCATGTAGTAAAAAATGGTTCTTTCAATATTACAAACAGACACTCCAATTTTATTTATAGGTATAGAGGTAACAGATAATATTATGTCGACAAGATCAAAGCCATTTCATCAATTCTCAGAAAATCAATTTTCTGTAGAACAAAAAATCTGAAATTCCAAAATCTTATCTATGTGATATCCAATGTTTCTCATATAATCTCATTGGTGATATCTCTTCTGAGCTCTTTTGTTTACAGTAACGATCCTCTGCAATGCTCATATTTCATGTTGTATTGTGTCACACACATACACTATGTTCTATGTTAAACTACTATTAAACATAATAGTTGGGAAGTCACGAGTGTTAGCTGTGGCCGTTGTGGGCAAGTCCACTCACAAAGAGTCGGCAATCTTTCTACACTTTCAGAGATACTTCATGCATATGCTATAACTAGGGTGACCATGTCGAGTTATTATGGTAGAAACAACTTGGGAGTTAATGTTGTCGTCGACAAAGTTGCCGTTTAACCCAGGCTACATTTTTTATTCAAAAAAATGAATAAAAACGTGCTTTGTTCGGGAGCCTCCCCCTCTTTCGGGGGAGGCTCCTGAACGAAGCGCGCATCACGTCGCCGAAGAATCAAGAGACTTTACCACAGAATATAATACTACAATAGTGATAAAGTGTAGTGAGATTGTTTGTGTGAATGTGTAAATGTTATCCATTCCAACAAAAAATATCCATTTACAAAATAATGGATAAAATTATTAGGCGTGCATCTGTTGTCTGATTGCCCTAGAACGCAAGTTTTTATTATAGGTACTTACATAATTTTTTAAAATATTTTTTATGGTACCTCCCACACCTCCCCGTACACAATATCAAGCGGGGATAATATATTTTTTCGCGTCCACCCCACCGTGTGGACACCCCCACACGGTGGGGTGGACGCGACGGACGTTGGATAGGTTTTTTGAAAGTATTATGATTATTCATAGATCATTTTCAGATTTAGGGACATGAAGTTTCAAAGCGGAAAAAATCGTTAGAGACCAGTGTCCCCCCCTTCTGCCAGCTAAACGGTTGCTTCTGGAAATGTGAAAAAATTCACGAGAGTAATTAGGTAATACGCTGAATTTAAAAGGAAAATATTTAAAAACACTGCCCACGCTAGTACACAATATAAAATCTTACAACACGGAAAACTGTCCCCCATTTTCCTACATGATGGTCACCGTGTGATAACGACAACTGACAAGGCTTCGAGTATGCGCCCGCGCCGCGACCGGAGCGCTCGCGTTTAGATGCTAATTATTGTTACATAAAACTACATAATATTGTGGAGTTTGGTGATTGTGATCTGTGTGAAAACTTTAAGGTAAAGAAAATAATATATTTCTTTAAATAAATAAGGTTTTCTTAGGTTAAATAGGTTGTCTGAGGTAGGCTTTAAAGGTAAGTATTTCAGAACACTTATTTAAGTTATTAGCATATTTTGCTGACAGAGTTCATTTTTATGTAATTCCCTTCAGCTTTGGGTATATAAGTTGTCTTTATTCTTGTGTTTTGTTTGTTTGTACTTTGTTGACAAAAGCTGCACGTAAATCGTTTACATTATTATGTACCTATTGAGAATTCGTGTCCGTTCATTTAGGAATTTACTCAAAAAGCAAATAAAAATTTGTTTACTAAAAGCAACACAATATGTATTAGGTAGGCTTTAACCTAGGTGTCCATAATAGACCATATTTAAAAACCTGGTTTAAAGTTATGTGTTAAGTCCATATCGATATCAAAGTCGATACTGTTATGAAGATACTTTGAGCGTTGAGAAAGGATGAAGGATAGTTTTTATCACAGAAAATGCAATGTATCTCGGGCGATAAACGAATTCCAGCACAAAAGAAGTTGCGGGCAACATTTAGTATAATAGATGACCCGGCAAACTTCGTATCACTTCCTTCCTAATACAAACCTTCCCTGGACTTCCACGAATATTTCTACACTAAAATTAGCCAAATCGGTTCAGGTGTTCTGGAGTTTTAGGGAGACTATATAGTTTAATAAAATTTAAAAATTTTATCGAAGATATTCATAATTCATTTCAAATATTTTTAAAGAAAACAATTTAAGGCCCTATAGACCCGAAAATTAGCAGGTCGATGTCTGTCAGTACGAATATCGACGTAAAGGACATTAAAATAACATTCATATCAGCGCGCCTTGTACAGTGGCGGTTACGACGCTCGCCGCGTACTTGATAGGGCGAAATAGGAGAAAAAACACTTTTTCTTTGATAATTAAACCAAAATGCAAAATGTAACCACAAATTAATCTTCTTCAAGCTATGAGCTTTTCGTAGATATGATTTTTTAAAGTAAAACTATCATAAGCTTCATGAAAAGTAAGAAAAATATCACAAAATATTCGAATTCAGCCTCCTCTTCGGAGTTATTTTTGATCGAGTGAAGTTTTCAATATTATGTTTTGAACCACAAATTGTCAAAGTACATTAAGTAAACAACAATGTGTATTTTTTTGGCTTTTAAAAGTCACTATTTGTTTGTTTATTATTGATTCAAAGTCATGTAAAATTGGGTCTCTAGGGCCTTAGCATAATGTTCTGAAACTCAAGGCAGCTGCAGCATCATGATTCATGACTATAATGTCTGAACTCTGAAGATCATTTTGAGTAATAACACTCTTAACTCACAATAGCTAGTAAACAAAAAGATAACTTAGTGTAAATGAAAGGAAAACCTTGAGTTTTCATAGTTTTCGATAAGACGTGTAAAGCAGTGATTGGTAAACATAAAATTATTACGAACTTTACTTTTAATTACTATTGACTTACCTACACAGATTTTAGGAAAATGATGTTCTGTGCCCGAATAGCCCCGTGGTACTCGTTTCTCCGGTCCAGTCGTCCCATTCGTGCCGAAGCAAGCTCTCCCACGGTGATTACATAGGGTCATCATAATTTTCTAGGGAGTTATTCAATATCCCTCTTATACTAATAAAATATCTTATTAGTAAGAGGGTTATTATAACAACCTCCTTGCTAATAACATTGTAAATTACAGCTTTAGAAAACTATTTCAAAATCGGTTCAGGAGCCAATAATAATTCCACAGATAGAATCGGAATAAAAAGAAATTTATTTTGGATTAAGAAAAAATGATAAGAAATCTATTTTTTAATAAAACGCCTTCGACACGCCTTGGAAAAACCTTGTTGACTTTTCCTACTATGTACAATTTATGCGGGTTACTAAAACCACTAAAACATAGTACTTACTAAAAAGTTACAACATTATAATTAGGTAAAAAATAACCTACCAAGTGCGTTTCGGGCCACGCGCAAAATATGGTTCCGTAGTACCGCTAGTTTCTTTTTAATTTTTATATGGTCAATGAATCTACATATTTTATAACGTGTTTTACACTACTAACAACATCATCTCAGTTACTTTCAAAGGAATTTGAACGAAAATTTTGTTTTCGAAAAGTTCCTTGTTGACTACGGAACCCTAAAAAGAAAAAAATAACACAGTTCTTAGTGGAAATTCCTGTTCAATATTAATTAAACGCCTGATGGCGACTTTGTCTAAATTGATATAAATTAAGTAAAAATTAGTGTAAAAAGACAAAACTTAGTGATAATACTTTTGGGCAGGGGCTCCCAATATTTTTCAGCCTGCGGTGCATTTACTGTACTTAAGTTAATATTTTACTTTACAAAAAGATACATAAATAAACACCTTTGTAAAAATAATTATTATGTTATGGATAATTAATGATTGAGGATTGACTCACGGCGCCCCTCTTGCCTTTCCACGGCGCACCAGGGCGCCGCGGCGCACAGTTTGGGAACCCCTGCTTTAGAGTGTGTATTTCAATTTCGAGAAAGACACGTTGACGAAAGTAGATAACTTTTATCTCTTTCCAACTCATGCAAATGTGCAAGACGGCACGGTTCATCCTACATAGTCATAGATAAGATAAAAGATAATTGGAATCTGTGAGCAAACAGGTCTCATAGTTCTTCTAGTTTCGTAATAAAAGTTACTTCATAGATAAGGTACGTACTATTTAATTAGTCTATTTTATTCAAAGTTTAAAATTTTCCATGTCACATGCCTTAACGTTGAGAAATGATGGATATGTCGCAGTCATCTGGTTAAATCTGCGATTCGATTGAATGACTAGCGCTCTCATTGAATGACACCATTCAATCGAATGACTAAAGAACAACTCGTCAAGACGTTGAATGTGATGTTTAACGTCTTGACTAAAAGTCATATAGTGAAGTCGTTAAATGGGATGCTAAATTTTTTTTAAGTAGCCGGTGACGGGGTAGTTATGGGTAAACTCACGCATATTATTTTATTTTTTAATCGACAAAATATCAACCCAGTGCTATCAGCTGTGCGAGTTATTTGACGCCATATTTGTTTTAGTGACTACTAGCGCCGCCACAGAACAATAAAAACAGCACTTTATTGTTCTGTGAGCGCCGCAGTAGAAAAAAATGAAATACGCTCAATTATCTGACTGATTTCATGTCCGCTATCTTCAAAGGGCTATGTTAAAACTGGCTAACTAGTTGGACGTTGAGAGACGATCGTTCAATCGACGTTCGGCCGAGTCATTCAATGAATGCGCTAGTCATTCAATCGAATCGCAGATTGAACCAGATGACTGCGACAGATATACCATGATTGCTAACCTATTATTATGAACCTGTCTGTGTGTAGGCTATGGCAGAATATAGTACAGGGTACTGTCTACACGTTCATACAATCTCTTGTTATTGGTCCGTCTTTTATGAATGTAGCGACATTGTCTATTGACATTGTACTACTGTGTGTTATTTTATATTGGCTATCAACATTGGACTACTGTACGTTACCTTATATTGTCTATATTTTATTATGCTATGTTATATATTTTACATGTTATATTTTGTGATGTTGGCTGTTCAGTCGTATAGTAATAATTGATTGAAATAAACGTCTCATGCACTCCACCGTACTTTAATTCCAGTCACCCCGCACAGTCTTTACATGAACATTGAGAGGCATATAATAAGAAGTATAAGTACTTTATAATTATAACAAAATATATAATATTATAGTACAATATTACCTACAAAATATAGTCTAGATCAAAAGACAGCCAGAGACAACCACGTTGACGCATAAAATAAAAAAGTATTAAATTAGACAAACGCTTCTCATAGGCTAGCAGGTAACCGTCTTGTTTATTTTCTCTATTTAGGGCCTAGATCTCTCCTAGAGGACTTAAGGTATTTTAGTTGGTTAAAAATTACATAATATTATTAATGTAGTGTACTGTGTAGTATTAGTAGTCTACTACAATTCGTTTTTATATTTTTATCACCTAACCTACGTCGTTCGTCTCAGTCACGAGGAGAAACGCAAATATTATACTGGTACTTACCTACTTCATTGAATTTTATTCGAAACTTACCTTTCTCAAAAATTTCCATAAAAATGCTACACATAATGTCCAGTTACATATTATTAAAATTTATATTAAAAAATAAATAATAAAGTTATTACGCAATTTACGTAACTATTCGAAAATAGATGTTATTAATATTAATCTAAGCATGTATTGCTTAAAATATTTTAATAATTCTTCTGTCCCATAATAGTTTGCACTAGAATTGAAAATGTTTTATGTAACTACAGTCGTATATTTAACTAAAATGACATCATTTAAATTATAATTAATTTGTAAATAATAAAGTCATAGTAACAATTAATTTTACTGTCCATAAAATTAATATCAAAAGACTTTAGAACTTTAGAAAAATGAAATAAAAACCTGCAAATGGAATCCTCGATTTCAGTTTTTGAGGATTTGAAGGAGAAATATTTGTTTTTTTTTTCATAAAAAACTAAAACTCGACTCAATAAGTCGATTTTGATGTAGCACAAACTATAGAATAGAGTATAGACAACAAGTAGACTTAAAGGGCCCATTCACTCATGCATTGCAGTCCTGCTGCAGTCCGCCGTGCAGGCCTGCAACACCATTCGCTATCCTGCGTGCAGTCCGCCGGCTTATGCAGGATAGTGAATGGTGTTGCAGGCCTGCACGGCGGACTGCAGCAGGACTGCAAGGCAGGATAGTGAATGGGCCCTTTAATAGAGTATAGAAGACAACGGGGTAGGACTTGGTCTGATTTTTAAAACATGAAAAGTGACAACTGGCACTTGATTTTCTTTTGCGCTTATTAAGTTGCGGTTCCTACGGAAAATTAAAAAATCCCGTTTGTTATAAAATTTATTAAATGAGACTGGAAAAACTAAGGCACCATTATAAAAAAAATATAAAAGTGATATATAAAATTTTGTACTAACTACGAACATTTCTCACAAATAGGTTATGATTTTTCGCGCTAAGCTAATACTGACTCATGACTCATCGTCTCAACTCTAAGTTACCAAAGACTTACACCGTGCCCATATTCGCAAATTGAGGTCATTGGTCATTTTGACACTTGCATAAGCAACTCTGCAAACTTATGCCGAATGTAGCAATCACTAGGCGAGGGTAGCAGCCGTGATGTCAGGGAGCACCATGACGCCTCTCCTGGTGATAGCCTTCACCACAAAGGCCGGCAGGTTGAGGATGTAGCGCTTGTGGATCTCACGAACGCAGGACTGAATGACCAGATGCGCCTGGTAGATGGATAGGTCTGGAAGATGAATGGTAGGATCATTATAGACTAGGAGTTGCGCGCAACTTCTTTTCACATCAATGTAAGTTTATCGCGTGGGCATCGTACAGATTTTCTCGAAAAATATACAATTTGTCCCGACACCGGTGTCCGATCCTTTAATTTCATGATATGGCATATTTTATCGACAAATTGGCTCTCAAATTTTTTCTGTCTCTCACGGTTGTAAAATGGCAGCCGTTTTAGTTTTTCTCGTGCTTTCACACTAATCTCACCAATACTCCTCAATCCTAATGTAAAATAATATGCTATACCCTTTGTATATTAAGCTATATTGTGGCCTTCCTCGGGAATGAAAGCGCATGTTCATACCAATAACATTTGATCCAGTGATTAAAAGATGTTTTATAGATTTAAGATAATATAGTCATCTGACTGCGTCTAATCATCATCACTCATCAGTATTCAGTATTGATTCACTTACTACGATGACATTATTATGTGGATATCAAAGAATAAAATTATTATGACGACTAGCTGTTGCCCGCGACTTCGTCCGCGTGGACTTCAGTTTATAGTTGTTCCCGTACATCGATTGACTAGTTTACGCGCAAATCATAAAGGGACAAATACAACATTTTTGGGACAAAAAGTATCCCTTGTCCTTCCCGAGACTCAAAGTATCTCCATTCTCCATAACAAAATTCATCAAAATCGATTGAATAGTTTACGCGCAAATCATAAAAGTATATTGTGCGGTAACCGTACATTTTTCTAGGACAAAATGTATCCTATGTAATTTTCCGGGACTCAAAGTACATATATCTATACCAAATTTCAGCAAAATCGGTCCAGCTGTTTACGCGTGATGTCGTAAGCAAGCAAATATATGGATATACGTTCCGCGCGGCTTCGCCCGAGTAAATTAGATATTTCACAGACAAATTAGTCCACAAAAAATAGCCTATGATCCTTCACGTGCTCTACTTCCTATCTGACCCAAATAACAGAAAAATTGCTCGAGTAGTTCGTAAGATAAGCCCTTTCAAATAATTTCCCCCGTTTTTTCCATATTTTCCTCTATTTCTTCGCTCCTATTAGTCTTGCGTAATAAAATATAGCCTATAGCCTTTCTCGGACCAGTAGTTCCTGAGATTAGCGCGTTCAAATAAGCCCTTTCAAATAATTTCCCCCGTTATTTCCACATTTTCCTCTATTTCTTTGCTTCTATAATCTATTAGTCTTAGCGTGATAAAATATAGCCTAAAGCCTTCCTCGATAAATGGGCTATCTAATACTGAAAGAATTTTTCAAATCGGACCAGTAGTTCCTGAGATTAGCGCGTTCAAACAAACAAACAAACTCTTCCGCTTTATAATATTAGTATAGATATCCACGGGCGTAAAAAAATACGGACGGAGCATTACACTTTAAAGAGGTGAAGCATGCAATACGACAATTTCGTTTATTGAACAAGTGACCGACACTCACACACGCAACTAGGTACTACAACCCGCTGTCATTGTATATTGAGTGACGACGCCAATGACACGCACACATCCTACACGGGCGGCCATAACTACGCTTTACTCGGGATTAGGGCCGGGACACAAAAACACGGCACGACGTCGTACGGCGTCGTACGGCGCCGTAGGGCGCCGTGCGGTCGCGCGTCGTAAAAAACCCACTCACGTAGAAATTCAAGATGAGTTTCTACGGTACGACGCCGTACGGCGCCGTGCCGTATTTTGGTGTCCCGGCCCTTAGACAAGGTTACGTCCGTTTTTTTTACGATTTACGATATCTAAGATTACATAGTTACTGAATGAATGATGAGTCAATTCAGACGCCTTGTTCACAAGGTATAAAAAGTACAGAATTTGGAATTTGGCAACCTTTTTTGCGACGTAAACCGTACAGGAAGCAAACATTTTTGTGGCGACGAGAAGCTATTTGGATTGTGATAGGTGCTTCAAAATGGTAATGGTTAACATTCGACAGTATGTTGATACATACAAAGTTGATACAAAGCATAAATATTTTGCAGGAGTTTTGTCGGGAATGTGAAAGGGTGATGTTATGTTTTTGTATTATTTTCCTAAAATTGTGTTAACTGGGTTTTTAATGCGTAATATTGGTAGGATATTAACCATTAGATATTCGTTATCGTGCACAAGTGTAGGAAAGTGATGCAATATCCAGAAACGTGCTATTTTGTGTTCCGTCCAAAACTCCATCGAAAGTTTCAGTAAGGCGTCAACCACTTTACTGAATCAACCGACTTGACTTGACTTGACTGTATTGACTTTTACTTAAGACTTTGGACGATGCTGAAAATTGTAGACCAGAATATTGTTTTCCCGCCATAATTATATACTCGACACTGCCATGGTTATATAGCCGAAGTGCCATAATAAGAAAAAAAAATATATTTTGCAGTCTGTCCATGGGCAATCACAAATAAATAATAATAAAAGAAGTTACGAGCATGTAGGGCAGCATTTTCGTGTATTATTATCAATTATCGCCATCGATTACTATCGAAACCTTCAGCTCATACTGTTAGCTTTGCAACAACAACAGCGATCATCCGACTAAAGAAAGGAATTTATCATTTCAAATGTCATAGCGGGCCCCTAGACGATCAATTTTATTGTGCAATATCAATAATAATTTTGCACAATACGTGACATCCTACTAATGGTCAAAAAAGGGGAATAAACGTTTATTTATTTATTTTATTTAATATCATAAAGGCAAAAGTTTGTATGTATGGTAGGCTTGCCAACCTCAAATTTAAAAAACCAGGATTTGAAGTTGGAAAAACCAGGACAATTCAGTATAAAACAAGACACATTAAGAGGGCGACTAACCCAAAATTGTCGATTTTATAATTCATTTTCATAGTTGAAAATAAGCCCCAAATTGTTTCATTTTCTAAACATAGATACTACATTATATTTCCAAGAATTTGATTTGAGCGAAAACACGATATCTTTAAATTTTCTCGATATAAAAAAATCACAAAGAAGCATCTAATTTTCACCAATTTTTCATATATTGCCGTAACCGTGCATTAAACTAAGTTAATATTTTAACACATTGTATAAAATTCTATCATTGAGACACTGACCTGGCGGATTTTTAAAATGTTGTATATTTATCGAGTTATTAAGAAAAAACTAACTTGGCGGTGATTCCGCGTCGTCCTTTTTCACCTGGCATATGAAAGACGGGCGTGAGTGTAAAGAGAGAAGGACGATGTTTGATTTTTTGCGTTAGTTTTACTGCTTTGATTTACTGTGCGACCATTGTAGAGCGAAAGAAATTTCATCAAATGGCACGTTGCGCCTTAATTGTTTTGAATTTGAAATAGCATGCCAGCGCGGCAACGCAACTAGGTACTTGCAAGCCGTGCGGCCGTTCGTAGCGTAAAAATTTAAAAAGAGGCGCGCGAATTTTAAAATAAAAAACCCAGGACAACCCAGGACGCTTCATAAAAACTATTCAGGACGTCCCAGGACACTACAAAAACCAGGACATGTCCTGGGAAAACAGGACGGTTGGCAACCCTAATGTATGGATATATTATGTATACATATATGTATGAATGTTTATTACTCTTTCACGCAAAATCACTGAATGGATTTTAATGAAACTTCAATAATATAGCTTATACACCAGAATAACACAAAGGCTACAATTTTAACCGACTTTCTAAATGTAGGAGGTGTTATGTTCGTTTTTTTAAGCGATTACTCCGCCGTTTGTGAACCGATTTTCAATATTTTTATTTTGGTGTATAGTGTATCATCTTAATTTGGTATTGTAATCACAAACGTGGTGACCTGATGAAGGGATCCATAAGCAATCAAAGGAACTCCTCAAAACTTATTTGGAAACATATTATTCGGTTTCGTGAGAAGTATTCTAAGCATATTATGCTACCAAGTATCAACAAGTAAGATTTTGTACCGAGGTCCGAACACTGAGATATACCATGGTTCGGAAGGTGCTAAGAGAACTCCTGATTCTTTATAGGTACAAGTTTGGGAGTTTCGGCGTTTTTTTAAGAACAGGGAAGCATAATATGCTATTATGCAAATTACATTCGTCATCATTATCATCATCATCACTACCATATTTATACCATGCATCGTTCCATGATTATGAGCCAATTATGACCCTATTATTGGTACTTTTCATAGTCTTTTAGATCGAGGCTCGAGGCTCAAATCTATACTAATTGTATTATAAACCTGAAGAGTTTGTTTGTTTGATTGAACGCGCAAAGCTCAGTAACTACTGGTCCTATCTAAAAAAATATGTTGGATATCTCATTTATCGTGGAAGGTAATAACTTATAGGCTATATTTTATCACGCTAAGACTAACAGGAGAAACAGAGGAAAATGTGAAAAAACGGGGAAAATTATTAGAAAGGGTTTATCTTGAACGAACTACTGGAGAAATTGTATGTTATTTGGCACAGATATAGTAGACCACGTGAAGGGACATATTAAGCTATTTTTTGCGGGAAAATGTACGGTGCCCGTAAAATTCCTAATTTACGCGGACGAAGCCGCACGGGACATCTAAATGAGTAATAAAATTGATCGTCTAGGGGCCCGCTTATGCATAAATCAAAATGTTGTCTCTTATTATAGAAGAGATTGGCATATAAGAAACTCACTAGGTTTATGGTCCTTCGCCAATATGCTGATGCAAAGGTACCCAGCCACACCCTGCGACGCGTACTTGGTCCTCACGCATGCCGCTAGGAGGTCCATCGTGTACAGACTTGGACCGGTCTTGTCGAACCCACCCACGATAGAATTCACTAGGATTGGAGCCTAAAATTTTATGATAATTATAATGATTGAAAACTGTTCACCTCTGCACATTTTTATTACATTTCTTAAAAAATATTCTTGACCGACAATCATTGCCGACAATCGTTTAGAATTTAGAGTTTAGACTTTAGACCTAGAAGAAGGTACCAAATAACGTAAGCATGATTATTATGCGCTGGTATTCTGCTAGGCCTATTTCTCAAGCAGATGAGTATTTTTTGCTCCCTTCTCGTATATCATACATATAGACATTACAATTTCACGTTCTCCCTTAAAGAATATAATGGCAAAAGTCCCAAACGTCAAAACCAACCGGACTTCTCAGGGATTCGCTCAAGGTTCTCCTGATGAAGTGCACACCGGCAGCCGTGTCCAGGCCGTAGCTGTTCTTCTTCCGGTACAGCTCCATGTTACCGCGGATGTACTGGCACAGCTGGGCCACGGACCCCTCGTCGCCAATCACTCCCATCATGAGGTTGTCCGATAACGCATGGATCTTGTCTGAGTCTGGGGAATGACAAAACTCCCATATAAATGCTGATTTGCAGTAGCTAGCTCTAGTTGCTTGGCTTGGGACTAGATTAAACATGATCTAATGCGCCACTAGATGCTGGATATATTGATGCTGATACAGTATACAACTAGTAACAACCAACCAAAAAAAAAAAAATATATGCGGACAATTTTGCTCAAAACTTTTATTACCAGGTTACGTCAATCAAAATCTAATGTGATGTTACATGACCAATAGAAGATGTTATTTAATATAATATTTTGAGATTATGCCGCAGGCAACTGAAAATGTTTAGCGATTACAGAGGAGTACTGCAAGGTCGTCTCCTCGCTCTCATTCTAATGTTTGCTTATTGGAGGTTTCAACGACATTGTAAGGTTAATGTGGTGATCATAAAAACTAGCAAGATAGTGTAAAGAAATTATAAAATGTTTACATGCGTATTGTATATAATATATATTTCTATATTTTGTGATTCTAGTATAATAATAATAATAATATCTATGGACGCTTCACACCACGTCAGTCTGGCCCCGTGCTAAGTACCTGAAGGACTTGTGTTACAGGTAGCAGACAACGGATATATTATATATTTTAATACTTTTATACTATACATATATTTAAGATTTTTATTATATGATACACATATTTAATACACATCCATGACCCAGGAACTTTGAAAACTTTTTGTTCGTGGCGGGATTCGAACCCGCGACCCCTGGCTTGACCTACCGACAGCCCACCCTTTGAGCCACAGAGGTCGTCAATGTATATCTATCATGCTTCAGATAACGCCATATTCTGCCAACGCCAAAGGTCCGAATGTTATTGCCACAGCCCACAACATTATACACGCAAATCTGAAAACCGTGCATTTTGGCTATCCTGAACTAATTAATTAAAGTCGATACCTATTATATACCCGTATTTTATAAATCTAAGCTAATGCAAACAAACAAAGCTTTTTTTTTAAATATCACGAGCACTTTTTGTGTAGATGATACAGGTTTAATATTTTTTCACTGTAAAAAAACTGGTACAAACGTTGCATACCTTGATCTGATATAAAAATACTCTGTGTGTTGGTCTTGTCCGCCGCGATGATGACAAAATTATCACACTGCATGCCCAGAAGGCACTGCGATCCGCGAAAATCCATGTTTTTGGTAAAAGATTAGCGAAAAGAAAATAGAAAACGGGTAAAAAAGCATTCAAATATGTAAAAAATGTTGAGCTTAAATGACATTGATCGTTAAATTCTGACATTGCATGCTTGAATCTTCATTCTTCTTTATTTAAGAAAAATTTTGAGGCAAAGACAAAAAATAACGTAGGTATTTAGTATCACCTAACTTAGGCCGTCGCCAGCAGCTTTTACGGACCAACGCAACCTGCAAACCTTCAAGAAAAGATTGTGTTCTTTCTTGAAACGGCAACACACCTGCAATTCTTCTGATGTTGCTTGTATCAATGGGCGACAGTGTTTGCTCTCTATCAGGTGATCTATTTTCTCGTTTGTCCCCTAAAATAAAAATAAAAACATTCCAAGTAGCTTGAAAGGAACATTTACTAAAGCCATCGCCGCGTAGATCACACAACTATGTACAACAATGAAATCTGTTGAGTTTGAGTTTTGTTCCCACAGATTATCAGTTGGCTAAAGCTAGTGGATTCACACAGATAGTTTAGCAATAGGGCATGGGTAAAGACCCTCAATTTTCATTATTACCAGAAAATTGCAGTCATCATCATCACACCCGACTTGCATACAGTAGATACAGCAGCTGCGACCATTTCGTTAATTGTGTTCGACAATTATTAACCTATCAAGCCCTATTAGATCGCCAGTGATTGCGACAATCTATAGTAACAAAGAATATCATTGGCGACAACAATAGAATAACAATAGATTTCCAAGAATCCACGATCGAAAGATTAATATCGCTCTGCAATAAATATCGTCTGTCTTTTATCTACATCAAAAAATCAGGATAGCGAAGTATTGCTGGATTTGGTCGACATAACTTGTAACACATCATATTTACACTGTGATAATATAATAAAGACTGCTGTCTGTAATTATTCCTGGATGTTAAACGCCACGTGGCCAGTAGATGATACTACAGATTTATCAAGTCATGGCATGCGAACAAATTTGACAATTAGTTTTTTTTTCTGTTTTTGATTGACATTGATATTAGTCGTTATAGTTTTTTTTTTCTCTGGATAGTAAAGGCAATTTTTTTTATATTATTATTAACAATTAATGTGCAGCTATCTTCTAATTATGGCAAATATAGAATAGAATTTTATTTATAAGAATTTATAAAAATTGTGAAGAATACAGCTATTAAGTACATGTACTTAATTATATTCAGGCTATACCTACCAACTTTAGAATATACTTACCTTGACTTTAAAACTATTTCAGCAGTTTTAAAGTCATGGCTCCTTACTTATATTATCTCCTCCATAATTTTATTATTTCTCTCCTGAGTTTTCTCATTGTTAAAAGGAAAAATTGGTGGTTCGCCACTTAATTAACTATTTAATAATAATTAAAAAATAACTAAGTTGAAGACTGAACTAATGGACTGCCTAATATTAAAAACTGCAACGTTGAAAAATATATTGCTTGCATAATAATTTAAGGCGCCAAAAAATAGTAGCAATATTATTATTTTTAAATATTCTTATTTTATTTCAGGTATAAAAGAACTGCACGAAAACAACAAGACAATTGAAAGTTTCAACTAGAAAAGTGATTTAAGTTATAAGACAAAATGAATTGAGACCTACCCGAATTTGTGCATGGAACTACTAACCTAAGTGAAAGAGATAGTGCTATAGGACGTGCTGAAGTGCGAGTGAGATGCCGGATACTCTGTCCTTGTCTACCGGCCTCAGTCTAGGGCTGGTGGCCGGCATCGTCTCCGGAGTATGCTTCCTTTTTGCCAATGGATATACCAGACCTAGGTAAGTCTAGAAACTTTAATTTAATTAATAGTTACAACTTGTGAATGATGCCGAAAAAATGGTATACTTACTTATTATATAAAATCTTTTAAAATATTTTATGGTAAGTACCTCCCTCGCGCATTCCTCCCCGCGAAAAAAAATCATCCCCGCTTTATTTCGGTTATTCAAAGATCATTTTCCGATTAGGGATCCATTTGTGAAATATTAAGTTTTAAAGTGGAAAAAGTGTTAGAGTCCAGTGTAACCCAGTGTAACCCCTTCTTCAATAAAAGTGTCCCTTAACAAACTAAAACTACATTCTGATGACGTCACTAGACACATGACGTCACAACTCACAGCCCGTATGTGCTACATGGGGAACCGTTACATATCGCTTCACTGAGCACATGAAGCGGTTCGACAGCACAATGATACACCACTACGATGTATATATTCGCTAGATTTACTACTAATCAATAATTGAGCAGTCCGACCAACTGATTGCATGCGCTTATAGCTGTCCGGCCTTCCAGACTTATTAAGTACGTCTTACTGGCAGAAGCTGCAAAGCCTATCAGGATGTGCCGCTCAACTCTCAAGCGTTCTTCGTGCTTGAAAATCTAAATAAGGTCGAGGGCCACCATGTGATAGTCTTTCGTCAATCCTACTTTTTGTACATCACCGCCAGACCATGTACGCCAGCCAATATCCCCGATCGTACTATGTCCTACGAATAATAAAATCAGGAAAAAATATTCATAGGCCGATGGCAATGTTATCTTTATGACATGTTTTTTTTTTATTAAATAAGGGGGCAAACGAGCAAACAGGTCACCTGATGGTAAGCAACTACCGTCGCCCATGGACACTCGCAACATCAGAAGAGCTGCAGGTGCGTTGCCGACCTTTTAAGAGGGAATACGCTCTTTTCTTGAAGGTTTGCAGGTCGTGTAGGTCCGGAAATACTGCTGGTGACAGTTCGTTCCAGAGTTTTACAGTGCGCGGCAGAAAGTTACGCAATGTTCAGTTACGCATGTTCAGAACCAAATATCATGACTCAATAAAATAACATAGGACATGTTAACATATCCCAATGACTAAATTTCCCTGATGGTAGCCTACATTACCTAAGCTGTTGTGTTTTAGGGCTCGCGCTCGCTTGAGAAGTTGAGACACGCTAATTTCAAATATTTTGAATTGATGTATTGCAATTTGCAAATGTCTCAAGACGGTCGTGTCTCAGCTCTCAAGTGAGAGCTCGCTTTTTGTGCTTACGCCACAATATGGCTGCTGGCTCTAAAGTCTAAGCAATAAAGGTGAACGCAGATTTGGCCGCACCGCACGCACCGCAGTCGCCGCATTTCGAATTCGTCATATAAAGAATGTAGAAGTTGCGAAGACTGCGGCGCGGGTAGGTATGCGAGCTTGCCTATAACTTCATATAAAGAATTCGAAATGCGGCGACTGCGGTGCGTGCGGTGCGGCCAAATCTGCGTTCACCTTAAGTGTTATTCTACGTGTACTACATCTATGACGGTAACCGATCCCATCGTGTGTCACGGTCGGTACACACCCGGACGGGGGCGCAACTGGGGCACACGACGGTGCGATATGTCACACAACTGATAATAGTTATGCGCTACAAGTTACAACCAGTTACAACTCTCTACAAGACTCTTTTGGCACAGAGCCAAAATAGAACCTGTCATACATTATCTACTTTAGGCAATTATGAGCATTGGGTTACTGGGTGGACGGTACTCTAATGCGAAGAAGTCACAATAGATCATCAGGAGTCGCAATGACATCAGGGCTACAATGATGGATGACCTGCCTTCAGGACAAAGAAAATGTTCATTTCGCATGTAGCCAAAATAAGTAGAGAACTATACTTACCTCATAATAATATGTCCATTCCCCAAAATGTCTTCATACTAATCAGAATCGGTTCAGGGGCTGAAGATCACGTAACTCTTGGAAAGACATTAGACAGACAATCAAATATCTAATCAAAAATCAAAAACACAGACTCCCTTTCATGTTTATAATAATATAGCGACCCGCCCTGGCGTTGCACAGGTATAACATATTTATAGCCACTGAAAAAAATTATTAAAATCGATAGCCTATGATCCTTCACGTGGTCTACTTCTTATCTGTGCCAAATAACATACAAATTGCTCCAATAGTTCGCGAGATAAGCCCTTTCAAATAATTTCCCCCGTTTTTTTCACATTTTTCTATTAGTTTTAGCGTGATAAAATGTATCCTATAGCCTTCCTCAATAAATGGGCTATCTAACACTAAAATAATTTTTCAAATCGGACCAGTAGTTCCTGAGATTAGCGTGTTCAAGTTAGCCCTTTCAAGTAATTTTCCCCGTTTTTTCCACATTTTGCTCTATTTCTTCGCTCCTATTAGTCTTAGCGTGATAAAATATAGCCTATAGCCTTCCTCGATAAATGGGCTATCAAACACTGATAGAATCATCAAAATCCGTTGCGTAGTTTTAAAGATTAAAGGGAAAAAAGGGACATGAGGGAAAAAAAGCGACTCTGTTTTATAATAAGTATAAATTATTATGGTCACGGTGAAACAGCCACAACGCGAAATTCGCGTTGTGGCTCTAATGAAAACGGCCACGACGCATTCTGGCAATCACAAAAAGATCATAACGCAAAATTCGTGTCGTGGCTGATATGCTATTCGTTTTTTTTTATTTGTTCTTGATTGATTAATTGTCCATAGGTATGGACAATTAATGTCCATATTTGAATCACCACACGTACTACAAAATATTTTTTCTTTTAGTAAATCACTGCATAACGTGTTTATCATTATCTTATATATAAAATTCTCGTGTCACAATGTTAGTCCACGAACTCCTCCGAAACGGGTTTACTGATTTTTACCAAATTTTATATGCATATTCAGTAGGTCTGAGAATCGGCTACTGGGTACTTTATATTATATTGATAAGTGCATTTGTTGATTAAATAATAGTAAATTATTATAACCTGAGACTAACGGCGACCATTGTTTGTGCGACGGGATAGCGATCGACGTTGCCATGGCGACATACTTATTTAGTCACTTCAATAAAATAATATGAGCGAAATACTTTTAACCACGGATTTAAAAAAAAATACTTTTAACTTTATGTTAATGGCAAAGCAACGTTTGCCGGGACAGCTAGTTATTTATAAAATATCCATAGTTCCATACTATCCGTATTAATATTATTACTGTCTCTGTCTGGCGGGCATCAACGTCTAGTAGTATTATATTTAAATAATTATATACTTAAATAAAAATAAAACTAAATTTTTATTACTTATTGAGATCAGATTACTTTATATTAAAGAAAAACAACAACAAACAATAAAACGTTGCGCCAGACAGACAGACAGTAATATTAGTATGGATAGTATGGAACTATGGATATTTTACAAATAATAATGAAAAAAAAATCGGTTGTCTGTAAAGTAGGTTTAAACCTACTTTACAGACAACCGAGATTCGGAAGCGAGGGAGGGTTAACCCTCCCTCGCTTTCGAATCTCTATAAATAGAAACAAACTTTTTCGACTGTAACCTAAAGTTATTTCGATGTATTTCTTTCAAATTATTGTCTAAAAATATTTATAATGAGTAAAATAAACTATTCGCAATACAAAACGCTACATACATTCGTAAAATCCAGTAAAATCTTCGAACAAAGCACAAGTCATACTTGACACGTAGGAAATAGAGCACAATTTTAAATAGCCGAAATAATACTAATAGCTCACAGATTGTTTATTTATTTTTCATTCAGAGTGTGGTCAATGTATCAAAGGTCTAACCAAACTTCTTCATACAAAAGTATTCTCTAAGTCATCGAAATACGTAATATAATCGAAACAAAGAGCGCGGCCCAGGTGGGCCTTACGGTTGTTGAAAGACTTGAAAGTGTAAATGGAACGCCTCAGAGCTGTCAGCGAGGCAACGCCGCGTGAACTGTCATGTTTTTCGGGCGTGCACCCCATATCGAATTATAAGACGTTATCACATCAAAACACGTGATGCAGTGATTTAGTAAAAGAAAAAATATTTTGTAGTACGCGTGGTAATTCAAATTTATTCGTCTATACCTATGGACGATTAATCAATCAAGAACAAATCAATAAAAACGAATAGCATATCAGCCATGACACGAATTTCGCGTTATGGTATTTTTGTGATTGCCAGAACGCGTCGTGGCCGTTTTCATTAGAGCCACAACACGAATTTCGTATTGTGGCTGTTTCACTGTGACCACAACGCGTTGTGAGCTATGTTTTCTCTTACTGAGCGATTTCGGTCTTAAAGCGTAACATGTATTGAAAGTAACGCATTTGAAAACGTTCTAGGCATAGCCTATATATCGCTGGCCCCGGGCAACAAAGCGGTAAATGCCGGTTACGCCCTTTTTAATGTTATTTGATTTTTGGCTTCTCTGAGTACTAGTCTATCACCCCTATTTATTTCACATTTTTTAAATTACATTTAGGATATAATAAATGACAACAGCTTTATGGAATGGAAAATTCTTTTACGACTGAAACTGTATTCTTGCATTACTCTATGAAATATAACCAAAAAAACCGGTAAAGATACGATACAGCTAAGTTTTCGCGGTAAGATTCCCCAGAAGAAGGGAGTAATCGGCTGGTACGCTCGAAATCTAAAGCGAAAAATACGTCGTATTATGTTCTTACAGTCATAAATCTCAAGCGGTTTGGTGCTTTTATAAAGTCAATAAACAATGTTGCAAATGAAACAATATCGCTTATTAGTTGTATTATACATTTTTACAATTATTTCAATAAATTTTTACACAATAGTGTAATAACAATTATTTTGATATGGTTAAATAGGTAAAAAAATTAACTTTCATATGACATTTCAAACGCTTGTTTTGGACCACTGTACGCTGCACTATAAACAAATTACCTTATTTTGTCTCTCCTGAACAAAACGATTTTTGATATTACGCCTTTATTTCCCGGGGCCAGCGATATGTCACCGTAAGATTGTAAACACCGCGAGATTGTAATATGACGAAGTGGTGGATTGTAAACAAACAGTTTCCCGGTAATTTTAAATTAATTATTTCGTATTTAAAATAACTTCAATGCCCAATGGTATGAGACGTATAACATAAAATAAAATTTAGATATATTTAAAGTGCTGTTTGAATGTTCGGTTATTAAAATTAACCTAATTTATAATTCAAACTGCACTTTAAATATATCTAAATTTTATTCAATGTTATACATCAAATATTCAGGCAATTGAAGTTATTTTAAATACGAAATAAATAATTTAAAATTACGGGAAAACTGTTTGTTTACAATCCATCACTTCGTCATATTACAATCTCGCGGTGTTTACAATCTTACGGTGACATATTACATACATACAATTATAACTCTCAGGAGTTCAATTGTTTCTTAACTGAATACAGTGCGATCATTTTTCATACAGCTCCTAGACTTTTGAACTATCTTCAGCTATATCTTCTATAGAAGATATAGAAGATAGTTCAAAAGTCTATATATTCTATCTATATCTATACAATATACTGTATCTATACCTTATTATAAAACAAAGTCGCTTTTTTTCCCTCATGTCCCTTTGTTCCCTTTAATCTTTAAAACTACGCAACGGATTTTGATGATTCTTTCAGTGTTAGATAGCCCATTTATCGAGGAAGGCTATAGGCTATATTTTATCACGCTAAGACTAATAGGAGCGAAGAAATAGAGGAAAAAATGGAAAAAACGGGGAATATTATTTGAAAGGGCTAACTTGAACGCGCTAATCTCAGAAACTACTGGTCCGATTGGAAAAATTATTTCCGTGATAGATAGCCCATTTATTGAGGAAGGCTATAGGCTATATTTAATCACGCTAAGGCTAATAGAAGAATGTGGAATAAATGGGGAAAATTATTTGAAAGGGCTTATCTCGCGAATTAATGGAGTAATTTTTATGTTATTTGGCACAGAATATAAGAAGTAGACCACGTGAAGGATCATAGGCTATCGATTTTAATAATTTTTTCAGTGGCTATATTATATTTTATACCCGGGCGACGCGACGCCGGGGCGGGTCGCTAGTACATATTATAAACAGACAGACGGACAGACGGACAGACAGACCGAAACTCTAAGGGATCCTTGTTGACTACGGAACCCTAAAAAAAGTTGCAAATAAAATAAAAAAAGTGTCAAAGTTTACCCGCGTAATAAAATGACGCGGCGTCATTGTTCGTAATCAGTAATCCCACCAAAAACATAAAATATGTAAAAATTGAAAGCCAAGTTCCATACAAACATTATTCTTGTCTATGGACTTAGCCGTAAAAGGATGGAGATCTAAATGAGTGCCAAGTTCCATGGAAAATCGAAATATGTATGTATAGGAACCAAATAACATTATGAACAAATAATAGTCTATTTCTTTGCTTTATTGAATATCTATAACAATTAATGTTATTTAAGTAATTTGAGATCATAAACTAGATTAGATTTAACTTGGCCAGTTTTCATTGCATCAGTCATTTCATAAAGTTATTGAACATTTTAATTCTGATGAAAACTAGCCAAGTAGAATCTAATCTAGTTTAAGATCTCAAATTATTTAAATAACATTAATTGTTATAGATATTCAATAAAGCAAAGAAATAGACTCTATTATTTGTTCATAATGTTATTCGGTTCCTATACATACATATTTCGATTTTCCATGGAACTTGGCTTTCAATTTTTACATATTTTATGTTTTTGGTGGGATATCATTACTTTTTGTAAAGAAAACTTTCCGAGCAAGGGTAGACAGTAGACATCTTAATCTTCCCAGTTCAAACATACATAATGTTCGACTATATTCAATCGCAACCTTCAGATGTTATTTCACCACTTCCCGACGAGTATCGGATATGCTATCCGCAACTTATCTGGCAGATACTTCATCTATCAGATAAATAATTTATCTGATAGATGGAGTATCCACAATTATTGTGGATAGCCTATCTGAAACTTAAGTGACAGATGCTTTATCTGTCGTATAAATTGTGGATAGCCTATCTGAAACTAATCAGGAATTGGGGAAATAGCCGCCAAGCCTTGTTGAGTGTCAGACGAATAAAACAAAGAAAATTCAAGCGAATGGAAAAAGCAGCTACCATCAGGAGGCATTGGAATAATACGGTATAACACAAGTGTATTTCCAACCATTAACTATAGGGTACAGCTTATTGTGCGGAAGTAAAGAAGCTATTATTATAGCTGTCTAACAGACAGACAGACGGACGGACGGACGGACAGACGGACAGACGTATTAAAAGAATTCTATGTCTATTCCCGGGACTCAAACTATATCTCCATACCAAATTTAAGAACAATCGGTACAAGCAATTTGGGCTTGAAGAGTAACAGACAGACAGACATACTTCATAAAGTCACCTTCTATTAATTTCCTAAAGTTTTTTCACTTCACAAATAAATATTTATGGAGGGACCCCATACAATAAATGTGATTTTTTTGGCCTTTTTTGCTCAAAATCAATAATGGCAGCCGGTAGATACTTGAAAATTTCAAAAAATCTTTAATTATATATTTTTTTTCATAATTTATAATAAAAGTAAAATAAAATAAATATTTAAGGAGGGTCTCCATACAAAAAACACAATTTTTGCCTAGTTTGTCCGACTCGCACTTGACCGATTTTTTTGTTTTCTGATTTTTCCTCACGCTTTCACACAATTGCCGAGCTGGATTCCAAATTTCAGCCTTCTAAGTCATCTGGAAGTGGGTTAGAATTTTGATCTATAGGTCAGTCAGTCAGTCAGTCAGTGATAAAAATGTAGATTTTCGGACGTTAATATCTTAATAACCGTTTGAGCTGTGTTTATGAAATTTAGAGCATGTAGTTATCTCGCAAGTCTCATTATAAGAGCCAAATTTGAAACGTTTATGTCAAATAGTTTCGGAATTATGAGAGGGTCAAAAGTACCTGCAAATGGTTCGTGTAATATTACACACGGTGCTGCTCGCCATTCTGTTATGCTGGAACTTGGCTTGACACGCTACCGCGTGTTTAGATTGGACAATCGAATCGGACCCTGATGAAAAGGGAGAATTTCGAATTAGGAACGCACGAGCAGCCACCAGCCGCCAGTGCCGCGCCTCGCTCCAACCTGACAGCTATCACCGGCGCCATTTTAATTTTCCAATTTCAAAATAAAACATTGTTTTCGTGCGTGTTAGTGGCCAGTGTTTTTCATGGTGCTTCGGATTGTTTTACGGAAGTCGGAGGAATTGTTTTAATCAGGTCAGTGTTTTAAGGTCATTGCTAACACAATTATTTTATTGTTCTTTATAATATAATATAATACCTATAATTTGTTGTAATATTTTATTTTATTGTTTTATGTAGGTAAGTAACTAAGTACTTAGATAAAAATAACTCACTCTAAGCAAGCAAGGAAAAATTTGATAGAGTGCAAATATTTTCATACAATTCTATTCAATAATTGCTATTCTGAACTATTGCTAGATGGTATTTGAATGCAGTGATTAAAAAATATTATGAATATAATACAGTATCGAGTGAGTAACTGCCATAGCCATGCCATGCCATATTTTCTAATGGTCTTTGGCAATCATCATTTTGTATGGAAATGACAGACGATGTATGAAAAACGACAACACCCGAAAACCAGTAAAGCAATAACTATGACAAATTATAATGTTTGGAACGTTTTTAACTTAATGGTAGAGATCCTATGTAGAGCGAGAGCTCTACCTATATTTCAATAAATAAACGTTACATACAGTTTCCACTTATCAGAATTTAGTTTTCACACTTCGTTTCGTCGTTTAATAATATACTAAGCATAATTTAATAATGTATAACATTGAGTTACAATAATGAATAACATTAAAAAATAACTTACTTCGCCGATGACGTCATACCAAATGAGTGATATTCATTGATGCTGGACATGAAAAAAACAATGCTCATTCAGCTATACTGGCAATTGTTTTAAAACCAGACAAACCTTGCAGGTTTAAGGTACATTCTCAAATAGATATAAGTTAAAATTGTACTGCTTAAATAAATAAATAAATAAATAACTGTAAAAAAAAAAAAAAAAAAAACATACTCCATTTTATTTTCACAAAATATGATATGCATAGTTGAAATTCGACTGAAATCATTTATTGTATTTCTTGATTGCGCAGTAAAAAAGTGACATTTAATTTGTAATAGCCGCAAATCGTTTATTGTTTACTAGATCAAAACGTAGACGGTAGACTTATAAATTATAATATCCAGCATTTAACGTTGAATCACCAATAACTTAGTCAACGAGTTGACAAAAAATGGTTAAATAACTAAAACCTAGATCTAAACATGCAATGGTTTCGACACTGATTGTCGTACAATTTTGGCGCATCACCACGCTTGGGTGCGCACGGACCAGTGATATAACCGACAGATACAAAATAACGTGTTTGTTACGCTCGTAAAAGTCCCAAATTGCTAGTAGGTACCTATAGCAATATGTACTAGTTTTTGACAACTTTTCGCCATCGTCCCACGCGAAAAATATACCATCCTCATCACCTTGATGAGTGGCAGTCTTCCACAGTGCGTTTTTCGCGTAACTTTCTGCCAGGCACTGTAAAACTCTACAACGAACTGTCACCAGCAGTATTTCCGGACCTATACGACCTGCAAACCTTCAAGAAAAGAGCGTATTCCCTCTTAAAAGGCCGGCAACGCACCTGCAGCTCTTCCGATGTTGCGAGTGTCCATGGGCGACGGTAGTTGTTTTCCATCAGGCGACCCGTTTGCTCGTTTACCCCCTTTATTTCATAAAAAAATGAAAAGTAGCTGAAGCCTAAAACGTCGGGAATAAAAAAAGTGATCCGCGACAAAACCCGTAAGTGTTTGAAACTATGAATGATATTCGCGTATATCTAAGGGTCTACACAGACGGACCGCATTTCAACTGCAATCCAACCGCAAATTGCAGTTCAAGTGCAGTTTGAATGCAGTAAATGGTTGGAAGAAGCAAATGCTAAGAAGGAGAAAAACGTGGAAAACGGGGGAATGCTTTAATAATAGTTACTCTTAACTTTAGCGAACATTGTATTATCTCGATTCTTAAAGTAAAAATTAAAGATAAGACTATTTTAATAATTATTATCTACTTCGCTCACATTTTAAGTTTTTTTTTTTTTTAACTACATTCTTATTAAAAGTAAACACTAAACAGCGACGTTTTATATGTTACAGTAAACTCTACTGACTCTACCTTTGTATTAGCGCAAAATATCAAATCACTATAAAACAAAATTTACGCTAATAAACTACCACAAATACTATAACAGCTACTGTCCACATAATATAAACGTACAAATCTATTTTTAAACCGTTCGCATTCCGATCTGCAAAAATATATCTTTAATTAAAACTGTCTCGTCTTGTTGCTCAGAGGATTTCGCAATGTGTTAAGATCGGCCATCGGCCAAGGAAAGCGTAGACGAGAGAGTGCACTTTCAAGACGCAGAAAGTATTTATAATAATGTTAATTGCTTAACATAACAACCAATTAACTATTTGTTAAAAAATCAAATTATAATGTTGTAATTAATTACATGCTGTTCCAAGGGCTACAACATGGCTGCTAGTGACTAGAGAAGTACTGTATTACAATAATAAATATTTTGCTCTAATTATTATTATCTATATTCTTCCTTCAATTATTATTCATAATATTCATTATTATACTTATGAATGCGACAGTTTGTCTGCCTTATACCTCTTGTCGCTATAACCGATAAATTTTAATGAAAATCATAAATAAAAAATATTTATAGCGGTAAAACGTATTGTAGTTTTGATATTAAGGGAAAAGCACTAATAGTAGACACTATAAGGAATTATTATTTTTAACAAAAAATTAAAACCGACTTCCAAGGTAAAAACAATAATAACATCCTTATAATATGAACTAAAAAGTATTAAATAATTTTTCCTATCTCATGGTGCCTTTTTCCGAATTCGGCTAAAACTCAACTATTTCTGTACTCAATCTTCATAATTTTGAAGTCGGTACCAGATATAGCTGAATCCAGATGCCAGATTATTTGAAACATTTGTAACTGGCACAGAAATAGTTGAGTACAGAAATAGTTGAGTTTTAGCCGAATTCGGAAAAAGGCACCATGAGATAGGAAAAATTATTTAATACTTTTTAGTTCATATTATAAGGATGTTATTATTGTTTTTACCTTGGAAGTCGGTTTTAATTTTTTGTTAAAAATAATAATTTCACTCTTTTTAGTTACCTAGTAAAATCATCGCGTACTATACGTAGATTAGGGCCGATTCACACCGAATGGCAGAGGCGAGGCGAGCAGTTTCAGTGTCATATGATTTTAAACTTTATTGTAATACATAGTATCGCTTGAGAAATTGACGCCGCCGGCGGCCGCAAGAGTCCACGAGCATCCACGGGCGGCCGTAGATTTCTCAAGCGATACTATCTATTACAACAATCAAGATAAAGTTTAAAATCATATGACACTGAAACTGTTCGCCTTGCCTGCGCCATTCCGGTGTGAATCGGCCCTAATACACCTGTATACTATTCTACGTATCTTATTACAATTTGTTACCAGTCACACTTACAAAATATAATATCAGCTGCAGATAATTTTGAACAATACATTAAAAAAAATCGAAGTGGACACGTGCCAGAGCCGCGCCAAACCGGAATTTTAGCAGCGCGGCAGCGGCGAGGCTTTCATTGTCATATGATTTTAAACTTTATCTTTATTATTGTAATACATAGTATCGCTTGAGAAGTCTACGGCCGCCCGTGGCCGTGATTGGTAAGTGTGACAGCTGTGCACTCTAGCATGTTACTTGTATTATCGAAGCAACTTACTTCTCAGAAGTAATGACAAATGTGTGCCTTACGCTCTGGAGATAAGGTTGAATATTTTGTTATGTTCAATTTTGGTGACATTGGTGACCCTAACGTGAAAATGATGATGATGATGATGAATATAATTTGTATAGGAGCATATGCTTTCAGTTCTTAAAACAGCGCCCAAACCCCCAAACTTGTATCTAAAAGGAATCCGGAGTTCTCTTAGTATCTTCGGAACCATAGTATACCTTGGTGCAGAATCTTGTGTTTTGGTAGCATATGCTTAGGATGCTTCTCATAAAATCAAAATCACCATATGTTTCCATATAAATTTCGAGAAGTTCCCTCGATTACTCATGGATCCCATCATCAGATCACCACTTTTGTGAACATGGTACCAAATTGGAGTGAAACCTAATACAACAAAACAAAAATTTCGAAAATCGGTTCACAAACGGCGGAGTAATCGTTGAACATACAAAAATAAAAATAAAAAAAAAAAAAAAAAATATCCACAGCCGAACATATAACCTCCTCGTTTTTTGGAAGTCGGTTAAAAATAAAACATTTGAATGTAATAAAATGTATATTTATGAAAATAAAAGATTGATAACTTATTTTATGTCTTCTGTAACTTTAACAAATTAAAACTATTTAAATAGTTATTCTCTGATAAATCAATAAAAAATATATTATTCGTCTTTTTGTAAACTTAGTCATAAACCCTAATGGATGACATCACAAAAAACGAACATCACTAATAGTAGACACCAATATGAACTAATAGTAATTGACATAGAACAACACAACATTTTACATTTTTCTTATTATTTAGGCCTTTATTTGCCGTTTTTCAAAAGATTTTTGAAAGACTTCATCATTAGTAACTACATACATCAGAAATATTATCCACGTTGTCTCCAGATTCTATCCATTCTTCTTCCATTCTGAAACTATCTTTCCTCTTATTTTTATTTTTCATATTTTTTTCCTAGCAAATTTATTTTCAGTCTTTAGTCTCCATGCTTCTCTTGCCTCTTCTTTTTTCTTCTTTCTTTTCTCAGCTCTCCTTTTTCTTCTTTTTACCGCTGAAAAACTAAAGCAATCGATTTTTAGATCAGTACAAGGTCTAATATTTGACACCATGTCCATTTTTCGGTACAGTAGTTCTAAGTTGTTAGTTTGTTAATAGAATTATATTTTCAGAGAATACTACAAAATAACTTTAGTATGTATTGCAAAACTAAAAGATGAGATCCATGTCATCTATTAGGTTTTTTTACATTTTCAAGAACTAATAGTAGACAACCCTTTATATTGTTAGGGAAAATTAGTGTGTACAACATGACCATTAATCCAATGAAATCAATAGAAATGATAAAAAATCAAATAAATATAATAAATATTCAAAACTTACGTGCAAAATTTCGACTTCCTTAAGGCCACCCCCCGAGCAAACGACCTTGACCATACATTTGCCGCGTTGCCGAGATCACACAAAAACCTTATTTCTTTACTTATCTTAGTTCAAAATCGACCTAAAAAAATTAAAACGGGGAATATGTAGTTTATGATATTGTCAATTTATTGGCGTGTGTTTGAAATAAAAGTAATTTGTAAATACTAAGGAGATGCTGAATGTATGCTTAAATTTTAATAAATTGGCTTTACTTTGGAAGCTAATATCATGAGTATAATAAACAAAAATAGAAAATTTAAAACGTGGAAAATGTTGAGACACTGAAAATTATTGCTGTATTTTTATTATAACTTATAGCTTTCAAATTATGAGTTTATAAGGCTCTAAACACGGTAAATTACGGATTCCCCGTAGGGAAGGCCCTTAACCGATTTGCTAAGAAATTGCCGAGCGCGTGTCGACGCGATCACATTGTTTACGAAAACTGATCCCATTTTAAAATTTTGTTCCCGAAGGCGTCCCTAATATATTTTGTCACATCAACAGATAGCTTGAGAAGCTTATAAAATTTACAGTGTTGAGAAATAAGTAGAATAATTCTTATTTTTATGGTATTTTTTCGTAATTGTCATCTATGAGTTCCGTGTCTAGCATTAGGTCTTTTCTCTTATATGTAAATGTTAATTAAATATTTTGTAATAATATTATGTAAATCATATTAGACTATAAACAAATCTCCGCACTGTCTTCATTTTATGGTTTAAACATTACCACCCGTTTTAACCAATTTTTTGCTCACCTTCCAACAATTATAGTCCATTCTCTATGTCTATGAATTACGTAATATACATAAATTATATCAGGCACTAAACTATTCCATCCACGACTTCCGGCGTCCGACTTCCGGTAGTCGGACGGACGTGACGTCCGGCTTTAGGGCGATGATCGGCCTGCACCCTTTTGTTTGAGGGATATAATTAAGTTATAAGTTAAAAGTTACTATCTATTACTTGCCATTTGTCACAATAAATAATTTATACTACGTTCTTTCCGGGCTCAAAGTAATGATACTTACCTGAAATGTATTTTAATTTTTATCAAAGTCAAGAGGTAAAAAAAAAAGTACAAATTAAATAAATTGTGATTACAATAATTAAAATTATTCTTGCCCGCGCTACGTTCAAAAAGCTTTTTAGTTATTTATCATCTGTGCAGTGTGCTTAAAAATATTTCTTCAATTTGTATTAGTTTTAGTCTTTATATTTTGTTAGTAGCAAGTAATGACAGCTTACATTATATTTTTAATAACTAATTACACGCTTTGTTCATAATTGCTTATGAATTTAAATCGCTACTAACGAGTGAATTGTGTTACATAACGCACTTCTAGTTCTATCGTTTCTTATCAAATAATATCTTCAAAACATACCTAATTGCTCTGATGATTCAATGTTGGAAAAAATAAAGCGCCTTGAAATAATTTAAAGCAAACACTTGTATACAGTTGCTATAGACGAGAGACGGAGCAAAAGACGCTCTCAAGATATTGCTATTAGAATAAAGTCAGGATTTTTTGTAAAAAAAATAAATGGTGGCCGATTCCACAGCGCGATTGAATCAAAACTTTTTAAACTCTTGTTGCTAGTAACATCTACTTTACTGGATTCATTTCTCGTCTTGGAAACAGTATATTTTTCCAACTAAAAACTATGCTGTTATTAAGTTTTTCCCCGGCCACACAAAAATACAAAGTTACAAACCAAAAGTTTGACCGTTTTAGGCGTGAAAAGGTAGACTAACAGAAATGACAGACACTTGCGCATTATAATTTAAACTAGATGATGCCCGCAACTCCGTTGCGCCAAAATTAGCATATCGCGCGGGAACTGTACATTTTTCCGGGATAAAAAGTATCCTATGTCTTTTCCCGGGACTCAAAGTATCTCCATGCTAAATTTCAGCAAAATCGGTTCAGCGGTTTGGGCGTGAAGAGGTAACAGACAGACAGATAGACAGACAGACAGACACACTTTCGCATTTATAATCGTCACCCAAGGTAGCCGAGCTGGAGCAGGTGGTCTCACAGCTCAAATCCGAGCTAAATGACAGAGACCAGGAGGCTCTGCTGGTGGACCTGGACGTGGGTAACCTGCCCGAGAGTACTGGCGAAAACACCACACACACGGTCACAGTGCTGGCTGCAATTCAGTTAACCAGCGCCGATGTAGTGTTCGCCGAGCGGGTCGGCGCAGTGGAGCGGTCCCCCACGGGCGACGCCACGGCGGCGGAGGAGCGGCGCGCGCGGCGCATCGTGGTGCAGCTGGCGCGGCGAGACCTGCGCGACGAGCTGCTGCGTGCCGCCCGCGTGCGCCGCACGCTTAGCAGCGCCGACCTGGGCGCGCCCGGGGCGCCGCGCCGCGTCTACGCGGCGCCCGCGAGCTACACCGTCCGCCACAGGCCGCGGCCGGCCGGCACGGGGCACACGCGAGGGGGCGGGGTGGGCTTTTACATTCGCCGTGAAATTACAGTTAAAGTGCTCGATCACCCGACTAATCAAATAACAGAGCAAATGTGGCTCTCTACAAAAATAAACAATATTAAATTTATAATAGGAACCGCTTATCGTCCCCCGTGGCTAAATGTTGACAGTTTTTTTTATTGCTATTACCGATTCTGTAAGCTCATTTTCCGGATACGATCACCTAGTACTCCTAGGTGATCTGAATATCAATTTATTAGCGGTGCAAGATCAAAACACCAAAAAATTCACTGATTTCCTAAACTGTTTTTCTTTCCATCAATATGTTAACGTTCCAACTCATTTTACAGACCACTCAGAAACACTTATTGACATCATCTGTTCGGATTACAATTTAAAAAAACATACTCGTGAATCACATCCCTGATTTAAGTAACCATGCTCTAATTACCTGCGAATTAAATTGCAAAAAAAGTAAAATAGACAAGAAATGGCTTTATTATCGACCTTTAAAAAATATTAACAAAGAAAATTTTGATAAAGATGTAAAAGATATTAACTGGGAAGGATTGTTAGAAATTAACAAGGATGTCAATAGTCTTGTCACAAGTTTTAATGCATATCTCACTATACTCTTCGACCGTCACGCACCATATAAATATACCTACGTTGACCAACATAAACACCCGTGGATTACTGACACTATCAAAGAAATGATGAGAATTCGCGACAAGGCCAGGTCCACATATCAAAAAACTAAAAAGGAAACCCAGTTATCATTATACAAAGAAATTAAATCCTTAGTATCCACAGGACTATATAACGAAAAGGTAGCTTACTTCGATCAGTATGTTAACAAAAACTCTAACAAACCACGCACACTCTGGAAACACATAAAAGAAAACGTTGTAGACTTTAAAAATAAATACCACGCTCTTCCTACTCACTTAAATGATCCCAAAACAATCGAAAGCCATTTTACGAATATACCAAAGATACAAAATAAAAACCTATCAATACTTACACACTACGAGTTTCACAGATTTAATAATAAAACATTTACCCTGCAGACAGTAAGCGAAACTGCCGTACTCACTGCTATCCGCTATGTAAAAAGCAACGCAAAGGGTATAGATGACATTAGTGCGGAAATGGTATTTTTAACACTTCCACATACTCTTAAAACAATAACATATATGATCAATAAATCTATAGAAACATCGACATTTCCCGATTTATGGAAGACAGCGTTAGTAAGGCCCATACCAAAAAAACCTGTCTCTACCTCACTTGCAGACCTAAGACTAATTAGTATACTTCCTTTTCTCTCAAAAGTGCTCAAAAAAATCGTCTGCAAACAACTGGTAGAGTATCTAGAATCTAACAATATCCTCCCTAAAAAACAATCGGGGTTCCGAAGGCACCATAGATAGTACTACCCTGCACTTTTAGATGTATTCGACGACATCCTGAAAGCATCAGATGAGGGATAAGGGACACTTTTAGTGCTATTAGATTTTTCCCGTGCCTTCGACACTATAAACATAAATTTGCTCTTATCCAAACTAGCTTACTATGGCTTTGATTATGACACAATTAAATGGTTTGAGAGCTATTTAGTCAGAAGATTACAGAAAGTGGTTACTCAAAATTCGAATGGCTCTACTAACTCGTCAGAATCTATTGCACTAGAATGTGGAGTACCACAAGGCTCTTTACTAGCACCAATCCTTTTCATTTTGTATATAGCTGATATGACCGATGGTATAAAACATTCTAAATACCACATGTATGCTGACGATCTGCAAATTTATATTCATTTAATCAACACAACACCCAAAAAGCTGCTCAACTTCTAAATGATGATCTAGAATCTTTAGTAAAAACTTCAATAAACCATGCCCTGGTTCTAAACCCTATAAAATCTAAATTTCAAATTCTAGGCACAAAAAATCAAATAAAAATAATACAACAATATAAACCGATTATAAAAATAGAAAGCAATGTTTTAGAAAACATAACCATCACACGAAATCTCGGACTTCTAGTAGACAGTGAATTAAACTTCGAAGAACATGTCTTGCAAATAGCCCGTAACTGTTTTACAGGTTAAAGGTAATTTACCAAATTAGACAATTTATTTCTACTGAAGTCAGAATAAGACTCTGTGAAGCATTAATTTTATCTAAATTAAATTATGCTGATACAGTGATTTCAGGTCGCCTCTCGCTCAGGTACAAAATGCCTGCACTCGATTCTGCTTTCCTATCCCCCGAAGAGGTCATGTAACACCTTTTATAAATAACGCAAACCTATTAAAAATGGAAACACGTCGATACCTTCATCTCGCCACACTGATGTTTGGCATCATAAAATCACACTACCCTTCATACCTACACGAAAAACTCGAATTCTCCAAACGAGACGCTAGAAATCCTGACTTACTTATATTTCCTACATACACAAAGACCGCTTTTCGTGGCAGCTTCAGATACTCCGCTACAAAATGCTGGAATAACATTCCACCACCTTTCAAAAAATGCATCACAATTGGAGTTTTTATACGTAAACTAAAGGAATACCTTTTAAATGAGAAAAAAAATTCTACTTAATATAATTTCTCAGCTGTCTGTCACTTTATATAAATCTATGTACTCTCTTTTTGAATTTAGTATTACATTTACCTTTTTACCGATTACTACCTTTATTACAATAGTTGTAATATTTTATGTCAACAATTAAAATTGTCAGAATAAACGAATGTATGTTACTATATTGTCTATAATATATTTGTTCAATTCAACATAGGTAACATAATATTAAAACTGAGCACTGTTTTGTCCAGTCTGATTGTTTATTTCGTTTTGTTTTTATTTATTTTCTTATTTCTCATTTTATACACTGAAACGTTTACTTTTGTTTATTTTTAAGAATAATATATTTTATTTTAGTTTAAGGTGCCCATTGAAAATCAGAGTTGTGGATCCGTCCGCAACACTCTTGAATGGGAACCTTTTTGGTAATCGCCTAAAGTGTACTGTAATAATTGTTATTAGTTCTATAAAAATGTTAATATTACCAAATAAATTTATTTTCTTTCTTCTTCTTTCTTTCTATAATATTAGTATGGGAGTATGGAAGTATGATTCTTGTATATAATTATATAATTGGAATCTCGGAATCGGCTCCAACGATTTTCATGAAATAGGGGGTTTCGGGGGGGCGATAAATCGATCTAGCTAGGAATCATTTTTAGAAAATGTAATTTTATTCGTGTTTCATCGAATACCGAGCAAAGCTTGGTCAAAAAGCTAGTATTATTAATATGGACAGGTTTGGATAAATTAAACAGCTTGAATTGTAACAAAATTATTATATATTACCCAAAGCACATAATCATGTCTTCACCTTAGAGATGGAGCTGGCAGAATGTCGTTTTTCCAGAAACCTGCGCTGCACACGCTCTTTCAGCTCAGCATAAACAGGATTACTGTGGTTCAGTTGAGGGAATATCTGTTTGGTTTTCTCCTGAAAAAGAAAGTTGGTTCTGGTACGGAATTTCATACAAATTTTGATAATGAATATTCAAATTTTGTGCCTCGATTCGCCGTTTGAACTATAGAAATTAACTAACTTGATGCGACCGCATCTTGTCCAGATAAATAATAAATAAAAATTGTTTTATTTCCGAATAGATTTGCAACAAATACTTTCAGAACGTTGATACTACTGGTGCCTACCACCGGTTCGGGAACTAACCCGGCGAGAAGAACCGGCGTAAGAAACTCGCACGGGGTCCCACTTTTTACCAAAAAAGTGAGAAAAAATTTAATCTTTTTAAAATAAAATTTACAATTGTAACTTAAAATTATTATACAATATTATATAAACTCATTGTAGTTTTTGCGGCAAGATTTCTTATACTTACCTACTTTGTAATATTAATATTATGTATTGAACAATCAACAAAACAAATAAAATATAACTACTGTTAGATTTCTGAGATATTTGGTTGGTTAACATGTTGATGTGATACAATCAAAAGAGCTTTTAAATATTTCTAATAAGTGCAAGTAAAGTGTATAATTATTTAACTTAAATATTTCTGTCAATAAACCTTAGAAACCATGCATTAGGGTTAACGTGGCTACGTTACTAGAGCAGAAATTTCAAGTTCGTTCATTTTGAAAGAACTACCCTAGAGCAGCCTAGAGCCTACTATAATATTTTCCGTGACTAAAATTTAAAACTCTAATATGTACGTATTTCACCGGGACTGAAGGTAATTATTATTATTAACTAGATGTTCCTGCGTTAATAAGGACTTCCGTGGAAACCGTACATTTCCCAGCAAAAATTTCCTTCCCCTCAATATTTGTGCAAAATAACATAAAAATTGTGTCTTACTTAAAAATTAAAATTATTTTCAGCTCTCCATGTAAATAGATACATAATAAATTATAATGTTTCACTTGAAACAGAAACGCATTGGAAAAAAAAAACATTTCTATTTTTTTATTTTGTACAACTATTCATTATCAAATACATCATTGTATTTTCTACTACTTTTGCACCAATTAAAAATAATAAGCTAAAAAATAATTGAATATTCAAATTACAAAATTTTGAAAGCATCAGCGTAAATTTCAAAGGTACAAATTAGTTTTGACTGTTACAAAAAAAGAAGTCAACTCTCTATGTCTATTACGGTTCTTGGCACTCGAAATAAACCAGCCACAATTTGTAATTCGACTACAGGTAAAATTATATTTATGTCATTGGCAGAAGACGTGGGCGTGATGAATTTTAAATGATTACAATTTACAAGATGGCAGCATCCTTGGCACTGAAGTTTTAAATAGGTAAATAGCCTATTCCGGCAAATATTTACAATAACACCTGTTAGTTGGAGGATTTTTGAATAAATATAATTATTATACAACAATGAGACAAAGCTTAATTGAGACAGGTTGAGATAACGTAGTTTTTGCGCTCGTTGTCTTGCCTTGATCCTGCGTGGTATTACATAATGTTGTACCTAATAGCACTAATTGTTAACACCTATTGTTCAAGACTAGTCGTACACGCACTAAATGCTAATTCTATTACAAAATAGTTTTAAAGTCAGCATTATATCTTAACTAATCATCATCGAAATCTTCTGAGATGTAAAATTCTCGTATCTTGGTGTGGTTCTTGCCAAACTCTTTCAAAATGGCTGGACTGGACCACATATTAAATTTTGTAGTGAAAGCAGCGGTTTTGGTGGCCGGAACCCTTTTAGGAAAATACATTGATCCCCCCTAAAATGTTTTCAGCCATGCTGGCATTTGTAAAAACATTTTATGTATATCGCACAATGTCTCGACTCTCGCGGAGCCCCTACAAGGCTTTTCTCAAAGTGAAGCACACTTTGAGGAAGTCAGCACTCTATAAACCTAAAATATACGTCTATAAAATTTTAAAAAATATAACAAAGTTTCTCACGGGCTTAGCTCCCATAAATCATAGACTGGGTTGGCAATACTAAAGCCAGACATTAAATGCTTCCTATTGATATCTACGAAGCATTATTAACCGACTTCCAAAAAGGAGGAGGATATTATGCAGCTGTTGCAATGATCGATTATTGCAACAAAGATAAGTTTAAGACCTACGTCAGAGTAGCATCAAACAAGATAACACAATCTTGCTGCAATATGCTATAGATGAGTATAATCATAATGTAAACAAATAATTTATTGTTTACATTATGACGGGATCCAAAGTCACGGATAGTTTCTTATCCGATGACCGATTATAATATTCATATCTAAAGAGTTTTGAGAAGAAAAAAAACTATCAACTAAAATTACTATGAACCAGTCTACTGTAAAAAATAATCGGCCAAGTGCGAGTCGGACTCGCGCACGAAGGCTTCCGTACCGTTCGCGTTATAGAGAAATAATTGGTCAAAAACTGTGTTTTTTGTAAGAGAGCCACCTTTATTTTTATTTTATTTTAATCTATTTTAATATTATTATTAATTATTGAAGTACATATCACACATTTAATTAAGGACCTTGTGAAAATTTCAAGTGCGTTCCTGTTGCCATTATTGATGCAACTTGATGAGCAATCAAGAAAATCAAGTTTGTTGTATGGGAGCCCCCTATAATATTAATTTAACTAGATGACGCCCGCAACTCCGTTGCGCCAAAATTCGTTTATCGCGCGGGAACCGTACATTTTCCGGGATAAAAACTATCCTATGTCCTTTCTCGGGACTCAAAGAATCTTCATGCCAAATTTCAGAAAAAACCGGTTCAGCGGTTCGAGAGTGAAGAGGTAACAGACAGACAGACAGACACACTTTCGCATTTATAATATTAGTATGGATTTTGTTTTTGTTGTTATAGCGGCAACAGAAATGCACGATCTATGAACATTTCAGAAGGCTAGCTGCAGCCGTTCTTGAGATACGGCCTGGAGACAGACATCGAAGTCTCAGTAATAGGGTTCCGTTTTTACCCTTTGGGTACGGAACCCTAAAAACATTGAAATGATCATAATGCTCCATACAAACACTTTTCACAGTTTGAATCGTCATGGTATTTGGTCGAACATGCCCATTTGAAATGTGTTGCTAAATATTGCTATAGCCCGGTCACTGAACATTTAGGATCCACATTGTGCCTTTTTTTTGTTCATTAAGGGCATGCAACATAGCGCAGTCAACAGCGCACGTGAGGCATGCCCGCGACGCATGCCCTCTGACCGTATCCATAACTTTCGCTTTGTTTTTTTTTCTGGAATTTCTTATGACCAAATAAGGCACACATATTCCACCCAGTAAAAAGTTCTCGTCGCAGATGTTACAATAAGCTGACAGACACTGCAACTGAACAAAATGACAGTTGGCGTTGCGTTCGTTGACGCATTTAATTATTGAATGCGCCAATACGAAAGATGAATGAAAGAAGATGACGAAAATTGAAGATGAAAGTGCACAGTGTGGACAAAGCTATTCGTTACTCACTTCTGTCATTTACGTATAAAAATATAACTTTATCGCATATCTGAGACATGACGTAGAGCTATTCGTGAGCGAGTAAACAACCTGACAACCTTCAAGAAGAGAGCGTATTCCTCTTGAAAGGCTGGCAACGCACCTGCAACTCTTCCGATGTTGCGAGTGTCCATGGGGGACGGTAGTTACTTTCCACCAAGTAACCGGTTTGTTTGTTTGCTTCCTGATATTATATTAAGGTTCAGTACCAATAGGTCGATGGCTGAACTTTTTAACCTGTGTAGGTTATTCCATCGATCGCGGATTTTTGGAAATCTATTGTTATTCTATTGTTGTCGCGGTCGCCGATGTCCTTATGGGGATTGATAGGTTGGGTTTTTACCTGTTTAATCACATTCACGTAATAAGTGCCGCCATTTTGGAACTTCTCTGTAGGATACTCATACGAAGACATGTCGAACAACCCCATGACTGCTCCGCTCTCGTCGCACAGGTCAAACCACGTATACAGACCCAGATTACACCTAAAAATATAATCTGTACTAAGATTATAAAACTCAGGAGTTTGTTTGGACGCGCTTTACGAAACTACAGGACCAATTGTCATTCGGCACAGATATATAGAGCCAGTGACCACGGGCAAATATGGAAGACTACTTTTTCTCGGGAAAAGTGCATTAATCCTTATTTACGTGGGAGAAGACGCCCTGAACGTCTATTATTTAATCATATGCTCATCTATGACCTGCAAACTTTGAAAACTATTTGTCCCCACAGCGGGATTCGAACCCGCGGCCTCCAGCTTAATTGTCGACGCGTAAAACTGAGCAATTGGTGTTCCAACCTGCTCCTTATGTACTCCAGCATAATCCTGACCAGGCATTTTGGGTTTACCAACAACACTCTCTCTTCGGAGTCTTCTACTCTATTGGCAGACAGTTCAGGAGGATCCCGGTATATTATTCTGATGAACATAATGGATATATAGGAAGTAAAAATATTTTGTGTTATGACAAGTGACAAGAACCATCAACATTGACATTGACAATATTGAACTTAGTCCACAGGGTAAATAATTACTTAATCGATTATTTTTTTGCGTCAGGGCATGTCTGGGTTTGAAAATGAGATGTGGCATAGACATAAAGAAAACCGAAAAAACCGCATAGGACAAATTATAGTACTTTTTCTAGCGAGAAAAGTGTATGATTTCCGCGGGTTCATATTTGTACGCCTCACCTAACTTCGTAAATGTAATAATAATATACTTACCGCGAACGCGCGAACGCCTGTTCTACACATCGGGCCAGCGCGTTGGCCAACGCGTTCGCCTATTTGTAGTGCTGACATAAATATATAAAATTCTCGTGTCACAATGTTAGTCCACGAACTCCTCCGAAACGGCTTTACTGATTTTTACCAAATTTTATGCATATTCAGTAGGTCTGAGAATCGGCTACTCGGTACTTTAAATATTGATAAGTGCCTTTGTTGAATAAATAATAGTAAATTATTACAACCTGAGACTGACGGCGACCAATTGTTTGTGAGACAGGATAGCGATCGACGTTGCCATGGTGACATACTTATTTAGTCACTTCAATAAAACAATATGGCAAATATATTATGGCAAAGCAACGTTTGCGGGGACAGCTAGTATTATTATATAAAGAAATTAACATTACCGAGGGCAATCACAAGCTTGGTTGCACAGTGTACTGCGCACAGCATTGTCTTATAACTCTAATTCCTCTTTTATTACTTAAGCTACGAGTAATTATCTAGGTAGACTAATAACTGTAATTAGGTTTTATTGATTATCAAGACAAACCATGACCTAGTGCCGTCATTTAAGTTTAGATTAAATTCTATAGCGAGATTAATTTATAATGGTCCATGATGTCACCTTCATTAGTCGCGTGCTAACTACATGTTTACTACAAGAGGTAATTAATCTTTAGGTACATTCTTGAATAGCTTGTCTGTTGCTTTAATTCATAAAGTCTTACTGACGAACTCAGAGTCGAATATTAATTCCTTAAATGTGATTAATTCAACATTTTGACATAAGCCCCATATATTATCTGTCAAACTATTCATTAAATTGAAGGTTAATACTTAATCATAGTTAAAATATGTCTCTGAGTGTGGCGCGGCGGTAAGAAACGAACATTAATCCCTCGATCGGGGATTCTCGGAAATGCTATTGTATTATATTGTTGTCGCGATCACCGGTGCTTGTATGGGGCTTGATGGGTTAATTACTTAATAGTTAATTGTAATCAAATGAATGTTTTTACATAAGTGATAAGCCCCATACGGCCATACATTATCTGTCAAACTCTTCATTAAATTGAAGGTTAATCATCATTAAACGTCTCTGAGTGCGGCAGCTGCTGAACTCAGAGTCGAATATTAATAATTACTTAAATGTAATTAAATGAGGATTTTGAGAGATACTGTATGCGCCTTATGTTATTCATTTAATTACAGGTAATACACTGTAAGTAATTAATATTCTTATCTGACTGCAGCAGTAAGGTACTCTTGCACTTGTCATTTTAATGGAATTTTTAGGGTTCCGTACCCAAACGGTAAAAACGGAACCCTATTCATGAGACTTCGATGTCTGTCCGTCTGTCTGTCTCCAGGCTGTAACTCAAGAACCGCTATAGCTAGACTTCTGAAATTTTCACAGATTGTGTATATCTATTGCCGCTATAACAACAAATACTAAAAATAAAGTAAAGTTAATATTTAAGGGGGGTTCCCATACAAGAAACGTCATTACATTTTTTTGCCTTTTTTGCTCGTAATCAATATGGTAACAGTTAGGCACTTGAAATTTTCACAAAATCCTTAATTATATTTGTACTTTAATAATTAACTAGCGACCCGCCCCGGCGTCGTACGGGTATAAAATATATAGCCACTAAAAAAATGATAAAAATGGATAGCCTATGATCCTTCACGTGCTGTACTTGTTATCTGTGCCAAATAACATAAAAATTGCTCCAGTAGTTCGCGAGATAAGCCCTTTCAAATAATTTCCCCCGTTTTTTTCACATTCTCCTATTAGTCTTAGCGTGATAAAATATTGCCTATAGACTTCCTCAATAAATGGGCTATTTAACACTGAAAGAATTTTTCAAATCGGACCAGTAGTTCCTGAGATTAGCGCGTTCAAGTTACCCCTTTCAAATAATTTTCCCCGTTTTTTCCCCATTTTCCTTTATTTCTTCGCTCCTATTAGTCTTAGCGTGATAAAATATAGCCTATAACCTTCCTCGATAAATAGGCTATCTAACACTGAAAGAATCACCAAAATCCGTTGCGTAGTTTTAAAGATTAAAGGGAACAAAGGGACATGAGGGAAAAAAGCGACTTTATTTTATAATAAGTATAGATAATAAAGTTAAAATACAAAATCACTCTCATACAAAAAACACAATTTTTGGCCTATTTTTGCTCTATAACGGTACGGAATCCTTCGTGCGCGAGTCCGACTCGCACTTGGCCGATTATTTCAAAAATATTTAAACGTTTTTCATATTTTTTCGCCTGTTTTGTTTGTTTCGCATGTTTGGATGTTTCTGATATTTCATAAAATCTAAACAAATTATTTATATTCACTAAACAAATAATCAAATACTTATATTTTATTGTGCACAAAAATATAACGATATCATTAAAAATAGACAACTAATAATTATTAATATCCATACTTATATTATAAAGGGTATCATTTAAGCTATCACCAATTTAATTAGTTTTGTGTTTCTTAAATAATAGGGTTTGTCCTCAAAATAGTAGATCTGTCACCAAAATGTAGTCACCAAACAATGCAAAATCAGTTCCACAATAAATCACCTAAAATCCTGAGATATAAGGTCTAGTACCAAATAAATGATTTTGTATGTATTATAATAGGTGTGTCCTAATAAGTATTTAAGCAAACCAATTTAAAGAGATCACCAATAAATCATATTATGTTACTAGAAAATTGCATTAAGTTCAAATAAAAAATTAGGGTTGTCATCATCGTTTCAACCAAAAGATTCTGCTACTTAACTAGACTCCCAAGGTTCTAAATTTCCACTGGTAGTATAAATTATATTTAAATAAAATTTTTAGCAGAGTAGTAAATAAAACAATTAAAGTCAAAATAATCAATATTTATTGTTTAAAATAATTACCACTGAACAATCAGCGCTGGTTTAAAATAGCTGGCTTATGGCTAGCAGAATAGTAGATAAAACACTTAATTAAAGTTAAAATATTTGGTCACTTTTTAAAGCGCGCCAATTTGTCTCCGCCCCTTTGATCATTTTTTCATTAAAATTATAAATTGATGTATTAAATTGGTAACGAATACTATTAATTTAATATCTGAACGAAATAAAATGTTACTACTGTATTGGTGACAAAATATCAAATGAAAAGGAGTCGCAGTCAGGGATCGATAATCGATTTATTTGGTGACAGATCTACCATTCTGAGCACAGAGCTATAATTTAAGTAACAAAACTGTTATTACAAGAACGAAGTTTATATTTATGTAATGCAATATAATTTTATTGGTTATCGATCTCTTATTTTACACATATATTAACATTAATTTGATAATTCATACCTGGGAACAATTTTTGTTTATCTGAGAACGAAAATATTTCGTGGCGATAGATCTATTTATTAGGTGATACAACTTGATGACAAATATAAATTTTGGTGATAGAAAATATAGTTCCCTATTATAAATGTGAAAGTGTATCTGTCTGTCTGTCTGTCTGTTACCTCTTCAAGTACAACACAAACCAAACAGCTTGGACCCCTTGGAATTACGTCGAGATTATTAATTACGGCTTATTATTAATAATTATTATTATTAATTATTATTATTAATTATTATTAATAATAAATATTAATATAATATTTATTATTAATAATTACGGCTTCACTCTGCATCCTCTATCGGTTGTATCACGGGGAGTGCTCTGAGGAATTGTTCGAAATCATACCACCTGCAACTTTTCGCCATCGCCCCACGCGAAAAACATACCATCCTCATCACCTTGATGAGTGGCAGTCTTCCACAGTGCGTTTTTCGCGTAACTTTCTGCCGGGCACTGTAAAACTCTGGAACGAACTATCACCAGCAGTATTTCCGGACCTATACCGTACACGACCTGCAAATCTACAAGAAAAAAGCGTATTCCCTCTTAAAAGGCCGGCAACGCACCTGCAGCTCTTCTGATATTGCGAGTGTCCATGGGCGACGGTAGTTGCTTACGATCAGGTGACTCGTTTGCTCGATTTCCCCCTTATTTAATATAAAAAAAAAACCACTGAACCGATTTCGCTGAAATTTGGTATGAAGATACTTTGAGTCCCGGGAAAGGACATAGGATAGGATACTTTTTACTCCGACAAAATGTACGGTTCGCGGGAACCGTACATTTTGTCGGATTAGTAATAATTATTATTAGAGACTCAGAGAGGCACATTTTGGAAGTTGTTTGAGCAATACGCATTATTTTGTATTCATCTACTATTATTCGTAGGTACAGTATACCGGTACTCATACAAAATAGTTAAAATCAGGCGTTACTTTGCGGAAATACATAGGTAGCTTAAACTTTAGTTTTTTTTTAAATACCAAATATGGGGCCCGGGCGAATACGCAAACTCGCGATCGGCAAACAACAAAGGTTATCGTCCACGCACTCGGCCTTGACCGCAAAACTGTTGCATTCACAACACACCATTTCCCAACGCATCTAACTAAAGCGATTCATATTTCATAAGAGGACATTTCAAAACGCGCCCGCCGCTAGACTACCGCCGCGCCGACCATTACAGTACTGACGCGCGAATTACTCGCCCGCTCCTGATCGATAACATCGATTACGAAATCAAAATAAAAAAAAATCAATTTCAAAATCTGACAGTTTCACAAAAAGTTGTTGCCCTCAATACCGAACGTTAAAAAAACAAACTGTCAAGTGCAATGGAATTTTGAAAATCGAATATGGTGTTCCCGAACTTAGTTACTTTCGGGATGGCGGCCTGGCCGCCTCCCGGGCCCACTGCTGGCTTCCAGTTCCACCACACTGGCTCCAATTTCGCCGTGTTCGTGGTCCTCTTCGCCCTGTGCATGATGGAGGTGGTCTTACTGAAGATCATCACCGAGGAAACCCGGGAGAACTCCCCTAGTGTTACGTCTATGTGGTTAGAGGAGGAGCAGTGAAAAATGTGATAATGTAGCCTAAGTTTAATAATAAGTGTACAGGTATAATATACATATTTTAAGTTCAATGTTTTTATTTGAAATCTCATTAAAGAGGAGTCTTAGTTTCTGATCATTGTTACTCAAGGAAATAGTGTCGTTAAGTTACTAATTAATTAATTAACCCATCAAGCCCCATACGAGCCCCGGTGATCGCGACAACAATAGAATACAATAATAACGAAGGATTAAACTTTAATCACAAAATTAAGTGTTGAGATTTCGAAAAAAAATGATCGTTGTTCTACAATTTATATAGATAAAATAGAATATAGATTATAGATACATGTTTGTAGGACAACGATCTAATTTTGGTCTCTACCAGTGAACTCTACATAAACTTACTACAATCAAATACAGCTATATTACCTCTATATTAAATTGCAATTAATTTAAAGAATAATAATTTACTATTTGGGCGAGGCCGCCAATTTTTGCTGATTTTACAATTATTTTTCTCCGCCCTTTGTATTTTAAAAAGTATTGTGTTTATCTTATGCTCGAAAACTGATTCGTTAAAAAAAGAAATTATCTTATGCTAACGAAGAAAAAGAAAAGTGCTCAAGCGTGCATAAGAATTATTTGAGTTCCAATAATAGTCTAAAAATATATTTACAATTAAACATAAAAAAAGGTAAGAAAATAGCTTAAAACATACAATCCGCCGTGGAAGAGGTGCACTTTAACTGTCGCTGTAGCAGTAAGATTGACAGATTTGAAGATAAATCTGATATGTTATGAATACTTATATAAATGGCCATTACCTCATCTAATTCTTACAGTATTTTAAGATAACTTTCTTTATAAACTTTTTCAAATCAAATGAATCGTTAGAAACATCAATTCTACCCCACATTTTAAACGTCATCAATAATACCGATTTATTGTTATCGTTGGGTGTTAGGGAAGGTAAAATCGGGAAGTGACAACGCTGAGTTTTTACGTATTGGATTGGAAAATCTCGTAATATTTGCCATTTCTCGACAGTTCACATTTGAACCTCAGTCGGGCTGTGTACACAGTTTTTTCAAAGGATTTTTTTTTTTGTGACACAAATGTAAGTATTACTGTTTAACATAAAACGATCAATGCATCATGTGAGTAGTCAAAAGGGCCATGTTTGGGGCATACAAACCGCATTGTGTATTATTTACAGAGATAAGTTTGATTTTCTCTACGCTATGATAACCTCTACGCTATCATTTTGGTGCTCCAATGGCATATTTCTCGACGCTATGATAGCGTAGAGAAATAAATTCCCTACAATTTAGGTGCTCCAACGTCACAAGCAGCGTAGATTTTCTTTGTCTCGCAAAATTTTTCTGCCTCATATCAGCAAAAATTGGCGGCCTCACCCATTATAATTATACTCTAGCCGCCCTAGTCAGAGACATTCAATTATGATTAATAATAAGCTTCAATTTAATGAAGACTTTGACAGGTAATGTATGGGGCTTATGTCAAATTTTTGAATTAATTACATTAAGGTAATTAATTCAAAATTAATTACATTTAAATAATTAATTACATTTAAGTAATTGTTCCATTCTGAGTGCGGCAGTCAGTCTTAGTTGATTAATAGAAAAGGATAACAAAAATTCAAAATATTAAATTGATAGAAACCATATTATTTTGAAATTTAAATTTAGAAATCGTGTTGAATCTTGAATAAATTATCATAATGTACCGTAGGTCATGGTCTAAGGCAACAAACATTTTTTTAAATAACAATAGAATCGACGCAAATACCTATATCATTTATATTCTTATTAACACATTATTTTTAAATTTTAAATTAGGAGGATAATTATAATCCTCTTTACCAATAAAAATACATATTAATATACAGTATGCGAGATCCGCTTGCTTTGTCTGACATATTGGAAAAGTCAACGGCATCAGAGTAGACAGAATGATAGAGTATGCCGACTTAGAACTGATGTAAAAAAAAATAAGTTTGACGTATTATGACAAAAGTCGTCGCTAGTTGTTTATATTTTGGCACATGCAAAGAAAACTGTCAGAATTTTATCTCAAAATCTTCTTTTTAAAAATAAATTATACCAGCCAGCGCGCCAGCCTTTAACTTATCCTGGCGAAACCCGACGAATTTGACAGATATTGAAACCCGTCCGTCTCTTTGAAGTCGAAGTACTGGTAGTTATATCTATTGTGACGGCATTAATGTATACAGTATACCTACCACACCAGTCAAACAACGCACCTAAACCAGAATCCAGCTAAGGAAGGTCATACGTAAGATGAACGATTTTTGAAGTTATTCGTAATCGTAATGGAATCATAGCAACGCATTATACGAAAATTGGTCATGCCTCAATTGTTTACTGCATATTTCTCCCAGACATCGCCGGGGTATGCGGGACTCCCCAGTAGGGCGTTGGGGGGGGGGGGGGGGCGACAGCCCAGGGCTCCGGATAAAAAGGGCCTAGATTCTAGAACCCCATGGTGCTCCACTCCCCGCTTACGGCAGAGTTGCGGGTACGATAGAACCTGCCTCAACACTGCCAATCTCTTATCATCTCTTATAATGAGGATTTTATTCATTATTGATAATGATGAATACTTAAGAAAGTCGTCGTCATTATGAACCTATGAACCTTAGATTAAAGATTGGTCTCCGCGCGCTACGACCGCGGGTCCAATCATTAATCTAAGCTATGAACCTTTAATTAGGTTTTCAAGATGTCGTCACATTTCGACATTAGTTCAAGAAGCAATTACTAAATTCCTTAACAATAGAGTTAGCCATTTGTTTGGTGTAAGCTAGTGGCATCGTTTTACGAACTAATTTATTACCATAATAAGGCTGGATTTGTACTTATTTTGCGTCCGCCCGAACGCGCGGTTTGGCGGCTACATTGCGAGATTACAAGTAAATGTATATGTAACGATTTATTTAAATAGCGGCGCGGCGCGCTGTCATTTACATAATATACAATTGCTTGTGATCTCACGGTATAGCTACAATGTTTTTTCTTGTCACTTGTGTAACGTATCGGACAAGGACAGAACATTGTATACGTCTCAATCGCTAAAAAGTGCACAAGGCCGCCGAATACTTTTTTTGTTAAAAAACGGTTGTCTGTAAAGTCGGCTTACTGACGATAGTTGAACGTGACAACTTATCCCCTTATCCGTCGCTTCCGAATCTCTATAAATAGAAACAAACTTTTTCGACTGTAACCTAAAGTTATTTCGATGTATTTCTTTCAAATGATTGTCTAAAAATATTTATAATGAGTAAAATAAACTATTCTTATTTGCATTGTCAGCAAGATTGTTGCAATTTGGATGGACTTTTAAATAAAAAGATCCTATTATCACACTATTTCATCAATTATAAGAGTGAAAAATAAGAAAGTGGACAATAAAAACTGGAATAAGTGGTTAAAATAATGCTAAAAAGTGTTTTGCTATAACAATAAAATATAATATTAAAACATTGGACTTTGGACTGCTAGTTCAACTCACTATTATAGTAAACAAGCAACCCGGAGCAGCTGCAAGTGAAAGACAATTGCGATATTTACGTCATCGCTCTAGTGGCGCAGGTGGACGATACTAATAACTCCAACTGAAGTCGTAGGTTCGATCCTCACCGGGGGCCGTACAAAAATTTCTGAATAGCGAGAAGTTTTTCACGAGATTACTAGAATATTGATTCAACTCCGAAGATGGAAGAGGTTATGGCCGCTGCGCTCTTCGAAAAATTCAAATGGATATCTAAGACGAACAAAAAATATAAGCATCGCTCACCCAAGTAGGACTTAGGAGAGAGACGGATGTGTGGACGGATGACGGATGAGAGACGGACGGATTGTGCTTCCTTGTCGCTCGTTCCGCGCTCTCGCTTGCACTTCAAGCCTTATATGGAACGCCTCAGAGCGAGGTAACGACGCATGAACTGTCATGTTTTTCGGGCGCGCACCCCATATCGAATTATAAGACGTTATCACGTCAAAAGTAAAGCCGCATTTTCACTAGGGGACATTTCGTCGCAGCGACATTTACGGGTTGCGGGACTTGTCGCTGACAACATACTGTTCACCACTGACTAGTGTGAACAAGTCATATGTCGAGGGATAAAGTTGCAGGGGACAAAATACGTGTTGCAGGGAGAAACTACGTAAATGTCGGACGACTTGTCTCCGCGATAATATGTCCCCTAGTGAAAATACGGCTTAACTTGAAAATCATGGTGTTTGTTAACCAGTCTTGCGAGTTTTTACTGGTGACTATCAAGTGATAGTCATCAGCTTACTTACCATAGGTGACTCTACTTATTTCGTAGTTCATATTATAAAGCTAGATTTACATGCGACCACGTGATCGAGCGGTTTAGCCGCCATACCGCGCGTTCGGGCGGACGCATATAAATCAAGCCTAAAGCTGGGAACAAATTATCGGACGAACGTCCGCGACGTTTTCATCGGATGCGGCTTGTTTCTATATGTATTATATTACAAAATACACTAAATTGTGCACAATATTGTCTGACATAAGTCGCGGACGCGACCTTGAGCGTTCGGACGTCCGAAGAGAATCTGGCTGGCCGGATGTTTTTGCGGACGTCTGCCATTGGCATAGGTTAGGTCTTTGCGTCCGCGGATGAACCGTGCACATTGTTAAGCCGCATCCATCAGCCGCGACTTATGGATGCATCCGATAGTTTGTTTCTAGCTAATAATGTAGGAAAGTCCTACTACGAGTTCATCGTACATGGTTCTGTGACATCTCGTAATCGAGTTCCGCTTCCTACAGCATTGTACGAAGATACGGAAGGTTTTTTCATTCCTCATTAAGATCAAGGTCTGAGCTAATAAGATTTGAGAATTCGCGAACATAGCTAAGTTGTAATTTTGGGACCTAATTTTAAGGACCTAAGCGCAGTAAACTAGCATAGATCGGAGTCTACCACATGTGATGATTATAAATCGTTTGTACCTGCTCTACGTAACCTCTCTACCTAAGTTTTTTAAATAAGCTTTTTATAGTATTCCTTATCAATTGATACTAGCTATTTGACCGATATTCGATCAAACACGCTATTCGATAAAACACGAATAAAATGACACTTTCTAAAAATGATTCCTAGCTAGATCAATTTATCGCCCCCGAAACCACCTATATACTAAATTTCATGAAAATCGTTGGAGCCGATTCCGAGATTCCAAATATATACAAGAATTCCTCGTTTAAAGATATAAGATTATTTTGCTCAATGAATAGAAAGTGTCCTTTTCTTTAATAATAATAATTCGAACCCGCGACCCCCGGCTTGAGCTACCAACGCGCTCACCACTGAGCCACAGAGGACTTTGTGGTAACTAGTGAAAAGCGATGGCTTTTAAACCGCTTTTTTATGAAATTTAGTAGTATATTTGAATCCCGGAAAACGATAGTTTTTATTTCACAAAAATGTACGGTTACAGTCCTACGCATGACGGATCTGTCTTCAAACTGGTACCTACAGAATAATGTAGAGAAATCCATACTAATACTTCGTCCATGTGTCTGTCTGTCTGTTACCTCTTCACGCCCAAACCGCTGAACTGATTTTGTTGTTTGGTATGAAGATACTGTAAGTCCCGGAGAAGGACATAGGATTTTTATCCCGGAAATGTACGGTTCCCGCGCGATAAACTAATTTTGGCGCAACGAAGTTGCGGGCATCGTCTAGTTGGTTTATATACAGCGATGGACTAACATTATTTGGTCGGATTATATCAAGTTTATTGTATCACATAGGTCATAAGTCATAACCCAACCAAATAATGTAGGTCCGTCCTCTATATAAATTTTTCTGATGCCACTGTATATTATTTTTATTTGGGAGTGTTATAATCAGTTCCACCACCACCAGTGCGTGGTGTGTCCACGCGCGTAGCTGTCAAGGTTGATCTGCATATTGCGACAATGTAATTTTGCTTTCCATGAATAAAGCATTACTGGTATAGTGCGTTTCATCGAATAGTTCCTTTGCCGTCATGTTGGCATTACTGTCTGTCAATAATGTAAACAAGGTTGACATGCTCTGCGAGTTTTCATAATTTTACTGTGATTTCGTGAGAAAATCATGCCGAAAACATTAAAGAGTGGTGAAAGAATGATGGTGCTAAGAGTGAAAGAGTTTTGTGAACGTGAAAAACGTAACTAGGCCCCAATAATTCCATTAAACTCGGGTTGCCGCCATTACGGCTTAGTGAAATAGGGTTATCAGCGTCAGTTTAATCACCCTTAACCCCTCAAGTGTCCATAAAAAAAACAATATGGCGCCTCTGTCCTCGTCAACGTGGGTGGTCGCCCGCGATGGCGTCATCATGATGATTATGATTAAAATGACAATATATTTAAAAATATGTATCAAACACATTTGTTTTTATAAATCTATAGTTTATTAGCTACCTATAATGATTATAATTTATTGTACCTTTACCTACACATAAATTGCTAATTCTAAGTCCAAAGTGTAGGGGGGGGGGAGCGCGCGATATGGCTGACGATGTCTATAAACAGATTACTTAATTTCTACCAATAATCTTTGTCTGAAACACCTGTAATGAATAGAAAACTGTTTATTAATTATTTTTATATGATGCAAACACAAGATATTATACAATATCACTTAATACACACTTCAAAATAGTAACAATAACATACGGGTCGTCACCATAAGCACCACTTAAACACCACTTGTAAACAATGGCTCAGCTTACACCGAATCGTACTCATGTTCCTGCGGGAACATGTTGGACATGCGATTGGTATATTCTATCCTTGTCTTACTCTCCGTATGTTTTGCAAGTTTGAGCAGGATAGACACAGTTTTTAAAAGTAATTTCTGGAAATAAAATAAGGCGGCAAAAATCGGCCAGTAGCTGGCGTTGGACAGACGTGCACATCTAGAAAAAACGCTAGGAGATGGCGCGTGGTCAGTCAAGGGGTTAAACACAGTAAAACTTATGAATACATGCCGAGCGTGTCTACCGTGTTTACGTTATTAACAGAGAATGCCAACATGTTGGCAAAGGAACTATAATATTTTTATGAAACGCACTTCTAGTAACGAAAACTACATACACGCGAAAGAAGGCGCGGGTAAAAGCTAGTACAATAATATTATCAGGGCGAGCGAAGCGAGCCCTAGTACTTCTCACAACCTGTATATTTTGTGGTATACTTTACGGACAAACTATCATGATTCATGCCTATTGATTTGTGCTTTAACATAATATTTACATGTAAGTAAATGTGTTATCATCAGTCAGTGAAGGTGTGATAACGCGAACCCTCACAAAGCTCGGCTTTTAGCTAGTAAATGCGAAAGTGACTTTGCTGGTTACGCCTTCACAAAAGTACTAAGCGGATCATCATAAAACTTTCATAGGTACAAGTTGTCTGGAACTCTGGAGTATGGAGAAGGACATAGGGTACCTTTTATCCCGGAAAAAAGAACGGTCCCCGGGGGATAGACGTTAACGTTGGCAGAGCTGCGGGCGAAAGCTGTTAGAATTATGTACAATTTCCTTTAAGTGCATTTTGTGATAACATATTATCTCCCCTAATTTAAGTAAGGGTAATGTGGCAACATTAATTTGCATTAGTGCCAACATAACGGCAAAGGAACTATTTGATGAAACGCACTATAATGAATTTGAGCCTTTCATTCAACTACAATTTACTAATGAGGAAATTTAATGTTAAACATATTGACCTACTCCGGTAAGCAATTAAAGACATACCATACTCTTTAGTCTTTATGAAATATTATAAATGTGTCTACTGTCTGTGTGGCTTCCTGTATGTACATACGTTAGATGAAACTTAAATTTTTCTTACGTACATTTACTAAAGTTGTTTTTATTGCTGTAAAATGTACGGTTCCTATCGTAAACATAGAGAGTAGAGACCATTATTTACATAGGAATGACTAAAAAGGTTTTGTAGCAGAGACGCAGACTTCTTAAAGGAAGTATTTTCAATTTGAATACAACTTCCTTAGACTAGTATTTACTAGGAAAATAGTACTAGTTGCTACATTCCTAGTAAACTCCTATTTCTTAATCCCCGAGTCTCGATCGTTAGCTATATTGAGAGCTGAACCACTACTTCTGGTGTCTCTATACTCACTTGATTCTCGAACTCGAACTATATTGTCCAAAAATAACATCAGAAATAACATCCGACAACTTCGAGAAACGCTATACCACAAGTTATCTCATTCAATTTGTGCCTACCTAATTAAACCATCCCATTCCCGGTTGTAGCCACGAAAAAAATTAAGTTTTACTCTTTTACTAATTCTGGATTTAAAAACTTTAACACTTAAAAAAGGATCAGGATTACAGATTTAATATAGTATAGTTCTCTACAGTATCCCATAGGCGATTACATCTATGTACTTCCGATATCAGTCGTGTTCTTTATCAAGCTGTCTAGCTCGGGAGAAATGGAGGAAACGGAAGAGAGTAGAGTGCTAAGTCATATCGCATACCTACTCGTTTTTACAGCAAAGATAGATATCCAACATGCATGGGATTTGATATAACGCATCGTTGAGTGTCATGGCGCTTGCGATGCTCTATTTTTTATTTTTATTTAAACATTTATTGCACACAAGACACTGTTTACATAAAAATTGACATAGAAAGACGACACAATAGTCCATTGAAATGTTACAATTTTAGGACCGAATATTGCATTTATTAGAGGACGCAGTTTTATTTTTGAAATATATTAGGGGGGTCAATAGAAGCTTAACCTCAAGTTTGTGGGGTCGCCACTCTTGTCCCCCGGCCGCCATCTTGAGAAAAGGGGTGACAACACTATTTTCGTAATATCTTGGAAACTATAAGTCTTACAAAAAAATTTGAGAACATAATTTATTTCAAATTATTTTGCCTACAAATATGTTCATATAAATTTTTACCCTAAATTAAAAATTTAAAAAGTTATAAGCAAAAAAGTGATAATAATATAATGATAATAGTGATAATAATAATTTTCTTTAATAGGTTTATTATCGCCCTTTATTTGATACATTTTACAATAAAATTACCTTGACCAACCTTGTAGATGATCTTTTGAGAAAAAGATTCTCAAACCCCCTCCGATCTCATGAAATTAATTTTCTGCAGATGCAAAGCAAACTGTGAAAGTATGCAAAGCATTTTAGGCCTGCTTTTCTGCAGCCACACACGGTTCCACAGTTTCCTTTGTATCTGCAGAAAATTAATTTCATGGGATCGGGGTATCTTTTTCTCAAAAGATGATCTACAAGGTTGGTCCAAGGTATTTTTGTTGTAAAATGTATTAAACAAAGTTAAAGAGTGATAATAAACCTTTTTAAAATTTTTCTCACCTTTTTGCTTATAACTTTTTAAATTTTTAATTTAGGGTAAGAAGTTATATAAACATATTTGTAGGCAAAATAATTTGCAATAAATTATGTTCTTACAATTTTTTTGTAACACGTATAGTTTCCGAGATATCACGACAATAGTGTTGTCAGCCCTTTTTTCAAGATGGCGGCCTAGGGACAAGAATGGCGAGCCCACAAACTTGAGGTTAAGCTTCTATTGACCCCCCTAACATATTCCAAAAATAAAATTGCGTCCTCTAATAAATGCAAAGCAAATGTAACATTTCAATGGACTACAAAGGAACTGCTTATTTCTAAAGAAATTTCTTACAGTAGCCCTACGGAGAGAGATGTGATATATGACATCAGATAGAGCGTGCACAATAACAAAATTAAACTTTGAATCTAAATTATACACAAAACTAATAATAACAATTAATACATGTATATGTATTAATATTATACAATTAATACATGTATATGTAAACGAAAATAAATAATAGTACAATTATTAATTTTTAAATAATAATAATAATAAATACTTACTATACTATATATGTCTATAATACATAAATACTATATGTATATTTAATAACGTTATTTATATGGATTGAGATTCTTGAAGATAATGCTCTTTCAAGCGTTTGTTTAATATCATCGCTCTATGTTAAAATTTCATTCGATTTTAATATCTTGCTTTAGCTTATCGAAACTAGAGAATGCAAATCGTGTAACCACCCAGGTGACCTTGACAATCATTACGAGAAATTGGCTCGAAAGTGAGTAAATTAATACATCTCTATGTTTTCGAGTTCGAGTGTTCGTGGTAGCGTCAGTTGAGCAACAGCTGGCTTAAGCCCGCGGTTTCCCAACATCTCGCCTTGTGCACAAAATACCTTACACCATTTTTGTGTCGTGTGTGCAATACAGTAAATAGGGGTGTTAGCACAATATACATTGCGACTTTTTCCTTAGTATCGAGTTGTGGCTAAACCAAAAACATTATGTTATAGTAGGGGAGGGGAAGGTGCTAATTGTGTAGTCACTCGAGCGTCATGGAGACCTAGTAGGTTTTTTACATTAGATAAAAGTGATTAAAAATAAATAAGAGCCTTTTTGGGGTTCCGTAGCCAAAATGCCAAAAAACGGAACACTTATAGATTCATCATGTCTGTCTGTCTGTCTGTCTGTCCATCCGTATGTCACATCCACTTTTCTCTGAAACTATAAGAGCTACACTATTGAAACTTGGTAAGTAGATGTAGTCTGTGAACCGCATTAAGATTTTGATACAAAAATGGAAAAATTGTTAAAAATTTTAGGGGTCCCCATACGTGCAACTGAAAAAAAAATTTTTCGTCTAACTTATGAGTATAGGGTATCTGGGCGAGGCCGCCAATTTTTGCTGATTTTGCAATTATTTTTCTCCGCCCATTGTATTTTAAAAAGTATTGTGCTTATCTTATGCTCGAAAACTGATTCTAACGAAGAAAACAAAGTGCTCAAGCATGCATTAGAATTATTTGAGTTCCAATAATAGTCTAAAAATAAATTTACAAATAAACATAAAAAAGGTGAGAAAATACTTAAAATATACAATCCGCCGTGGAAGAGGTGCACTTTAACTGTCGCTGTAGCAGTAAGTATGACAGATTTAAATCTGATATGTTATGAATACTTATATAAATGGCTATTACCTCATCTATTTCTTATAGTATTTTAAGATAACTTTCTTTATAAACTTTTTCAAATCAAATGAATCGTTAGAAACATCGATTCTACCCCACATTTTAAACGTCATCAATAATACCGATTAAAACAATCAACAATCATAAAACGATCAATGCATCATGTGAGTAGTCAAAAGGGCCATGTTTGGGGCTATAATACAAACCGCATTGTTTATTATTTACAGAGATAAGTTTGATTTTCTCTACTCTATGATAGCCTCTACGCTATCATTTTGGTGCTCCAACGGCATATTTCTCAACGCTATGATAGCGTAGAGAAATAAATTCCCTACAATTTAGGTGCTCCAACGTCACAAGCAGCGTAGATTTTCTTTATCTCGCAAAATTTTTCTGCGTCATATCAGCAAAAATTGGCGGCCTCACCCATCTATGGATAGGTCTTCAAAAATCATACTCTTCCAAAATGGTAAAATGTGCCCCCCCCCCCCCCCCCCCCCCTCTAACTTCTAAGGTAGGGGCACGATACTTCTAAAAAAATATGTGATGTACTTACATGATTATAAAAACTACCAACGAAAATTGGTTTGAACGAGATCTAACAAGTAGTTTTTTTTAACCTTAATTTAACTTTCATTAAATCAACTAAAATATAAAAATAAATCAAAAACCTTTTAATTTTATAGAAATAAACCTTATTGCTGCTGCGGAACCCTTCATGGGCGAGTCCAACTCGCACTTGGCCGGTTTTTATTTTAGCGGTGAGTTCAGATACTACAGCCATTTTAAAGTTTTGAAAAAGAAAATATATTCAGAAAATTGCTTATTTAGGTCAATAATAAATATATTTTAGACAACAAAGACTAAGGGCCTGTTTCACCGCTTCCTGATAAGGTGCCGGATAGGCTTATTTGACAGATTCTCCATACTCCATCTGTCAAGTTAAGTGGTGGATAGCCTTATCAGGAAGTGGCGAAACAGGCCCTCTATCATTTAATTTAGTCCAAAATAAAATATCTGCGAAACTTAGGAAAATATGAAGCTTTATTTTTTTTTATTATATTATATCCCTACAGGCTTACCTGACCTTTGAATCGTCAGTGCTTTATATGGAAGCTTCTTTGAGGTATACTAAACATCCCCTATCTTAATCTGACAGATCCGACGAAATTTCAATATTTAAAAAAAAATTTTTAGGTCACCACGTGAGAAATCTGATTTCTATACCATGATAACTAGACATGTTATGTCGATAGCCTATACAAGCTTAATGTGACACGCTCGAGCTTATCCCGAAATCCCCTCTTCCCCTGCCCAACTATTATAAACAATACTACAATAATATTATAATATTGTAGTAGTCTTAAAGTAAAAACCGTTCACAGTCGCACTCTGCAGAGTGTGGTTGAACTGCACAATTACACACTGGTTTATATGAACATGTGGTGTTTCTTGTGGTACTTGGAGGACATTTGTTATGAGGGTGGGATGTAAAACAGGTAAAATAACTCTATTTAATTCGTAATTTGCTACATACAAAATGATTCTTGGATAACTTTAACACCACGACGTATAGCTATTTTTCCACAAGAGCAGCAGCAGCTGCGTTGCGAAAAATTGTAAGATCCAATAAAAAAAAACAACCAAAACAAAATTTCGGGTTAGCTATAAAATAATTATTGTATATGTATTGAATTAAAAAGTAACAAAAGAATGTACATCAACTTTAAAATCATGAACCCTTATTTCAAATCGCTAGTCTAGTATCTAAATGAGGATGATGATTTAACCTTGTTCACCCGGTAACAGCGGGTACTGACCGAGTCATGGTCAGCCGACACTTCCTCGCCCACTTCCTGATGCCAGCGTCATCTTGCACAATGCACAGTGTCAAAGAGAAATGCTACTTACCAACTCACTATTCGTTCGTCACCAAATTTTTGGAATGGAAACAAAATGGCCGATCATTTTCTTCCCATTCGGCTCCTGCGGGGAAATTTTTAAATTGACTAGAACAGTAATTGCAAATACTTCCGTTTAAGTATATATAAAACATAGAAACTACGTATGCGAGACCTAAAAATTTTCTTCTTTTTCCAGAAATGGCAACAAAAGATTAAAAGCGCGATGTCCCACGAAGAGTGTCTGCGACAGCTGTGGCGGTGACGACGCCGGCCTGCTGCCCTGCGTCTGTCATCAGTACAAGTAAGTACGCAGTAGCGGCGTTAAGGGTAGCGACGCTGGGCGACTGCCCAGGACGCCGGATAAAAAGGGACTGAACACAAACAAAAGGACACCAAATTTTTCAGCACTATCAACACCCTGGGTGCGAAAAAATATCGCCCAGGAAGCTGGTAGTCCTAACAACGACCCTGTAAGTACAGACCGTTAAATAGTTTAGTCACCTTTAAAAGAGGTAAGCTTCTATAGTACCAAGAGGGATATTATCTAGGTGCTATCTTATAGTCTGATGGCGTTGCTAAGTTATTTAGCTGGATTTGTCAACTCAACGTAGTAAATAATGACTTATAATTAACTGATCACCAGAAATAGTAACATTTCACAGACAAAAATAGTAAACGATCACCAAAATGAAGACCACCATTTTAATGTAATATGATAACCAAAGATTTAACATCTTAAAACCAAAAATAGTAAATGATCACCAAAATTAGTAAATGATCACCAAAATTAGTAAACGATCACCAAAATTAGTAAATGATCACCAACATCATACTAGCATTCTAATGTAAAATTATTAACAAAGTATTTTCATTTTGCTATCCTATTAAAGAAAAATGAACCAAAAAAATCATTGCTCCGGAGAATAATAAATAATAAAAACCGAACTACATTTTAATTTTAAAATGAGAAACAAAAGAATTACATATTTGACTATCGTAAATAAATAATAATATTATAATGATAACGGGACTCAGTTTAAGAATCTCCATACCAAATTTCAGCAAAATCGGTTCAGTGGTTAAGGGCGTGAAGAGGTTACAGACAGATAGACAGACATACTTTCGCATTTATCATCCATGCTAATATTTTAAATTGGAATGGGTAGGTGTCCGTCTGTTATCTCTTCAGGTCCAAACTGCTGAATATAACAATAATATGGAGTTATAAATTATAATACTTGTTAATTATAATATGCTTGCATTTTTTGTCAATCGTAACGATTTATTTGGACAGAAATGTCGCATTGATTTGCTCGCAACGATTTGGTGATCATTTACTATATTTGGTGATCATTTACTCTATTTGGCGTTCGATTACAGTTTGAAGTGTGGTCGTGACAAAAATAGCTGGTAGTATTGCAATTTTAGACTTTCTTTTTTTGGTGTTAAATAACTTTTTTTGGTAAACAATTTTAGGATATCAGAACATTTTTTGGTGGTCATTATATTTGTTCCCGTAAATAATTATTGTATGTAGAGATCAATTACGATAACATGGCGCGCCCCTCCAAAATTCAAAAAGTTTGAAGTGCGTTGTCAAAACGTTTGAAATGCGTTGTCTTGCGCGGTAGGCTAGTTATGATTAGTTGACCAACAAATCTTGGTAATAAGTGACATTAACAGAAATATTACGTGTACTGTGATTGGTTGAATACTTACTACATACAAAACTATTTCATAAGGATGTGACTACACACATTGAAACAGTCATTTGGAGGGGAGCGCCATGTTATCGTAGTTGATCTCTAGGTACCTACTAGTCTATTATATGAAACGCCTGTTAAAAAACAATCGCAATGCTGTTATCAAGAATCGTGCAATAAAATAGATACGTAATACGTATTAAAAGTTATTACCATATTAGATACATTTCGATACTTTCAACTACACTTACTTGTAACTTGAATAAATAAATAAAATAATGACGTTTTTGCCATTTTTCTTTTGGGGAAAAAGTTTTCAACACTCATCAGCTATTAAGTCTTCCATCAAGTAACTTTAGTTCCATTTGTCAATGACAATTTTCTGAACAATAAATCTTACCTACTCAAATGAAAGCTTATTTATTACAATTAAGTATTAAAAATATTTTATCTGTTTTTTAAATAATAATTTATTGTAAAAATCATAAAATTGGAAAGATAAAATAATAATGTTTTGTTAAGTCTTTACATTTTATAGTTGCTCGTATGAATATTATAGGCACTACCTATACCTTCCCTAACCATAAGTTAATTCGCTCTGAAATTAAAAATATTATATCTTAAACCTAACTCAGACAAAGTTTTTAAATTGGTTATGATATCGCCAAAATTCGTTTATTGCACAGGGACTGTATATCTTGCTGTTATAAAGATATCAAACGCTCTCGGAATATAAATATTTACTAGTAGAAATACCAACGAATATTTTGCAGTAGAAGTAAGTTTTAGTACCCATCTAAACCAGTTCAGCTCCTAAAAGCTATGCCACACTATGCGGTTTCGTCTTCAATTTTCGTCATCTTCTTTGTATTCAACTTTCGTTTGGCGCTTTCAATAATTGAATGCGTTAAGAGTCCGTATACGAAATTTTGCCGATGAATACGAAATTGCAAAGGTTCGCTACAGAAATATTATTTTCATGCCGTCAAGACGTCAATACAATCCATAAACAGGTGATATTCTAAACCTTTTACAGCAAAAATAACAAAACTGTCGCGGGTTTGAGTTGGATTATTTAAAAATACTTAAAAAACAAAAAAAGTTAGCATTAACATTAGATTAAAATTGAAATGATCTTACATGTTGTGCATTAAAACTTATAGAAATACTGTATTTTAACTATTAAATCACGTCTGTTCAATCAGCGAAATCGGCAAATTTCGTATACGGACCCTTAAGGGCCCTTCTTCCTAAATTAGCAGGTCGATTGTCTGTCAATGCGAATATCGACGTAAATGACATTAAAATAACATTCATATCAGCGCGCCTTGTACTGTGGCAGTTACGACGCTCGCCAAATTACGTATCATATCATGTAGATTACTAATTATTTTTTTCAGATATAATTTAATGCCGATGGAAAGTTGTTTCATCTGCACACTTTTTTAAGTTTTTTCGAGAGAGCAGCCTTAACGAACACAACGCCAACATTGTCATTTTTGTTCAGTTGCAGTGTCTGTCGGCTTTGTAACATTTGCGACAATGTTTTATTGGATGGAATATGTGCGGCTTATTTGGTCATAAGAAATTCCAGAAAAAAAAATAGAACTAAGCGAAAGTTTTGGATATGGTCAGAGCGCATGTGTCGCGGGCATGCCTCGCGTACGCTGTTGACTGCGCTATGACGCATGACCTTGATGGACAAAAAAAGGCACAGTATGGACAAAGCTATAGAGATATCAAACTGACAGACAGACGGACTTTCGCATGTCAAATAAAACTCTACCTAGAGTAAAAAACATTGCTCTTTCAACAGCAGATTAAATCACTCAACTAATCTCAAAACAATCAGTAACAAAAAGCATTAGCAGAGGACACGACATAATACCGCGAAGTCAGGCGAGCACCATGACCTCAATGCATCATAAGTGCTGGCAAGTGCTGGAAATTGTTAGCAGTTAGAGACTTCATGTGGAAAACTGATACGAGTACACTGGCTGACGCTAGAATGGGGAATATGCATAAAAAATAATTTTATATTACTAGCGACCCGTCCCGGCGTCGCACGGGTATAAAATATATAGCCACTGAAAAAATTATTAAAATCTACTTATTATGATATACTTCTTATCTGTGCCTTATAACATAAAAAATGCTCCAGTAGTTCGCGAGATAAGCCTTTTCAAATAATTTCCCCCGTTTTTTCCACATTCTCCTATTGGTCTTAGCGTGATAAAATATAGCCTATAGCCTTCCTCAATAAATGGGCTATCTAAGACTGAAAGAATTTTTCAAATCGAACCAGTAGTTCCTGAGATTAGCGCGTTCAAGTTAACCCTTTCAAATAATTTCCCCCGTTTTTTCCACATTTTCCTCTATTTCTTCGCTCCTATTAGTCTTAGCGAGATAAAATATAGCCTATAGCCTTCCTCGATAAATGGGCTATCTAACACTGAAAGAATCATCAAAATCCGTTGCGTAGTTTTAAAGATTAATACTTCAGTCGGAATTTCCAGGAATTGCTATTGTATTCTATTGTTGTCGCGATCACCGGTGTTCGCGCGGGGCCTGAAGGATTAAAGGGAACATATTATGTATAACAAATGATATTGAACTGAAAAAAAGGCTGAAACGACTGACTGAAAATATTTCCGTTAAAATGAGTGAGATATTTGCGATTAAAGTTTTATAATGCACGTTTAGGAATTTCTAGATTTATAGGCACGTGGATAGGTTTTCTAGGATATTCATTATAACGAGATGCTATAAAAGTAGATTTTATAGCATGTTTTATGGTTCTTTTAAATGCATATAATTGGCCCATTAAATTATTAGTTGTAAGTCTAGAAGTCCACTAGGTACTGCTAATGTTTTAAGCCCGATTTCTTGCATGGCTAAAAACGAATTTATCAAATTACCTTTAGGTATTTAAACTAGACTTTCTGATATTCCTGTGCCTTCTGCAATGATGGTGCTGCTGAAATACCGCTGAGGTTTAGTGGGTAGTTTAGTCGTCTACTCGTCTTACCAGTTACCGTCCTTTCGGGCGTAGCGAGTCCATCATTTTTGCGGTAGGAGTCTCCAATGCCCCGCGGAATGTAGAGCATTTCGAGACATTAAAAAACTACCTAACATCCAAGCTAACATGAAACTTTTGGCAACGCACCTCCAGCTCTTCTGATGTTGCGAGTGTCAATGGGCGACGGTAGTTGCTTTCCATCAGGTGACCCGTTTGCTCGTTTGCCCCCTTCTTTTATTTAAAAAAAAACTAAGAGATGTAACGCAGGAATTGTTTATTTTCCAGACCATTGAAGTTCGAGTCGGGAGCGTGGTTTCTGAGGCAGGTGCAGCGGACGATCAGCCTCATGCCGTGGTACAGCACTGACAAGTTGGAGCAGATAGGTAAACCACCTTCTAGAATATTATGGAACTTATCACTTTTCTTTACCAAGAAGTCGCTGCTTATTATTAGAATAGCAGGAAAAAACTTACTATATTTTGGAAAAATACTACGAATAATAAAAACCAATACTAATATTAATTACTAGCTGTCCCGGCAAACGTTGTTTTGCCATTTAAAGTATTTTTACTTCATCAGTTGATACAAAATCTTGCGCCCCTCTTTTGTCCCCTTATAGGGGTGGGGGGGAAAATTTTATACACCAGATGTTAAGTTGGAAAAACAGTTAATAATATAAAGTAAGTCCATTAAAGAAAAAAGTTTGATACAAAATCTGACTCCCTCTTTGCTCCCCTTAGAGGGGTGGAGAGGGTGATTTTTATACACCAAATTTTGAGTTGGAAGAAGACAAATATATCTGCGAAAACCGTATGCAAATCGGATCAGTAGTTTTCGTGTTAAAGCAAAAGTCTTTTACAAAATCTGACCCCCTCTTTCGTCCCTTTAGAGGGGTGGGGGGATTTTTTTATACACCAGATGTTAAGTTGGAAGAAGACAAATATATCTGCGAAAACCGCATTCAAATCGGATCAGTAGTTTTCGTGTGATAGTGGAACAAACAGACAGACAGACAGACAAAAAACTAACCTCATTTTTGTCTTCTATAGCGATATAGTAACACCCCTCGCTTATTATTTTTTGACTATCTTTAATGTACAGAATTTTCATTTCTACAGTTTTATTTCTACAGTTTTCATTTCTACAGTTTTCTACAGTTTTATTATGTTTTGGTATGCATACCTACTAAGGACGATACTACACCAGGTGGCCCTGCAGCGGAACGAGACGCGACACTTCACGTTCGATAGCACTGATGCTTTGTATCGCATAGAGTCGTTTAGTACGGTCTAGCTCATCATTATAATGAAATGGACCAAACCAAAAAAGTCATTACAATATTAAGAATGCTCATTTGTCAACAACTTCATTGTACGGTCAACAGTTTGTCGACAGTACATCGCGTTTCGCACTGTCAGCGTATACGCCGCCACGCAGTATTATAATTTACTTTATTTAACCAGTTCGCGTCAAGCCGCCAATCGGTTCGCGTGCTCTCTTTACCATTTTACCATTAAACCATTTTAGCATAAGTTAAGGATTCAATAAACCTATTGAACCTAACTTGGCTTTTACTCTGTACGGGACCAAACCACCGTACAATGTGGTCCTTCGAGCCGGATTTGAACCAGTGACAAAATAATTTAACCAATTGAAGGACCCTTACCATTGTGGTCCTTCGGCCTTTTATAGAACTAGTGACCATTTTAACCAATCGAAGGAACCCTAACCATTGTGGTCCTTCGAGTTATAAGTGAACCAGTGAACAAATATTTTAACCAATCGAAGGAACCCTAACCATTGTGTTCCTTCAGCCTTTTAAAAGAACCAGTGACCAGATAGTGATTTAACCAGTTTAAGGACCCATAACCATTGAGGTCCATAGTCTTTCTCAACCAGTGACTATAACCATAGCAACGTGAGAGCAACGTGGTCTTTTGGTCCTTAACGTAAGGAGAGACCGGTGCGGCGCTAGTGAAACCAAACACGTGTCGGTTGCGTTGTAACCAATTTAACCAATAACGTCACGTATGTAGTGTAGACCAGAACCGAACCAGTGTACCAATTTTGACCAAAGTGCTTGTGTGGAGTGTAACCAGTTCACCAGACCAGCGACGCTACCAGCAACGCTACCAGCGACTACCACCGGGGACGACTTCTGAAGACAACCAGGTCACCACGTGCCAGTCTTCAAGTAAGATCTTTCCTTTTTACCACTTTTTACCACTCTATTTTGACCATTATAATGCCCGCAACCATGGAGGCTCTATTAACCACCCAGAACCAGATCATATCTGCGATTAACACGCAGTGTGTCAATTTCAAGAAGGACGGGCCTGATCGTAAGACGTCCGCCTATATCGAAAAACGCCTTAATACTTTGGACTCGTACTGGAATGAATTCCAGACCAACCATACCAGGCTCTGCGCCGAGTTCGAAGATCTTAATCACCGCTACTTTACTGAAAACCATTACCAGCGGACAAAAGATTTTTACGAGGAAGTTAGGAACATGATGTCTAATTACGTAACTAACGAACCAGGCAAACCATTACTGAGACCAGCTACACCATTATCGCAGGGCTCAGATAGGCGCGATTTTTCTTCTCCCGCCCAGGAGGGTACCTCTTTTAGTTTCCCTGCGCCGAAGCTGTCGAACCAGGGTAACTCCAGTAGGGTGGAAGAATTGCTTCGTAAGCAGAAGAGCAACTTCAAGGCGCTTTCTCGAACCATAGAGGCTGTCAACCTTGAAAGCTGCTCCGAACGCTGGGAGTTTGAAGACATTTTAAGGACTATCCAATCCAGATGGTCGGTCATTGATTCTCTTCACTGGGACATCGACAGTGAAGGGGTACTAGACAACGAGGAGTACGAAACAGCTTTCGCTGAGATGGAGAGGAAATACAACACCATGAAGAATGCAGTGAGCAGACAGATGTGGTCGTCATCATACCGGGAACTTTCAACACCACAACTGGACATACCCACTTTCAGCGGAAATTACCAGGATTGGATATGTTTTAAAGATTTATTCTCCGAAACCATTCACAATAATAAATCTCTACCAAATGCCCAAAAAATGCAGTTTTTGAAAAGTAAGCTCCGCGGAGAGGCTGAAAAATTAGTTCACCATTTACGCATTAATTCCGAAAATTATCAAGTATGCTGGGATATCTTAAACCAACGCTACCATAATACCAGATTAATATTTAATTCTCACATACAATTATTATTAACCATGCCTACTATTCAGCAACAATCTGCAGCGGTCATCAAGAAGTTACATGACACCACCAACGAGTGTCTTAACTCTATAAAAGCAATGGGTGTCGATATTTCCAACTGGGACCCATTGATTGTCTATATTTTGTGCCAAAAACTAGATACCGAAACACATCATGATTACATAGAGTCGCTTATGAACCCAAAAGAATTGCCTACTTTGTCCGAATTTTTGAAGTTTTTAGAAATGAAATTTACATCATTAGAAAGCTCTCGTCGTAAGCAGGATTTTAATAAACCAAATTCATCTCAAAAACTATTCCAAAAACCATGGGTTGCAAATCATCCTAATAACCATTTGCATAATTTTATGAACAGAAACTTTAAACCAAGGCCAGCTATAATAAACCATGTAAATACGAAACCAATGCATATTGCAACACAAAGGAAATGCATGCTCTGTAAAAACTGTTGCCATGAATTGTTTAAATGCAAACAATTTCTGGAATCGACGCCGCTGAATAGACTTAAAATTATTGAAACAAACAAGTTATGTAAAAATTGCTTCACTAACCATTATGACAAGGAATGTATTTCGGAAAAAACATGCCGTTTTTGTAACCAACATCATAACACTTTATTGCACAATGCTCTCGTTACTTTTGCTCCCTCAACTTCTAGTAACACCAATATTGAGCAGCCTTCCCGAAAATCTAAAATATGCGTTACCAATGCCCCGCAAGAAACCATGCCCAAATTATTAGCAACAGCTAAAATTAATATTAGGTCTGTGGATGGCTGTCACCATACCATGCGAGCCCTCATAGACCCGTGTGCAGAGACGTCTCTTATTACCGAGAACGCTGCTCAGCTTTTAGGCCTACCAAGGATTAAGCGCCACTGCGTGGTTGTTGGAGTTGGCGCGAAGGCCAACAATAGTAGGGGAGTCGTACAGATAGACGTTTCTTCTCTTCACAATAATTTTACATTTAAGACAGAAGCCTATGTCATGAAGCATGTCGTCGGAAATTTACCAAACGAATCTTTTGAAAAACCATCTTGGCCTTGCCTGGATAAATTACCACTCGCCGATCCAGAATTCTATAGAAGTAATCCAGTAGATTTAATTTTAAGCGTAGATGTGTACGAGTTAATTATTTTACCAGGTTTAATTCGTAATGGCACATCACTACCAATCGCGCAAAATACCAAGCTCGGATGGATTTTAAGTGGGACCATAAAACCAACACAAAAATATTGCAACGTCGTCATGGTCGACTTGCAAGATATTCAGCGTTTCTGGGAGATCGAGGATATCTCGGATAACTCTATTGATATTTCTGATGAAGATAACCATTGCCTTCATCATTACCAGCAACATACGACGCGTCAACCAAATGGACGTTACGTCGTACGTTTACCACTCAAACCAGAGATTACTGAAAAATTGGGTGACTCGAAAACCAAAGCTGTGGCTCAATTTCGTCAGTTAGAAAAAAGATTTTCTAAAAATAAAATAATCGAACAGAACTACAAACAATTTATACATGAATATATTAATTTAAACCATATGAAGAAGTGCAATAGTAACCCGATACTTCAATGCTATTTGCCGCACCATTGTGTAATCCGAACGGATTCCACGACCACGGCCACGCGAGTTGTTTTTAATGCCTCAGCGAAAACTTCGACTGGATTTTCGTTGAATGACCTTATGTACTCTGGACCAAATTTGCAAGAAGATTTGTTTACTCTCATCCTTAAGTGGAGGCAGTACCAAATAGTCTTCACAGCCGACATAGAGAAGATGTTCCGTTTTATAGATGTACATGAAGATGACCAGCCTCTCCAGAAGATCATGTGGATTCTGAACAGCAACCATTGGAAGAATACCAACTTACCACTGTCACATACGGCACCAAGGCCGCACCTTTCCTAGCCATGATGACATTGAAACGTCTGGCTAAGGATGAAGGTCACCGCTATCCAGAAGCAGCAGAAGCTCTGGCTACCAGGTTCTACATGGATGATCTTCTCCATGGACAGCACGACCTAGAATCTGCAAGAAAACTAATTTCTGACCTCATAAATCTTCTTAAGTTAGGTGGATTTAATTTAAAGAAGTGGTCGTCCAATAAACCAGAAGTATTACCCGATATCCAGTCACCATGTGAAGACCAAGCATACGTATTTAAATACCAGGAATCAACCAAGGCATTAGGACTTAAGTGGCATCCAGACCAGGATTATTTCACATTTCAGTTGAAATCTGAACCAGTTCGTAAGCTCACCAAAAGAAGCTTACTGTCGAATATATCGAAAATATTCGATCCGCTTGGATGGCTTTCACCAGTTACCACCAAATTGAAACTACTCTTCCAAGAAGTTTGGCTTCTAAACCTTAATTGGGATGACGAGTTGCCAGCTGATATCAACACGAGATGGAAAACCATAGAAGCTGACATCACCAAGATTAACCATTTAACCATACCAAGGTGGCTACAGTCCTCGAAGAACGATACCATCGAGTTGCATGGATTTTGTGATTCATCACAAAATGCCTACGCTTGTGTTGTATACTGCAGAGTCAGCAATAACACCACTAACCAGTCTTCTGTAGTACTAGTGGCAGCGAAGTCTCGTCTCGTACCTGTAAAGAAAAATGTGTCATTACCAAGATTAGAATTATGTGCAGCTGTTCTACTTACCAAGGTCATGAAGATCACCTGTAATTGCCTATCAAATTACAACATCAAAATCTACGGTTGGTCCGACTCGACAGCAGTGTTAGGTTGGCTCAACGGCGACCCAAGCAAGTGGAAACCATTCGTAGCAAATAGGGTGAAGCAGGTGACGGACATCATTCCACCGAGCTGCTGGCATTATGTGTCAACCAAGGACAATCCAGCTGACTCAGCAAGTAGAGGCATCACCACGGAACAGCTGATTAACCATTCCATCTGGTGGACTGGACCCCACTGGCTACAATCTTTTGAGGAGTCAAAATTAACCAATTCATCTTATACCACGAACGAAGAGCTGAGAAAACCATTATTAAATATTAATGTTACAACTATTAAATATGAAAACGAAGTTATAGAAAATATAATTAGCAGATACAGCGATTTTACGCGAGCTTCAAGAGTGCTTGCGTGGGTATTACGATTTACACCTAAATCTAAAAATAAACAACGATACTTAACTATATTAGAAATAAGAAAAGCTAAATACTTAATTATAAAATATGTACAGCAATTAGAATTCTTAGAAGATATAGAATATATTAAAAACCATAACCAACCTAACCCTAAGAGTAATTTATTAAAATTAAAACCATTTATTGATAACCAAGGACTTTTAAGGGTTGGGGGGCGATTAACAAACGCCAAAATAGAAGATAAGATGAAGCATCCGTGTATTTTACCACATAACCATGTACTTACCAATATGATAATTGACCAGGCACATAAAATGACCTTCCACGGGGGCGCACGATTGACCCTCGCGTGGTTGCGTCAAGAATATTGGATTTTAAGAGGAAATAGCGCTGTAAAGAAGCAGCTTCGAAGATGTGTGCTATGCAGAAGGCACGACCCCCTGAAACATGACCAGTTGATGGGAGATTTACCACCAGCACGAGTCAACAGGACCCGCCCTTTTTACCATACAGGGGCTGATTTCACAGGTTTTGTTGACGTCAAGTCTGCGAAGGGTAGAGGAGTGAGATGTACCAAAGGATACATCGCCGTCTTTGTGTGTATGGTGACCAAGGCCGTACACTTAGAGTTGGTCTCCGATCTCACCGCCTCCGCATTTTTAGCAGCCCTAAGAAGACTTTCGGCCAGGAGAGGATCGCCCGGTCACATTTACAGTGACAACGGGACGAATTTTATAAAAGCAAATAGAGTCCTGCAAGAAGAGGCAGTTAATTTAAAATCAATATTAAATGACCAGTTTTATGCTGAGATAGCTGACATGTCGATAGAGTGGCATTTCAACGCACCATCTTGGCCTAGTGCAGGCGGTCTGTGGGAGGCGGCAGTGAAGAGTTTGAAATACCATCTGAAGCGAGTCATAGGAGATCAAAAACTCACATACGAAGAGTTCTCCACTCTCCTAGCTCAACTGGAAGGCTGCCTCAACTCTAGACCTCTGTGCCCGCTGAGCGAAGAAGTAGAAGATCTAGATTTCCTCACTCCATCCCATTTTCTAGCAAGTGGACCAACATTGACCATTGTTGAGTCTGAACACGATCTGCGAACCAGATGGCAGTTAGTACAGAAGATTTACCAAGATGTGTGGAAGAGATGGAGAACTGAGTATCTTACACAGTTAAACACCAGGTCTAAGTGGCAACGTTCACAACCTAATTTAAATATAGGAGACATTGTTATTATACACGACGCTAACCTGCCACCGGGTAAGTGGGCTCTCGGTCGAATCGTGCAGCTACATCCGGGGCAAGACGGACTAACTAGAGTATTCTCTGTAAAAACAAAAAATGGCGTTATGAAACGACCAATAGTTAAGTTATCACTTTTACCGATTAATCATAACAGTGAAGACGAAGACAGTAACCAAATTGCTGTCAATAACCAACCGAATAACCAGTCAAATGATAATTTACCAAAACGAAAAAGGAGAGTTAGAAAAGGCATTTACCATTTATTTACTATGGCACTTATGTTATTTACGTTTTTAATTTCACCAGCCTCATGTGCATACAACGTAATAAATTTTAACGACAGTCAAAGTTTATATTTTGACAAAATATCTACCATGCGGTTAGTGCAAGACGAATGGAAGCTGGTAGTATATTATGATTTAGAACCATATTGGCAGGGAAGTAAGCTATTATCAAAATATATAGATCACATGGAACATTTATGTCAACAATCACCAGTAAGAAATCATTGTGAGTCCATTTTAATACAATTACGGCACAGCTATACAGAGTTTATGCATTACAATGGCATTCTGTCGACGCAGCAGTTCCCACACGGGCACGCGCGGCGCAAACGCGGCCTTATCAACGTCGTGGGTAATGTTGCACACGCGCTGTTCGGTGTACTCGATGACCAATTCGCTCAACAGTATATTAAGGACATCGATTTAATTAGAGAAAACCAAAACCATCTGGCTGCTCTATGGAAAAACCAGACTTCCGTAGTAGAGGCAGAATATAATGTACTGAAAAGGATGCAAGGTTCTATTGACAAACAACATAAGATATTTACACATTACATTAACCATTTAGAGGATACTACCAACGAGGTAAAAAGTCAACTGAAAGATGTGGAAGCGACCAATGAGTTTTTGTTATGCTCCATGGCAGCTAACAGCTTGGAGTCGAATTTAAAGAATATGCAGGATGTTTTACTAGATACAGTTTCGGAGGTGTACTTTGGGAAGTTTAACATACATCTTTTGAAACCGGACCAGCTTTTAGAAGAGTTAAATATTATTTCAGGAAAATTGTCTAATGAGTTAACATTACCAATTGAAAATCCTCACACGGAATTTACCAAAATTTACCATTTACTTAAGGTTAGAGCTAAGATGATGAAAGATTATTTTATTTTTGAAATTAGAATACCATTAGTGAGTAGAGATAATTACCAAATATATAGAATTTATCCTATCCCAAGACGAAACGACAAAACCATGGTCACCCTAGTTCCAGCTTCAGATTACATCGCGATCAACTTACGAAGAGACTCATTTATGACCATATCGCAATTAGAATTGCATAAGTGTATTCACTTAGATTTAGAAATACAACTTTGTCCACTGCAGAAACCAATTTCACACATGAGTTATGATGACGTCTTGTGCTCCAAAGACCAGGAGACGAAGCGGTGCAGAACCAAAACTGCGAGGTGTCAAGACTGGTGGTCTCAGTTGAATGATGTAAATACTTATTTTTTCTTCTGCTGCGCCTCATATCCAGTGCGCATTATCTGTGGAGAGCAAATGTTTTCCAACCATCTAAATAGTAGCGGTATCATAAGGCTGGGTCCAGACTGCGTTCTGAAAGGAAACGACATTACCATTTATGCTCAGAGACAGCAAAACAATACTTTCACCGTGAAGACTGATATACCAGCGATAGACATTCTCCCCATCAACCACATCTTCAACCAGAATGGGACATCCGCGTCGCTGATTCCGGAGCCGACGTCAGTAGCGGATGGTTACGATCAGGATCTAGACGATATAGGCGTTAAGATAAAACAAATGCATTCAGAGAGTGGTCTAAAGGGTGGTATATCTTATCACGACGTTCACCATTACGTCGCGATATACGTGGTGGCGGGTGTGCTGGTGTGTGGGGCAGCCGCATTCGCCGTGCGGCGGTGGTGCCCGCGCCGCAGCCGCCGCCAGGACTCCAGCAGCGCGCCGGAAGCAGCTGGCGCAGCGCCTGTGCCTACCGCGTCGGACCCACCGCGCCCTGAGCCGCGGGGTCTGGCGAACGCAGCGTTTGTGTATAGTGTTAGTGACCAGTGTGTGAGTGTAGTTGACCATGGGCAATCTAGTGTTAAGTGTAGTGGTAGAGTGAAAGACCAGTCCACTTCTCCCGTAGTGCAAAAGCATAATTTTAGTGAATATTGTGATTATTAGAGACACTAGGGTACCATTAGAATAAGCGAATATTGTTTATCACCTTGTCTCACGTCACTCACTAACCATTGAACCATTTATTTTTTGTACCATTTTCACCATCACTCTTTCTTCTCTCGCGGTGGCAGCATGTACGGTCAACAGTTTGTCGACAGTACATCGCGTTTCGCACTGTCAGCGTATACGCCGCCACGCAGTATTATAATTTACTTTATTTAACCAGTTCGCGTCAAGGCGCCAATCGGTTCGCGTGCTCTCTTTACCATTTTACCATTAAACCATTTTAGCATAAGTTAAGGATTCAATAAACCTATTGAACCTAACTTGGCTTTTACTCTGTACGGGACCAAACCACCGTACATTCATAAAAAAGCTAATTATAATTATTAAGACCTCCTCTTGCCACCAGATGAGGAGCACGAGGGTTCAGAGACGAGTGAGTCGCGGGTGGACCTCCATAATGTGCGGGAGTTCCTGGAGGCGTTGTCGGCGCGGCTGGCCGGTGGGGCGCTGGAGGGGACACGAGTGGCACCCCTGTATGACCACCCTGCTTGTAAGTACTAGAATACTAGTCATTATTACAAGTACTTATTTGGCGGCCATTTTTTTATACTCGTAGCTTCATTCCACCTACATAGGTGCTGATTATTGTAGCTATACTTTGCGTGATTTACATTTTTCCACTCTTTGTTGACAACAATAATTACTTTAATTATCCCTCATACTTATAGATCAGTTAACTAAAGCTGGCACGTTCACAGTGCTGTCACTTATGTAATTTCACTATACAGTATGTTTAAAAATTTAATATGTTTGCATCATGATAAAAATTATCGTATAATCTGCGTACGATAATAATATGCTATCGTACATCGTACGTAACTACGTACGCACAAAATTGTCGTATGTGCACGATCATTATCGTACGGTTCCGAACGCTGGCCGCTCGCCGATCACACGTTACCGACTTGTAACATCACGCTGTATTTATAAACAGTAGCATATGAAAAACAATAACTGTCCCCTTCACGCTCATAAGATAGGCCGCGCGCGAGAGAGACGGGCAGACTTTTTATGATGCATATGCAGTACGACGTCACGCCACGCGCTTATTCACAGACACTACACAAGCGCAATGTTTAAATGTGTTGATCGTGCCAGCTCTTGTATGCGTGTTTAAAGCTTTGCTCTACAAAATATATCGTTTTCTAGAGGTTATTATTTTGTAATTATACATTACCAGACCCTAAAATATTGGCTCTGTGACTAGCTAAAACTAATTTTGTACTTTCAAATGCCTATGAATCTGAACTAATTTTGTACTACAGGAGAAATTGATTCATAGGCAGATGACGTACCTATGTAATTTGGTCGGGCTATTTCAGCACTTGCCTACCGTCTACCGATCTTGACTGACAATAATTTCATATAACTCGACCAAGTAATATAGGTTCACCCTGCCTATGAATTTCTCTGATGATATTATAAGCACTACCTCTCATTATAATTTCGAGAGGCTGACACTGTAAATTGAACCTTATCACCGAGCTGTAAAGTGTAATGTAGATGTGAGGTTGTTCGGGCGCTACCACGCTGCGCTGCGCGACACTCTGACAGCGCTGTCGGCCGCGCTCCGGGACGCGCTCAGACGTAAGCTATTAAAGCATGTTACACTGGTGCACCGGCTTTATGCACAGCATGGTTTTTATTGTAAATTCGGCTTTATTGCCGTCAGTTAAAGCCTATTTTGGGTTGGTTTCACTCACACAAAAATAGGAATATATTGAATAATATATAGCATGTTTATATCGCACTTTAGCACCGGTAATTTTTATGATCACAGGACTCACAGGGCTACAATTATTATTATTATAAGAGCCTTAAGCATGCTCTTATAATCCTGTCTGAGTCGGTAAAGAAGATAATAGAACCTGATAAGTACATTTTCCTAAATTTCTCTATATTCATTAATTCATTCATGTATAAAAATGTTTATATTTGTTTAATAACAGTTATTCTTTTAATCGTTAGTAATCAATTCATCTTTGGAAATAGATAATCACCAATAGTTTGTTGACCCGGAACTTCTTTTTGTTAGTATTTGACGTCAAAACTTGGTTCATCTTGTGATAGATTGATATGACCTCCGCGAAAGAAACCTTGCTTGTTATATGTAGCAACCGTTTACCAAGTAAGTAATAAGTATATACTAAGTAGGTAATAATGCTTAAATGTGCCCGTCTGCCTTGGTGTGTCATACGTGATACGCATGATACGGCTGAACCGATATCAGAAATATCTCTTTTTTTTTTTTCAATAAGGGGGCAAACGAGCAAACGGGTCACCTGATGGAAAGCAACTTCCGTCGCCTATGGACACTCGCAGCATCAGAAGAGCTGCAGGTGCGTTGCCGGCCTTTTAAGGGGTAATAGGGGAGGGTGGGGAAGGAAATAGGGAAGGGTAGGGATGGGAAAAGGGTAGGGGATTGGGCCTTCGGTAAACTCACTCACTCGGCGAAACACAGCGCAAGCGCTGTTTCACGCCGGTATTCTGTGAGGACGTGGTATTTCTCCGGTCGAGCCGGCCCATTCGTACCGAAGCATGGCTCTCCCACGTCTAAAAAATTATTATCTATGGGCTGAACCCATTTATAATAATTAAATTATAGGTCTACCAAAATCTGATGGCAAAAAGTGAGAAAATGAATTGACTCTAGCAATACCGGGGTAATTGGAATAAAACATTTTGATTATTTTTGTTCTTAAAGCGGCTGATTATGTGTTAAACATGCAAATATAAAAATTTATCCAATGATCAAGGATATTTTTTGAAAAATATCTGCTGTCAAAAATTGCCATCAGATTCTGGTACACCTATAAACACTCAGATACTTTAAGTTCGGAAAAGGAAATAGGAAAGTTTCTATTGGGTCAAAACGTACGAACTACGGCCCCACACATTGAATTATTTCTAAACGAATATTACCTACTGGCAACATCTAGTATTTCACACTATCCTAATCTCAAGGGCTCATGCCCCATGTAAATCGGTTTATACTATGATTTAGTGGTTCACGTGAAATAATACTTACAGTAAAAGTAGAAATTAAGGGAATGCACTGTATACTCTTTTCATTCTTATTAACCTTTGCTGACAATTGGTTACAAAGACTACGAAAGTTTTTTTTTTTTTGCAATCTCATCAGCATTCAAAATCTCGACTTTCCCACATGCGAGCGGGCAAAAAGTGGCCGTACCCGCGTCGTCGGCGGTAATGCCCGCCACGGTGACATTTTGTTCGCCCGTGAGTGTACACATAAAAATATAGGGATGTGATTGAACCGGTATCGAATATCGATAATATATCATTTTAATCGTATCAATATCTAGTATTAAACTAGCTAAAAGCCGAGCTTTGTGAGAGCTCACTTTGTCACACCACTGATTTATCATCGCATCTACATATTATAAATAAAAATTACTATGGCAAAGCACAAATCAACAGGCGTGATAGTTTTTCCGTATAGTGTACCGTAAAATGTTCAGGTTGTGGGATATACTATGCTACTGTGGGATAACTACATATTCAGCCCGGTCTATTTAGACGCAAAAAAATCGTAACCTCGGAGTAATTCGCATAGAGCTGAAAATTTGTAGAGACGTTAAATATACCATTATAAATAAAACCTCAAAAGTCCGGCGATCCTCCTTGTGCAAAAATTTTTATATAAGGTCAAAGGTATGAAAATGATGTTTTCCCGTTTTTTTTTCCAAACTGTACATTTTATCATAAAAATAGGTATGGCAAGAGTGTATGTAGATTATAGAATTTTCTACAATAAATATTCAGACACTTTTTTCATTTCATTCCTCATAATTTGCGGGTTTGAAGTTTGGGAAAATCACACTGATATTATAAAGTTAAAAAAATTGTGGAGGTGCTGGTTTGAATTGAAAAGTTCGTTTCGCGTTGGATAGGTAGTCAGTAGTCTTATTTATCGAGGAACACTTGAGGTACATAACATCACGTTGTCACCAATAGTGGCAAAGAAACAGAGGAAAATGTGGAAAAACGGGGAAAATTGAATAAAAATGTTTGCACAAGGAGGATCGCCGGACTTTTGAGCTTTTATTTATAATGGTGTATTGTAGGGAGTATTTAATGTCTCTACCAATTTTCAGCTCTATGCGAATTATTCCGAGGTCAAATGTTTAATTTTCCTGGGGTAATTATGATACCTAATTATTGATAAATAGCAAAGTGCATCTGTTTGACTTTTACCTCCTGCTGAACTACATTTTGATGGGTGTGGACCGTGGAGACGCTTTGAGGCCTGGGAAAGGATATAGGCCAGTTTTCATCACTGAAAATTATGGGGCAGTTGGAATGTAAGTAGCTTAGGACAATATCTACTACTCAACCAAGCTATTTTTTTAAATTAGATCGGCGTACAAACTCTATCGACTGAATCAAGTACGCAAACGTTGCTGTCAAATCTTTTACATTTAAAATAAGTTATGAAGCGTAATGCGAAAGCAAAGTTTCGGGAGTCGGGACTAGCCGAGAAGGAATTTTGTCGGTGTTCAATAGTAAAATCAAAACTTTTAATTTTCCTACCCTTTACGGCAAAAACAATAAACATTTAAATGTTGCTTTAAATAGCTTCGTAAACAGCATCAACCAGCTTTAAAAATACATCAACTGGTTGCACATCTCTAAGTTCAGTGCAAGTTTTTATGGCCAGGCGGCGTGGGACCGCGAGAAACAAAAAAACTATCGAAATAAAGTTTATTTCGCTATTCGTGTACAGCGACTGCATTGATTACATCGCTCTGGCCTCTGTGGGTAGAATATTGTACAAAATCCAAAGATCAGGTGAATTCGAGCGCTGAAAATTGAACGATAGTTCATTAAATTCAAGCAAAAATTCGCACATTTTACAAGAACCATGAATTGATTATTCATTAAGTTGTACCAGCATAGTACATATTATACTAATATGCAATGTGGTAATCTGTAATATTAAGCAGTCAGACTGTCGCACTTGTTTTAATAATATTTAAGTGTTGGATCGGGGTGGTTTGGGTATTACTTGTTGTGCTTTCTTCTTAATATTTATATTATTTCTTTTAACCTTTGTGCACAATAAAGTATATTTTCATTTAATTTTCATTGGCCTTTCTAGTCTAGGAGCTATGTGAAAAATATACTCGCACTGCATTCTGTTAATTTAAGAATAAAATTGAATTCTTGTAAAGAAACAGACTATTATAATTTCATCGAAAAACGCCTTGATAACTCTTCGTATGATAATCTCCAACTATTAATGAGTTTGAAGCGTAGGTTTGAAGTGATATAATTCATACTCTGTTCACATCGTGTATCCAAAATACGATATCGCCCTTAATGGGGTGACACACGTGCGAGTAAGTACGCGGACTTATGGCTCGACGATCTTAATCGCCTGTGTGTCAGCAAAGAGCCGCGAGCCTGGGTTCATGGTAATCCAGAGTGAGCGATTCTCGTGTGTCACCGACGCGAGCCGAGTAAGTTCGCGAACTTAAAAGTTAAAACCCGGGTACTTTAAGTTCGTACGTCAGGTACATCAGGCCTTTTAGACTAGAAACATATGTCACTACATTAACAATCGCGGTTTGTATAGAAAACGACGAAATATTACAAGTTTTTTGACAGAGGGTCAATGATCGCTACAAACAGAATTCCGCGATTTGATGCGTAGTGTATACCCAACTAAAGAATGATGATGAGCATCTTTATTTAAATATTCTGACAATTTTAATAATAATCGTGTAAACTGTAAACCCATACTATCGTTTTAATGTTTATTTCGCAGTACATAAAATCGGTTATCACCATCACGCATGAAAAGTTTAATTTTACTCGGAAAAGTTGAAGCGCATTTTTCACTTTATTTATTACTGCTTTCTATAAAGTTATTTTTTAATAAATCGCCAAAAATTGTATTTAAAATGCAATTTGCTACCTCGATAATAATTATTCTGTTGAGAAAAAGGTTACAGACCGGTTTTTTGCTTTAGAGCCGCTTTCTGCAAAAACTATAAACAGTATAATTTTTAGATGAAATATTAGTTCGTGAATAGGTAATTATAAGCTAGATAATAAATTACAACGAGGAAGAAGCCAAAATGTCACGACCAAAATACTTGCCTATAATATGTGATTATAGGCATACTATTTTGATTATTGAATCCTATATAATACCTACCAATATTAATATAAAAATGCGTAATCGTGTCGGTCTGTTCCACTTCCACCACTTCACGTATAAACCGCTAAACCGATTTTGATTAAATTCAGTATTCAAAAATTTTGAGTTTCGGGAATGGAAGGAAAGGAAATATTTTGGGAAGTCGCAGGCTCGTCTAATGGTGTTCCCACACCGCAGTTAGAAAATGTTTGTAAACATTTTCTAACATAAAAACATTTACTAACAAATGTTGTCAATTGTTACATTTTGTTAGGAACTTTTAAGGAGTCATAAGTGGTCCTACACTAGTAGAAAATGTTTACTAATGTTTGCTAACATTTTATAACATTTAAATCTGGTATTGGCTCACCGTATATCCCGTGGTACTTTATAAAAGGTTTACTAACAAAAGGTAACACATTATGTTTTATTTTGTTATAATTTGTTTTGCTATAATTTGTTAACTTACGTTTACTAAACTTTATCTAACATGAAAACATTTTTAACATTTTTTAACATTTGTGACTAAAAGTTTGCTAACAAATGTTTACTAACGTTACTAAACATTTTCTAACTGCGGTGTGGGAGCACCATAATACGGAATAAAGTCTTCCCTAGTGGACATTTTAACGCAAATAAATCTTGGCCGGGACACAAAATATAAATTATATTAGTAGTACCAAGCCGGGATCACCATAAGTATTATATTATATACCAACAGTATCATCTCGTTCTTAATATATTTCGTGAATCAGTTGTTAATGGCCCCATCATGTGACTTTTCTCAAAGAATTTCGTTCACTTTTATGTTTGCCTTGACATACGAGTAAAATGTGCCCCATAGCTTGAAGCGAAGTTGCACGCATTTCAACAGTAGCTATTGAGCAAGATGTGTAATGACAAGTGCCAAGCCCAAATAAAATTGCCCTTAATAAAATATTAAAAATAATATACAAAGCCACATTTTATTATGTTGGCTAACCTAAATTATTGTAAGTTGTAAGAGTGCAGTCATGAGAGATTAGAGTCCCTGGATCCTGTATTAACAATAAAGAGGTACTTAAATTGATTGTTTTTACGTAACTTTTCAAAAAAAGTAAACAAGTTGGCGCGCAAATCTTACATAACTGTTTTTTTTTAATTAGTGGCACAGACGTATGTCCCTGTATGTCCACGGGTAACTAGACTATCAACATTAACTTGTTGGCCGAATAACCGTCACGCGCTCTTAACCGTTGTAAACGTTATAATTACTTGACAGGAAAGTTTTCGATATCTCTGTATATAGAGATTATTCGATTATTGTTCTCTTAAACGTGCACAGAATTTTGAGTCTCATCAGCTTCATCTACCGTTTTTTATGACGCAGCATCCTTTATGGGTGCCTCGGCCCCCGGGCTGGAGATGTGCCTCAGTTAGCACTTAGCAGAAGCACCCCGGGGGTATAAGGGACAGGTCCGTAAGAAGCACCAAAACCATGGAGATTTGGCAACAGCCATATACGGAGGGATGTCCTGGACCTGTCAAATACAGGCCTCCCTCAACACCGTAAGGTACTATTATATAATCTGTGCCTCAACGACCATCCGGGCTACCTCAAAATGGGCCGAACTTCCACCAAATTCTCATGTAGGCCCTACCAATTTAATGTCACACACCATCCTTGTAGTTCTTTATAATATGACATAATACAACGACCTCTATTAATTTTGTTAATGAACCTAAAATTAGATGTTAAATGTCACATACATGATATCATAGTCAGGTATCACGAGGTCTTTTGAATGGACTACTCAGTATCCACCTATCTTAACTTCTTAACTTTTTTTCAACCCCTGAAGACTAAAAGGGCTGCTATAAGTTTGACGTGTTGTCTGTAGATTCCAAACGGGTGGACCGATTTTAATGTGTTTTGTTTGAAAGCTGACACGATCCAGAGTGTTCTTAGCAATAGTCTAACAGCATGACCCCCTTAGTACTGGAAAATTTGGATTTATCTACTTCCTGTAAGATTGTAAGCAACTTCCAGTGATTTGATCGATTCAATATTATGCAGTCTTATTCCTGACACTTTTTAGAGTTTTGAATCGGAGGTTGTTTTTTAATTTCTTAATTTAACATTATTCCAGGAGGGGGAACTTAACCCTATCTCATAAAAGTTAAACTTGAATCCACCCATGTCTCGACTAAAGCCCTTTAAGTTGTGTAATCAATAATATAAAACCCTATTCTTGTATGGGTTCAAAACACTTGTCTTGGAAAAATTTACACCGTTGTAATTTTGATTTACTTGAATTCCCTACTCTAAAGTCTACTAAAATGAAATACACTGAAATTATTACAGTTTTTTTTTAATGCAATAAGGGGGCAAACGAGCAAACGGGTCGCCTGATGGAAAGCAACTTCCGTCGCCCATGGACACTCGCAGCATCAGAAGAGCTGCAGGTGCGTTGCCGGCCTTTTAAGGGGCAATAGGGGAGGGTAGGGAAGGAAATAGGGAAGGGTAGGGAAGGGAAAAGGGTAGCGGATTGGGCCTCCGGTAAACTCACTCACTCGGCGAAACACAGCGCAAGCGCTGTTTCACGCCGGTTTTCTGTGAGGACGTGGTATTTCTCCGGTCCGAGCCGGCCCATTCGTGCCGAAGCATGGCTCTCCCACGTCGAAAACGTTTTCCTTCCAAATTTGATAGGATCTTTCCGAATTTTCGAATAAGTGATGGGACTATCCTCTACGAAAAGAACCGGCGTAAAACACTAACGTAAGAAACTAACTATAGTTACCTCCTCGCAAAATGGTGATTAATAATATCTACTAACATTGTATAATTTTAAGTTACAGCATTGTAAATTTTATTTTAAAAGATTAATTTTTTATCTCACTTTTTTGGTAAAAAAGTGGCCCCCCTGCGAGTTTCTTACGACGGTTCTTCTCGCCGGGTTAGTTCCCGAACATTCTGAAAGCATTTTTTTTAATCTACTCAGAAATAAAACAATTTTTATTTATTTATTTATTTATAACTTACTAAAAATGTATGTTATATTTAACGCGTTACTGGGCAGTGGGTACGGTTCAATTGGAGTGTCTGCAATACGCGCGACGAATCGAATCGAATCCGATGGTAAATCGATTCGAACACGTGTCGAGGGCGTATCGGATATCGATATCATAACAAACGCTTTCTAACAATAACTTTTCGCTTTCCTACGAATATGGAATGATAATTTCCTTATTGATATTGTGACATTAGAAAATACCTAATTATATGATGTGTATAATTGTGTATATTGTATGTGAGTTTGCCGTGATTCAAGCAACTAAAAGCGGTGGCTAAAAAGACGATATATATTTGATAACTAAATGTTCCGCGCGGCTTCGCCCGCTTAAATTAAATATTTCAGAGACAAATTAGTCCGCAAAAAATAGCCTATGATCCTTCACGTGGTCTACTTCTTATCTGTGCCAAATAACAGAAAAAATGCTCTAGTAGTTTGTGAGATAAGCCCTTTCAAATAATTTACCCCGTTTTTCCACATTTTCCTCTATTTCTTCGTTCCTATTAGTCTTAGCGTAATAAAATGTAACCTATAGCCTTTTTCGATAAATAGGCTATCTAACACTGAAAGAATTTTTCAAATCGAACCAGTAGTCCCTGAGATTAGCGCGTTCAAATAAGTCCTTTCAAATAATTTCCCCCCATTTTTTCCACATTTTCCTCTATTTCTGTGCTCCTATTAGTCTTAGCGTGATAAAATATAGCCTACAGCCTTCCTCGATAAATGGGCTATCTAACACTGAAAGTATTTTTCAAATCGGACCAGTAGTTCCTGAGATTAGCCAGTTCAAGCAAACAAACTTTTCCGCTTTATAATATTAAGTATAACAGATAGGTATAGTGGCAATGTATAGTGGTGATTTGTACCAATTGGCAATTTAAGTAGATACTGGTACAAAAAAGGACACTTTTTCATGGACACAGCATAAAAGAGATATACTCATTACTCTTTCATACAATATCTGAAAGCTAAATAAAGACTCTACACGATTTAATCCTATGCTCTACAATCTACATTATCATAATATTATGAAATCCTGAAAATTTCAGGGCGTCTTCTGTCAGTCAGTTTTATCTTACTTTTTTCAGTTTTACCATTATTTTTTTGTTTTCGTGTGTGTTAAAACTAACAATTTTCGTCATAGACCATTACAATACAATAGCCACTGTAATTATAAATCGCAATTTATATTCGTGTTTAAATACTAACCTCCATTGTCAGTTGTCAACTTGTCACACTATTTGGGACTCTATCACATCGTTGTAAAGTTTACTTTCGCTAAACCGGCGATGACCTTGATCTTCACCTCTGCATCTCGGAGGATTCAAAAATTTTATGTTGCGAAGACGAGTCTAAACATTATGCAGAGACGGGACTTAAGTATTTATATATTATGCATGATTTCAAAGTTCATATTCTGCATTTTCTTAAAATGAAATAAGCATAAATTATAATAATATGTATTATATTTTCACGTTTTTATTATCTACAATTAATGTTTTGAGGGTTTTTAGCTGTTTCTTAGATTCAGGTTATTGTTTTGTGTTTGGTAGAGTTAGTAGAAAATTTCCATTCAGAAGAAAATTTCCTTCTGTGAAACGGCATGAAATCCGATTGTGATTTGTGACGCATGATGTTAGGTGTATTATGTTACAGTAGATCCAACAGATCTTACTGGCGTCATTTTCCTTTGAGTGCATTTTCCGTATTTCCTACGACAATTTTCTTAAGTTGTTGAATCTATATTATAAATAAAAATGAATTTCAAATTTTGTTTGTCTCGTTAAAACTCGAGAACGGCTGAACCGAATTGGACATCAGGCTATTTCCTTATAATGTTGGTCTAAAAAAAGCTGCGCGGCCAGACCTAGGATTATTTATTATTATTATGAGTTACCAGTACGTACGAAAACTTAAATTACTACCTACTGAAAAACGTATAAGTAGTTATAGTGATAAATTCATAGTTTAAGGTATAGATAACCTAGCTATTAGAAATATTCTTAGTTCTGGCAGCGCATTTATTTATTTTTAGACCAGAATGCGATGTCCTTTAGAGTGGGTTGCACGAACTAATTTCGACTTCAACTTTAAGTTTAACCGGAAAAATTGACAGATGTCGTGTGAGCATATGGGGTGTTTGGACGCCATATTTAACTTTAAGTTTAACCACGCCTCTGGTGCAACGCAGCCTAAGTCTTCAAATATTCGTGGGAGACATAGAAGGATTATATTAGGAAAGAAGTGATAAGAAGTTCACAGGGTCATCTAGTTATGGATAAAATAAATTTTATATTACTAGAATCTAGATTCTAGATGTTATCACGCTTGGACCGTACATTTAAGTACAGGACTCGGAGTATCTCTGACTCTCTGCACCCAATCTTACAACTTACAAGTTACATCTTATTCGGCTTGTGCGGTAAAATCACTTAATATATTATTATGATTATATGTTTTTAGTATGTATACATCGCGATTCGCGCACCATATTATATCTACATAAGTATAATATAGGAGATAAAAAATATTTTCCATCGTTTTTGTGGGCGGGAAAACTCGTCTATTGTTTGGTTTGAACTTAGAGTAATTAACACATTCTGGAAAACCTACTTTACAAACAATTAAAAAGACATTTGGCGTATGTTTGATAACAAACCAGTAACATCATGAAAAATACAATGTTTAATACAACTTGGTAACTTGGTAACTAGGTTCAGCAATACATTAACACGACAGTTTATGTCATATCACTTACAACCGTATTTATTAATGAAGATTTATAAAGATTACGACGACCCAGGTCCCAGACCCAGACAGACTTATTACAATATTTCGATCTTATTTGTATGGTAGTAAAGTCCAAAAGTAGCGAACTAGTTTAGTCGTCGACCGTACATTTTCTTAGTTCGTCTGGCGAGCGGCAGTTTTCTAGAGGAGGCACGCACTGACTTCTTCGCCATCGCACGCGACGCGCGTATTCGCGTCGAATGTGCCGCGCCGCGAAATTTAATTTTCGAACGTTTTACTTTCATAATTCGCCTTCTTCTTTTTATTGTGATCGGTTTGTTTTTTTGCCAAGTGATGTGTTGTGATATTCCTGTGTCATTCATTTAAAGTGATCATCATTTTTCAACTTTATTATGTATTTTTAATATTTATTTATTCATAGGTAATAAAAAAATCTGTTGGTAATATAAATTATAATAATTAGTTAGTTGGTAACAAATTATACTAGAGTAATAATTTAGGTCATACATGCGGTTTAAAAATAACTGGTTGCAACTTCTATTACTAGGAATGAGTGCAAATATTTAAGTAAAGACTAACTACATTGTAGCATGATGTTCATTATTGTAGTTAATAATTTTTAGTTACACATAAAACTTTTACGACAAACCACTATTAATATAAACTCAAATGTAGAGACTATAACATAGAATCATTTGGCTCTTCTCGGATGTTTCAAAAATGTTTTAGGATACACAGTTTTAAAAATTATGAAAGCACGTTAAAAATACCTTTTTACTTTCAAACCTTGATCCATGCATGTTAGTTGCAATATTATCTACGAGCGCATCTTCTTTTGCCCGTCCCTTGGGCTCCCTGAGATGTCAAACCGTTTTCGTGGTTGGTTAGCTTGTCTTGGCTGACAAGAGTTAGTAACTGGTGTTTGGCAGTCTAATGCCCATGATTAATAGTCTTTATCACATTTGGAACTTAAGGTCTATAATACTTTGAGAGACCGACCTGAAAACTCGATGCATCGAAACTTTTCTGCAAATCGAATATCATCGATAATTTCAGTCAAATCGTTTGACTGTAACCGATGCTTATGTCTCAATTATGTTAAATCATTAAACCGATTGTATCGTAATCGTTCATAGTTATTTTACCTCTGATAGCGTCTTTATGTCAACTAGATAAGGCTTGTAGTAACTCCGAGGTGAAGGCAGCAGCACGCAATCACGTGTGCGCTTATCTGCCTTATCTCAAACTCAGTTCAGCACATTAGCTGCTGTGCTCTTATGACTTATAGTATACTAGTTAAGATTCAGAGAAAAATAGGTAGTTATATTAAATTTATGTTGGAAATTCATAGTACAGCGTTAAATAATGCGTCTATCTGTTACATTTTTCAGCATTAAACGCTAGATCCATTTGGATGAAATTTGGTAGAGAGATGTTTTGGGTTCTGGCATATGGTAGTTTTAACACTGAAGATCTTTTAAGCATCTGTTTTATCTTTTAAGAGTCCGTATACGAAATTTTGCCGATTTTGCCGAAATTGCAAAGGTTCGCTACAGAAATATTATTAGGTTTTTTCCCCTTATTAGACTTAAAAATATATATATTAATTATTAGATTTAAAATATATTTAAGCGCGGAAAGCCGACTCGCACTTGCGGCGAGTAATATAATGTGAGATTTAGGTTGTTTTGAATCGTGTTTTTTTGGCACAATTTGTTTTTCTTTTTCTTTTTTCTCGAATTGTATAAAATTTTATCTATAGATTATTTCTGTCGTTTTCTTTTTATGAATTACAGCTTCAAGTTGCCGAAATTAACAGCAATTCTTTGCCCATTTTCTCTAAAATTTTGCCGAGTTACATATTTTTTTATTCAACTATTTCATATTAAAGTGGTAAAAAGTAATTCCAACATTTTATAGACGACTTTCTCAACAGTACATTGTATTTTTTTCATACCGTTAAGACGTCAATACAATCCATAAACAGGTGATATTCTAAACCTTTTACAGCAAAAATCACAAAACTTACGCGGGTTTGAGTTGGATTATTTAAAAATACTTAAAAAAATAAAAAATCTAGCTCCAACATTAGATTATAATTGAAATGATCTTACATGTTGTGCATTAAAACTTATAGAAATACTGTATTCTAACTGTTAAATCACGTCTGTAAAATCAGCGAAATCGGCAAATTTCGTATACGGACTCTTAACACTGTACGTCAAAGGGTCCCTTGTAAATAGAATTGTTAAAAGGGATAAATATTTAAGTATGCCATTAGCCAAACATACACACCCAGAGATCAACTACGATAACTACGATTCAAAACGTTTGAAGTGCGTTGTCAAAACGCTTGAAGTGCGTTGTCTTGCGCGGTAGGTTGCGCGGCTAGTTATGATTAATTGACCAACAAATCTTGGTAATAAGTGACATTAACTGAAATATTACGTGTACTGTGATTGGTTGAATACTTACTACATACAAACTCTTTCATAAGAATGTGACAACACACATTGAAACAGTCATTTGGAGGGGCGCGCCATGTTATCGTAGTTGATCTCTATATTAAATAGTTTACTGGAGTACATCTAATAATAATCATTAGTCATTACGTTTATTTTCGCTGTAAGATAACGTAGTTATGTAACAAGTATTCGAACTGCATCGTCATTTTCCTTGCGTGAGAAAAATAAAAAAAAATGCTTTGTAATCCTGATTCTTGTTTATTATATTATCAGCGAAGCGAATATTATCGTTATTTTAAAGCAGAAAACAATATTTTAATTGGTCATTGTATGGAGTTACAATAATAAAACTAAATATTCTGCGTTTATTTCTGAATATCGTTTTCCATACTCTACATTTACTCTACCCACAAAACAATAGGTTTGTTACTATATGTTGTGCGCAACTTCGTTTATTTTCGCAACCGTACATTTTACAGCAAGTTCTACATAATACAAAAATAACTGTTACCTTAAACTTTAAAATACATTTTAGAAGTACTCTACACCGTAACACGGTCTGAAACACGGCAAGAAATTGATATTTACGCCAATATTGAGAAAAAAGTTATAGATATTGATAAAGCCAGTCATAATGGACTAAGAATAGTGAAAATTATTACTGTTTTAGCATTGGCCAGTACTGGGTATAAAGTATAAACATAAGAGGTATATTTTAGCAAACATTACGTAAGTGTTATCAGTAGACAGTAGACACTTCTTAGGTTATCGGATGTCGCCTAATAATAACAATCAGCAACAAACTAAAATAAATACAAACTTAATTTACCTCCTTACATTAAAAGTAAAACGTAGTGATTATATTATTCTCTTTGATTAAAAGATCCACAATATAGGTAGAGTCTATAAGACTCTAGAAGGGTGAAAGCAAGGGTGGCAAATACGCGGCCCGCGGCCCACATGCGGCCCGCCGTCTGTTACCTTGTGGCCCGCGGAGCCGAGCACATTTTTGAAAGTAAAAAAAGTTAATACTAAAATTATCTCATCGTACCTACTATAAAAAGCAAACTAAGCACTTCTTTTCTTTTACTTTTAAAATCAACACATGCTTTATCTACATAAAGTGGGCTGACTGTAAAATAACGTACTGAGCGCGCGGCTGGGGTGTTTTCTTTGCTTATTACAGTTCATTTTTTTTTTTGTTCTAAGCTCTAACTAAGTTCTAATTGGAAAAATTTGTATCCGATTTCGACTGTGCGCAGAGTGCAGGCTTATCTGGCGCGCACTACGAGTATACATAAAATTTGGTAGTGCGGGCCGGGGTAAAATTCTACTTTCGAATTTTGGCCCAAGTGTCGAAGAGGTTGGCCACCCTTGTTCTAGAGACTTAATTATAGTTATATAAAATAAAAGGTTTTTTCTTGAATAAGCCTCTTCTGTCACGCATCAGACAAAGTATGTATGTACCATCGAAGAAATTGATTCATAGGTGGTTGACAGACCCACGTCATCGTCATTTGGATTATATCAATTCAGTGTTAATTATTGGGATCTCAGGATCTGTCTGCTGGCTGGGTTTGACGTAACGCGACTAAACTACGTAGGTCCCCCATCCGCCTAGGAATCGACTTCTCTGGTAGTACATATTGTGTGGATCTTATTATTAAGGCGTAACTTAAGAGGTTTTGTTTTTCTTATAATAATAATCTACTTGCCTGCTTTAAGTGGACTAACAAGGCCATCAGAGTATTTTGTTTTTATTAAGCCAACGTCAATGAACATTCATAAAAATTCCAATTTATTCACATTGATTAGGAATTATACTGCGCTAACCTTTTTAGGGTTCCGTAGCCAAAATGGCAAAAAAGAACCCTTATAGGTTCATCATGTCTGTCTGTCTGTCTGTCTGTCTGTCTGTCTGTTTGTCTGTCCGTCCATCCGTCCATCCGTCCATCCGTCCGTCCGTCCGTCCGTCCGTCCGTCCGTCCGTCCGTATGTCACAGCCACTTTTCTCCGAAACTATAAAAGCTATACTATTGAAACTTGGTAAGTAGATGAAGTCTGTGAACCGCATTAAGATTTTGATACAAAAATAGAAAAAATATTAAAAATTTTAGGGGTCCCCATAGGTACGACTGAAACAAAAATTTGTGTGTGTGTCCCCCCCCCCCCTCTAACTTCTAAAGTAGGGGCATGATAATTCTAAAAAAAATATATGATGTACATTATTATAAAAAACTACCAACGAAAATTGGTTTGAACGAGATCTAACAAGTAGTTTTTTTATACGTCATAAATGGTAAACCTTAATTTAACTTTCATTAAATCAACTAAAATATAAAAATAAATCAAAAACCTTTTAATTTTATTGAAATAAACTTTATTGCTGCTGCGGAACCCTTCATGGGCGAGTCCAACTCGCACTTGGCCGGTTTTTTTTAAATTTGACATTCACAACTTAATTTCTTAGAATTTAATAATTTATTGTTTTTAAAACTATGTAATTTAGTTTTATAAATAAACGAAAGACAACATCATGGATTCTATGCCATATGTCCATCTTCGTAAAACCGATAAAAATTATGAACCATCACAAAAAAGTAACATAGATTCGGAAAAAATAATAACCAAAGCTCTCTTATATTATTGTTCTCTGTTTCAATTTCTTAAAATATACATGTACATTACAAACTTAAACCTTAAAAAATATTACCAAGCCATTTACTATAGATGCTGCTGCAACTTCGTCTCTCCAGATATATTCTGTGACTCCGGATTGTTTATCGTGGAGGAAACGTAAATTTATGGGATAAAAGTATCCTATGGCCTTCCCAGAGACTCAAAGTATCTTCTTTTCAAATTTGACCAAAATCAGTTCAGTGCCGTAAGTGTGAAGAAATGACAGACTTTCACATTTCTAATAATCTATACATAATATTATAAAACAAAGTCGCTTTTTTTCCCTCATGTCCCTTTGTTCCCTTTAATCTTTAAAACTACGCAACGGATTTTGATGATTATTTCAGTGTCAGATAGCCCATTTATCGAGGAAGGCTATAGGTTATATTTTATCACGCTAAGACTAATAGGAGCGAAGAAATAGAGGAAAATGTTGAAAAAACGGGTAAAATTATTTGAAAGGTCTAACTTGAACGCGCTAATCTCAGGAACTACTAGTCCGATTTGAAAAATTATTTCAGTGTTAGATAGCCCATTTATTGAGGAAGGATATAGGCTATATTTTAGCATACTAAGACTAATAGGAGAATGTGGATAAAACGGGGGAAATTATTTGAAAGGGCTTATCTCGCGAACTACTGGAGCAATTTTTATGTTATTTGGCACAGATACCTAAGAAGTAGACCACGTGAGGGATCATAGGCTATCAATAATTTTAATAATTTTTTCAGTGACTATATATTTTATACCCGTGCGATGCCGAGACGGGTCGCTAGTATTAGTATAATATGAATTTTCACTAACAGACAGACAGGCGCACCTTTAGAATATTTTATATTAGTATATATTTTGGCGTAAACATCAAAACCATAATAATTATTGGAGCGTGTCAGTGGGTTCCCTGCACTGACAGACAGGCGCACCTTTAGAATATTTTATATTAGTATATATTTTGGCGTAAACATCAGAACCATAATAATTAATGGAGCGTGTCAGTGCAGGGAACCTGTCGGCAGAACCGGTGTTTCTGACGGGTCCGAAAGGTTACACGCGTTGCATGATCACGTTGTATAATCATCAGGTCAGGTCAATAATGATTTTATTATAGTGATGTTATGGTAGCAGGTATGGTCCAATGTTTTAGCAGGCTGACAAAAGTTAAAAGGCCTGATACACGGTTTAAACGGCGGTTTAAAACTTATGTTTCAACTACTTTCAAACCGTGTAGATAGTTGTTTTATGATTTGGTGTTTTTGGCATAAAAACTACTATCTACACGTTTCAAACTTCAGTTTTAAGCCGCCGTTTTAAACCGTGTATCAGGCATTTTAGAAATAGGGCATGACCTTGGCAAGTAGTACAGAAATAGTTATCTAAAATTATAATAGAGTTATGCCTAAATAATAAATTATAGTTTCATTTAAACAAAAAGAAGGCAATTAAACGTCTAAGATGAACTAATAGTGATTATTTTTAGTTAACGATATCATTGAAAATTAAGTTAGTTATTAAAATAGAATGTAATACAGAAACTATGAAAATTGTTTGATAAATCCACATACGAAACGTTTTTTAAGTCGGTTAAAAACTGGAATGTGATTAGAACACGTAATTTCTGTAAAGCCTCGGCTACAGTCATATTCTAAACAACGTAGAAACTATCCAGATAGTGAAACAAGATAATGATTATCTTCATTTTAGTGTTTAAATAAAAGAGATAACACCAAGGTCGGCGAGTCATCATCCATACTATAGTTTGTTCGTTTTATGATGATATGCGTGACACATTATAATTGACAATAGTAGGGAAGTTACCTAAAAAAATTAATCGAATAATTTAAAAATATCGAATCACCTCGTAAAGGAATTACAATCGAAATTATCAATTTCGTACTGATGTTTCAGAGTGACGCCGGCGATTTAAGATGGCCGCCCTTTTTTATCGATTTGATTTCGATTCAACTGTGCCAATCTCTATTGACATAAGTTCCGTTTCATGCATCTGACATTTTTCAAATATTTTCGTAACAATAATTTTATACTCCTATTTCAAAGTTAATATTTATAATTTTATATCAATAAGTTAGCATTTAGCAACTTTTCATTTTTATTCATTTACAATTACAGGAAACATTTATTTTTGTAGATGGAATATAATTTATTACATTCTGGTTTTTGTTTGTTTTCTTGTAAAAAAAATCCGTAGCAAGGAATATGAGAACTGTCACCCATATCATCTTAGAACGAACAAACTATAATATTATTACTGACTAGATGACGCCCGCAACATTGTTGCGCCAAAACTCGTTTATCGTGCGGGAACCGTACTTTTTTCGGGATGAAAGGTATCCTATGTCCTTTCCCAGGACTCAAAGTATGTTCATTGTTCATAGGCCATAGCAAATCGTAACAAAACTTTTTCACGCCCAAATTGATTTCCAAACCGATTGTTTTAATTTAATTTCACGTTATTTTAATTTCACTAAACTATAGGGTTACTTCACAATGATAAAATTGCAGACTAATTTGGTTGAGTTCAATCATCTCAACGTTTAAATTAAATTATTTCATAAATAAAGTGATAATTATATTTTAATAACAAGTGTGACGTCATTTCATCCATGGTGTGAATGGGAATTAATGTCATGTACAGTTATTTGGAAAGGAAACATAACAATAATGGGGGCTTGAAGAGTATGTTTATGTAAAGGAAGCTATATACATAACTGTACATAAGAGAAACCAAAGGATATAATATACATGCAAACAAGTAATACATCAAAAGAGATATTTAATAGCTCTATTTGTCTGTTAAACATTTGTGCAAATTACATTGTAGTTAATTGATCCAAGTAATTTTTAACGATTAAATCGTCGTTTGAACCGTGGGTGATCATAGGCACAATTGAACAGCTTAATAAAATAATAACTAATATAATTATACTATGCAGCATGCAGAAATCCGTACAATCCATATCCATACTAATATTTGCGAAAGTGTGTCTGTCTGTTACCTCTTCACGCCCAAACCGGCGAACCGTTTAGGCTAAGTTAGGATATACTTTGAGTCCCGGGAAAGCAAAATTGATACTTTTTTATCTCAGAAAAATGTACGGTTATTGCGCGATAAACGAATTTTTGCGCAACAAAGTCGCAGGCGTTATCAAATAATGTTTAAGAACTTACTAGCTGTCCCGGCAAACGTCTCTTTGCCATATAAAGTAGGTATATTTTCGCCTGTATTATTTTATTGAAGTGACTAAATAAGTATGTCACCATGGCAACGTCGATCGCTATCCCGTCGCACAAACAATGGTCGCCGTTAATCTCGAGTTGTAATAATTTACTATTATTTATTCAACAAATGCACTTATCAATGTAAAAAGTACCCCGTAGCCGATTCTCAGACCTACTAACATGCATATAAAATTTGGTAAAAATCAGTAAAGCCGTTTCGGAGGAGTTCGTGGACTAACATTGTGACAGGAGAATTTTATATATAAGAAGATGAATATGAAAGTCTGCCTTACCTGCTTACCCTTAAAATGCGCTTAAACCGCTAAACCGATTTTAATAGGTATAAAATTACTTGGTGTCCGAACTTATAAGTGCATAACAAACACCACAGAATATATATTTTAGTAATACCAAATAACACTAACCATGATGACTACGAATCGGTAGACTTAGTATGTCATAAAAGATATTTCCAGTTCTGATGTATCCGTCTTACCTGCTTAATATGTACCTGGATCATGATAGCACCTAGCTTATGTCACGTCTAATTCCTATATCTCTTATCGTTTATAGTCTAGGAGGCTGACGTTCATAGATTAATCCTATCAATGTAAGCAGATTTTCTGATTATTTTTAAGTCATTCTTTAGCGGCGTCATGGTATAAGGAGGGCCTCCCCTCTGGCGGCGTTATGAACTATATTTGGGAGGAATTAGGATATAATAGATTAATAAAATAGACAGCTTCGACGCAGCATAGAAGAGGAATGAATTCTCCTTCCCGTTCTATAACGTGGCCAAAATGTATGCCTCTGTTTCGTTTTTCCTCTGCCGGAGCAACCCGTTTTTATTTATATTTTATTTTTTATAATAGACACATCTATTTAATATATTATTACATTTAGTGCAAAGCTTAACTTGGAATAAAAATAATGCGAAGTCAGAACGAGTATTTTATAACCGGATCTGGCGGCTGTAAAAACTTGGAACTTTGAACCTGCTTCTGAACAATGATACTTACACATTAAGGCCATCCCCCGAGCAAACGACCTTGACCATACATTTGCCGCGTTGCCGAGATCGCACAAAAACCCTATTTTTTACTTATCTTAGTTCAAAATTGACCTAAAAAAAATTAAAACGGGGAATATGTAGTTTATGATATTGTCAAATGTCAATCTATTGGCTTCAAATAAAAGTAATTTGTAAATACTAAGGAGATGCTGAATGTATGCTTGAATTTTAATAAATTGGCTTTACTTTGGAAGCTAATATCATGAGTATAATAAACAAAAATAGAAAATTTAAAACGTGGAAAGGAACGTGTTGACACACTGAAAATTATTGCTGTATTTTTATTATAACTCTATAGCTTTCAAATTATGAGTTTATAATGGCTCTAAACACGGTAAATTACGGATTCTCCATAGGGAAGGCCCTTAAAATTGTTATTATAACTTATTACAATTACGTCAAGATACAATCTTTGAGTAGTTCTGTTATTTCGCTTTGCAAAGTTTTTTTTTTTGCTATTTTGTGGAATTCCAATTGTTATTAAAATAACGCGAGGAAGATCATTTCGAATAAATTTTGACATTTTAAATGAAGTTTTGTGCCTCAATTAGCGTTATTTTATTCCGCGTGATAATTCAAGACGTGAGTGGAAGAATAAGGTAAGTAACATGAAAAAACTTCCCGTTTTTTGCTTAAATGGAGGCTTTAGGGCCGGAAAATTATTTGAAATAGAAAAACTATGGATTATATGTGTAGCCAGATATATTAGCTAGGTTATGAAGTAGATAACTTACAAGTTTTATTAAAATAATTAGGGAAAAAATGAGTTATTGTCCGCATGTTACGAAATGTTACTTGTTCGATTCTTCCACTCACGTCTTCTAAAAAAGCTAAACTAGGTATAGCTAAACAATTATTATTTCTATACCTAGTTTAGCTTTTTTTAGGTTAGTCACTTTTATATGACCGGTCTGTGTTTGTGTTCTAAAACCAGATTAGATGGCAATAAACGTTTTATGTCGTGTATATGATCATTCTGAATGTTACTTGCTATATTAAAGAATTGCAGTCATTACATGATATATTGAGACGTAAAACTAATACTTATTATATCCAATTACGTCTACCGAACAGGTATACAAGTTCAATGTTCATGTTATAAAATTTTAGCAAGATTAGGCACAAAAGTTCATATAATAAAATATTTCGACTCGTCTCCTAGTGTATCCACAAATTGTCACGTAAGCTTTAAAATCGTTAGTGTTATTTTACTACTTGAAGCAATGTCTCACTGCAAAATTTACGAGAATACGCTGAGTGTTTACAATCATAAACTAACAACTAATAATCGACTAATGAAGGCATATTTTGCAACCCATCATCACATGAAGCAACCTGATCCATGGCTGTTAAGCAACTCCTGTCTGATGATGGTGAAAGTCATCATTATGTAATTATTACGATCCTTTTAAAAATAAACAATTAATTAGGGCAAAAATTGTGTAACATGTTAAACGTGAGAATGCGAGCATTCACAACCATATTGGTAACATGTAATTTTCAAGTATAAAATGTGAGTAGATTAATTATTTCCGCAAAGATATTGTCCGCAACATCGTCCATAGACTTTAATTTTCCCATAAAAACTAACCGTTTTATAAGATTCAAAGCGTCCCCATAATGTCTTCTTTCGTCGACCTATTTTCATGGTTTCGTCTACGAATAATAATAGTTTTTTTTTTACTATTCGTAGGGTTTCGTATAGTATTTACTACTTAAAAACTTTACTTTTATATCTACCACATGCAATTTACATTTTTTTTATTACTGTCAATTATATTGTTATCAATACTTAGATAAAAAATATGGTCTTTGGATAAAATAGATATAATAGATCCTTCTAAAACATATTTTGCATATTATGGTACGCCCATAATAAGTGTGTTGGTATATAATTTTCGCACAGACGACAGACAGAACGAAAGTGACGGATATTCGGTTTCCTTCTGCGATAATTAGTTGAGATTCCTCTGAAGAAATCATTGTTATATCGGATCTCACTTTTTATATTTATTACACGAAAGTTGGTATCAAATAACGTTAGGTTTTTATGCCACCATTCTATACTTAGCGGATACAGTTTTGATATTATTGTTACTATAATATCGTTTAGATACAATAATAATTAATAATTATAGTATATATCAGAGATCCTTTAAGTAAGTCTATCTATGGATCTCTGATACAAAATTCTATTCTCTACGCCAGGAGTGTAGAACAGTGGAACTTACTCCTCTAAGGCTCAATAATACTTGAATTCAAGAGGGTTTAACTATTAATAAAAAGGTTTTAGACTCTTTAGAATTAAAAACAATAATAGTTTTATTTCTGAACTTGGAAACAAAATAATATTCGCGAGAAGAATCGGTGTGAGAAACTCACGTTAGAGCTTTAGGGAAAACATTGTAGAACCTGTATAATATCTATATTATACCATAGTTGTTAAACTAATATGTATTATGTGCCTATACCCAGTACATGGGTGAATAATCTATGCATATTATAAAACAAAGTCGCTTTTTTTTCCCTCATGTCCCTTTGTTCCCTTTAAAATCTTTAAAACTACGCAACGGATTTTGTTGTTTCTTTCAGCGTTAGATAGCTCATTTATCGAGGAAGGTTAAAGGCTATATCACGCTAAGACTAATAGGAGCGAAGAAATAGAGGAAAATAGGGAAAAAACGGGGAAAATTATTTGAAAGGGTTAAATTGAACGCGCTAATCTCAGGAACTACTGGTCCGATTTGAAAAATTCTTTCAGTGTTAGATAGCCCATTCATTGAGGAAGGCTATAGGAGTATAGGCTATATTTTATGACGCCAATACTAATAGGAGAATGTGAAAAAAACGAGGGAAATTATTTGAAAGGGCTTATCTCGCGAATTACTGGAGCAATTTTTATGTTATTTGGCACACATAAGAAGTTGACCACGTGAAGGCTATCTATTTTAATAATTTTGTCAGCGGCTATATATTTTATACCCGTGCGACGCCGGGGCGGGTCGCTAGTAATTAATAATACTTATAATATATTATTGGGTAGCGATGTTATACTGATTTTCCTTATAAATTGACAGAATAATATTAATGATGTTTTTTTATTTTAAATGTAATTAAAATACGATATTTGCATATAAATCATTATGATTTATATTTATATCTTAATAAGATTTTTAAAGTTAGCTCATTATAATTATAAAGACTACATAATTATTTTCCTGACAAAATTATTGCGAAAGTATTGTTTGTCTCATTTTAAAAGATATTAATTTGCAGAAGGTTTCTCTTAAAACTCTAGCCTAGAATTTCTCTAGAAAAGCTGTTATTATATAAAATATGTTAAAGCTCAGTGCTACAGAGGCAGTGGTGCAAAACAATAACGGGTAGAGTAATAAAAGCGCAGAAACTTATTGTATATGAATTCAGGGCGAAGACCGCGTAGTGAGGCGCGACCGCAGCGCCGCACCGCGGTCAGGTTTAAAAAATATAGGCCAACGCTCGAACTATTTCTTATAGCTAAGAATTTGATTAAACTTCTTTATATGTAAAGACTAGCTTGATAGACTATTAGAAATGGGGACGACGAAGGTGCTAAGGAGGACGATAACTTATGTTTTTCTATATCGTTTAACGTACAATAAAAAATCGTAAATGCGTAGGTAAATAAATATACTTAAGTCTGCTCTATTAAGGTTACACACGTAATCTTGCTGAGAAATCAAGATGCAATCATCACTCTTATAGCACAAGACGCTAACGGTTCATTTATCGGTTATTGTTTTACAGGAGGCATATTTACTATGAAATATCATATTATATAAAATTCTCGTGTCGCTCCGCGCTATTAGCCGCCAAACTCCTTATGCCTGGGTTACACGGTGCGAGCTGACATATAGCGAGCTGGCCTAGTCAGTTACTGAGGTGCAGCTACTTGCACCGTGTGACCGCATCACACGAGTTACTTTCAAGTGCGAATGGGGCAGTTACTCGCGTGCGAGTTACTACAACATTTTTTGTTTTCACTCGCCACTCGCCCTCTCCCACCACAGATACCAATCGACTAGGCTATGTCACTAGAACATTACCTACCTACTGTGATGTCAGCAGCTTGCATAATGCATGGTGTGACCCAGGGAGGCGAGTCGGGCTGCTCTCATGCGAGTACACAGGCACAATAGCTGCCTGCCTACCTATCCTTCAGAAACGGCTGGACCGATTGGTGTTGTGTACTAATATTTTGTGTACTTATTCTTTGGGTCTTAGAGTCGGGGTTCGGATATTCTATTTGCCATTTTTGAAATCATTTAGTGGCATGTGAAACAGCGTACTTTTTGAGATCGTCGTGAAATATATACAATGTCTCTATGACATCGTTTGAAATAATAACAGTGGTTTCAATTTTCAAGAATATTTTCATTACTTATATAACATAACAAGAACAACGTTTGTCGGCTCAACTAGTGCAAAATATAAATCTATATTAATATGCATTACAAATGCGACATTTTGTATACTTCATACATTATTACATTTTGTCATCCTCAGTCCTCACCTAAAGAAACCTCTAACACTTGATTAGAAATTATCTTCGCCACACCTCTGCGCAGGAGTTGTCGCAACTCGCACCTCACCGCTATATTACTACATCTGTCAATATTGACGTTGACAGTTGGCGCACTATGTGCACATGTAGTGGTGGGATTTCTTAACTGATTACGATGGCATTTGACCATTAAAGGACATGTTACTCAAGCAAATTGATAATAAATTATATTGTGATGGTCTGTCATAACTCATAAGTTATTGTATGGAGGTGGTATGGTTGATTGAAATCGTTTGTATCAAAATCGGTATAGTCATTTATTAATGCTATTTGTGCCTATTTGGTCCGGTGAGGTTGGCTCGTTCGATTTTGTCTGTCCGTCTGGCAATCAGATCGTTGACCCATACGTAGGATGGACAAACATTTTTGTCGTGGGTTCTATTGCTATATTCTCTCCAACATTTAGGTCTTCTACCCTATCAAATCCATGCTTCCATATATCCATACTAATATTATAAATGCAAAAGTGTGCCTGTCTGACTGTCCGTCTGTTACTTCACGTCCAAGCCGCTAAACCGATTTTGTTGAAATTTAGTATGGACATACTGGGTGTCCCGGCAAAGGACATAGGATACTTGTAATCCAGGAAATTATTATTTAATTAATTAATTAAATGATGATGATTATTTAATTAATTAAATGATAAACAAATTTTGGCGCAACGGAGTTGCGGGCGTCATCTAGTATAATATACTTTACGAATATAATGTACTTTCCGAAGCTCTGCAAAGAAGCTTATTTAAGCAATCATTCCAAACGTATTTAAATATTTCTAATACAAACAAAACGCGCGCTATACATTTTTTTTTTTTAATGAATTGTGTTGGGCAAACGAACAAACGGGTCACCTGATGGAAAGCAACTTCCGTCGCCCATGGAGACTCACAGCATCAGAAGAGCTGCAGGTGCGTTGCCGGCCTTTTAAGAGGGAATAGCGTAATAGAGGAGGGTAGGGATGGGAATAGGGGAGGGAAGGGAAGGGAATAGGGTAGGGATTGGGCCTCCGGTAAACTCTCTCACTCGGCGAAATACAGCGCAAGCGCTGTTTCACGCCGGTTTTCTGTGAGAACGTGGTATTTCTCCGGTCGAGCCGGCCCATTCGTGCCGAAGCATGGCTCTCCCACGTATGAATATTGTTTCAGTTATATAATACATAATATTGTTTTAGTTTGGAGATCACTCCTATGAACAATTTCTAAATGCCACTTATCTCATGCAGAATTTTAATTTGTGGCATTACTTAAACAGAGAAAGTTGGCTTTTTACTTTTTGAAGTCGACTTAGACCGTCTCGAGTGCTGTAAGACCTCGTGAACAAACTGTATGAAGTCATTATGAAGTTATTGAATTATAAGTTAAAATATACCTTACATAAAGGTCTCTCTTAGATAACAAAACTTTGGATGTAGCACGATAAAACTACATGAGAGTCAAACGCTGCACACATCGCATCGCTGGACGACCCCTATTCGCGAGTGATCAGAACGTATTTTGATGGTAATAATTACTATCCATTTACGCCGCACGCCTTACGCCGCCTCTGTCAATTGTTGTCAACAATTGACAGAGGCGGCGTAAGGCGTGGGCGGTGTGGGCGACTGCCCACGGCCTCGCGGTCTAAGGGGCCTCGCGCCCATAGAGAAATATAATACACGGGGCACTCGCGCCCCTTGGATCACGAGTTTTTTAAAGGATTTACTAGTTTTGATACTCAAATATTCATAAAAAAAGTTTTATAATAAAAATTTGAGTATCAAAAAATTTCTTCTCTCCAAAAATCCGTCTTCTTGCGTTATCTATCAGGGGGCCTCGCAAGATATATACCTTGCCCACATAAAATTTAGGTCTTGCCCCGCCATTGACAATTGAAGACCTAAGTGGATGAAGTTTTTTGCTTTTCTTCTCATATAATTTAAGGGCCGGCCCACACGTACCACAACCAGACGACAACCACAACCACATGACAACCACACCACGCGTACCTATATTTCGTATTGTAAATGAGCCCATTTACACGTACGAGTAGGTACCACATTTTGCAGTCGTTGTGGACCACTTGCCAGATACCGACCACATCGCAACCACGGCCAACCACATCGCAACCACAACGTTGCGTCGATGCAACGACAGTGCGCGCACACCGCCCGCGCTCTTTCCCCTCCGTTTCATTGACTTTCGCACGTAACCACACCGCAATCACACCGCGTCCACATCGCAACCACATCGCAACCACATCGCAACCACTAGCGATAACGCAACCACGTCGTCATTTTGTCGGTACCACAACGCAACTACAAAAAGCTGCAGCGACACCATTCACTCGTAACCACAGCTCGACGACATTTTGTCGTTGCGATGTCGTGTGGTTGTGGTACGTGTGGATTGGCCCTAAACAAACCTGGTAACTTACCTACTTCATCTAGCTAATATTATATCAGTTTATTCTATACGGTATGATATCCTCTCTCCTCCATTTATGCAATAAGAAAAGAAAATAATCAAATTGTTAACCACTTTATCTATTTACGTCTTCAATTAAATCCATACGAAATGTCATCAAAATCGTTTCAGAGGTTCAAGGCCATGGATAGACAGACTTGTTTTTTACAATTAATTAATTAATTAAGCAATATTTAAACACAACAATATTTGTTCAGCCTTGTGAACTGTTTAACTTCTACAAGGTTCTCCGATGTTTACTCCAATTTCAGTGGCAGTATTTTTATTTAATTATTAATGTTATGTTCTGTTATGTTTAATGTTCTGTTCAAGTTCAATAAAACTTGATATTATTATATTTAATAATTTTATTGCTTCCATAGTGGAAGAATCCTCTTTACAGTAGAGGAATAATTTTTTGTTTGTTTGCATCGAAAAGGCGAAAAATTTCGGAAAATACTGTACCGATTTTTATGAAGTTTGCCATAGACATAGAGTAGACCACCGGCAAAGACATATTACACTTTCTACCGTGGAAAAATTTATAATTAGGTACGGCGGGATAATGTTTTACAATTCCTAGTATCTGATAATTCTCTGACATTTTACACATCCCAATCCCTATTATTTACATTTAGATCATAGTCATTATCAAATAAAGTACATACTTAAGTACCATACAAGGTGTGATAAAACTAAGTGATATGACTTTAGGGTGTGTACGTGTATCTTGTTATGTAGAGAGTTCGCGGTTCAGTATGAGCAAGCGCCCCAGCGTCACGAGATTCCCCATACAATTTTTTTTTAAAAGAATCTGGTTTCTTAGCAGACAGAAGCATAAAGATCGTAGTTGACGGCGAATGCTCGGAAACTCAGTCTGTTGATGCTGGTGTCCCTCAGGGCTGTGTGCTATCGCCTACTCTATTCTTACTGCATATCAATGACATGTTGCAGACCAGCGGCATTCATTGCTATGCGGATGACAGTACAGGTGATGCTGTATATACCGGCTCCCCAAATATTTCTCGGCAAAATGTCACTGAGAGTCGAAACGAACTTGTGTCTAAGGTGGAGAATTCATTGGAAAAGGTCTCTGAATGGGGTAAACGTAACTTGGTCCAATTCAACCCCGCCAAGACACAAGTCTGCGCGTTCACCACTAAAAAGTCACCAATGGTCGTATATCCTCGTTTCGAGGGCACATCTTTAACCATCTCCCCTAGCATTGAGATACTTGGCGTCAACATATCGAGCGAAGTCCAGTTCCGATATCATCTAGAGGGTAAGGCCAAATTAGCCTCGAAGAAGCTTGGTGTTCTTAACAGAGCGAGACAGTACTTCAGTCCGGACCAACGCCTACAACTCTACAAGGTGCAGGTTCGGCCTCATATGGAATATTGTTCTCATCTCTGGGCAGGGGCGCCAAAATACCAACTGCTCCCTCTGGATCGTATCCAACGAAGGGCCGCTCGAATTGTTGACTGCCATAGTGTTTCAAACAGCTTGGACCCCTTGGAATTACGCCGATATGTAGCTTCACTCTGCATCCTCTATCGGTTGTATCACGGGGAGTGCTCTGAGGAGTTGTTCGGAATCATACCACCTGCAACTTTTCGCCATCGTCCCACGCGAAAAATATACCATCCTCATCACCTTGATGAGTGGCAGTCTTCCACAGTGCGTTTTTCGCGTAACTTTCTGCCGCGCACTGTAAAACTCTGGAATGAACTGTCACCAGCAGTATTTCCGGACCTATACGACCTGCAAACCTTCAAGAAAAGAGCGTATTCCCTCTTAAAAGGCCCGCAACGCACCTGCAGCTATTTTGATGTTGCGAGTGTCCATGGGTGACGGTAGTTGCTCACCATCAGGTGACCCGTTTGCTCGTTTGCCCCCTTATTTAATAAAAAAAAAAACTTCCAGCGCTGCGACTGTGAACTCTCTACAAAGAACACGTACACACCCTAAAGTATTATCACTTAGTTTTGTGACACCTGTATAAAGTACGATACTACGGTATGTAGGAGGTATTGGCTATCGAAACGGAAAGTACCAACAGGTTGACCAACAGTTGCGTGTGTTTGTCTGTGTGTGTGTGTGTGTGTTTACATAACAAGATGTGCCCTTATGTGAAAGCGAAAGTGATTGGTGCGTATGTACAGTTCGATACATAGGACAGTATTTTATGTACTATCTACTATCAGAGAAGTTGATTCATAGGCAGACGAGCATACGTCATTTGGCAGGGTTATAGTGAACTAGATCACTCCCGCAACTTCGTTGCGCCAAAATTTGTTTATCGTGCGGGAACTGTACATTTTTCCGGGATAAAAACTATCCTATATCCTTTCCTGGGACTCAAAGAATTTCCATGCCAAATTTCAGCAAAATCGGTTCAGCGGTTCGAGCGTGAAGAGGTAACAGACAGACAGACAGACAGACACACCTTCGCATTTATAATATTACTAGATGACGCCCGCAACTCCGTTGCGCCAAAACTCGTTTATCGCGCGAGAACCGTATATTTTTCCGGGATAAAAAGTATCCTATGTCCTTTCCCGGGACTGAAGGTATCTCCATGTCAAATTTCAGCAAAATCGGTTCAGCGGTTTGGGCGTGAAGAGGTAACAGACAGACAGACAGACAGACACACTTTCGCATTTATAATATTAGTATATTATAGTATGGATTAGTATGGATGGAACTTGAAAGTATGGATATAAGTATGGATTCAATGTTTAGGGTCAATTCACACAGAAATGGCAGCACAGCGGCGAGCATTTTAGTGTCATATGATTTAAAGCTTTATCTTCATTATTAGCTTGAGAAACTCGCGACTGCAAATTCTCAAGCGATGCTATGTATTACAATAATGAAGTTTAAAATCATATGAAACTGAAAATGCTCGCCGCTGCGCTGCCATTTTGGCCCTTAGTCATGATCTTTCGACAGAGTTGGATACTAACTAGACGCCCAGACCCGTACATTAGATTCGTTGTGAAATTACATACGTCTTGTCTATTTTTTTCATTGGATGAATTTACATGAAACAACATGAATGGTCTATTCATTAATTGCGTATTTTGAGCGGTTCCTAATTATTTTAAAGTTTTTGTTTTATATGTTTAAATTCATGAATGACCTGGTTTTATTTTAAAAAATGCTTTATAATTATTGTTTTCTCTACATTAAATTGAATAAAATTAAGTTTAATACTTAAATAATAATTCAGGTTTGATGTGAATAAACTTAGTTCGAATTTTCTCAAAATGGGATCCGAGATTGCGTTGAACTCTTTTCCTTTGTGATATTTTTATCAGGGTCATGCAATTATTATTGGCAAAATATTTTTTGTGAGTAATTTTATGAGACATGCTCTATCTCGTATTTTGAATGATGAGCATTAATTTAAAAGTAAAATCCAATCGTGAAAATTATATTTAAATATAACCAAGTACAGGTATGGCAATTAGTAAATACTTTCATGAAATAAATTAGAAATGTTATGTCAGCTCTTGTTATGTGTGTAGTTATATAAAATAAATATCTATTGTAATATTATTTTAAACGAACTGTGCTCTACAATGTGTGAAATATGAATATTGATACATTACTTATTAGTTATTTTGCAATCGGACATCCAAAACGTTAACTTCACTAGTTTTGAAGGTGGAGTAGATTTCATATTGATGAGGTTTTTAACTTTTCGTTTTTATGTAAGTAGAAATGCAATAAAGGCATTTATGATTTTTTATTTATAATATATTAACTGAGACATTTAGAGATGAATATTAAAATTACTTAACAGTTAACTGTAATTAAATGAAGAGTTTGTCAGATAATATTATATTATGGGGCTTACGTAAAAATCTTCATTTAACTACAATTAAGTAATTATAAAGCTTTAAGCTACACATGAAATATACCCATACATCCATACTAATATTATAAATGCGAAAGTGTGTCTGTTTGTCTGTTACGTCTTCACGCTTAAACCGCTGAACCGATTTTGATTAAAATAAATTTAATAGAATTATTACTATCAAAAGATTCTGCACGTCATACTCCTATACCATAAAAATTAATAATATGTATTTAGCTAGTTATATATATTATGTAGCAAACTGTACATTGTAAGCAATACGCGACAAACGGACATACAATATAAGGAAAGTGGTGGAAAAACTAAGATTTTCCTTTAAACGTTAGTGCGTTGACTTAGACGGATATCGCCCTTTCATACAGGATATAGAAGGTTTTGTCCAAATATAGCAACTGCCTGGACATAGATCGCTTGCGTAAGATAAATATAATATCATGTGAAGATCTAGGAGGTTCTTCTAATTAGATCATCATATGCATAGCCGTCTAGCTGATAATTATGACATAATTATTATAATAGCATTTAATAGCATGTAAGGTTGTGTTCACACTAAACTGACTTTCAACTGGCAAAGTGTTCACTGTATTTTCAAACATATTTACGTTTTAGGTGACATTTAGGAAAAATTGTTTATGCTGGAGTATATACGGAAATCGTAAACAAATCGTGCACGATAATTATCGTACGGTCCCGAACGCTGGCCGCTCGCGGAACACACGTTACCGTCTTGTAACATCACGCTGTATTTATAAACAGTAGCATATGAAAAACAATAACTGTCCCCTTCACGCTCATAAGATAGACCGCGCGCGAGAGAGACGGGCAGACTTTTTATGATGCGTATGCAGTACGACGTCACGCCACGCGCTTATTCACAGACACTACACAAGCGCAATGTTTAAATGTGTTGATCGTGCCAGCTCTTGTTAACTGACCTGTACTAGAAAAGGATAATATCCTTTACTAGAAAAGGATAATATCCTTTACTGTATGCGTGTTAGAATTTCCCGGTATTAGAGCAGGAATTATATAGCAGGAATTATATAGCAGGAATATATTATTATTAAAGTAAGACTTTAATATACTCCTTTATAAGCAAGTATTATTTGACCTACACCTGCTCTAATACCGGGAAATTCTAACACGCATACAGTAAATGATATTATCCTTTTCTAGTACAGGTCAGTTAACAAGAGCTGGCACGATCAACACATTTAAACATTACGCTTGTGTAGTGTCTGTGAATAAGCACGTGGCGTGACGTCGTACTGCATAAGGAGTATATTAATACTTACTTTAATATACTCCTTTATAAGTAAGTATTATTTGACCTACACCTGCTCTAATACCGGGAAATTCTAACACGCATACAGTAAACAACAAAGTTGCATCATTACCTATAGACTTGTAAGTGCATTTCCCGGAGGCACACCTTATCCTTTGATTAATTGCTAATCCTAGTAAGTTATGGAACAATCAAATAGTACTGTGAGTTCATGTAAGATAGGATACTGCGGGAAAAGTACATTTTTGAAGTGAAAACTTCTTTAGAGGCGTTGAGCACTTTTGTGGGATGGGTAAAAACTGTGTCAACTTTTATAACACAGAATAATCAATTAAAAAGACCTAGATGTAAAAAAAGGGATTCCTATTTTGCCAACAGAGGAGAGTGATTTAAGCTTCCAAAACTTTGTACATAAATTAGTTCAAGCATACACTTTATTTTGCCCATAGCTGTATTTATGGTTTTTAAATTACGCGACAAAAACCATTTTGTCGTTACGCCCTTTCCATTTTTTGCTGTTCCATTGCTTGTTTTCTATGAGAGGCCGGGCCGGCCTCGCATAGAAAACAAGCAATCTAAACACATCCAACACTGTTTTTACTTTAACGTGGCGTCACCTTAACAATGTGCACGGTTCATCCGCGGACATCAAATACCTAACCTAATATATGTCAATGGCAGACGTCCGCGGATCCAAAAACATCCGGCCAGCCAGAGACTCTGTTCGGACGTCCGAACGCTCAAGGTCGCGTCTGCGACTTATGTCAGACTATGTGCACAGTTTAGTGTATTTTGTATTGATCAGATAGAAACAAGCCGCATCCGATGAAAACGTCCGCGGACGTTCGTCCGATAATTTGTTCCCAACTTTAGCCAGTAAGCAAGAAAAAGGTTTGTGATAAAAAAATCTTTTGAATTTTTCACAGCGCGTGTTTAAGAAACTCGGTGCTTAGTTGCAGATTTTTTAAATATCGCCTTTTATGTTGGCCATAAAATTACTTTTTACACCCGAGAAATTGAATTGGCAAAAATTTGCGGAATTATTTCAGAAAGTGTGGTTACTTTCGTAAATAAATTCTTTGGAACCATAAAATACAAATTACGACTTGATAAAGTAATCGAGCTGATTATTATGATAATACAGTTGAATGACTTTTGACTCTCTGTAACTATTTAAGGAACTGTTTTTGCCGTTAACCTTCTTTTGTAACTTTTTTAATAATAAGGAGAATAGGCTTGAATTTGAATATGAAAAACGTGATAGATAATAATTGATTCTCCCGTATTTTCGAAGCACTGTAAAAAACTATCAAACAGCCGAAGAATTTTCAGACTTTATTTCAATTGCTAAAAATTGACGCCTATTCACCCTCCTTGCCAGAATGACAAGGAAAGCACGTGAGCTCTTAACTTAAGTGGTGACACAATTATTATACCACAGATTTTCCTTAAGTAGATAAGTGTAGGTAAGTAGTTGCACGCGACCTCTTAAACCTCGCTCGACTTTGACCGCCATCATGGAAAATATGGTAATACCACTTGCGTGATGTAACTTGACTACTTGAGGATATAGAATACCTATTCGATTAAAAGAAGTTTCGGGAAAACTCGATTTTACTATAGTTAGAAGGAAATCTATCAATGCTTTCGGTTTCCACGAGTGGAAAATCCGATTAAATGATTATAACTGGGACCCGATTTTCAATGTCTCGAATGTCATTTCTATCGCAGTCTTTTTCGCACGTGAACATCAGAAAGCATAATGTTGTGTACTGTTGATTCGCGTATGATTCGCGTCATAAGAATCGGCCCCACGTGTAACGTGATAGAAATATTCAAATTCGAATTAGTTTTCAATTAGTGTGAATACTTTAACAGCTATCAGAGTATGATGGGCACTATTAAGTATTCAAAGAATACATTTACGTTCGCAACAAGGTCTTATAAGAATAAAGTACTAAACATAATAACAACGAATCAAATAAATATTATAAAGTAATAAACCTAATCTACGAGTAACGACTCAAATCAAAATATATTAATATGTTCCCACTGGTAGGCACCAGTAATGTTTATACAGTAATAATAACCAAAATGTTTATACAGTAATAAACATTTTGAAAGTATTTTTTTAAATCTATTCAGAAATACAACTTTTTTTTCCCCCACATTTTTAACAGTGACAGACAGACATGCATTCAGTTTTCTAATACAAGTACCTATGCATATTATCGATAATATGGATACTGTAGTATTGGTACGTCTACAACAAGCAATTACCTACTCCAAATGCATACGAGGAAAATGAAAATACACTTTCCCATGCAGACCACGCACAAATAAATCCCCCAATCGCTGGGGACATACAAGTTGCACGATATGTATGTATACTTACATATTATAATGTGTATACACTATACAGTATCACTGATTCTAAGAAAATTACAACAAAAGATAGCTTAATTAGATTAAAATCTAAATAAGGGGACTACTTCTCACTAACTGAAAATAGTTTCGATCTTAGAATCTTTCACGATTGAAGCGACGGTCGAGGTATGAGAATCGGGTGGATTAAATTTTGATTGACGTAGAACTATAAAAAAGTAAGATATTTATTTTCTACGTTGTTCTGAATTTCTTTTTTTGACAGTGCTTTAGCTACTAACTACTGAAATTACCCGAAAACGTCAATGTGATGAATTAAATTAATGTTAAGCATAGCTCTAAACAACAACACAAACTACCAAGTACGAAGAAGTTCTTTTTGGCCACGCTTTTTGACTCCATGTGGCATACCTTAATGTTATATTGGCATTTCTTCATTATCTTAGGTAGTTTCGGATATATTGTTATTTGTTTGTACTGACTGGGTCAATGTAAAAACAACAGGTCGTTAACCCGCAAAAAAATCTTCGATACCAACATTTACATATTTATTATCTCGTTAACACTGAGTAATTAAGCCGGAGCCAATCGTAATGCAATTTAATTGCGATTCAAAATTTACAATTCAAATGACTGCATCCTCACCTGCCGATGAACAAAAAACTTCAACTAATAAATAAACATACACGCCTAGTGGAAGTTGGTACAATTATTATACCTATATATACATTATTAAGTGTATGGAAATGTGTGTATGGAATTATAATTTAAAAATCTTAATTAAAAACCGTTGAGGCTTACATTAATAAATTGACGAAAATCCAATCACTGTTTAATATCCGGCTCGAGGGACCAAACGTTTATAAGGCTTCAAATTAGGCACCGGTGGCCCTATCAAATTCTAAATCATAAAACACTTACATATTACCATGATAGAAAAAAGATTACCAACACAAAAAGTAATATTTGCCAGTCCAACTGTTTAAGTGCAAAAAGTAACAATAACACACCTCTAATAAAATTTAAAGACTGGTATAACATTGTAGGTGCGTAGTTTTCGTCAGTGTTTAAACAGCCGTCGAAGGAACTTCATGATTCATCGAATTCAAAAATGATTCTGAATTTGAATGTTGTTTTTTTTAATTAGTGGCTTTAAATAAATGGCAAAGGAATAAAAAAATAATGGTGCGGACATAACGTGGAGTGTGTGACCAGTGCTACTTATAATGTTGGAGTACCTTGTCGTGCTTCTAATTGGATTTTGGCTCGGGGTTGCCATATTCCTGTACATATCATGCTACTGGATAGAGGAGATACTCGGTAAGTTTCACAAGAACATTGTCTAGTACGATAACATATTATTATTATAACTTAAAATACAGTGATAGGAAATCTTTAGTTTTAAAATGCGGCCTCTTTAGCCCACAATTACTGATACAAGCGACTCCGAACACTTAAAGTGGCATATGTTTTGTGTATGATTGATCGACGTTGATTGTAGTCATTGTACCATCGAGGAAATTGATTCCTAGGCAGTTGACAGACCAACGTCATTTGGCCGAATCATGTCACATGGCTGGGTCTGACGTAATGCGACCAAAGTCCAAGCTACGTAGGTCCCCCATCTGCCTAGGAATCAACTTCTATGATAGTACATAGACAGCTTGCAATCATTGTGACAATCATGGTTATTCATCATGAAGATGCTATTTGAGTACTTACTCTCTATGCTAAAAGTAATATTTTAGATTTATTATCTACTCAATTTATATTCAGTTTTATAAAAAATACACAAATATTAAAAATCTTTCGGTGTAATTAATTTCGAGATGTATTTTTGTACGGAGGAGGTGACGTTAGTACGACAAAAAATAGTTTTTACACAAATTACGAATTTTATACCTAAGTATTGCTTCCGCGTCTATAGATGAGATCATCTTGTAAAGAAAACGTCTTCTACCACAGATTTAATAAATTAAGTGACTAATTATAAACTTATAAACGGGTAGGTCTTGCACTGTACAAGAAAAAACCTAGATTGGGCCACAAAAAATAACCATGTTTATTCTTTTTGCCAGTCAACTTACCTAGTATATTATATTGATAAGTTTTCGTGCGCACGAAGAAGGCACAAAAAATAAACGATATTACAACTATTACAAGCGAAATGATACTCAATAACGAGTATGATGACACGGTTATATCATGTTTGTTTCTGGTTCCATTAACTTTAAGTAATACAGTAAATCAATTATAAATATTATACTTCGTTTCAATCCGTTTTGACTTAAATATAGATAAGCAATACACTAATAACTGTTTTTTATAAAAAGATAAAACCGACTCCAAAATTGTACGTAATTGAGAATTAAAACTCCCTATCTCCAAAACTACTGAATCGATTTTGATGAAACTTGCACTATCCCCTATGTTCAACAATACCTAGTACAACAAAAAAATAATTAGGTACTGAAATCGGTGTAGTAGTTCCAGAGATATGCTATATGATATGGTGGTAGGCATCATGTAGACTTTCAGAAAATATTTGCAAAAATTTATTCTGAATAAAAAAATTTGAGTTTGAGTTTGAGTTTGAGTTATGCGAACACGAACATAAAAACATACATACATACATACATACACTTTTGAAATTTGGCACATTTGTTCAGACGCTGATATAGACTAATATATCAGCGTCTGAACAAATATTAATTATACGAAATATTAAAAACAATAATTATACGAAAACTGGGAAGTTCTGGAAATATTACATACATACGCGTCGAATTGATAACCTCCGTTTTTTTTTTATCAGTTAAAAAAAGACAATACAGAGCGATATTCAAAACTAATATCACTTGATGGGATCGAAGCATACTGATAGACAGTGCAGGTAACTAGTTTAAAATTTTACATGTAGAGTAGAGCAGATGGCGCTACTGGCACATACAATAAGGGTGGGTTGCAACTTGCACCAGAGGCGTGGTTAAAGTTTAAGTTATGGTTAAAGTTATGGTTATAGTTAAGGCAAATTTAGCTTGAATCTTAACTTTAACCTTAACTTTGACCACAGAAATTGACAGATGTCTGTTGCGTTTATTTTTTATTAAAGCTACAGGTAATGGAATTAAGAGTATAAAAAATTGAATTAATAAAATAATTATTATCCGTAAAGGTCGACAGAAAAATATAACACTGTGGAACATAGTAAATTTTCACGAAAAAAAATTAGATATAAGTATGAGCGGTTATGGTTAAATATGGTGTTTAACGGTAACCAAAGATTTGACATTTTGCACTGTAGTTATAGTTAAAGTTATAGTTAAAGTTACAGTTATAGCTAAAGTAAGTTAGTGCAACCCTAAATTATTTAAATTCTAAATTCTGTTTTGTTTGCGTTTTTAAAATGGCTGTGAAGTGCGTAGGTAAACTTGTATTAAAAATTTCCAGAGGAAGCAAACGTAAAGGAAAAGCTACCTATTACCATACAGATGTAGGAGAAAGTAAAAGTTCATTTGTAAATACATTTTTAACGATTTTACTTATCCGCTGATGTCGATAACGACAGTTGGATATGTCATCAAAACGCACTTACTTGATGATGACCATAAGTCGCGTGCTATGTAGATATTTTAGAATGTTCTATATTACCTACTAACTATTAACGGTTCACATCTTGGCAAGGTATCGTCTAAGAATGACCGACAAAACGTTAACCTGTATTATGTTGGATCATATTTTTGCTAATGATACTGTTTCATAAATGTAATGTCAATAAAGATTTTTATTAGTTGTAGGGATTCATAAGGTCACTTCTGATATAAAACAACAAATCGAAGGCAGGCAAGGCAATTCGAACAAAAATAGTTTATAATATGCTATTGTTTCACTAGTTACAACGCTTTATGTAGATGCAACAACATATCAGCATTTTTGGGTAAAATGTTTGGTTAAAGCACACGCCACAGAGACGAGACGCACCTTGCGCGTAGAAGCGACGCGCGACGCGAGAAATATTGCGCTTTGTCTCAGATTTCCCGAGCCTATCAAATTTTCTACAGTATAAGGTCGTGTTTCTGTCGCGAGAAGTGTCTGACAGTCAGCAGCTTGCAAGTGTAAACCCTGCAAGTGCTGTCGCGACAATTTGTCAAGCGCTGCGAGTAGTTGCGAAAGCATGTTTAAAAACACGTCTGCATGGACTCGCGACAGATCTCGCTGCTATATCTCGCAGCAAGTTATCGCACGGCTTGTGTTTTTGTTTAAAATAATAACATAGTTCCTACCGCGACATTCGCAAGCTCTCGTGTGTACGCGCGATAAGTTGCGATAGTATTATCCGCGAGCTTCTCGCAAGACATTTATTGCAGCAATAAATTGCAGGAATTAGTACGAAAATATGTAAACAATATTGCAAGAAACTCACGCAATACTTCCGAGAGTTTGCTTGCAGGTGGAAAGTGGAAACACGGCCTAAAGCTGTCTCGATGGATCACGATACATCTTGTGACTTGCACTGATGTAACCGTAAGCTGTACTGTATTTTTTTGCACTTGTGTTTGCTTTCGCACGCATAACAATTTCTATTCAATAATTCCAAATCGTTTAAGTATTTCCAAAAGTATAAGTTATGCTTGCTTGATTGGATGAAAATATTTATCGTCATTTCTTACGTTTGAACCCATACTAAGGTGGAGCGTTGAACTTTGTGTAGCTACAGGCACCAAAGTTATATAGTTATTAAGTTATACGGTTGAAACTTGAAAGTACACTGACATGACACCGCAAATGCAAAAGACGAAAGTGTCTATGCAATAGGATATCCGATATTATAATGAAAACCGTGGAATATTTTTACACGCTGTAATTTTTTTTTTGCCATCTACTAGAAGCCAATTTCCCGATCCAAAAATAAATAAAGACAATGCTAACCTCAGAATGATGTTTGCCCCCAGTCTCAGCACACTTAGCATTGTCACAATGTATTTTTTCTCTTTCTTGTATGCTGGAAATTTTCGTTGACTGACAAAAAATGAAATTTGAATTTTATTTAAAAAAAATTACACAGCAAAGCAAATACAAAAACAAAGCAATTACATTAGCAAAGGAAGTCTGTCACTTTATCCCTAACGTGTCAGTCTCTCTGACTGTGAACTGTTGTGACATTCGACACATTAACTTGTAACATGTCCTTTTCAGACCTGCCCCAGACGCCAGGGGGAATTCCCGGGCCCACAGCCAGTGCGAGCAGCGCTCACGCCCAGCTGAAGCGCTTGGTCGCTCGCGTGGTGGAAGAGGCTGCAGCGCTGCCAGCGCTCGCGCGGTACGCCACTGAACCTCATAGTCCGGTGGAGTCCACGTATGAAGATCTGCTGGCAACTGCTATTCTGAATAAGGTAAAAATAATATTTATGTGGAAGATGCAGATTTTGATAGTATGTGTATGATTATTCTATAGAAACCCCTTAGCTACTGGAACCCGATTCTCGTCCCTCTAGTTCGCTTTGATCGCAAACTTTCTGGCTCTCAAGCGGGAAATAGCAAATTGTGTAAGTGTGTATGATAGCCTACTGTTAAAACGACATTCTAGGCATGAGAATCGGTCCCCTGATCCAATTTTGACCAACGGTATTGTGTCAAAAGATTCGTTTCAATCGCTGAGGTAATTTATTACTACTAGTCTACTAACTAGTCGGCTAATAATTTTAATTATTGTTGTAAAGTCCGTTTTGCACCTAATCAATATCATACCTAGACTAAAATCCGGTTTTATATCGTACAAATTATTTATTAGATACAAATATTCTTCTAATGATCTAATCTATATGCGATAACAAAAGAAAATACATGTTTCTTTTTTACTGGTAAGGAAATAATATTATGTCCAAATATTTACACAGCCCCTCTAAAAGGAAACTCCTTGACATTCTGCTGCAAGTTCTTCAAATGTTACGGGAAACGTCGCACGTTTCTCATCACCGTTTGCATCACATTACGAGAAAATTTCATTGATGATTTATCGCAATTACCACCTGCTGCAGTCGCCCACAACTTTAAAATTGCTCGGCTAAAATGGAAGGGGAAGAGCATCGTTAGATTTTAGATATCTTTAGTGAGGCGTGAAAGTTACAAGTAGAATACATCAAACGATAACAAGGTAATGGTATCTAATGATGATCTAAAGTACGTTAGCCTCCTCTAGTTTCGCCCAGTATCTTACCGTACTCAGTATAGCGGCAGGGTCAATTCAGACCGCGACGCGACGAGGCGAGGCGAGGCGCGGCTCGGCATAAATTTGTATGGATTTGACAGATTTCAATTGCGTGAGACGTCTTGCGAATCTGTCAAATCCATATTTTAGAAATGCATCTACGCGTCGCGTTGTGGTCTGAATCAACCCTACGTCAAATCAAATCGCTAAAGATGCAAAAGATACCTTCTATCTTCAATGGCGAGTTTTGAAATAAAAAAATATGGGATTTGGCGCTCCAAGTGTGCCCACACATATTGTTTACTAGATGATGCCCGCAACTCCGTTGTGCCAAAATTAGTTTATCGCGCGGGAACCGTCCATTTTTCCGGGATAAAAAGTATGCTATGTCCTTTCCCGGGACTCAAGGTATCTCGATGCCAAATTTCAGCCAAATCGGTTCAGCGGTTTGGGCGTGAAGAGGTAACAGACAGACAGACAGACACACTTTCGCATTTATAATATTAGTATGGAAGTATGGATGAGTTTCGCATTATCGAAATCTTTCCGATGCGTCTTGGGCCCTGGCTAAACCCTGTAAAATACACCTAGATTTATCAACTCCTTTTTTGTTCCATTAAAAAACGAGCGCCTAATTGAAATCATTAATCGTATTTTGTTTCGCATCAAAGTCGTCGGCGAATCCGTATAAACTTGCGTCACGCCCACTAATTAAGGGTTATCACTTATCAGTAGAGAATTAATATAAATATTACAATATTATGTAATTATCAGCTACTGCATAAAGAAATTTTTGTGAAAGCAATCACTAATTGGTGAAAACAATATAATTAGCGATCAGGTCATCCAAAAGAGCATTTTTTTACCTTAGGAGCTGTAAGTTCACATTATACGTATTCAATAATTATGTTGAGATGGATATTATCAGTTTTATTGAAATTGATAGCACTGCGGAAATTAGAGGAGATCCAACTGACTTAAACTTTTTCAACCCTTCTTGAATATATTTTCTTAGAATCGTACGTACAGAGGATTATCCAATTTAGAAGAAAGAGCCATTAGGGATGAAATATATCTGGAATAGCAGGGAATAGCAAATTTTTTATTTTTTATTTTGTGATGTTTTCTTTTTAAGCAACCAAAGAATGTACTCAACTTTCTAACGTAACAAAACCAAACAGGTAGGCAAATCTTATGTAATAGATATCAAATAACATTATAAAAATAATTGCACAATGGTGAGAAATTAAATTTTATGGTTATCCAGGCCAGCCATCGAGTAATAGATAGGCAAAACTCAGTTCAGATTTTACTTGAAATCTTCATTCGACAAGATTACCGATAGCGTATCGCGACTGGCGATAGCGCGTGTCTTATCGTATATCGCGGTAGGTAAGCCTAGAGATAGGTGGTGATCCGCAATAATTTATACAAATGGTTGGTATTCTTTAATTTTTTCGTAATTAGAATGTGAAAGTGGCAGGAAGCAGGACCTTGCGTCCACTGACGTTTTTTTTTTTTTTTGAGTGCCTGTGTCAGTGTTTGAGCCATGCTCAGCTTGTACGCGACATTGTTCGTTTGTTTTTTGTATGTCGTTAGTTGGGTGAGTTAATATAGAGGTACACAATACATACATGACGTTTGTTGGTTTGCAACAATTTGTTTAATATTTTAAAAGTTTTTACATTTGGACAAATAATCCTGACCCTTTGTCTATTTTAATTAATTTTATACTATTTTTAGTTTCGGGCTTCTATCTAGCTTATGTAGTATGTAATGCAAATAAACAAAAGTGCTGAGAAATCTTTCCACTTTGCATTCTAAAATTTCCGATACCTACACTAAGTGCTTTTCGAATTTTCTTTACTTGTTGATGAAGTGATTATCACAAATGCAAGCACTTTGTACCCAGATAAAATAATTTTAGCGCATTTCTCGCATTATTAAATCCGGGTTACGGAATAAATTTTATTTTTTTAGAAATAAAATTCTAATCGCAAGGACACAATATAAATGTGAAGAATAATATTTTGCGTACAATTTTTTTTTTAATTAATAACGAGAATCAAATAACAGGAAATTAATCTGGATCATCTCTGTAATAAAATCCTCGAAATTGTTATTTTCCTCAGAAGTAAACAAATTGTTATACCAATTTTATACCCTGTTTGTACTACTGATATAAAAATGTAAAATTATAACTACTTACTGTTCTACGTTTTACGTTATTAACTGTTGTCCGGTAAGTTGCTTATAATTTTTCTTTTCGTCTTTATTTCTTCTTTTCGGATAGTTTTTTTTTTTTTCAAAGATACATAACTTATCTGATTCTAGTAAAATATAGTGGAACAATTCTCAGAACACGGGATTTGGGAAAAAGACTTGATGATGATAATGATGATGAAACTGCGTAACGTTCGTGTATCTTCATCAGCTTTAAGCCCCATCATAGTTCACACGCTGGAAAGCTGTTTTTTACAGCCCTATTCTAACTTAGTTAACGTACGAGAGATCTCGTCAGGTTTACATAAAATTATACTCTATCGTCCAGTGTTAGAATTCTTATTCGCTCAGTGAGAGGAACCATTGTTTCTACTTTCTATGAAAACTGAGTTTTTAGTCTAGTGCATATCTACGTCGCGTTATGACTGATAACTCGAATGAGGTTGGTTCATTTTCCTACATCAAGTAATTACTTTTAATAACTCTAATCGTCGCATAAACCTGATCATTATTTTTGTTACATGTGTATTTCTTCATTAACACTCATGATTCCACTCAGAAATATTTTTAGTTATTTCATCATTTTACATATTCGTCAACAATCACATATTTCTAAAAAGTTTTTACCTTTAGCGTTACGTTTTAACATCTATAAAAACAATAAGTAATTCGTAGGTTTGCTTATTTTCGTTTCAAATCAAATCATCTTTATTTCCTATCATCTCAAATACCTTAAAAACTTTGAATCGACTTCGGTGTTGGGTATACTTACATACACACTTAGCTAGTGAATTGTATCTTTAAAAGTGGTTAGATTGATAGGTGCAAATGGAAACTGATAAGCAACAGTAAACTCCGTCTTTACCTGTACTCCATAAATACATTGCAATCCGGTGGCTAATTTAATTAACCCTAATCTGCTACTGTGTTTCCCGCAATAGAAAAAAAATCACAATAGAAGAGACCAGTGCTCGGATACTGATGTTTTTACAGCAGTTTATCTTATCAATAGCAATGTTGATTAATTACATAGGTTAAATCAGAGTTAGAAAACAGTGTCGGTTACAAACTAACATAGTATGTTGAAGCTCTAATTCATTTTGAAGGTCCCATGACTAATGTCACGAATCACGAATAATAATAATCATAAAATTATTAGAGTTGAGTATCATTATTAAATTATAGTGTAGTATGAGTTATATACTTGCTTGTATTTAGATAATAATGATCATAGTAATTATACTAATTGCCCTTCGTTGTTTTGATAATGTTAGTTTTTGTTTGATCACGTAGCATGTCAATACGCATAATAAACAACGCCAATATCTGCTGGAAACAATGTTTTCAAGATATTCAAGTATTCAACCGTATGACTCAAGATAACTGTTGTGCTTAAATTTAATATGCACGGTTTTGTACATTACGTAAAAAATATTATTAAAATAAATGATTGTATATTAATGATCTTGTTACATAAAATATTTTAAATAGCTCGTATGTAAAACACGCGTGTATTTTCTTACCTTCAATTTGTTTAACACTTCTCGGAATTGTATGTAATTAACAAATCTTTTGGCCACAATGGGCGGATTTAGTTTGATTTCGTGACATAATTAATGTTGATAATAATCAGATATATTTATAAATAGCTAGGGTTATCAATTGCGTTATCACGAAATTTGATTGTATATGCGGATGTATTAAGTGAACTTCTTGAAATGGACATTGAACTTAATAAAGAACTTACCAGATCACTTAAATCTGATATTTGAGAAAAAAACACCAATTGTCTTTATGTGTTTCATTCTCCTTGTATAAGAGGATATGAAATTCACCTGAAAGCGGCCAAACTAAAACATAAGCGGATTATATTGCACTAAGCAGACACCACACCACCACCAAAACATTAAAAAATTAAGCTAAAGCAATTACAAGTGTTGCGGTTGCACAGCATGTAGAATAATCACGATAGGTATGAGACAGCAATAAGAATAAAAAGAAGAAGCATTTTACAAAAGCAGTTTACAAAATTCAACATGGTCATTGAAGCAATAGAAGCAACTACCAGCACTAAGCTCCTGCTTCTTCCAGGTGATCGAGCGTTACCAGAATGAGAACGGCTCGGGGGGTCGCAGCAGCGGCATCCACTCCGCCAGCGCCAGTCCATCACCATCAGAGCGCTCCTCGCCAAGATCCCTCAACTCCAGGAGTAGAAGAGACATCAGGGATATAACACCTCCGGTGAGACCTAATACTTTTAGTTATAGTTTTTTTTTTGATTTGAGATAATAATAGTGATAAGCCCCTGAGAAAAAAAAACTCACGAACTTCTAATCTTCGATCTTCAAGATGCGAATTCTTAGACCCGTACAGGAACATTGTACAAAATTGGTACTAAATCTATAAGGCAAAAGATAATCTGTAATCAATATTGTACTACTTTTTCGTTTTATTGTTTTAAATACTAAAACATAATTATTTTAATTAAAATTGAGGGAAAGGAAATAAAATATTTTCATTCGTTTTACAGCTTCATGAAGAAGATGAAGCTATAGAATGGGAAGATGGCGGAGCCGAGGAACCTATCGAGCTGCCTCGCCGCGTGCCCTTCCCAGAGTACGGCGGAGATATCATCCATCCTACAGGTATATAAATATTCACAAATTTTTCTTTAAATTTTAAAATGTTGTGATGTCCACCAGTTAGTAACTTAAATTAAACTACAATAAGGGTTAATTATAGGACTTCGTAGTCAATCTTTTGAAGGTTTCGTGGAATATTCAAAAAATATTTAAATGTTTCAGAAAACGACTTCCGCGACTTCGATGAAGTGTCTGGCAGTGACATACAGGCAGTCGACGGATCGTGGGAGGAGAACTGGCTCTTCCAGAAAAAGAAAATCAAAACAATACAGTCCGTACCGGTCCCTATGCTAGTACCCAACTCCAACACAGACTACAAAGCTCTGATCGGCGACAGAGACGCTGACGACACAACAGACCTTTCTGATAATGCTAGTGAAGATGAAGGCGATGTAGAATATAAAAGCGACGTAAAACGAGTATTAGACTCGAAACACATTATTGGCGGTCAACCGAAACTCGACGAACTAGACTTTGAGCCAGACAGCCTTACAATCGTCAATGGAAACGAGAGTGAAGATATGTTAGATTCCATAGAAAATATAATGGACGATGATAATAATAAGAATTTAAATAACAAAGAAATAATTCATAGTAATAATGATTCTCATGATTCAATAATGGTCATCGGTGTCAACAGTGGTCCCATATCTAAAACAGAATTTAATCTGAAAGAAGAAATACACAGGACAGTTGAAAACGGCGATCATGATGGAATCGATGATGATACATCAGAACCATATTCTATTGGCGCGGATATCAAATGCTCTGAAAGTTCGTTTACATACACCAGTACTCCTTGTAAGTTTCAAGATATTTTGATACAATAAAATTTTACTATCAGGGTAGTTGATTCCTATGCAGATGGCGGACCTAAGTCATGTGGTCGGCTTATGTCAATTCAATGTTAGCTGTGATCGGTCGGCTGGGTTTGACGTAACGCGACCAAATTACTTAGGTCCGCCATCTGCATAGGAATCAACTTCTCTGATAGTACATCCAACACCATAATGACACAAAATATTGTTGCAGCTATAAACACGCTTAGTCGACACGAGCGGGAAGGCGAGTACGAGGAAACTGTGACTGTACCTGTCCAGAGATACGCGGATAGTCTACGTAGAAAACACTTTGACGTTGAGACTGATAGGTTTGTAATTTTACAATTTCCTTTACCATTAAAATTCTTGATATTATAACATTTATAAAAATATATTTTCGTTTCAGCCAAGTAACTCAGGATGGAGCGGAAGAATTAATACCGGGTAAGTATTCTTTTATTTCCTATAACAGGATTTGGGACCAGTTTCTCTTTCTCTATTACTTTAGAATATAAGATCAATTAACATTTTATAATTTCTTGCAGGCTCCATAGCATACAGAGAAAGAAAGAAATGGTTAAATTATGTGGACATGCCAAACAACCCGTACTCCCCAGAAGCTATACAGAAAAGGTTATCAGCTAAAAGCACATCTTCACTATTCGATAGTATGACATCAAGAAACAACACTAATGAACAAAACAATTCCATGACACATGACGATGACTCAAAAATGGAACCAGACTCGCTAGATATTCTTGAGGATAATAAAAATGAATTAACAAAGAGTGCTACAACAGATTGTGTCAGTGATAGAAGATCTGAAAGTCCATCACCAAGAGTTTTAAAAGATGTCCTATCAGAGGAAATCCCACAATATAAAAGGTTTGTTATTCTCATTGGGAACTACAGAACAAGGGAACTACTAACACCGCTTTTGTTGATTAAAGTGCATAAAAAATTTTACCTCAAAATATACTTTCCTTTGCAGATACGGTCGCGATTACTATATCAAAGAAGCAAAATCCTCGTCCGGGGGACGCAAGTACAATTACAGCGAAACTAGTTCCGTCACCAGCTCGGTCAACAAATCCACGAGCTTAGACAATTTCGATACAGAGTTCACGTCGCCAGTAAGTGCCAGCAGCTCATTGAGTGACCTCGAGGCAACAGCACTGCACCAGAACATCGTCCGTGCTGTCCTCAGCCCTAGAAACGCTAGTCCCAACTTCGCCATAAACCCTATTTTCGAAAACCCCGACAGACTCGATAACAAAGACAAAACGGCCGACGCCGTCGAGCGGGACGAAGTAAGACCACGCAATACTAATACCAACGGCGGTGACGGTTATGTGGAAAACGAGGATATAGTTAGACTAAAAATACCGCTAAAGCCCGAGATCACGGAGGATCTTTTCGAGACGTACACGAAAGTTAGGCGGAGTAACACCATGAGGAGTGAGGACTACTACGTCCGCGCTAAGCGCCGACCTGCCCTCAACTTCGCCTTAGGCGGAAGTTTAAGGTTAAACAAAGGCTTTCGTACCAACTTGTGGTGAAAGAACTCTAATTCAATCATCCCCGACCTAAGGCACCACTGACAATGTAGATATACTCCCGAATCTCCGGTCCATGGAACTTTAGTTTAGGATTAGAACTAAGATAATTTCTAAACTCCACCCCATTCGTAACTACTGATAATGGCATACTGGTTCTAGACTTTCCTTGAATATATCTTCGTTTTTGATAATCTGCTGAGTGATTACTAGCACGTTTTGTCGATTAAACCTGACTGACTAACAGCATCCGCACTCATAATCTAATGACTTAATTCTGCACTCATAGATTTGTGTTTCTTATTATAATTTTCAGTATTACAACAGTAGGCCTTCGAGAAGTTAGTGGTGAGTGTTGTAAGAGATTTTGACGAAAGACTAACTCTTCGCTTGTCGTGGGACTAACCTGAAAACACAAATTACCGCAATTTCTGAAGCACTTTTGCACGATTAATAGTAACCCTCTCAGACGCTGGTCTAATACAAATCGATAGATAAAACTGCCAAAAACTATTATAAGTTGAAAAACAGTTCTAAGAATTGTATTTTTACTGGATCCGCGTCAGCAAATATTTTCTTTATTATTTTCAAAGAGGTGGATGTTCAATGATACATAAAAGTATTAATACACTAACAACTTCACCTTGAAAGCATGCTCTAATATCAATTTCATTAATCTCATACCTATTTTATTGTATTTATAGAGTTATTATGTGACATGTGTTATTTATTTATTTAATTTTTGTTGCAAATCTTTATTTAGGAAAAATATTGTATAAGTTGTAATTCCTAGATTCCCAAATTCAGTCTATTCTAAAATCGTTATCGATTTAGATCGATTCTCCCGAAAGAAATTAATTTTATAATGCTGTAAACTAATAACAAATCACATATTTCCAGGGACTACTGATCAAGCAATTTAACACGATTGCTGTTAACCAAGAGTATACAAAATTCGCCGACAAGGAGCCGATTTCGATAACGACAATGCCAAATGAGTACAAAAACGAAATTCTAATAGAGTACGAGGACGCCAACGAACAGACTCTATTCGCCGCTAAACCGGCCAGCATAGACGACGATACAGACAGACAATTCGAAGAAATACTACAGTCCGCCTACAAGAATGAAAAGGAACAAGTGGCAGAAATCATAGACGAAATAATAGACGAAGCACAAAAGTCTATAGAACAAGAACACAGTCTGAACGAACATCAGAGTATCAATGAACACCAGAGTCTCAATGAACATAGCATTCTCAGCTCCAGTAGTTTAGAAGACACGATCAAAATATACAACGTTCAAACCGGCGAAATCGTCAAGTGTAAGCCCGAAGATAACGTATCAAGATACGAGTGTGACGAAAATGACAACAAACTTATCAGTGATAAACTGGGAGAAGACGATAAGCACAGTGAACCTTGTGCCAGAGAAGAAGCCATAGTGATTGCCGAGCTCGAAGAACCGGAGAAGAAATTAGAAGGTGCTAATGAACTGAGCGATATACCTACCGAGTTACCGAACGTACGGGAATTGGCAAAAAAGTTCTTGAGCATGGAGAGCCTAAACGAACCAGTCAAGGTCAGTAGTTATTTATGACTTATCAAGATAAGTATAAAGATAAATTTTAAACTATTTACTTAAGATTTAACATTGAAAACGTTTACGGGTAAATAATTTTTCTTAGCAATAGTAAGGCTTTAGAATTTCAAATTAAAATATAGAGAAGGTATGATTTTGAAGTTAATTATTCAACAATGTTCTGATTTTCAGCCATCTCAAAACTACACGAGAAGACGAAAGAGCAAAGACAATATTACGGACGAGAAGCCGGGAGCCAAACTGAACTACATGCACAGTTTGACAGCTAGGAGCATATCCAAAGAGTTTAGGGACGAGCTCAAATTATCTATGGCGACTCCGCTGACTGTGCCCGGGGGTGCCAAGGAAATTCCCGAGGGAAGCGATGACGTCACGAGAGAGTCCAGCCGCCCGGGCAGTCCACTCCCAGAACCGGGAACCATTAAAACTAAGCTAGCGTTCTTTGAAGGTCTCAAATCGAAATTGAGTACCAAATGATCTGGGTCTTTGAATGTTTTGGAATTTTTCGTTCTTTAATGGGTGCTTTGAACTAGATTTTTTAAGGTCACAAAAGTAGACGAATTTTGTATACCCACACACATTAGATGCTACAGCTTATTTACTTAGTAAATTAGTATAGTAGTTAGAAATAGTTTACCAGATCGAATGCCACATTGGTGTAGAAGTCAGTTTCAATTTCTCTGATCGAAACGACTGAACTTTTTTCAGAAATACCCGCACTAAGGGTTATGTCTTGTTTTACTTTGAATTGAATAAGAATTCGAATCTATTGTGGAATTTAAGCATCACTAATTAATTATTATTCTTTAAATAGGTACATCACAATAAATTATTTTAATTTATTTTCTTTAATAGGATCGCCTAATTATTTTTTCTAAGGTGCCATTAAAATACTACAATATTTCTTTACTTAAAGAAAAATGCAATGTATCTATGCATCTACCTACTTAAAACTACTTACGCTATAAAATACTGGAGAAGAAAAATTAATATAGTCGCATCTAAAAGTAAGATACCACATCCACCAGAACTCAAGTCTCAATAGAATACAAAGTTATTTTATTACTGAAAATGGTTGTTGAAATAACTAGTAAAGTAACCGAAATTTTCAAATGTACCGTCGAAGAAATTGATTCATAAGCAGTTGACGGTCCTACGTACTTAATTTAGTTGTTCTATGTCAATTCAATATGCCTGTGAATCAACTTCTCTGATAGCAATGGATTTTTAATTATAGACCATCATGGTCTAAGGATATAACATATTTATAAATTATAAAAATCGCACTTAAAAATGGAATATCCCCCCTGTTCTAATGACATCAAATTAATAAGATAATAAGACTTATTATAAATATTATTATTTAGTTTATCGTCATATATTTTGTCTCAAAAGCTAAGATGTCACTTTATACTTAAGTTTTTTTGACAAGTAAAGCACTTTGGCCGACATACGCTGACATATTATTTATTACACTACTGCTTAGATATATTTAGAATACAATGTAAATATTTAGTGCCATTGTGTCCTCGTTTTAGATAATGCCAAAGTTGTATATAAATACATAGAATATTGGCACAGCCAAGCCAGGGACCAATACATTAATTCCTATAGTATATATTTTGTGATTATCGTTAGAGAGAGACATATAGATCTTAATAATATGTAAGTTGAAAAGAAATAGATGTAGATTATTAGATGTACTTCTCTAAGGTTGTGTGCATAATACAGTATGTTTAGGTTTTGGATTTGGACATTAAGTGCAATATAGGAGCAGGTAGGAATGTGATAAAGGTATAGTACTAGTAATACTATAGGTATATAGGTTCAATATTTCACGGTACCCAATGATTATATTATTTTCCAATTACAAAGAAAATAAATGATTACACCACCAATCGGTTTTTTATTTCCCTGGCCAAAGGTAAACTTTTTAACAGCAGTCTCATTCTTTGAAAACCTATTTCAAATGTGATGATTTGAATTATGTGAATTATGTATTTGGGTATGGATTAATAAAATATTAAATAGATATAAATACTTTAATAATAAATACCTAAAGTCTTATGATAAGGCACTGTCTGCATGTCAAGAGCATGTTTACGTCTGTAGCACCAGAGGTAGTAGTCTATGAGGCTAGAATTAGGCACCTCCATTTTTTGTCCACTAGCCTCTAATTTTTCTTTTAATTTCTTCCGCAGAAGTTCCACAGCGTGAATTGAACATCCTCTTATTTCAATTTCCTCCTCAGAACCACTTTCTAATAGTGTGTCTGTAATTTAAGAAAGTAAAGAATTAATTTGTTAACCATGTATCCATTTATACTTACCTACTAACAACTTCTTTGACTTGCAATGTTTTGTCCTTTTAATTAAGATATGTTGTAATTTATACGACTAAGATTTTAGCAAATAAATGTACTCAATTTACAGACAATGATCTGTCTGCCCTTTAACACCACCATTGTGGGTATGGCACACAATAGATTTTCAATTTTTGGGTACAAATTGATGGGTTAAAACCTATTAATAGGACATCTAATACAAATAAAACAGTGAAAATACTGTGTAAGTACACAATTAGTTCTGCATCTGACTGATCTTAACCCATCAAGCCCAGTAAGGCCGCGATAACAAAAGATTTCCAGGAATTGGCGATTGACGGATTAATATGCACACAGTCATTGCACTTGTTTATTGCACAAAAAAAAAGACTTACCACTCTTCAGTTTATCCATTAATGCATCACTGTAGGACATGGCACCAAAATATACCAACACTTGTGGTACTCTGTAGTCAGCAAACATTGTTATCTCATCCATGTCATAGAATTTACCCCAATCTTTCCCTCCAAAGAAGTTCCATATGTCTGCTACAAGAATCTGAGCTCTCTTGTAGAAGGAAACTTTCTGTCCATGGTATACTGATTCATCTCGGAAGCATGGGAAATGACGGACGACTAGCTCCACTAATTTTTCAGCTGAATTATGTGCCTGTTTTATGCATGTTACAAATGTACCCTGTAATTTTTCCAACAATATACTGCCAACTTCATGTAATACTGATATTCTTTTGTCTAGAAGTGGAATTGTAGCTTTTGTGTCTCCTCTAAATATCTTTATAGCGTCTTCCACTGATATTTTAGAGTAGTATTCTGGATTTGTTATATCAATGCCTTCCTGAAATACATAAATGACTTATTCATTAACCTATCAAGCCCTGTATGAGCACCAGTGATCGCGACAACAATAGAATACAATAGCAATTCTTGGAAACCCCGATCGAAGGATTATAGAATATTAAGGAGAAGGATATAAAACTGTAATTACACAATTTTTAGCTATAACTAAATCAAGAAATTCACTTTACACAATCTACATACCTCTATGGCCCTATGCAGAGCAGCTTCTAAAGCATAATACCCTGTGAAACCATTAACAGTCCATTGACTATCTTTACTGGTAGACCAGAAGCAGAAGTTGAGAGCATCAATCACGAAGATCCAGTCAACTGCTCTGGAGTGATCCTTGTTTAGATGAATGGAGCTCGCGCCAGTCTCAGGAATTTGTAGGCCAGACTCATTCATTGATAGCAGCATCTGGAATGAGCTTATCATTAAATGAAAAATTTGGCTCAAAATGTTTTTTTTTTAAATATCGCTGCCATAAGAACACATACCTACCTCATCACAGAGTTTATCTAAGCCTTCATCATGAATTTTCACAGACTTCGCTCTGTTGGAAATAAACTCGCCAGACCCCGCCGGCCCAAGAACTCCTTCTCTAACCATATTGGGTGACTATTTAATATTGTGAAAAACTTGTATTTTCCTTTATGAGGCAGACAGGTGTTCAAGTGTTTTGAATCTTATCAGTCGGTAAAAAAAACTGTCCATAAAAAAAAAAACAATATGGCGCATCTGTCCACGTCAACGTGGGTGGTCGCCCGCGATGACGTCATCATGATGATTATGACTAAAATGACAATATATTTAAAAATATGTATCAAAGACATTTGTTTTTATAAATCTGTAGTTTATTAGCTACCTAATGATTATAATTTATTGTACCTTTACCTACACATAAATTGCTAATTCTAAGTCCAAAGTGTAGGGGGGGAGCGCGCGATATGGCTGACGATATCTATAAACAGATTACTTAATTTCTACCCATAATCTTTGTCTGAAACACAAGTAATGAATAGAAAACTGTTTATTACTTATTCTTCTATGATGCAAACACAAGATATTATACAATAGCACTTAATACACACTTCAAAATAGTAATAATAACATACGGGTCGTCACCATAAGCACCACTTAAACACCACTTGTAAACAATGTCTCAGCTTACACCGAATCGTACTCATGTTCCGGCGGGAACATGTTGGACATGTGTTGGTATATTCTATCCTTGTCTTACTCTCCGTATGTTTTGCAAGTTTGAGCAGGATAGACACAGTTTTTAAAAGTAATTTCTGCAAATAAAATAAGGCGGCAAAAATCGGCCAGTAGCTGGCGTTGGACAGACGCGCACATCTAGTAAAAACGCCAGGAGATGGCGCGTGGACAGTCAAGAGGTTATCAAATATTTATGACATAAGAGAGCCAAAAGGAAGCCCGAAGCCGACTTTGTTAAAAGTTAAAAGATACAAATAATATTTTAATTATTCATTTCTTATACATAGGCATTGAGATGTATGGACTATGGAGTTGACAGTTGACACAGCAGTCAGCAACGCAGTGCTTGGTCACATTCAAGAGACGCTATAAAGCCGCAGTGCCGGCCGTCAGTCGCGAGCTCTTCTGCGCACTTGACGTAAATAAAAGTCACAAAAATGCCTTGGTGTCAGCAGGGCTTCAAATAACGTTTTTTTTTCATAACGTTATTGCTTCAAGGGCATAGATAACGTTATGGAAATTTAACCGATACTAGAAATAACGTTATAAATGTATTTAATAACGGTAAATGTTATAACGTTATATAGGATTTATAACGGTACATATATGTTCTTTGATAACGTTATAGTCCGTCAAGAAATTCATGACAGGCGGGAAAATTTTCTAAACGTAATCACGCTTTTAAGGTGTATTTTTTTCTTTATATTTTCACAGAGAACGCTTATTACATTTTAAATATGAGTGAGTTTTGGTGCACCGTGCACGATCGCATACCTGATACTAGAAAATAGCGTTATATTTACCGTTATTATTATAACGTTATTTTTTTGTTATGCCATAACGAAAAAATAACGTTATAATAATAACGGTAAATATAACGTTATTTTACTAGATATCGTTAAAAAAATAACGTTATCTGGCTACCATTATGAAAATAACGGCTTCATAACGTTATCGAATAACAGAAAAAATATCGTTACGTACCTACCGTTATTTTCATAATGGTAGCTAGATAACGTTGTTTTTTTAACGATATCTAGTAAAATAACGTTATATTTACAGTTATTATTATAACGATATTTTTTGTTATGTATAAACTCTGAGTCTGAGTAAATACTCAGTAGCTTACCCATTCCACTGGAATCTGGGTGTTGAGGTTGAGTGACACTTGCTTGACATTCCTTGCTTGACAGTTGACATTCCCAAATCCCGTTTCCCATTGTCACTTGCTAGTTGCTTTGGAATTGAATATTTTGTGGTTCGCGAAAATAAAAAGGGAAATTATTGCTGAATTCGCGAGAGTATTTAAAATTATTAAATCTAATAGATATTACATAGAAGGTAGGGAATCTTAAATACAAATTGAAAAGTGTCGATTTGAAGTTATAAACTATCAAAAATCAGTACAAGTTTAAGTGGCTTTAGTAAGATTATTTTATTTCTAGAAGTAGTAACCATGCCGAAGAAGTTTGTGGGAGAAAACAGCAAAGCTGTAGCCGCTAGGCAGCGAAAAGAAAATGCAAAACAAGAAAAAGAATCGAAACAAAAGAAAATGATTGAAGATGCCGAATGGGAGGACAATGACGAAAAGCTCAAAAAGAAACAACAAAAGAAGGTATACCGTATATCACTCGACTATTTATAAAACTATTTATAAAAGAAAATGATTCTGATATGTAACGGTATCTAACTTTTGTGACATATTAAAAAGTGATGTTAAACTGATATATTTTTTAGGAAGAACAAGAGAAAAAACGTCTAGAACAGCTTCAGAAGAAGGCAGAAGCGAAAGCACTATTAGAAAAGGAGTTGGAATCTATCAAAGGAAAGGCACCTCCACCCCCTCCCAAGATTACAAGAGCACAAATCACTTCTATGAAAGAAAAAACTATAAAGGCTGAACCAGAGAAGCCGGTGGTAAGTATAATACCAAATGGAGTACAGATATTTAAGGCTATTTAAAAAGCATAGGGGCAGATAGGTCTAGACTCTAGAGCCGTTATCCCCAACCCGCAGCCCGCCGCGACTTTATTTGTGGCCTGCATGATGTTAAACAATTTTGAAATTCACGCCCACCGGCAAAATAACGTAAAGTCTCCGTAATAGTTGTTAATTTTTTTTCACTTTTAAATCGTTAATTTTGAAGAATGTTATTTTTTAACCCTAAAAAATTTTTGTTGCGGCCCGCGACACCAAGACCAAAACATATTTGTGGCCCACATGAAAAAAAGGTTGGGGACCACTGCTCTAGAGCCTAGACTTTAGGTGGTAAACTGATCTATGTATTTTGACGGTTCTTCCCTCCGCAACCGTCCTTCCCCCAATTTTGGCATATTACTGTAAATCTTTACCATTTTGACCATACAAAAGTGACTACCTACTTTGTGTAGTCACAAACAAAAATCTGCTATACAGATTTCAGTAGATGCAATGCAATGCAAATTATTTAAAAGTAAACAATTCCTAAATGTTGTATAATATACTACTTTTACAAGTAACAATTAAATAAATTATATTTAATTGTTACTTTAACTTTAGTTAAACATTGCTCTTTTGTTATTTCAGCCTGCTAGAGTTGTAGTTGAGGAACCTCCACTAGAAGAAAATATTAATCGACTTCAGATTGAAGGAGAGGTGGCCCAGTCTGTTGATGAAGCGTTGTCTATACTGAGGTATGTTATTCTATAAATAGATAATATTATAATCTATTCTTTGCAGTGGCGAGGGGTGAATATTTTGAGAAGGGAAGCCGGAGTAAAAAATCTACTTACCAATTTTGGTAATTTATAATTGAATGACATGCTTTTAATTTTCAAAACTAAGTTTGGAAAACAAAGTTTCCTTCGACAACAAAATATAATCTGTCAGACAGCAGTCTTTCTGAATTAATGCCATATTTTCCGAACTACACGATTACGTCGTACGACTCACAATTCACAAGTCACAATATAAATTAATTTAATTCACGACACTCTTCTAAGTTCTAACGCTAAAACAAAATTTAAATTCGACAAAACAAAACAAACGACATGTTGTTTACAAACACACTATCCGCCATATTAATATGTCAATCTAAAAACCAGCAAAATAAAAATGTATTACGCGCCTGTCATATTTAGTACCGCTAAAGGCATTCTTAATAAAGTCGTATTACAAAAAATCCTACCAAAATAAAATGTATTACGCGCCAGCAAAAGTATAATGTCGCTACATTCATTCTTAAATTCGAATCATAACAATTTTACTTCATGACTCATCTATCTCGCTTGCACTTGTGCGTTGCTAATTAACCTTTCTCCGTAATAACTCGTCGGGCATCGAGTTATTTCCAAGTATATATCGCGCGTGCTAGAACGAGACAGAACATGACGACCAGTTCACAGGAATGAAAAGGACAGATGCTTACTATGAACTGTCGTTGTATGGAGAAATAAGCCGCTAATCCTGCGGCTTATTTGATTCTCTGCGCCCGCACATTGCATTGCCTTTTAAAATTTGTAGGCGATAGTTATTAATTCAAACTATGTATTTCAAGTGAGAGAAAAATTTATTGCATATAACATTGTGAATTCAAAGTTTTTTAAGTAGGTATGTAAAATATTTATTAGATAAATATGTCGTTGGCCCGTATATTCGATTTTTCTAAGCCCTAAGGGAAGCCGATGGGAATCGGGTTATATGGACGCTTCGCCACTGATTCTTTGTTATTTTATATATTATAATATAGGACTAGAGCACACTAGTCTAACCAGCTAGGTAACAGTATAAAAATGCAATGCATTATGACTAGACTTAATTTGATGGATGAGTCACAAACTTAATATTGTCTGTTAGAAATAAAGCACCATTAACTCTAACCTATATTAATCCTTCGATCGGGGATTCTTGGAAATGATATTATATTCTATTGTTGTGACCGGTGCTCTCATGGGGCTTGAAGGATTAAATACTTGAATTATAATAATAAAGTATTATTTTTTCAGTGACAAGTCCGAGATTGATAAACACCCTGAGAAGAGACTAAAGGCGGCATACACGGCATTTGAAGAAATCAATCTACCCAGACTAAAGGCTGAGAACCCAAGTCTTAGGTTATCACAGCTCAAGCAAATGCTTAGGAAAGAATGGACCAAATCTCCTCAAAATCCACTCAATCAAACTTCATAATCTAACCTAAATAATAGGATTATCTTATGATGAACTGGATTTTCCTAAACCAATATCAAGTTATTTACAGAGGCTGCTGAAAATGGAATAAATATTATTTATACATTTTATTTTGGATTTTTAAAATCCATTTATAAAAAAACCAAAAAAAATATGCTTTGGTCAAAATGTTAAATATTAGGAAGTGAAGTTTCTCTTAAAAGGCATGCTGAAATAATAATAATGAAATAGTATTTAGGATTTATTACTTAACCCCAAGTCTCATGTTTGTATTATAAAAAGATACAAATATTGTAAATACATAAATAAACGAATTTTTGATTAATTTGGTTCATTATTATACTGCAGTGGTATTCCTTTTCTACCTTCTTCTGCTATTTTAACTTCCGTCTCTCCCAGTTTCTGTTCCAGACCTTTCCAAGATCTCTCTTGAAGGTTTTGGCCGATGTTTTCTAGTGCCCAGTTTTGATTCTCCATTAGTGCCATTTCTGAATTGTCACAACTTTGTACTTTTGTCTCTCTTATCTTTCCTGTTATAAGACTGACGTCTGTGCTTTCTAATATGTGGTTAACATCACAAAAATGTCTTTTCCCTGGTAGCAACTCATCATAATCTGTGACATGGTGGGTGGAGTAGGCGTCCCTGTTTGAATTTAATGCCATTTCCAGCTCATATGGGTAAACAATAGGTTTGTAGAAATCTCTATTATTGTACAATTCGTTTTCTGGACAAGCAACCATTACATATATATCAATCTGCAAAATGTTTTATTGTAAGTTGAAACCCAAACACAGCAACCACATATTATATGTGGTCGCTGCCCAAACATAAATGCATTCACTAGTAATAAGTACATGACTATGAACTTTAACATAAATAACAATTAATTATTCAATAAGTATTTCTTGTGTACAATAAGTGATTAAATAAAAATAAATAAAAATAGAGCAAAATTATAAAACTAACGATTGTGTGAAAAATTCAAGTACCTACCTATTGCTATTATTGATATAGAGCAAAAAGGCCAAAAAATCACGTTTGTTGTATGGGAGCCCCCTTTAAATATAAATTTTATTTTGTTTTTAGTATTTCTTGTTATAGCGGCAACAGACACACACAATCTGTGAAAATTTCAACTCTAGCTATTACCGTTCTTGAGTTGTAACTCAGGCTGTAGCCTGGAGACATACAGACAGACAGACGGACAGACAATGAAGTCTTAGTAATAGGATCCCTTTTTTATCCTTTGGGTACGGAACCCTAAAAACATTTTTGCTTACATATTATAAACAATTTTGCTTACCTCTGGAAAATTAGCTAGCTTGGCCACATTAGGTTTTCCAACTGAGACAATGTAGCTTTTCTTCCCATTGATTTTGCACAGCTGTTTCAATCTTGATATTATATCTTTTGTCTGGTCACCAGCCAGCTTACACATCAATATGCCTACAGTGTTAGCATCTTTACATTTCTCAATCAAATATCTTCTCCTTTTGAACCATGTTGTCTCATTCAGAACCTCTGTTACATTTGAATCAAGGTCTAGGAGATACCAACTTGCAGCTTTAAAAAAACATTTTAATATTAGTCATTAAAAAATATATTGATACTTATATTAATCCTTCGATCGCAGATTCTTGGAAATCTATTGGTAGTTGAAGCGTTCATATCCTCTCCCGCCGCGCTGGGTTGCCTGGAAGAGATTCTTATAGCGATATGGACACCCTTGCCCATATTTATGTTTTCCTTTAGTAACTGATTGTATTTAACTTAATATTGTGAGCAATAAAGAATCTATCTATCTATGTTAGTCAATATTTACAAAACTTTTAATAATAATTGAAACTAGGGATATTTTTGTACGTCATACATTATTATATAATTTATGTATATGCCATACTTCATTTTATTTTTATTGGAGATGTTGAACATCATATTATTCAGTATTTACCTTTGATAGAGATAGCGAAATTAAATAATGTTTGTCCCCTAGAGCCAACATAAACACATGTATAGTCTTGTAACATGTCTACTGGATGTTGCTGATTTTTTTTGTCCTTAACAACTCTTCCACAGAACTTTAAAGGTGACTCACACATTTCTATTGCAGCTAAATAGCTGTCTGGATAATTTTGGAATAAAATTCTTGATATTTCATCTGAAAGCAATATTTAATTATGAAATAGATAGTAAAATATGCACAAATCAAAGATTTGTTGACCGCTTAAGGCGGGCATAAGCCCGAATTTGTTATTCCGTGACTCCCGGTTAACCTAGTTCCAATATAATAAAGAAATGTAAAAAATATGAGTTATAAAGCACAATATTTAAAAGACTTTAAACCATAAACATTTTTATAAAACGTAATACTTTGGCTGCAAATAATTTACAAACTCACCTCCGACAAAAATCTAATTCATCGAAATATAAGTATTAACTAGGATAATTATACATTTTATTTCAATAAATTGTTAGCAAATCTATATTAAAATATCCTGAACCGAACAATTTTGTTTCTTAATATTTATTTCCAAATATATTTAAAAAAACATGAAAAATAGAGAAGATCTGCCCCTAGTAACTACAGTTTTATGCTAAGCTAAAATTAATCTTATTGTGATGCGTATACGCTTGGTCTTTGGTTGTGTGCAAGGTTATGGTTTTGGATTGAGATTGATCCCTGCCTTAAGGCAGAATACAAATAAAAAAACTAAAGTTACAATTTCAAATCTTCCTTACCTTTACAATGGTCATATTCTGAGTCATAGAACAAACATATTTTTGCATGTTCTTTGAAGTTTTGTAGCAATGTCTCCAATGATTTTGTATCAAGTTGCTTTTTGGGGAGAACTGTGTAAACGAGAATGTTTGTTTTGGTGAAACAGGAGTGCCCATAGTGCACTATTGCATCACCAGACACATGCATAGCTGCAACTGCATCTACGCAGCAGCTGAAAAAATAATTCATATTTAATGATGAATCATACAATGTTTTTTCATTTGCAACATTTGATTATTATTAACTAGCTATTGCCTGAGACTTCGTCCGCGTGGACTTCAGTTTATAGTGTGCGGTGTCAACAAAATTGGTGTCAAATTTAAAAGCTTTTTAAAACCCTGGTACCCCTTAAATAAAAAACACAAAAACACACAGCTGTTTGTGTGCACATATTTTTTTTTTCTGGTTTAATTTGCAATCAGTCTCTTGACTATAAGCAAATGTGTTGTGTCATAGTTTGTCATTTTAGGTCTCTCCACAGTAGGAGACACCTTTCAGTTTTACCAGCGGTCTTTTAGGCTTTGTACATCAGAGCGCTTCAGTCGTTTACTGTAGGTGATATTCAACAATTGGTTTGCCAAGTCGTTTGGATGGTTTTCAAGTCGGTGGTTATAGGCGGTAGAGGCATGTTTTATTTCCTCTTTTACTGTTCTAATATTAAGTTTTTCGTGTATCTCAGCATTGGTGATAAACCATGGCGCATTAACTATACTTTTGAAGATAGTGTTCTGTAGCCTTTGCAGGATGGCAATGCTGGAGTTGCATGCACTCCCCCATAGCTCTATGCCGTAGGTCCATATGGGTTTGAGAATGGCCTTATATATCAATAGTTTGTTTTCGATTGATAGTTTAGAATGTTGTCCAAGCAGCCAGTATATTGACTTATATCGGTAGTTCAATTCATCTCGTTTCTTTTTGATGTGGTTTAATGTGGCACATAATATTAAATTTTTTTTTAAATTAAACTTTATTTATACCAAATTTAAAGCTTATTTAGCTTACAATTACATTACACAACTTTAGCTTTACCCCGCTTTAGTCTTTATCTATGCAGTGACATAGGTTTTTAGGTTACGTCACTGCATAGATAAATACTAAAGTACTGAGTAGTGAGTTATTTAATACTTCAGTCGGAATTTCCAGGAATTGCTATTGTATTCTATTGTTGTCGCGATCACCGGTGCTCGCGCGGGGCCTGAAGGATTAATAACTAGATGACGCCCGCAACTTCAATGCGCCAAAATTAGTTTATCGCGCGGGAACCGTACTTTTTTCGGGATAAAAAGTATCCTATGTCCTTTCCCGGGACTCAAAGTATCTCCATGCCAAATTTCGGCGAAATCGGTTCAGCGGTTTGGATGTGAAGAGGTAATAGACAGACAGACAGACACACTTTCGCATTTATAATATTAGTATGGATATGGAAGTATGGATGTGTATAGCAATCAAAAGAATCAAAAAATCCGACCCAACATGGTACCACCTCTTATAGAAAGACTTATGAGCAAGCGATAGCGCGATGTAGGCGACTCTTAGCCGCCATAGCCATCTGTTATGAATTTTTGGAACTAACTTATTTTTAACAAATTTACGCATTTTCCCCCCTTACCCCTTTTTCCAGTTAAAAAGTAGCCTATGTCCTTTCTCAGGCTTTAGACTATCTGTGTACGAAATTTTATTACAATCGGTTCAGTAATTTTGGCGTGAAAGCGAGACAGAGATACTTTTGCATTTATAATATTAGTATATTAGTATAGATTTACCTGGCATAAGAGGTGTCACCCAAGATATAAACATCAGCTTGAGTTCTATTTTTGATTTCCTTATAAACCTTAGGACTTGCACATAAAAGTTCATCAGGAAATTGTAGACAAACCTGAAAGAAACAGTAAATCTCTTTTACACTGTTTTGTTTTAATGATAACTAAGTTTATTAAGTACACAGCACAGAAAAGCAAGGTTATATAAAAACAGGTGAAAGTGATCCTAATAAAATATCGATACGCGACATAGATATGAATTTTTCCTCAATGTATTAACATTTACGATACTACCTTGTTAAAATTGTTATCAATTATCCATTTGCATGTTTCTTTAACATCAAAATAAGATATAATGTCATCAAAATCGTTAGTTTCTGGAACTTCGAGTTCTCGTTCGATACATATTTTTCCATCAGTAGTTAAATTGGCCATATCAATTTTATTTGTTTTTAATCGTGTATCATAAAATCACAGAGTACCTTTTTATATAGGAAACATAAAATAGGTACCTACTTATACAGTTGAAATTTTCACAAAAAAACACAAAACATTATCAACGAAAACTGACGTTAGATGACAACCACAGATATAATATGTAGCAGGTGACAACCACATGACAACTTGATGTCAAATTTTGACACTTGACAGCCGTGAGCAGTGTTGCCAACTTAGCAACTTTGTAGCTAGATCTAGCTATTTTTCGGTATCAGGCAGCTACAATTTTAAAAAGTTGTAGCTACATTTTTAGCTACTTTTTCTAGCTACTTTTCATCTTTTGAGATTCGTTAAGTATTTACCGAATATATATCTTTTTAGGGTCAAAACGGGACCCTATTACTGAGACTTCAATGTCTGTCAGTCTGTCTGCCTGTCTTCAGGCTGTACTTATCTCAAAAACCGCTACAGCTAGACTTCTGAAATTTTCACAGATTGTGTATTTCTATTGCTGCTATAACAACAAATATTAAAAATAAAATAAAGTTAATATTTAATTTCCCATACAACAAACGTAATTTTTCGGCCTTTTTTGCTTGTAGTTAATAAAGGCACCAGGTATGCACTTGACCTTTGCACAAAATCCATAATTTTTATTTGTACTTTAAATAATTTATCCTAAAATAAAAAATAAATAAAATATTTTAGGGGGGCTCTCATACAAAAAACAAATTTTTTGCCTACTTGCGCTTTATAGCGCTACGGAACCCTTCGTGCGTGAGTCCGACTCGCACTTGGCCGATTATTTTTTAGTCACCAACTAAAAGATACGATAAGCTACTTCCTACTAACTACTCTAGCCCCCAAAACTGGAAATCTAGCAACTTTTTAGGAGCAATCTAGCCACTTGGTGGATGTAGTAGTTGGCAAAACAGTGTCCGTTAAATTTAGCTACTTCTAGCAACTTATTGGGGGAACGAAAACTGGCAATCTAGCAACTTTTGAACAATAATCTAGCTACTCGGCAAGGCTAGCAGTTGGCAACACTGGCCGTGAGCCGATCCATGAACTTTTTTTAGAGAAAATTTAAAAACATAGAAAGTATTATATTTCTTTATGCATAGAAAATGGTTTAGGGCCGGGACACAAAAACACGGCACGGCGCCGTGTCGGACGCGCGTCGTAAAAACCACGGCACGGCGCTGTACGACGTCGTGCCGTAGAAACTCACGTAGAAATTCAAGATGAGGCGACGTCGTACGACGCCGTGCCGTGTTTTTGTGTCCCGGCCCTTACGGAAAGAAAACCTTATATAGACACCGTAAGGCGTAAACGGTAAACCGTAAAAGTCGTCAATCGATTCAGTTGGTTGTTTAAAAAAGGTTAAAAAATAAAAAGACAAGGACTAACCACATAATAGCGATATAATATGAAGACCACAGGGAAAGAATGATCAAAGTCACACTTACGTTAGTTGTTAGATAAAACATTTTTTAACTTTGAAGACTTGTATTTAATTAATGAGTGTGACACATTAAGATTCTACTATACAAGATGATTACTTATATATTTGGGAAGTTGTGTTATACATTAAAAAAAAAACAAACAGTACTTATATTCATTATATTTAATATTATCTTAATTAACCATTCACCTTGCGTGTAACAATGGTTCTGCAAAATAACGTGTAGTGTCACTTACACGACTACATTTTTTACATTTTTTTGTGTTACATATTACTGTCCACATCATCCAAATTACATTCACTATCAGACATGACGATAATCTTTTATAAATAACGATCGGCGTAAATTTATTCACAACACAATCGTTGAGAAAAACGCGGGATCGACGAAACGTTAACTGTCAACTTAAAGTTAGTTTACTCGTTCGAAAACTTGTTTAAACGATCAATGTCGACTTGACTTTGATCGTTTTTGCATTTTAACGCTTGGACTCAGGGCTTCATAACGTTATCGAATAACAGAAAAAATATCGTTACGTACCGTTATTTTCATAATGGTAGCCAGATAACGTTATTTTTTTAACGATATCTAGTAGAATAACGTTATATTTACCGTTATTATTATAACGTTATTTTTTCGTTATGGCATAACAAAAAATAATGTTATAATAATAACGGTAAATATAACGTTATTTTCTGGTATCAGGTATGCGATCGTGCACGGTGCACCAAATCTCACTCATATTTAAAATGTAATAAGCGTTCTCTGTGAAAATACAAAGAAAAAAATACACCTTAAAAGCGTGATTACGTTTAGAAAATTTTCCCGCCTGTCATGACTTTCTTGACGGACTATAACGTTATCAAAGAACATATATTTACCGTTATAAATCCTATATAACGTTATAACATTTACCGTTATTAAATACATTTATAACGTTATTTCTAGTATCGGTTAAATTTTCATAACGTTATCTATGCCCTTGAAGCAATAACGTTATGAAAAAATAACGTTATTTGAAGCCCTGCTTGGACTGTGATCGTTAATAACTTTTAGGACAGAATTTTATAGTAATTTTTTCGAGACTTAGAACGTTTTTACCCATTTCATATTTCGAGGAAAGCAAGCTTAACGAATTGCCAACAAGATGGCGTTATTATCTCAAAAATAGTTTTAGGGTGACTTTGATCATTATTTCCCTGTGCTCTTCATATGTTTATTTTTCTCTACGATAGTAGCTCTTGAACTGTTAAAATAATTTTAAGCCGCCAGTCCACCGCAGCGCACGGAGAGACTACGGACGTGTGACGTGCGTCAAGCTTCGCGTTGCAAGAAAATATGTGACTGTGTCCACTGCAACCCACGGACACGCTACGCACGAATTGACGTATTCAAAGTAATAAATTCGTGCGCCGCGTGACCGTGCACAGCGTGCGCCACGGTGGAATGGCGGCTTTATTGTGGGTATGAGTATACTTACATCTTTGAGTCCTACTTGACACCTTTATAATATCGTGCCATTTTCAGGAAATGATGTATTCTCTGGCTGAAGGAGTTGGCATGGGGGAAATAATTTCCTTTCTATTCATTATAAGATTCATAAGTCACAGGCTACACGGTCAAATTCTCATCAATCTGATCCATCATTCTGATTGACAGAATATTGATGGTTATAAAAAGTTCATATTAAAAATACAATCAATCGATCAATCTGAGTAGTACACGATCAATTTTTCGTCAATCCGTACCAGATAAATGGATCAGATTGATGAAAAATTGACCATGTAGCCGGTGACTTAGGCATTCACCCAAGTACTTGCCATTCATTCATACGAGCTCATGCCAACTTCTTCAGCCAGAGAATATATAATTTACTGGTTATATTAATTATTATACCTACATTTTTACCAATAAATACAATAATTACAAGTTTGCTGCCTTTTTCTTTCATATGACTTTCCATTGTGGCATTTACAAGTTGCAAAGTTATACATGCAGTCTTTCATTAGTGGGAAATTAGTATTTAAATTCTAAAAATTTAAAATTAAATTTATTTTCAACAAGGGTTTTTAATCGTACTAAATTATAAAATACTAATACAAAAGATAAAAATAAAAAGAAATTACTTTAGTTTAATAACCCTCATCACTGATAGAAATAGTGTAAGCAGGATAAGCACCTTTAACAATCTTAGCTGTTACTTCATGATCGGCTTTCCCGTAACCCTGAGAATAGCCATAAATGTGGATCTTCTTATTTTCTGGGTCATGAGATATTCTTCCACCACCTAAAGGCTCCAAATCTAAGGATGAGTGTTTTGCTTGTACCTGGAGGATAATAATTTGATATAAAACATTAGTTAAATAATTGGGAGCTATTATAGAAAAAGGAAAAAAACCAAACGGGCAGTAGTCACAGAAAATAGCCACGACTTTATGTAAAACATTAATAATTCTTATTACAAAAGCTTGCAAACTATTGAGGTTAGAAATCACAATATTAAATATATACAATAGCATACCTCATCAAAGATATCAGCATGATATTCGCATCGTTTATACCCCCTTACAATCACCTTTTGCGGCTCAGACTCATTTTTTTCTTTATCATACACATTTATTAGTATATACTTAAACACACCACTCGGATCTATATCTACAAGAGGGATATCGTTTGCTGCTGATGACATGTTTCGTAGGTTTAAATACTGGTAGGATGAAGCTAAAAAATCAGCAAATACAGTATTATTTGGAGGGCAAGCACCGGCATTTTTTGGCACTTAATCAACCAACTTGATATCAGAATTTTGCGACATACCTGAATATTTAATGGATGGAATTAATGTGGATAAAGTTCTGCTTAGCAAGCTTTTAATCATATAGGTAGTTTTGTTTATTTGAATAATACAATTTTAAATTAAAAATGTAATTTTGAATTTTCTGAAATGCTGTTCTGACAGCAGACAGCTGTCACAAAGCTGTCGTATGTCATTTCTCAGCTGATGACACTTGACAGCACCAGTGATGACTGATGAATGGTATCTATGGGCGCCATTAAATAAGAAGAAGAAGAAGACTGATGAATGATTTTATTTGAAAAGTCTATCGTTCTTGACAGTATGCTGTATGCAGGGCTTCATAACGTTATCGAATAACAGAAAAAATATCGTTACGTACCGTTATTTTCATAATGGTAGCCAGATAACGTTATTTTTATAACGATATCTAGTAAAATAACGTTATATTTACCGTTATTATTATAACGTTATTTTTTCGTTATGGCATAACAAAAAAATAACGTTATAATAATAACGGTAAATATAACGTTATTTTCTGGTATCAGGTATGCGATCGTGCACGGTGCACCAAATCTCACTCATATTTAAAATGTAATAAGCGTTCTCTGTGAAAATACAAAGAAAAAATACACCTTAAAAGCGTGATTACGTTTAGAAAATTTTCCCGCCTGTCATGACTTTCTTGACGGACTATAACGTTATCAAAGAACATATATTTACCGTTATAAATCCTATATAACGTTATAACATTTGCCGTTATTAAATACATTTATAACGTTATTTCTAGTATCGGTTTAATTTTCATAACGTTATCTATGCCCTTGAAGCAATAACGTTATGAAAAAATAACGTTATTTGAAGCCCTTCCTTAAACACAGTAAAACTTATGAATACATGCAGAGCGTGCTTACCGTGTTTACTTTATTAACAGAGAATGCCAACATGATGGCAAAGGCAGTGTTGCCAACTGCTAGTCTTGCCGAGTAGCTAGATTATTGTTCAAAAGTTGCTAGATTGCCAGTTTTCGTTCCCCCAATAAGTTCCTAGAAGTAGCTAAATGTAACGGACACTGTTTTGCCAACTGCTACCTCTAGGTAGGCTAGATTGCTCCTAAAAAGTTGCTAGATTTCCAGTTTTTGGCACAAGAGTAGTTAGTAGGTAGTAGCTTAACGTATCTTTTAGTTGGTGACCATAAAATAATCGGCTAAGTGCGAGTCGGACGCGCGCACGAAGGGTTCCGTACCGCTATAGAGCGAAAGTAAGCAAAAATTATGTTTGTTAAATATATTTTTATTTTATTATTAATTATTAAAGTACAAATAAAATTAAAGATTTTGTGCAAAGTTCAAGTGCCTACCTGGTGCCTTTATTGACTACAAGCAAAAAAGGCCAAAAAAATTACGTTTGTTGTATGGAAAATTAAATGTTTACTTTATTTTATTTTTAGCATTTTTTATTAAAGCGGCAACAGAAATAAACAATCTGTGAAAATTTCAGAAGTCTAGCTGTAGCGGTTTTTGAGATACAGCCTGAAGACAGACAGACAGACAGACTTCGAAGTCTCAGTAATAACCAATAGGGTCCCGGTTTTACCTTAAAAAAGATATATAACATTCTTTCCTTCGATTCTCGGTAAATACTTTACGAATCTCGAAAGATGAAATGTAGCTAGACAAAGTAGCTAAAAAATCTAGCTACAACTTTTTTAAAATTGTAGCTGCTTGATACCGAAAAATAGCTAGATCTAGCTACAAAGTAGCTAAGTTTGCAACACTGGGCAAAGGAACTATTTGATGAAACGCACTTTTAGTAACGAAAACTACATACACGTGAACGAAGGCGCGGGCAAAAGCTAGTACAATAATAATATCACGGCGAGCGAAGCGAGCCCTAGTACTTCTCACAACCTGTACATTTTGTGGTACACATTACGGACAAACTATCACGCCTATTGACTTGTGCTTTAACATAGTATTTACATGTAAATGTGTTATCATCAGTCAGTGAAGGTGTGATGACGCGAGCCCTCACAAAGCTCGGCTTTTAGCTAGTAAATGCGAAAGTGACTTTGCTGATTACGCCTTCACACATAAAGTACTAAGCGGATCATCATAAAACTTTCATAGGTACACGTTGTCTGGAACTCTAGAGTATGGAGAAGGACATAGGGTACCTTTTATCCCGGGAAAAAGAACGATCCCCGAGGGATAGACGTTAACGTAGGCAGAACCGCGGGCGAAAGCTGTTAGAATTATGTACAATAATTTTCTGCGAGTGCATTTTGTGATAACATATTATCTCCCCTAATTTAAGGTAGCACAGTAAGGGTAATGTGGCAACATTAATTTGCATTAGTGCCAACATGACGGCAAAGGAACTATTTGATGAAACGCACTATACATCAGGGCTTCAAATAACGTTATTTTTTCATAACGTTATTGCTTCAAGGGCATAGATAACGTTATGAAAATTTTACCGATATTAGAAATAACGTTATAAATGTATTTAATAACGGTAAATGTTATAACGTTATATAGGATTTATAACGGTAAATATATGTTCTTTGATAACGTTATAGTCCGTCAAGAAAGTCATGACAGGCGGGAAAATTTTCTAAACGTAATCACGCTTTTAAGGTGTATTTTTTTCTTTGTATTTTCACAGAGAACGCTTATTACATTTTAAATATGAGTGAGATTTGGTGCACCGTGCACGATCGCATACCTGATAACAGAAAATAACGTTATATTTACCGTTATTATTATAACATTATTTTATTGTTATGCCATAACGAAAAAATAACGTTATAATAATAACGGTAAATATAACGTTATTTTAGTAGATATCGTTAAAAAAATAACGTTATCTGGCTACCATTATGAAAATAACGGTACGTAACGATATTTTTTCTGTTATTCGATAACGTTATGAAGCCCTGCTATACATAACGAAAAAATATCGTTATAATAATAACGGTAAATATAACGTTATTTTACTAGATATTGTTAAAAAATAACGTTATCTGGCTACCATGATGAAAATAATGGTACGTAACGATATTTTTTCTGTTATTCGATAACGTTATGAAGCCCTGCTTCCTGTCCCTTTCAGTGACACGCTGACCAAAGTTCTACCCAATCCTTATTCTTTGCACATAGATAACCTAGACTAAAAAAAAATAAACATCAAAATTACAAATGTCAATGTCAATTCGCCATTGTATTTTGTTGTGAATATTTTCCGTCGTATGGCTAAAATTTCAATAAAATTTGCTTCTATTTCATAGATTAGGAAAAGTAATGTTCTTAGATTGAGTTTCCTAAAATAATTTATAATGAGTTCTTCCGCACTGAGAATGGATTCTAATGTAACAGGCAAGTGTTTTATCTATTTGTGTACCATGTATCAAATTACTTTTCGAAGGTGAGAAGTGAGATATCAGAATGAACATCGGTAATGTTTATTTACAGGTCTTTGGGTTAATTTCTTCACGGCTGCTGGCATACCGTCAGAGGTGGCTGCTACGTATGCGCTTACATTTACAGAAAACAGGATACAAAACGATATGTTACTGGATTTGAATAAAGAATATCTGAGGGATATGGGAATAACGCGAATGGGTGACATTATTGCCATCTTACGGTAATTTTATACTTATACTGATTCAAGTAAAATTGATACAAGTATTTTAATATAATCAAATACAAATCGCTGGCCCTGGACAACAAAGCGGTAAACGCCGGTTACGCCCTTTTTAATTTTATTTGATTTTTGACTTCTCTGAGTACTAGTCTATCACCCCTATAGATTTCATATTTTAAAAATAACATTTTGGGTATAATAAATGACAACAGCTTTATGGAATGGAAAATTCTCTTACGACTAAAACTGTATTCTTGCATTACTCACTCTATGAAACATAACTAAAAAAACAGGTGAAGATACAGCTAAGTTTTCGCGGTAAAATTCCCCAGAAGAAGGGAGTAATCGACTGGTATGCTCGAAATCTAAAGCGAAAAATACGTCGTATTATGTTCTTACAATCATAAATCTCAAGCGGTTTGGTGTTTTTATAAAGTCAATAAACAATGTTGCAAATGAAACAATATTGCTTATTAGTTGTATTATACATTTTTTCAATTATTTCAATAAATTTTTACACTATTACAATTATTTTGATATAGTTAAATAGGTAAAAAAAGTAACTTTCATATGACACATCAAATGCTTGTTTTGGACCACTGCACGCTGCACTATAAATAAATTAGCTTGTTTTGTCTCTCCTGAACAAAACAATTTTTGATATTACGCCTTTATTGCCCGGGGCCAGCGAAATATTTAGTAATACCTCAAACGTGAGAATCGCAGACACAATAGATTTTCAATTGTTATGCGGCAGCCAGGTGCCGTTTGGGGATTGATGGGTTAACCAAAAATTGTTTAACATAATGCGATAATTGGATCCCACGCTAGGCGATCAGTTTGAATTGTTTATCCTAGAGCTGTACATAATTTGTATGCACATATACTGGTCTCTTTTTTTTCTTTCCTATTAATAAAACAATTTAGAATATGCTTCAAACTCAGGGCTATAATCCATACTAATATTATAAAAGCGATAGTATCTCTGTCTGTCTGTCTGTTTGTCTTCCTTTCATGCCAAAACTACTGAACCGATTGCAATGAAATTTTGTACACAGTCTAGACCCGCTATCCCCAACCCGGGAGTCCGGGATTTTATTTGTGGCCCGCGTGATGTTAAACCATTTTGAAATTCATGCCCACCGGCAAAATAACGTAAAGTCTACGTGATAATTATTAAAATTTTTCCACTTTTAAATCGTTAAGGGCCCCCGAGACAATCAAACGGTTTGATTCAAACCTTACGTGTTTGATGCAACTGTTTGATGTCGGTTTGAACGGTTTGTCAAACGACACTGCACAGTTTGGTTCAATACGCCCTGTGGAGTACACGTCTTGTGACGAATAAATATTATTTTTTAAAAAATAAAACCGACTTAAAAATTTTAAAATACCGAGAATTAAATTCCCTATCTCAAAAACTACTAAACCTATTTTGATGAAACTTGCAGAAGTCTCCCAAGTTATACAATACCTACAAAGTACAACAAAAAATATTTAAATCGGACTTGTAGTTCTGGAGATATATGAACACAAACTTAAAAACATACATACACTTTTGAAATTTTGCACATTTGTTCAGATGCTTCATATAGACTAACATATACGAAAACTGGGCAGTTCTGGAAATATTACATACATAAGCGTCGAATTGATAACCTCCTCTTTTTTAGTCGGTTAAAAATAATGTACTCCAAAGAATGGTACAAAGTTTGTTCAAACGCATCGGAACACGATCAAACGGCAAGTCAAACACAACAAAAATATGAAATTTCATCAAACGAGCTTCAAACACGTAAATGTTTGACAATTCGTTCAAACTAGCTTTGTAAAGGATCAAAATCGTTTGAGTCAAACCAAAAGGGGTACAAAGATTTTGGTCGACCTACTTGTCCGCCATTTTGATTTTTTTTTAAATCGCGTTCACGAATAATTCTTTGAAAAATGGATAGCTAACATCAATACAAACAAAAAATAATCCTGGAAAAAACCGCGTAAAGTGTAACATTTCGAAGATATGAGCTGCCAAAGTTTTACCATTGGAAATAAATATTTTAGATATTGCAACTCTAAGGCATGGTTAAACCAAGTGGTTTCTCTTCTATGAAATAGTAGCCACTCTGTAATACGCCGTCGCGTGATGACAAAGTGCAACCTAGCTCAAACAATAATTTTTATCAACTACATACCTAATGAGAAACTCGCGACGGCGTGTTACAGAGTGGCTTATGTTTCATAGACGAGAAATCACTTGGAATAACCATGCCTTAGAGTTGCAATATCTTATTGTATTTATTTCCAATGGTAAAACTTTGGCAGCTCATATCTTCGAAATGTGACACTTTACGCGGTTTTGTCCAAGATTATTTTTTGTTTGTATTGATGTTAGCTATCCATTTTTCAAAGAATTATTCATGAATGCGATTAAAAAAAAAATCAAAATGGCGGACATGTTGGTCGGCCAGGCTCCATACAAAAATCTTCATACCCCTTTACGTGTTTGAGTCAAACCGTTTGACCGTCTCGGGGGCCCTTTAATCTTGAAGAATATTATTTTGTAACCCTAAAAATTTTTTGTTGCGGCCCGCGACACCAAGACCAAGACATGTTTGTGGCCCACATGAAAAAAAGGTAGGGGACCACTGGTCTAGACTCTAGAACCTGAGAAAGGATATCTAAGGCTACATTTTGATGAGAGAAAATATCTTATTTCCATGAAGATATTGATGAAAATGAATTCGCATTGTACAGTACCTGGCAATAAATATTGCACATCGACCTTTGGAAAGTGACAGTCGGCTAATTTCGGTTTTGTAGAGCGTTATCTCTTACGCACGAAATACAAAAAGTCCGGTATATATATTAGGAGCTGTTAAAACAATTAAGGTTTGCTTCTTTTGACAATTTTATTATTCTTTGTATAAAATACACCAAATTTTCTATAAGTTATGGCTTTATATTCGGGTAAAATAAAATAAAAAAGGGTGTTCAAATTATGTTTACGTATTTAAAATTCTTTTGGAAAATTACAGCTGTAGCAAATTTAGGGGTGTTAACAACTCTAGATATATATTTTGAACTGGACGCGACTGCACTCTATTGAATTTGAACAACGACTGACATAATGTCAAATAGGTGTGTGCTACAAAGATAACGCTCTATGAAACCGAAATTAGCCGAATGTCTCTTTCCAAAGGTCGATGTGCAATATTTATTGCCGGGTATTGTAGTTCTAATATCCCACCAAAAACATACCTGTTGAAAATGGGGCCAAGTTCCTATTGGTTAATTATTCGCCTTAAAAAAGAGTTGAAATCCAATCCAATGCCAAGTTTAGATGCACTTCAAAATCGATCATAATCATCATCATTAACAGCCTGATCCTTAATACTTCTAAATTTGAACTTGGCAGGTTGATTTGATTTAATTTAATATTGGTATTTATGTAAATATGTAAATAAATACCAATATTAAATTTAATTATGCAATTAATCAAATGCTACGTATATCATAAAAACCTGCCAAGTTCCAATTTAGAAGTATTAAGGATCAGGCTGTTAATGATGATGATTATGATCGATTTTGAAGTGCATCTAAACTTGGCATTGGATTGGATTTCAACTCTTTTTTAAGGCGAATAATTAACCAATAGGGACTTGACCCCATTTTTAACAGGTATGTTTTTGGTGGGATTTCAATACTTTTTTTCGAGAAATCGTACGGTCTATTTTTATAGTGCCACACCCGCATGTATTGTTAATCTAAGTCATTCTGCGTTTCAAAGTAACTTTGCTAGCGCCATCTATTGAAAGTATTTTATAAACAATATTTTCGATAGATGGCGCTAGTGGTATTTGTTAACCTATCAATAGAAGCGAAATTTATAAGGTAGCAGTATTTATTTATAAGCTATACAGTGTGCATTATACATGACAATATTTTTAAACCCTTGTCTCCTCCTCCCACGCGTATTCACTGTTACAAAAGAAAATTTTCCTAAAATTCGTAGATGAGCCGACTCACGCTTGACCGATTTCTTAAATTTCTCAATTTTTTGTTAATCTACATATAAAACCCAACCTGTGTGCCAAATTTCATAGCGCTAGGACAATTGGAAGTGGCCTAGAGGTTTTGATTACCGGTCAGTGAGTGAGTGAGTGCCAAAATTAGCTATTTTTACAAGGACATATTTCAGGATGTAACAACGCTATATCTATGAAATTTGATATATTGCGTAAGTACTAGTACATGATTACGTACGTATAATTTTATCTTTGTACTTGCAATAGTTACTGAGCCTCAGGGGGGTCAAAAGTGCGTCGAAACCGTTCGTGTAAATAGTGCACGGCATGCGCGCGGCCTGCTGGAACTTGGCGGCGCACGGCCGTGCGCTTTGATGACAACAGATAGGGTTTTTTTGGCGATGGCTCCATAGCTCAGTTGGTTGAGCGCATGGCCAGCGCTCATCCCGGGGGTCTCGGGTTCGAATCCCACCGACGGAACAATTTTCCTGGGTCTTGGATGTGTATTAAATACTAATAATATTATGTACTTATCATAATAATATTATAAAAATCTTAAATAATATATTAAATTATTATGTATAGTATAAAGTATTAAAATGTATATTTCTGTTGTCTGGTAAGTACCTGTAAGTGTCCTAATAATCCTGGGTCTTGGATGTGTATTAAATACTAATATTATGGTAATATAATATCATAGTAATATTATAAAAATCTTAAATAATATTATATTATTTTTATTTTGTATAGTATAAACTATAAAGTATTAAAATATATATTTCCGTTGTCTGGTAAGTACCTGTAAGTGTCCTGTAGGCACTTAGCACGGAGCCAGACTGACGTGGTGTGAAGTGTCCATAGATATTATTATTATTATTAATTTGTAATATTACCATTGTTTAATATACGGATAAGTATGAGAATTTTTATGCAATTTTAATTTTTAATAAATGTAAGACGTATATTACATTTAATAGAAATTAAAATTGCATAAAATAAGTAAACCACATAATATTATAAACATGATTACAAAGATCCCACCCAATAAAAGTTTAAAATTTATTATGTATAGGCAGTTTTAAATTGGGTAGTTTAGATTGATAGCTGTTATTTTAGTTTTAGTATATGACAACATATGTCGCCGTACAGCTCCTAGATCGCGCTATCATGATTCCTAATGTTGGCCTATAATATAATCTCAACGGTGATTCCATTTCAGTTCCCCTGTCAGTACCTTACTGTGGTGGTTACATTGAGATATTTAGAGGTTGCCCTACGCAGCAACAAACATATTGTTGAAGAGTGAAGACTGAAGTTTAGAATAATTATTTAGATATAAGAAAAACATAATTTTAATCCAATATCCATAATCTATACGTCTATTAATATTATAAATATGCGAAAGTTTAATCCGTCTGTCTCGCTTTCACGCCAAAACTACTAACAGATTGGCTTAAATATTGTTTATTTTAAAAATGTGCAGAGCGGTTTTTTGGCATGAGTCAAAAATCAAAACTCAAAGCCCAAAGGTTTTAGTTACGAGGCTTTGAAATTTGACACCAATTTTGTTTATTAGATGAATTTTAAGGAAACTTTGCAGTAATGTAGGCTACATTTTATCACGGCATTCCCACAGAAACGGGAACCACCGTACTCTATAACCTAAAGTCCACGCGGACGTAGTCGCGGGCAACAGCTAATTTTTTTATATTGCTTCAACTCCCAAGCGACCACATGCGGCTGCAATAACAATATATAAGCTATTGTGTCTGGTTTTTCCATGATCGAGGTAATACACTATAAACTAATTGGGTATTTTGTCTAATGAAAATGAGCAGGTGCCAAATTAATATCTGCACATTACAAGTTTTAAGTAAAGAGAATGCTATCAAATATTTTTTGTAATATTTTAGTCACGCCAAGCAAGTCCATGAGAACACAGCAAGGGATAAAGTGTTGAGTACAACGGCCACAGCAAAAGTTCCTGTTGCTGCAGTCACTGGGCGCTCCACAGTCACACAACCATCTTCACGTAAGTGCTTGTCCAAAAAGTTATGTTAACTCCGTAAAGAAACACAAAATTTTATGTTGAAAAAAAAATATCATCTTGACTTTTTAACACATACTGGCATAAGAACACTGGACTGGATTGAAACATGTTTACATTAATACAGTGCTGATCCAGCGACGGAATCCAGTGATGCTGGCGCCAGCTACTGTATCAATGTAAATCAGCCTTAACTGTACTTATACTGCTGTTTGTACTTTTAATGAATTGATCAACATTTTGACTAAAAAATTAAGCTATATACAATATACAAATAAAAACAAAAGAAGAAATAAATTTATTTAATTACTAGATGATGCCCGCAACTCCGTTGCGCCAAAATTAGTTTATCGCGCTGGAATCGTACATTTTTACGGGACAAAAGTATCCTATGTCCTTTCCCGGGACTCAAGGTATCTTCATACCAAATTTCAGCAAAATCGGTTCAGCGGTTGGGGCGTGAAGAGGTAGACAGACAGACAGACACACTTTCGCATTTATAATATTAGTATGGATAATTATTGTAAATGTATTATAAAACAATTTTCTTATTTTTTACAGCTGCTACACGTATTTTGGAGCACTACACAAGAAACCAGGATACGTCTCCAGTCCGCACTAACCAGCTGAAGAGGAAATCAAATGAGATGTGAGTTCCATAACTTCCATATTTCTTTTTGTCTATAAGGGCGAAGCCAAACGAGCATAATTTGTGATGTGTGATGATTTGTGAAAATCTTTTCATACAAATCATGACTCACAAAATTACGCTCCTGTGAATCAAACAGGACTTTTGTATGAAACTTAATGCAGGCAGAATTTCTGCCAGCCGAAATTCTGTGACTCACAACTCACAAATTACGCTCGTTTGGCTTCACCCTTATGTGTTCACATATTGTCAATTGAATTTTTATGTATTTATTTTATAAACAGTTTGTATAAATATAACATACTAGATGTCCCGCGCGGCTACGCCCGCGTAAATTAGGAATTTTACGGAAACCGTACATTTTCTCGCAAAAAATAGGTTATGTCCCTTCACATGTTCTACTCTATAACAGAGCCAAAACATAAAAATTGCTCCAGTAGTTGGTGATATAAACCCTTTCTAATAATTTTCTCCGTTTTTTTCACATTTTCTCTGTTTCTTTGGTCCTATTAATCTTAGAGCGTGCTTACAGATGAACGGCACGTGTCGACAGTTTATCACGCTTGCAGTTGTGATGTACCGCGTAAAGGTTAGCGTCCACAGGTCGGTATCGTACGCAACGGACATCTCGCATCAAACGGATATTTTTTTTACAGTACGTCCACTGTATCGGCAGCGTACGGATTACCGACTAGCCAGTATGTTTATCTTCAAATCAGTCCAAACAAAGTTCCTAAGTCACGGCCTTCGACTTTCCATCCACACCCCCCATTTGAGCATTCATTACGCTAGCGGCTAGCCTAATATCGTACGCTACCGATTCAGCGGATGTACTGTGAAAAAATTATCCGTTTGATGCGAGGCGTCCGTTGCGTACGATACCGACCTGTGGACGCTTACCTTTACGCGGTACATCATAACTGCAAGCGTGATAAATTGTCGACACGTGCCGTTCATCTGTAAGCACGCTCTAAGACTAATAGGACCAAAGAAACAGAGAAAATGTGAAAAAAAACGGAGACAAATTTCAAATAGTATTTCTGAAACACTATACTAACGTTTTGAGCATAGCAATAAATTTTGACAGGGCCCCCGCTACCAATGTGCAATGTGTGCAATGCACACGGGTGCCATCCTCTAGGGGCGCCAAAACCAAGGACCCAAAAAATTTGCCTAAAGAGGCGCCAAAATACTTTTTAATTTTTTTTAATAAAAAGGATTTTGGCGCCTGTATTTTGGCGCCAGTAGCCCTTTTGGGGGCCCTGAATTTTGATGGCAAAAGACGTCTTTATGGACATCTTGTAACAAGCACCGTTACCATAGTAAAAGGAGGGGAAGTAGGGTAACTCCGGCCCAATCCGCGATTTAATTACCTAGAGTGGGTTGCACGAACTAACTTTGACTTTAACCGGAAAAATTGACAGATGTCGTATGAGCATATGGGGTGTTTGGACGCCATATTTAACTTTAACCACGCCTCTGGTGCAACGCAGCCCTACTGTCTTAGGGTTGTCAATTTTAGGCGGCGGCGGCGGCACGGCGGCGTTGTGATGTGGGAGCGGCAATCGTTCGCAACCGCAAGAACAGCGGCAACAACGTCGCGGTCTTCCGACTTTTAATAAACTTTAAGTGACTCTTGATTGTCCATATTTCGGCCAATTTTCGTGCATATTTGCATGCATATTTCGGCACTTGAATCGTGCATATAATCCGATGTCTAAATAAAATTATAAATATACCCTTTAAAACAACATTGAAAACTAACGCCTGTCTCTTATATGTATGTACCTACTATAAACAAATCTGTTGTTATGACTTATGATTCGAACTTTGCTTTATGTGTATAATTAATATCTGATTTACAATTAGCCAATTACGTATTTTTAATTACGATTTAAAATAAGTAATTGACTGTAAGTAGTTAGTTAATATAATATACCTACAATACAGAGAAATCGGCATTAATAAACGTAAACAAAGCAATAGCGGCAAATTATAGTTTGTTCGTTCTAAGATGATATGGGTGACATTTCTCATATTCCTTGCTACGGATTTTTTTTACAAGAAAACAAAAAAAAATCAGAATGTAATAAATTATATTCCATCAACAAAAATAAATGTTTCCTGTAATTGTAAATGAATAAAAATGAAAAGTTGCTAAATGCTAACTTATTGATATAAAATTATAATTATTAACTTTGAAATAGGAGTAAAAAATTATTGTTACGAAAATATTTGAAAAATGTCAGATGCATGAAACGGAACTTATGTCAATAGAGATTGACACAGTTGAATCGAAATCAAATCGATAAAAAAGGGCGGCCATCTTAAATCGCCGGCGTCACTCTGAAACATCAGTACGAAATCGATAATTTCGATTGCAATTCCTTTACGAGGTGATTCGATATTTTTAAATTATTCGATTAATTTTTTTAGGTAACTTCCCTACTATTGTCAATTATAATGTGTCACGCATATCATCATAAAACGAACAAACTATAGTTGACTGATCAAAAGTAGGTACTTACCTAAAACATTCTCTTGTATTTTATACTATGTTCTAGTGGGAAAGTTTGTGTGATAGAAAACTAATACAATAAAAAAAGAAGTAAGTAGGATCATCAAGTAAAAATTATATTATGCCAGAATAAGTGAGTTGTACTTACCTTTCCTGTTCAACTGGTAATTTAAACAAAGACAATTCTGGAATTGTTGCATTACTATTAAAACACCCAAACACACAGCAATATTTATTACCCCTGCGATTATGATCGGACATTTTTGATTCATTTGGCGCGGCGTGGCGCGACGCGGGCGTGCAGCGTAAAGTGTTCTAGCCCCGACTGGTATGGTCCGAAAACGGTCCGAGATTTTAATAAGTGTGCGTGCGGCGACGCATTGATACTATGGCGCACACATACAAGCCGCGCGCGGTGCCTTTGTATGAAGATAACTTACTTTCCCTCCTTATACTATGCCGTTACTTACCTATTTAAAAAGAAGTTTGTCTCTCCTGAAAAGTTAAAAGTTTGTCTCTTCTGAAAAGTTTGACAGTTTGCCTATACAAACTATAACATCTAGACCGACAATATGTGCTCAAATCATAAAGGTAATATACCTATCGGAATAGGTATATTAACTTTATGGCTCAAACCCTATTGACAAAATAGAATATCTCTATCTTTAAATATAATATCTCCTACTTATTAACAATAATAATAGATGAAAAATGGTTTTATGTTACTGATGAAAGAAAATGAATTTCTTAAACCAACACAAATTGTTTTACATTTGGATTTGTTTTTATAGGGCTACTGAGGATCCTAGTATCAAGCAAGCAAGGTTGATTCGTTTTGGCACCCCGCCTCGGTCTGCTATAAATGTTCCCAGCACAAGCTCTAAGCCCGTTGTTAAAGAAGGTAACTTTATAATTATAGTTAAAACATTTTTTTAAATTATAGAATTGTGAAAAAAACTATCTCTTAAATCACGATTTATAATGCCAAGATAATTTACAAGACATTTATATTTTCAGCTCCACTAAGCAAGACGGTGTTTGCTCGTCTCGGTAGCTCGGAAGCACCAAAGCCGGCTGCACAGAAGCCAGCAAAGCAAATATACAACAGACTCGGAACAAAAGATGGCCTTTCTAGTGGTGAGTCGTCCGTACCAATGCAGAAAGATGCTCTCAAATATGAAGGCATCTTGAAAAGTTCTCCACCGGTTACAAAAAAAGTGTTCACAGTCACCACGTCAAATAACGTAAGAAAGATAGCAGTGGGCTGCACCATGAGAGCTGACGAATCACCAGTCAGTGTAAAAGATAAGTTAGCTGTCAAATCTAAGTCCGTTAAATTCAATAATCGTGTGGAGTACAAAGAGATTGAAGCCGTTCAGAAGATGCCAGCTGTTAAACCGAAGTTCACTCCGGTGTTCAATAAACCAGAAAGGAGATTGTCTATGCCAGATAACAGTATAGCCGGTGTGGGGGTGAAAGCCAGGTTGGGCAACAAAGGTCTCCCACAACGTCAGTTTAACACCGACGGAAGTCAACCGCAGCGCCAGTTCAATGTTCAGAGAGCCATATTCACGAGGCTAGGTGCTTGATGATTTCGTTATTTTATCGAGTGAATCTCTGGTGCGAAATTCGCAGTGTTGTAAGTTCAATATGAAACTACTGAGTTTAACCTACAGCTACATTCAAAAGTGCATGGGAGACCTATTTCTATATTATATTATTCATGTAATATGTGTAGGCTAAGTTCTGGCCTTGGACTTTATTTTAAATGGTCACATGCCCAAACTTTGTGGGTGGTTTTATTATTGACATCTCGAATTTTACTAGAAATAATAATATAATAAGCATGCCAGTAAAATATAAAAAAATATATATTGAGACATATTATGAAAGCGCCATATAAGTAAAATAATGTTCTGTTATAATTTTAATCATCAGTCATCACAAAATTGATACTACCTAATTTTGCATCCATTGTGTATGTTTTATCAGTACAGTAAGTGTCCAAAAAACTTGGTACTTGTTCTCACAACAAAGTCCGACTAGTTTAAATACTGATCAATTTATTATTTTATTTCTTCTGAATAGATTTTAAGAAAATGCTTTCAGATATCTGGTATAGATGCATGTTCGATTCTGCAAAGTCTACATCATTCATAAATGGAAAATAGTAATTATTATTATTATTTGAATATGTTTTAGCCACATTCTTATTGAATTTTAATTGCATATTGGTTCGAATTCTATATATTATACTTACTACATTATCCTATTTGTACCTGTCTCTATTGACTCAATATCACTCATAATAATCATAAAATATATTATTTCTGCGATTGCTGTCTCGGCACCTGTTAAATTTTATATAATGTGCTATATTTAGAGCTTTGTACACTACACATAATTTTACTGTTAGCAGATAGAAGATGTAATAGAAAAAAAGAAGGTTATAATTAATTTGACTTGTACCTATGTATGTGTTACGCTCAAAGACCGAAATCGCTCAGTGAGCGAAAAAATAGCTCACAACGCGTTGTGGTCACAGTGAAACGGCCACGACGCGTTCTGGCAATCACAAAAAGGCCATAACGCCAAATTCGTGTCGTGGCTGATATGCTATTAGTTTTTCTTGATTTGTTCTTGATTGATTAATCATACATTAGGTATGGAAGATTATATTTGAATTACCACGCGTATCAAATCACTGCATAACGTGTTTATCATTATTTATCTATACTTATTATAAAATAAAGTCGCTTTTTTTCCCTCATGTCCCTTTGTTCCCTTTAATCTTTAAAACTACGCAACAGATTTTGATGATTCTTTCAGTGTTAGATAGCAAATTTATCGAGGATGGTTATAGGCTATATTTTATCACGCTAAGACTAATAGGAGCGAAGAAATAGAGGAAAATGTGGAAAAAACGGGGAAAATTATTTGAAAGGGCTAACTTGAACGCGCTAATCTCAGGAACTACTGGTCCGATTTGAAAAATTCTTTCAATGTTAGATAGCCCATTTATTGAGGAAGGCTATAGGCCATATTTTATCACGCTAAGACTAATAGGAGAATGTGGAAAAAACGGGGGAAATTATTTGAAAGGGCTTATCTCGCGAACTACTGGAGCAATTTTTATGTTATTTGGCACAGATAAGAAGTAGACCACGTGAAGAATCATAGGCTATTGATTTTGATCATTTTTTCAGTGGCTATATATTTTATACCCGTGCGACGCCGGGGCGGGTCGCTAGTTATTTATAAAATATCCATAGTTTTATACTATCCGTACTAATAATTATCATTAATATATGTCTCTCTGTCTGTCTTTTTTTATGAAATAAGGGGTCAAACGAGCAAACGGGTCACCTGATGGAAAGCAACTTCCGTCGCCCATGAACACTCGCCGCATCAGAAGAGCTGCAGGTGCGTTGCCGGCCTTTTAAGAGGGAATGGGGTAATAGGGGAGAGTCGGGATGGGAAGGGAATAGGGTAGGGGATTGGGCCTCCGATAAACTCACTCACTCGGCGAAACACAGCGCAAGCGCTGATTCACGCCGGTTTTCTGTGAGAACGTGGTATTTCTCCGGTCGAACCGGCCCATTCGTGCCAAAGCATGGCTCTCCCACGTTAAAACTTGTTTGTTGTCTGGCGCAACGTAGTAGCGGACATCAATAATTAGTAGTAAGTATTATATTTAAATTATATTAATTAAAATAAAACTATATTTTTATTATTTATTGAGATCAGATTACTTTACTTATACATACATATATTAAAAAAAAAACAACAAAAAACAACTACACGTTGCGCCAGACAGACAGACAGATAATATTAGTACGGATAGTATGGAACTATGGATATTTTATAAATAATATAATGACAAGCACGATATGCAGTTATTTAGTAAAAGAAAAAATATTTTGTAGTACGCGTGGTAATTCAAATATAATCTTCCATACCTATTATAGATGATTAATGAATCAAGAAAAATGAATAGCATATCAGCCACGACACGAATTTCGCGTTATGGCCTTTTTGTGATTGCCAGAACGCGTCGTGGCTGTTTCACTGTGACCACAACGCGTTGTGAGCTATTTTTTCGCTCACTGAGCGATTTCGGTCTTTGAGCGTGACATATGCAATAGTTCGAGAACTTAGAACTGCCCAATTTTCTTATTATGTTATTCTATATCAGCGTTTGAACAAATGTGCCAAATTTCAAGTGTATGTATATTGTATCATGTATGTAATTATGTATGTTTCTATGCTTGTGTTCGCATAATATCTCCAGAACTATACGACTTATAGTTCTGGAGTTAGTTAGAGTTATTTAAGTAGGTAATAATTCTTTTTTTTTGTTCTACTATAGTTTGTGCGTTCTAAGATGATATGGGTAATAAATAATAATTGACAATAATAGGGAAGTTAGTAGTTACCTAAAAAAAATAATCGATAATTTAAAGATATCGAATCACTTCGTAAAGGAATTGTAATCGAAATTATCGATTTCGTACTGACGTTTCAATGGCGCCGGCGATTTAAGATGGCCGCCCTTTTTATCGATTTGATTAAGATTTTGATTATGGGAGGGGAGTATATGAGCCCCCTAAAACATTTACTTTATTTTAATTTTATTATTAATTATTAAAGTACAAATATAATTAAGGATTTTGTGAAATTTTCAAGTGCCTAGCTGTTACCATTATTGGTTACGAGCAAAAAAGACCAAAAAATCACGTTTCTTGTATTATACTTTATTTTATTTTTAGTATTTGTTGTTATAGCGGCAACAGATATACACAATCTGTGAAAATTTCAGAAGTCTAGCTATAGCGGTTTTTGAGATACTGTCTGTCCGTTTGTCTGTATGTTTCCAGGCTGTATCTCAAAAACCGCTATAGCTGAAGTTTTCGGAGTTCTGAAATTTTCACATTTTCACTTAGACATTATTTTTTTTTTAATATATTTTTCATGGGTCAAAAGTACCCAAATTTGAGATTTTTCGAACCTTTAAAAATTAATATCTTTAAAAATATTAAATTTATCGTGAAAAGTCATAGGACATTTTTTATTGGTATTTCAATAAAGAATATAAAAAAAATTGTCCGGTTAAAAAATAACAATTCCTTGCAATTGTTTAAGCAATGTTTGTTTAAACTTTAAACAATATGGCACCGGGTTGCACCATGGTAACATGCATTTATATCATCAGGAGGGCAATTTGAAGAGGATCGCATAAAAAATTGAGGTGGAATAGTTTTCGGTACTCATGCGCCGACTCGTGCTGGTGCCTGGTCTAATACTCCTATTTCACAGTTAATATTTATAATTTTATATTAATAAGTTAGCATTTAGCAACTTTTCATTTTTATTCATTTAAAATTATAGGAAACATTTGTTTTTGTAGATAGAATATAATTTATTACATTTTGTTTTTTTTTTGTTTTCTTGTAAAAAAATCCGTAGCAAGGAATATGAGAACTGTCACCCATATCATCTTAAAACGCACAAACTATACATATTGTTCAACTTAGGGAACACTCACAGGCATACATCTCGATACCTTTATTGGCAAACCAGGTAACTCCATTTGAGTAAATTTTTCAGGAGATACTTAAAACTTTATAATACTTTTTGTAGACTATTTATGAAAAAATCTAAAATCCCGTTGGTGTACAATATAGTAAGCTATTATATTTGATAATATACAAGGCCTTATCGATTTTCATTACAATTATACAGCGATTTTTGGAGTTATCTGATTCATATTTCCTGTTAAAATATATAATCTGGGAGTTAGCGGGGTTTCTCAAAGGAATAATTATTAATTTAAATTAAATGATTGGTTTATTTTTTAATGTTTTATTTAGAAAGAGAAACATAAAAAATTAAAAATAAGTACAAAAAACCATAACTTTATTCAATCTTCATGAGGAAGGTTGTCATAGTAAGTTTGGTAGTCTCTGGGCATTGAGTTTTTTAGTTGTTGTAAATCGGAGTATTTCTTTTTAGTTATTTTCCTGCGTTCGGTGTAGAGTTCGGGTATATTTTCAAATGGAGTTTTATTTATTCTAGCATTTTTACGCTGGTTAAGTAATGTATATTCTGTGGTAAATCTAAGTTTATAAAAAATCTCCCCCGAAGGTGCATACTTGAGGGCTCGTATATCGGTAACCTGCAAGAAGCACAAAATTTAATGTAGGTAATAGTTACAAATTCAATTATTTATGTAACTACAATAATTATAGTCTCTCAAGAAAATGAAGAAATTAATTATTATTATTTTTAACAAAAAATTAAAACCGACTTCCAAGGTAAAAACAATAATAACATTAATATGAACTAAAAAGTATTAAATAATTTTTACTATCTAATGGTGCCTTTTTCCGAATTCGGCTAAAACTCAACTATTTCTGTATTCAATCTTCATTATTTTAAAGTCGGTACCAGATAGCTGAATCTTCAGTCCTCTGACAGAATATTTGAAACTTTTGGAACTGGCACCGACTTCAAAATTATGAAGATTGAATACAGAAATAGTTGAGTTTTAGCCGAATTCGGAAAAAGGCACCATTAGATAGTAAAAATTATTTAATACTTTTTAGTTCATATTAATGTTATTATTGTTTTTACCTTGGAAGTCGGTTTTAATTTTTTGTTAAAAATAATAATAATTTCACTCTTTTTAGTTACACTAGTAGGTAAACCTTCGCGTATATTTTACGTATCTTATTACAATTTGTCAAGAGTCACAACTCACACTCACAAAATCATATATTATCAGTGAAGTGAACATATTGTGCTAAGTAATTTAACAATTTTAATGCTTCAAGCCCCAAGCGGTCACCGGCGATTGAGATAACAATAGAAAGGCTATTGTGTCTCGTTTTTCCACGATCGAAGGATCTATCAGATAAAAAATTGTATAAACTTGCATAGGATGTAGCGTAGCTACTCATAATATTTAATATTATCATAATTATTGACAGCTCTGTTCTTGTAAAGCGCTTATTCCACTTATCCTAGCTAGGAAGTCCTAGCTAGGATCCTAGCTTTCTAAATGTCATTCCACTTGACTAAATTTTTTCCGATTTAGGATCCTAGCTAGGATCCTAGCTTCTAAATGTTATTCCACTTGACTAAATTTTTTAGGACCCTAGCTAGGACTTCCTAGCTAGGATAAGTGGAATAAGCGCTTAATCAAGAATTCAAATCGATACTTAGTGCGCCATCTATCGATTAATAAGTATAACTGATTAAAAAGACACTTAATGACTTTGTTTTGTGTAAATGCTCTTTTTAAAATAACTTTATTTTAATTCTATTTGTCTATTTAAATTTTATAAAGTAATTAGTAAAGTATTCGATCTGTTGTCTGCCGCCACGCGCCACGCGGCGCGGCGGCGCGGCGCGGCGACGCCGTCGCCTCTGCGGCGCCGACCGCCATGTATCAAACAAACAGGTGTTGTTATACAGTACATAATTATTATTATTAGTATATCCATACCTATGCCTTGTACTATTATTAATTCTGTGCCATGAGACATTGGTGACCTTAATGATGATGATGACGATGATGATGATGATGATGATTATGATGATGAATATGAATTGCATAGTAGCATATGCTTTCTGTTCTTAAAACAACGCCGAAACTCCCGAACGTGTATCTATAAGGAGTCAGGAGTTCTCTCAGCATCTTCGAAACCATGGTATACTTTGACCCAATATTTGACTTTTTGGTAGCATATTCTTAGTACACTTCACATAAAACCAAAATCACCATATGTTTCCATATAAATTTCGAGGAGTTCCCTCGATTACTCATGGATCCCATCATCAGGTCACCACTTTTGTGAACATGGTACCAAATTGGAGTGAAACCTAATACAACAAAACAAAAATTTCGAAAATCGGTTCACAAACGGCGGAGTAATCGTTGAACATACAAAAATAAAAAAAAAAAAAAAAAAAAAAATATCCACAGCCGAACATATAACCTCCTCGTTTTTTGGAAGTCGGTTAAAAAGTGGCAACATCGTAGTGTCATCCCTTTTAAATCAATCTAAGAACAAAGGGATGACACTACGATGTTGCCATTTTTTAATTTCTTCACTTTTTTGACAGACTATAATCTATATAATATTATAATTATTAACTGTTTACAATTTTATACCTTGGGATCTCCCTTCAACTTTCCTGGTCTAATAGAATTGTAGAAATTTATATTTTTGAAATTCTTGAAATAAGGGTAGGTTAAGTATTCAACTGTGTAAGGTTTACTTTTCTTCGCTTTTTTACATATAGTGATGTACTCTGCTGGGACATGGATTACTTGATTTTTTAGTTTTTTTTCGATCATAGCATGCATGCTGTCTACCTCCATCTGGGTATGGCCTACTTCTAAATATTTTTGCTCAATTGTTACATTATATAGCATGGCTGTGTTGAGAAGAGCATTGCTTAAGATTACGTTGCGGTTTTGGTATGTACACCCATCTGTGTACAAGATTATGTGTCTGTTATCGTCTCTCATTTTTGGAATGACTTTGTCAATAAAAAATTTCGTTAGTATTGTTGCAAACTCATCAGAATTTAGCCCACCTTCCGCCTCATTCCATATAAAACAATGACCATCATTAGTTTTCATATCATATATACACCAGTTATGTACAGAAAGCTTAGTCTTATAGTAATTTGAAGATACATTAGAACGTGGCGCTAAAAGAACTGCTTGAAGATCTGCAGTAAAGACAAATTCTTCTTTTTCTTTATCACTATCTTTCTCCAATCGTGCTTCATTCTTTTTATTTATGTGCTCTTCATAAGTCTCTTTAGTAATATGACCCATCTTAAATCCATTACAGATTTCACACAAATCTTTCTTCGGTTTAAATAGAGAAATTTTTTGGATGGTGAGAGTGTTTGTAAAAGTAGCAATTGATAAAGGTTTTTCGAACTTTGATTTACAATAATCTATATACATTTCGTAAAGTTGACGCTTACTAGAAATGTCTGATTGTAAGTACGTCTGTGTTGTTCTTTTCCTACAGTAATGTGAAGGCATTTTCGGTAAGTCTTGTAAAAAGTCGTGCAAAGTTTTATTTTCTTCTTCAAATGTCTTTCTGGTAGTAGATTCTTTTATGAGTTCATCAGTATTTTTGCCTGTAACTTCAGACTTCCAACACCAAACACATGATTTTCCAATACAAAAAGTATTTAAAAATAACGTTTTACAAACTCTAATCATATCATCTCCCTTTTTTAGGTAGTAAATAAAGCTGTTAGCTCTTTTTGATTTCTTAGGGTCTGTTCTACCTCTTGGTCTATTTGTATGTATAACTTTTACTAGGCTATCAATATAAACTCGTTTTTCTTTCCAAGTCATATCCCAAAACTTTTCATACAATAATTTTCTGTCATCTTCAGAGATACTATGGCACCTAATGACACTTTTATTCTTTTCTTTACAAGTACACCGGGGCTTCATTACTCTTTTTGGTTTCCTTATATTCCTTTTCCATTTTCCATCAACTTTCTTTTTACTGCAATACTCTTTACCCTTCTCTCTATTCTTTTTGTTAATCTCACTAACCCATTTATCTTTCTTTACTTGACAACGTTTCTTTCTTTTCACTAATGGTTCCTCAGTTTCCGAATCAGAATCACTGTAATCGACTAACTTTTTCATCAATTCAGTTGAAGTAGATGAGACTGCAGTTATAGCTTCATGAAGTATTGGTTGTTCATGTGGAACAGAAATGACTAAAACATCATTCAATAATTGATCATTACTGCTAAATAGGCTCTCATTACTTGGTTCAAAAGTATTACAGTCAGCTGCATTATTCAGTGGTATAGTAGGGCTAGAAGACAGTAAACTTGGACTATGATTTTCAGTTTCGAGCTCAATTAAGTTTTCAATGATAACATTGTCAACTATTATCATATTATTATTATTGTAACATATTTGATCATCTAATATTATTTTATTGTTAAATAATTCAGGACTAATGTCATCCACACCAGGTTGATTATTTTCAAGACAATCTATGTAGCTATTATCAAAACATGCAACAGAATTAGAAGCTACGCTATCGTGCCCAACCAAGTCATCGTAGGGTTTTGGAAATTGGTTATTAATAAACAAAGCAGAGTCTGGGTTAGTGGGTTCATCAAGCTCATGCTGTTGGTTTTGAACACTTATTTGCAATATTTTTTTAGCACGTGACCTTGACATCTATATGAGAAAACAAATAAAGCCCATTAACGGTAAGCACTAAGCAACTCCATGTACTAGTTCATAAAAGTATATAGTAAGTCATACAGTGTAACCACTAAAGATTGTGCATAAATAAGCGCAAATTATGAAAAATTAAAAGCTCACAACATATTTCACAATTTATATTAAATTTCCATTCATGTTTTATAACGTCATGAATATGTCACAAAAATTTTAATGCTATTTATTAGCATTATTATTTTTGTGACATACTCATGATGTTAACTGTTCATTTTAATATAATAAATTAATTAAAGTACCGACAAGCAAAATAGTAACACGGCTAAATCCCAACACTGCAATGAAAAAGTAAAAAGCAAATCGGCTAAATCCATGTAGATAATAAAAGTTAAAATTACTGTATTATTAATTGATGTTTGGATAAAAACTAAAATAACAAACATACCTTGTATTCAAGTTGTTCTATTTTTCAACACCATATTACTTTTTATCGATTAAGAACAGAAATCTTTAATAAAATTACGGAGCGCAAGCGTACACGGCTGAGGCGCCATACAAAATGGCCGCATTTGTGGAGTTAGCTGTCAAAATCGTAACGTTCCAGGTCGCGTGGAGTTGGCTGTTTTTCTTGCAGCGATTTATGCAGAATATTCAAATAATATTGGACTTGCCTCTTTTGCAAATAACGCTTATTGACCGTTACGATACGAATCACACATAAAAATAATTTTGATATAAAGTGGAGTTGGCTGGTTTGCCAATTAAGGTATCGATCTATGTCTGTGGCAATACTGCATTTTGTTAAAATCGGTTCAGTAGTTTTTGAGATAGGGAATTTAAAGTACAATTTTGAAGTCGGTTTAATCTTTTGAATATACAACTTGTTAAAAATATATTTGAGAAAACTACCAGAGAGTAAAATTTTGTGTAACGCGCACGTCCTTTATAGGTTTATAAAATTAAGCTGTCATAAAAACATCACTAACTTTCAGGTGCTCCATCACATAATAATATTAGTTTATATTTTTGTTTTTAAGATTCGTTATTACAAGTAGCATATAGTGTTAACTTTTTAGTGCTATTGTAAATATTTTTAAAAGTGAACTTAGTAGTTATTAGTTTTCGTTTTATCTTTTGATTGTTTGCATGCATGCATTTAAACGCTAATATTTCAGCCATAATAATGGTAATCACTCGGGAATCACATTTGTTTAAAAAATTATATAAAGAACTGTAAAATAATGACCTCTGATCACTTTTAATCAAAGTTGGATAATAAAAAAGGTAATAAACACAATCTTCTTTTGTGTCAATAATGTTATTGGCATGTTTTTTAACAAATAGTCTATTAAACAGCATAATGGAATGTTGTTGCAGTGATATAATAGGATTATGAACGATAGTTTTTGTGCCCAAGCATTTTAAAAGTAACTACTAATTTTAAGTGATATACTATTGGAGCCGTTGACTGGTTTTATTGTGATTGTGTTCTTTTGTTAATGAAATTATTAAGTAATAAAAAATGTAACATTTTGAAAATTGGAAGTATTTTTTCTTTAAAAATTCTCAAATGTGCAAATCAAGAGTCTACCCACGAGGCCATGGACGCTCTACAATCCTTACTAATATTGTAAATGCGAAAGTCTGCCTGTCTATCTGTTGAGGAGACACGCTTAATCGGCTGAACCGTTTCGATCAAGGGTGGCAAATACGCGGCCCGCGGGTCACATGCGGCCCGCCGTCTGTTACCTTGTGGCCCGCGGAGCCGAGCACATTTTTTTGAAGTAAAAACGTTAATACTAAAATTACCTTATCATACCTAGGTACTATAAAAAGCAAACAAACCCTTGTTTTACTTTTAAAATCAACACATGCTTTATCTACATAAAGTGGGGCTGACTTTAAATTTTAAAATAACGTACTGAGTGCGTGGCTAGGTGTTTGCTTATTACAGTTCATTTTTTTATTCTAAGCTCTTACTAAAACGGCCCATTAACTATCCTGCATTGCAGTCCTGCTGCAGTCCGCCGTGCAGGCCTGGAACACCATTGACTATCCTGCATAAGCCGGCGGACTGCACGCAGGATAGTGAATGGTGTTGCAGGCCTCGTGCAGGCCTGCAGCAGGACTGCAATGTAGAATAGACTGGATAGTGAATGGGCCCTTTCAGTTCTAATAGGAAAAATTAGTATCCCATTTTGACTGTGCGCAGACTTATCTCTGGCGCGCACTACGAGTATACATAAAATTTCGTAGTGCGGCCCGGGGTAAAATTCTACTTCCGAATTTTGTTCCAAGTGTCGAAAAGGTTAGCCAGAATGGCCACCCTTGGTTTAGATTTGAAATATTTATATATATTTGAAATAGAAAAATTTGGCGCAATGGAGTTGCGGGGGAACATAATATAACATGGAGTACTTGAAGACGTAATAGTGGATAAAGTGAATAACCTAGGGCCTGTTTTACCACTTTCTGACAGATACTTCATCTGTCAAGTTAAGTGGTGGATAGCTTATTCGGCACTTAAGGAAGTGGTGAATCAGGCCCTTAACCTTTTTAAAATGTCTTTAATTGCTTACGTCTCATATCGTTCCCTCAACTAGCTCTAGCTTACGGAATGCAATTCCTAGATCACAGTAACCCAACACTCGACTTTCGCAGCTCGATTGCTTTCTGACGGTCATGGTGTGCGCGCAGCCCGTCAGGAACCTACGGCGAAAGTGGATTTGTTTTCATCTGTACAAGCCGTGATAATTGTCGAGCTCTGTGCACTCGATACAATCAAAAAACCCTATAGTTAGGGTTGCCAAACCGAAAAGCCGGCTTTGTCAGGCTTAGCCAGATATTTGTATAAAAAAGCCCGAAACTCTCAAGTCTCAGTAGAGCACGCTTGCAAAACAATTTAACATAATATTATCTAAGCCGGACTTCCTTTAATTTTGGCCGGACACGTAATCAAAAAGTCTAACTAAGTCCTGCTTTACCCGGAAGCCTAGCAACCCTACCCATAGTCACAGAAATACCTACTTACGCGAAGTTACCTATTGTAGGCAGTCCTTGTACGATATGTCGAAAAAGTGACGAGACAATAAACTACGACAACTACGGTAGTCGCTAATTTTAATAGGAAAATCATGAATGATTGGAATTATAATAATATCTCGGGTGTTTGAGTAGCAACTCTGTTTTTGTGAAGATTTACTTTTCTTAATCTAAGGTAGCGAAAAGAGGTCACTCTCTAAACACAGTGCTGTTTCATTCACCTAAAATACATTGAAATTCTAAAACTCTTGTAGGCAAAGCACATAAAAAGCTTTGATTTTCCCATCCAATCCCACAAACAGGCCTGAGGCAATGTGATAGCTCAAAGCTCAAACGAAAAACCATGAATCGGTTATTTCAGCTTTAAAAGCGAAACATAAAATCTACGTAAACGAAATGGTTTTAAGACTCGCTCAAATTTTAATGCTCCTATTGCAATAAGCCGCTGTAGGGCGCAACTCGCAAGTCTTATGAAACGTGTAGACTGTAGATTGTAGGAGTCACGTCGCCATTGTTTCGAGAGCGTGGTTAGTTATGGTGCAGTCGTTCAAAAAGAGATGTCAAAATCTTCAGCCCCACCTTTCGCGCCTACCGTTTTTGCAGCTTACTTTTTTCTGGCTCCATTTGATTTACAGCTCAGCACGCTTCATCAATTACAAATTATGTAGATAGTGGATACTAAAACATAATTAGCATGCGTAAGTTCGTTCGACGCAGGTATTTCCTGTACTTATAAAATGCAATTAATTGAAATTTTCCGGCCCGGTTGATCTGAATCGTTGCTTTGTGTATAGAATTATGTCTCGGGTTGTATTGTGGAGCCTCATCTAGCGGCGGTGATATAATGTCGATGGAAAAGTGGTGTCTGCGAGTGCGCAGGCGCCGCATAAAAGTGAGCGCGGTGGCGGCGCGGGCGCAGTACCGCTCTAGTTACCGACGAACCTACTATGGGGAGAGAGGTACCTATTTTATTTGTTTATAAATAAAATAAAAAATATAATCTGTAAATTAATTAAGATTAAAATCTACAACCCAACCTAATAATTTAACATTTTAATTTGATTGATAATATGATTTGAAATGAATTAAAAGCCCAGATTGAAAAGTTTTATATTTATTCTGTGATCGTTATTTTCCCAAAATTTACCACTACCATAATCCAACAATGTGTTTTGTTTTCAGGCGTTATTGATTGTGCTGAGTTGTTTGATTCTCAAGAGTGAGTCACTTAAAGTGATAAACGTAGCGCGACCGCTGGTGGACAATGTCGCCGCGGCTTCCCGCCTCTACCGCAACGTCCCGCTCGGCGTGTACGCCAGCAACGCGCCCTACACGCCCTACGCGGCCTACTCCTTCCAAGTACCCAGTTTCGCCGCACCGAAGGCCAACCAGGTCGTTCCGGTCAAGGAAGAGAAGATAGTGATCCAAAACTCCAACGGATTCCTGAAGGACTCTTACGGAAACACGTACCACGAGACGCCGCAGTCGTTAGCGTACAAGACGATCTATCCGCAGCAGTACGTTCAGCTCCAGAACCTGCCCGCCCACCTCAGCCAGCCGCTGGGAGTAAGCCCGAGCTACCAGTTCAAGCAGGGAACCCCGCACTTCTTCGGCCCCGCCCAGTACACGATACAGTCGAATGTGCAGGGATTTTCGACGAATGCGCCCCGTTACACGATATCGCAGCCGATTATTTACGGTAGTAATGCAGGCAGTGGCCTGTCTCTTCAATTAACTCAAGCGCCTAAACAACAGGCGCAGCAACCCTCGAATAGTAAGGATATATACGTGGAGACCCACTCTAGTGAAAATCCAAGCGAGACGAAGTACCACCGACCGGAGCAGATATCGACGCCCGCTTCGTATACCACTATCACCAACGAGCCTACGACAAAACAAGCTCAAACAGCGCAAACGAAAACGGTTCCTAAGAAATTGCATTTTGAAAAAGAAATGTCTTTCGTTACTGACGTGAATGGACAGAAAACCGAGGTGAAAATTAAAACCAAACCACCGCTACCTCTGTTAGACATTAGTTTACTGGAACCCCTGACCTTCGACAACCCGCTCGTGCCCCAAGTGCAACATTTTTTACCACGAATTCATGATGCCACTTATCATAAGCTGCCGAATGTACACCACGCGAAGAAGCACCAAAAGGAGTTTGTTGTACAGCATACTAAAACATATGATTCTAGTTCCCCCAAATCTCCGAAAATAAAACACAAGAAGACGAAGCCCCACAAAGACGATGACGATGAAGACGAAGTTCATCCGACGCCTTCCATTAAAGTTCGCGGTTCACCTAATAATGGTCCGGAGTTTTCGTACGAGGTAAATTCTCCTAATTACAAGGAAACTTATTCGGAGCAGAAAGTTAGTTACAACAAAGAAACTGAATCTGAGCCGGTACACGTGAGTTATGAAAAACAAACCGAGAATGAACCTGTTAACTATTCTTACGAAAAACATACAGAAAGTAAACCGATACATTATAGCTATAGTCACGATTCGAGCAAACCTGATGAGATTAAAGAATCTCATTATCACCACGAGGAGGAACCGAAGCAGCTAGTTTTCGATTTTACTTCTAGTGAGGACAGCAATTCTGGCGAAGATGAAAAACCGCATAAGGAGGAGCGCAATGCTTCCCCACATTCACACAAAGAGCGTTCTCATAATCAATCATCGGGGTCCCACGATTCTGACAGAAATCACCATAGCCACAAACACAGGAATCAAAATGATCATAAGGAGCAGCACCATGGAAGCAAAAAACATCACCACCCTAAACCTAAAATAGAGCACAGAGAAAAACCCAGCAAAAATCATGAAAATAACGAAAACCATGGAAACTTTGGCTACAACGATCATTCGAGTTCCAAACTCAAACATGTAGAGCAACATTTCCAACCGGTCAGCTTAGAATATGAAGAAGATATTACTATTCTGCCCAAGTATAAGCCGCATAGTGATTCCAGTGACGACCGTCATGAAAACCACAACGACAACGAACATAATAAGCATCACTCGCATGCTCCCAAAAGCTACAAACCTCACTTCCATAACACTCAGTATTCGTCCTCCCCATCGATTCACGAAAAATCCAAGAGGATAGTTATCAAGGAGGATTCCCCCGCGACCGACGACAATCAGGAACATTTTATGGACGCCATGATTAAGCAGCAGGAGGAAAACGAAGAAAATTTTGAAAAGGCTTACAAAAACGCCGCATACGGTTTTCCGGCGTACGATCGACCCGTAGATGTCGAGAAAGACATCTACAATCCCGAATCCTACGGCTCATCGAATTATCAAACGCATTTCGACGCCGAAAACAGCCCCCTGGCGCAGTATCAAGCGCAGGGCGACGAATTCCCCCAGGACACGAGAGCCAGCTACAAAGATGCAAACGACAAGATGAAGGAAGAGTACTTCCTCGACTACGCAATAAGCAGACCCACGAGTATACTGGATAGATTCAAGGACAAGGAGAACTATTACAAGATATTCGAAAAACAAAAGCCGCAGAGGTACTACGCGAAGCCCGACGACAAGAGAAACGGCGCGTACACCCTGCAGCCCACGTACAGCTTCGTGATGCCGAAGAAGCACGCCAACGCGAAACTGACGGTGGGTCCGTACATATACGAGTACGACTACTCGAAGGAGGCGCCGAAGAAGGACAACTCGGCGTACGCGACGCAGCCCTTCCAGAGATACAAGAGCAACACGCAGTTCGTGGAGCCGCAGTTCCAATACGGCTTCGAGCCGATCTCAATCCCGCGGCTGCTGGACAGCGAGCTGGCCGCCATGGCCAGCAACGACAACATAGAGAGCGAGAACCCAGGGACCAGGAAAAAAATATACAAGGAGAACTTCTACATTAAGAAAACGACGACGGCGAACGGACGGTGATAGTAGGTACATACGATTAATTTATTGAACCCAATACCAATGCTAATTTAAGATACTTAAATTAATAATTATTTTTAATAAATGTTTTTGTTATTTATATTATTTATCGGATTATTGCGTAACGCGACTTTCGCTATCGATGTATTACGTGACGATCGTTTCTTGCGCCCGTTCCGATGAAAAAAAAACCACCGCGCTTTAAAAGCAGCGACCGTTAAGTAAAAAAACTGCAGCATGCAATCGAGAGAGCAATTCTGAAATAATGAACTTCTTGTTAGTATTTAGTAACACCTGAACAAATGAGGCAAATTATAAAAACAACGATAAGAACTTGCGACAAAGTCATTAAATTTTGCTTTTAGTGTTTGCCAATAATAAATAATTATAATGAATGGGCCTAAAATATCATTCCTTTTTAATTAAGAACACATTCAATTGAGAATTTGAGATAATATTAGTAGATAATATATTTAAATCTTTATTTGTTCTCAATATACTCAATGTTATATTTGTTTATGCACGAATGCACTGCATCGCATTTCCCTAGCCGGATGCAGTGATAATAAGTCAACCAAAACATTATGTATGTAATGGGTAAAAGTAGGACAGGAAATAAAAGAAATGCTCTATTATATAAGTGCCTAGCCAATTGATATCTATCATCATAGTTTTTCATACAAAGTGATGTAAATGTAGCGCTATTAGGAATTCTACGCACCCTTATTATATTGCACTAGTAGCTGAACCGGCGAATGTTATTTTTAAAAATTTAAAAGTAGATAAAAACAATGATAAAAACATTTTCTCAGGCCTGACTAAACTATCAGAGAAGTTGATTCCTACAGGCAGATGGCGGACCTAAGTAATTTGGTCGCCTTAAGGCGCTATATCGAAAGTAATTTTACCGCAAGGGCAATTTTATACTTAATTTATATGACTATAAAGTCGTGAATACGCTGCGGCCAGAAGCTATCGGCTCGCTCGGAAAACATGCGAAAAAACGTAATTATAATCATTTAAAAAATAACTAAGAGCATTTTTAAGCAAAATGCTTCTATACGATTTTGAGTTGCAAAGGTGTCTATCAATTAGACTAAGTTCCTACAATACATCTATTTTCGTTTAAAAATAATCTTCAAATTTCGTATTTTTAAGAGGTCATTTTGAAAATTAAATGTATCGAGGCAAAATACATTAATCGTGTTTCTAGTTCTTCTCAAACCTAGATAAGGCTATGAAGATATGTATATCTCATTACCAGATTTGTAACATTTCTGAGGGTCCTATAGTATTACGTCAAAAAGGACAGTTTTTTAGGGTTCCGTAGCCAAAATGGCAAAAAACGGAACCATTATAGATTCGTCATGTCTGTCTGTCTGTCTGTCTGTCCGTCCGTATGTCACAGTCACTTTTCTCCGAAACTATAAGAGCTACTATTGAAACTTGGGGACTAGGTGTAGTCTGTGAACCGCATTAAGATTTTGATACAAAAATAGAAAAATTATTAAAATGTTTAGGGGTCCCCATAGGTACAACTGAAACAAAAAAAAATTTTTTTCGTCTAACCTATGCGTAAAGGGTATCTATGGATAGGTCTTCAAAAATCATATTGGGATTTCTAATATCATTTTTTTCTTATCTGAATAGTTAGCGAGAGAGACTCTACCAAAGTGGTAAAATGTGTACCCCCCCCCCCTCTAACTTCTAAAGTAGGGGCATGATAATTCTAAAAAAAATAAATAGTAAACCTTAATTTAACTTTCATTAAATCAATTAAAATATAAAAATAAATCAAAAACCTTTTAATTTTATAGAAATAAACCTTATTGCTGCTGCGGAACCCTTCATGGGCGAGTCCAACTCGCACTTGGCCGGTTTTTTCAATATAGCGCCTTAAGTCAAACCGACCGATCACAGCTAACATTGAATTGACATAAGCAGACTAAATGACGTAGGTCCGTCAACTGCCTAGGAATCTATTTCCTCGATGGTACATACCTACATATTAAAATTGATGGAACATTCGCACATAAGCACTGTGACACGAGAATTTTATATAATAGATGATGAATAGAGGATATTAATAATTCTAGTATTCATATTTTATATAAATTTCAAAAGTATGTAGTTAATACCATTTATTTTAGGCAGTATTGGCTAGTCCAAGACATGAATGTACAAGGTGTAACAAAACTAAGTGATAATACTTTAGGATGTGTATGAATCCCCTATATTGAGTTCAATGTTAAAGTAACAGCGCTGAAAGATAAACTTTTTTTTCAACTTTTGTATGGGAAAATTCCTGACGCTTGCCCATACAGAGCTGAAAGAAATTTTGCTTTTTCAGCGTTGCTACTTTCACAGTAAACACAAGTGGAACACATACACAAACACTAAAGTAGGTAACTATTTATCACTATATATCGTTTATCACTTAGTTTTGTTGCACCCTGTAGTGAGCTATAGTCACAAATTGTAATAAATTGTTGACATCGTAGTTTGGAGTTTGGACTGTATAGATTATAGGTTTTCAGGGTAAACTAAACACCATAAACATTAATTACATTTATATCGACATTAATAAAATTAATTAATTACATACTTTAAAGCATATTATTACTTCCTTAAATATTAAACCATAAACATTAATTACATTTATATCGACATTAATAAAATTAATTAATTACATACTTTAAAGCATATTATTACTTCCTTAAATATTAAAAGGGATTTTCCTTGATTTTGACTAGTAGATAAAATCATGATTTGTCTACACATTTCAGGTCTATGCAGGATTCGAATTAAAAATATTAACGCAAAAATATTTTTTCATAACCTTATACCACGGGTATCTACTATATCTCCATTGTTTTTCATCACATTTGCTACTGCATTATACTTATCTATGTTTACGCGTGTTCTCTGTTTCGACTTGCGAACTATCCCTCTTTCGAAACAATCGCAGAGTCATCATGATGGTGGCTGCGCCAAAGGCGAAAGCGAAGGTGACGAGCATCAGAGCAGCCGTGGACATGGAGTCGGTGTTGTTGGCCATGGCCGACAGAGCTACGGGCCTGAGGATCTTCACGACCGGCTCGCAGCCAGATTCTCGGACATACTTGGCCCAGGTCCTGTTCGCGTATATCAGCTCTCGCGGCTTCACGAACGGTCTTCTCCCCGGGACCGTCTTGTTTGCCGTCAGAGTTATGTTCTTGAGTTGGGCCTCGTTGTATCGACAGTGGAGGTTCCTCTTCCTCTTGTTCCCCTTCACCACGATATCCTTCTCGGCGCTCTTGGCACCGACCAGCACGTTCAAATCTCCTTTGATCATGTTGGCCCAATCCCACATTTCGGCGATCTTGCAATCGCATATGAATGGATTGCCGAGTAGATTCAAAGAATGGAGTCTCGGATTGTTAACGAACAGTTGAGGGTCGATCGTTGTCAAGTTGTTGTTGCTGAGGTTTATCTTCTCTAGATGACTCAAAATCTCCAAAAATCTTAGGCTTCCTTCCTGGGATTCGATATGATTACCGGCTAAGTTCAAGTCTGTTAAGTTTTCGGTGTTAGCGAATGCGTCCGGATTTAACGAGGATATGTTGCAGTTGCTCAAATCGAGAACGGTGACTTGAGAGAGTTGTTTGGGGAACAGGGGCCCCGTGGAAGGTATGATGAGAGGGTTTCCGCCTAGTTTGATTTCCCTCAAGTTGGTGTATGTGAGGTTCTTGAAGAAGGCGTTGGAGTTTTCGGGTCTCTTCAGGCCGCAAAACTCGAGCTCTAAACTTGTGAGTTGAGTCAAATTACCGAACAGGCCGGCCTCGAGTGATAGCAGATCGTTGCCCGAGAGGACCAGTTTTTTAAGGCCCGTCATATGTGCAAACGTATCCGGTCCTATATACGAAAGGTTGCTGTAGCCCATGTTTAAGTATTCCAACTGGTCAAGTGGAGCGAGTAATCTCGTGAAGACGTTCACAAGCGGATTGTGAGAAATATCTAATTCTATCAGATTTTGGAAGACATTGAAATTGTCGGGAAGATTGCGCAAGCCGCAGTTGCTAATAAATAATCTCTCCAATTTTGGAAGAGGTGCCAAGGCTTCTTTCAGGTCTTGTGCAAATAGGGGATTGCCTGAGAGGTACAGCACCTTTAATCTCGTAGCATTAGCGAACGCTTCGCCAGATAGCGGACCGCGAATTTTGCAATTCGATAAATCTAGTAATTCCAAATGCTCAACGCTATTACCCAACGTTGCCGCAACGTCCATCTCAGGCAGCTCATTTTCTGCAAGTATAAGGCTGACGAGATTCGTACAGTTCGTGAAAGTGTCCTCGGAGAGCGATGTGAGATTCGACTTTCTGAGGTTCAAATATTCCAGTCTCGTCAACGTTCCTAAAAGCTCGGGCCAATTAGTGCCCGACAAGAAATTACCTGCTAGCTCTAAGTTCTTCAAGTTGATTAGAGTAGAAAAGGCATTCTCGGCAATACGAGTCAGTTTACAGTTGTTTAACTTTAAAGTTTCTAAACTCGTAAGTACGTCAAAGATTCCTTCTTCCAGTTTGAGCAGGGGGTTGCTGGAGAGATCTAGGGTTGTTATTGACGTGATGTTATCGAAGAACTGCGGGTTGATCAGTGATATGTTGCAGGAGCTGATGTCCAGATATTGCAGCGTGCTGGAGATGAGGAAGGGTCCCTCGATGTTGTTGAGTGGGTTGTCCTGGATTTCCACGTTAAGAAGACCTCGTGAGTCCCTGGAATTACAAATTACAGGAAATTTATTACAGGATAGAAAGATATTAAGTAAGGCAACGCATCTGCAGCTCTTCTGATGTTACGAGTGTCCATGGGCGACGGTAGTTGCTTTCCATCAGAGTCACCTTACTACTACCATTACAACTACTGTTGCTCGTTTGCTCGTTTGTCCTATTATTTTATATTAAAAAAAAGTAAGTACAGGTAAATTGGATATGTCATTTTTTTGGTTACTGAACATAATATCATAGGGAAAATGCCTACGGATAATTCGCGTGCAAGCTCCAAGGATTTGGGGCATATAGTATATATGCGTTTGACTATGACAAATTGCTTGATAACACTTAAAATGTCTTTTAGGTGTTAATTTTCGTTATACGCAAAAAGTCCCGGGCAAAAATATATTTTCGCTGGCCGTTTCGCATACATTGTATCTGCAAAACGAGTTAAGTAGAGCACAAAGCGAAGTTAATTCAATTTGCATTCTTTGTGCCATTATCTAATATGTCGGCTCGGCCACATTAGCTGACCAACAAGTTCAAGCCAATTGATACATCAAGTGGCATTGTACGGTGCGGATGAGGATGATTGTGGGAAACATGTAAACAATGCCATTATCATGGTCATGGTTTGTGGATAATCTTAGCTCTGATAGATTACTGGGCTCGTTAAGTTCTATAATGGAAATAGTAGCTACTAATAGGCCTGAGTCATGACTCATTGTAAAGAGCTAGACAAATAATATTTCGAAATTCGAATATCGTTTTCGGCTAGATGATTTTTAAGTAGTCAACTGTTTCAACTTACATAAAAGCCTCGGGGTCCACGTAGCTGATGTTGTTCCCCGACAAGTCAATGTCGATCAGATACTCCAATCCCCGGAAGGCGTCCCTTTCGACTCTCGTGAGCTTATTGTGAGCGATCTGGAGCCTCCTCATTTTGATCTCGCTGGGAAAGTTATGGAGCGTCGTTATGTTGTTGCCGTTCAGGTCGAGAATGTAAACGCTGAGGCTCAGTTCATCGTATGGCACTTCGGTGAGATTGCTTTCCGAGCAGTCGGTGACCCAGTTTATTCTGAAGTAATGACAGTCGCACTCGTCAGGGCATTCCAGCTCGAAGCTATCGCCATTGAAGCCGTGGCCGACTTGGACCGCGGCTAGCGTCAGGAGGACAGTCGGTAGGAGGGTCATCTCAACGTTTCAATGCTTCTTTAAACCCATATTCTTTAACCTGAAATCTAAAAAAAATAGATTTAGACAAAAGTAATTGGTCTATCATTACTAGGATTGTAATTTAAAGGATTGCAATTTGCAAGTTTGTGTGATACAACTGAGCAAACTGAAATTGGTTTTCTTGGTTATTTCTGTTACTTCAGCCGCTATTTTCGCAATGCAATCTCGCAATCTAGACCTCGAAGTTTATCCTTATTTAATCGGGCCGTTGTTATTTTAAACTCTAAAATCTGAATACATAGTGTTTACAATCCCGTGCGTGTGATTCGAGAGAATTGTAGGACAATAACAGTAATGGCCGCCATCCTGTAAGACGATCGTTTCCCGCCAGAATTTTCCAGAAGCTCAGTGATTAGGTCACAACTCACAACTCGTGTAGTCGTCACACGATAAAGTAATCCCTACAATATATCGCCAGTATTATTGATTGCTTTATTGTTTTTGTTTTAATGGCACAATGATAACGAATAATTAGTCACCTCGACTATACCTCCCTAGATAGCGGAAGAGACATTGAGAATTCCAATAAAACATTTTAAGCTTGATATCAGAATAAGAAGTAATTAAAATAAATAAGAATAATTAACAAAAAATTTAAACCGACTTCCAAGGTATAAACAATAGTAATATGAACTAAAAAGTATTAAATAACTCTTACTCTTTAAAAGCACGCCTTTTTCAGAATTCGTCTAAATATCAACTATTTCTGTACATATACCTACTACAGTCTTCATTATTTTGAAGTCGGTACCAGCTAATTTAATCGTGAGTTCAGTAATGTCAAAATATCTGAAACTTTTGGGACTGGTACCGACTTCAAAGTAATGAAGACTGTAGTATATGTACAGAAATAGTTGATATTTAGACGAATTCTGAAAAAAGCGTGCTTTTAAAGAGTAAGAGTTATTTAATACTTTTTAGTTCATATTACTATTGTTTTTACCTTGGAAGTCGGTTTTAATTTTTTGTTAAAAAATAATAATTTCACTCTTTTTAGTTAAGTATCTATAAAATTAGACTTTATGCGTAAAACCCCAATACGAATATTAACTATTCACATTATGTTACTGTAAACGAAATTGTGGTAAATGCTTGCAGTTATCTAAGCGATGCTGCAATTTCCAAAATTTTATCTTTAAAGGTTCAGGAGTTCTGTTCAGTGCCTTTGCACCAAGAGACGAAATTTCATACGAAGGGGCGTATGAAATTTCTCTTATTCGCAACATATGTTTAACTTACTAGAAACAACATTTTAACCACTATGAGTGTTTTGATAAATTTCAAGGATTTCCCTCGACTGCTCATAGATCCCATCATCAGCTCACCACTTTCGTAATTGTTATACAAAATTAAGATTACATCCTATACAACAACACTAGAATTTTGAAAATCGTTTTACAAACAGCGAAATCATCGTCAAAACCATCTGCTTCGATGCAAAATATCACGAAAAGTACCAATAATTGGGTCATAGTGTGATGACTCATGGTATAATTATGGTTGTGATGATGATGATTAATCAAATTGATGTATTAGCTTATGCTTTCAGTTGTTTAAACAACACAGAAATCCCCGAACCTGTACCTATAAGCATTCAAAAGTTCTGTTTGGTACCTTCGGATCCAGGATATAACCTGGTGCGAAGTCTTACTTTTTGGTAGTATTTACCTCGAATGCTTCAGAAAAAATCGAAATCACTATATGTTTCCATACAAATTTCAAGGAGTCCCCTCGATTCCTCAAGGATCCTATCATCAGATCACCACTTTTGTGAACATGGTACCAAATTCGAGTTAAACTCTATACAACACAAAAATAATTTTGAAAATCGGACCACAAACGGCTGAGTAATCGTTGAACATACAAAAAAAAAAGATACATACAGCCGAACATGTTACCTCCTCCTTTTTGGAAGTCGGTCAAAAATAGAAGAACCTATAATTTCTTATTAGATACCAATCACAGATGTTGCACCGGCAGCTAGAATGTTATTTCCGCCATAACAACTAGATACCTATTGTCTAGTAGAGTAAAGGTCTAAAATGAGATCAATTAGTAATTACAGTTTTTTAAATGCAATTCGTGATAACTGAGAAGTTTGTTTTTTTGTGATTTCGTATAAAGCAGTACCTACAATTTTTTTCAAATCTAGAATCTAGAAGGTTTTACGTAGCTTATAAGTTATTGGTAATATATCGTAATGATGAATCAACTTGCTACAGTTCTAGTGTATAAATAACGTAGGAAAAGCCTGTAGGTAATTATTATCGCGTGTAGTTCTGTGACGTGTCGTGGTGAGTGGTGACGCGTTACGCTTGGCTTGGATTAACATACATACGCGAACGACCTTGACAAACTGTAACAAAACAGTATTGTGACAGAAGGCTGAATATGCTGTCTGGTGATTACGAGAGTTGGATTGAAAGATATGATTGTTAAGAGTTTATGAGGCCTGCCACGATGGACACACAGAAATCATTACGAACCAGTAAACGACCATACTCGTCTGTCATTGCACATGAATCATGATCGAGTGCGATTGTGCAACGTACTGCTCACATCTACGCAATCGTGGTCGTAATCATGGCTCTACGTAGAGACGCCAATAAGACTTAATAAGACTTTACATAGTAGGCTTCGGTCAAATCTACGCGTCAGTAACGCGGGACGGGAGCGTCTGCAACGTGAAACTAGTGTGCACGTGTGCGCGACTACGATGCGAAACCGTCCCGCGTTGCAGACGCTCCCGCTTCGCAGTTCGCAGTCGCTATTTGGTCGCGTAGGTTTGGCCGAAGCCGCGTTTTCACTAGACGACATGGGGACAAAGTCGGCAATGGCATAAAATTTGCTTGCAGCTTGAAGTAAAAGATGCATGTAAATATTTTTACAATGCTCGTGTATGTTAGTAATCGTTTGAAGTAAGGGAAAAGCACTAATGCTCGACACGGAACTAATAGATGACACTTACGAAAAAAATACCATAAAATAAGAATTATATAAATTATTTTTTAACACTGTAAATTTTATAAGATTCTCAAGCTATCTGTTGATGTGAAAAAAAATATTAGGGACGCCTTCGGGAACAAAATTTTAAAATGGGATCAGTTTTCGTCGCGTCGACACGCGCTCGGCAATTTCTTAGCAAATAGGTTATGGAAGGCGAAATTTTGCACGTAAGTTCTGAAATACATTTATTTAATTTTTATAATTTCTATTGGATTAATGGTCATGTTCTATACATTCATTAATGTTTATTTATGATTTTTTATCAATTTTCCCTAACAATACACTTAAAGGGTATCTACTATTGGTTCTTGAAAATATAAAAAACCTAATAGATGACATGGATCATTGTTTAGTTTTGCAATACATACTAAATTTATTTTGTAGTTTATTTTACTGCAAATATCTTCACATATAATTCTGTTTAAAAACCAACAACTTAGAATTACTACTGTACCTAAAAATGGACATGGTGTCTAATATTAGACCTTGTACTGATCTAAAAATCTATTGCTTTAATTTTTTAGCAGCAAAAAAAAAAGAAAAAGGAGAGCTGAGAAAAGAAAGAAAAAAAAGAAGCAAGAGAAGCATGGAAACTAAAGACTGAAAATAAATTTGCTAGGAAAATATATGAAAAATAAAAATAAGAGGAAAGAATATAGTTTCAGCATGGAAGAAGAATGGATAGAATCTGGAGACAACGTGGATTTTAATATTTCTGATGCATGTAGCTAGGTACTATGATGAATTAAATGAAATATTTTGAAAAACAGCAAATAAAGACCTAAATAATAGGAAAAATGTAATGTAATGTTATATGTCAACTATTAGTTCATATTGGTGTCTACTATTAGTGAAGTTCGTTTTTTGTAATGTCATCCATTAGGTCTTATGACTAAGTTTACAAAAAGACCAATAATATATTTTTTATTGATTTATCAGAGAATAACTATAATAGTTTTATTTTGTTAAAGTTACAGAAGACATAAAATAAGTTATCAATCTTTTATTTTCATAAATATACATTTTATTACATTCAAATGTTTTATTTTTCCTTATAGTGTCTACCATTAGTGCTTTTCCCTTAATTACATAGTCGAGTCATAAACATTTGCACAAATATACAAATGTGCATCTCTACCTTGCATGTAGATTGTAGAGTTCAACGTATTACTGTTAGCGCTCAATCAACAAAAATGTGTTTTGTAGTTGTATGCTAATTATTTTAAGTGTGAAAGGTATAGTGTTTGTATTTGCATTATTTACATGAAAGTACTAAAGATACTAAAATGTTACAAGAAAAATATATAAAATATGCGTAAGTAAATATAGTATGTAGTATGTCCTCGCTAAGTACCGGTCAGCGGTGGTCGAGTTACCTCGCCCTTACAATGAAACAATTATTACAGGTAGTGTCGTCGCCTGCGCGCGCGCAAACACCTATTATTTAGGGCCCCTAAAGGTTATTAGGGCCCCTACAGGTAGCATGGCTTACGTGCGATTGTAGATACCTACCTACTAGATACAGCAAGAATACAGAATGTCTGTCTGTCTGTCTGTCTGTTGACTGTTCCCTCTTCACGTCCAAGTTGCCGAACCGATTTTGCTATGGAATTTGGTATGCTTGGAGACATTTTGAGTCCCTGAGAGACGAAAAGTACATAGATACTTTTTATCCTGTCAAAATGTACGGTTGCCGTGCGATAACGAATTTTGGCGCAACGGAGTTGCGGGCGTCAGCGATTAATTTATAAGTGACCACCATAATATTCAGAAATGGTGGTAGAGACGCCGCGCCGAAATTAATAACGGCGGGAACAAAAGTAGGAACTATACTCATGTCATAATATCCGGGTGTTGGCGGTAAAGATCACTCAATCGGTATTCGATGCTATTAAGGACTTGTGGTCGCTTGGGATAGGTACCATCGCGTCGTTGTCCATATAATAATATACCCATGGGCGATGGTGGGTATAAACGTCGAACAAATGAACTAGGGCAGAAAATACGTAAAGATTATAATATGATGACGTAAAGATGATACGATAAGATTATAATATGATAGAGGAACGTAAATATTTCCTCTACTAAGGGCATTGATATTCTACTTATACAATATACATGTATTGACATCGTTGCTTATACAGATCTGTTACGTTCATACTATTTTCCGGCTTAAATCTCTTCCGAACAATTTTCAAATTAAAAATTGGACTTTGACAGATAAGTGAAACAAAAGATACGAAATACCATTTACATAAAAGAGACAGACTAAAATATAAAAGACGACCGCGCGCGTTGTGAAGACTCAAATACGGGTCGTATTTGAGTCTTCACAACGCGCGCGGTAGTAACATATTAATAATAATAATAATAATAACTCTTTATTGCATACCAAAATACAGTACATAAGCGAAAGATACAATAATATATATATTAGTAGTACTAATTGATGTACAAAAGGCGAACTTATTGCTACTAAGCAATCTCTACCAGTCAACCTTTTGTAGATACAATTGAAATTGGAATAAGGTAAGAATCGTGTAGCCTGTAGGTGCGCAAACTAAACTAATCCTAGTGCTTAAAGTATTACTAATACTAAAACTAAGGGAAATTCTAAAACTATTACTACTTGTTACTAAAACCAGAACTATTATGCTGGTAGTTAACTATTTGATGACAAAGCAGAGATGTGACAACTGACAGGAATGAGCTAGTGCATAATATTAAGGAAATGAGATTTGGGTTTACGTTTAAAAATATTTATTAAACCGGCTTGTCGAATATCTAGAGGTAGAGTGTTCCAATGACTAGCAGCACGAACAGCGAAAGATTTGGAATATAAGGAAGTAGAGTGCAGAGGGATCTCGATTCTCGAGAGTGAGATTGCTTGAAGAGCGTAATGTTAACTGGTGAGTATCATGCAAAAATTTAAAGCGGTTTTTAAGGTACGACGGGGAGGATGGAACAAAAAGGACCTTGTACAAAAGGGAGAGGATGTGACAATCTCGACGCAAGCGAATAGGAAGCCAACGAAGCTTCCTCCGAAATTCTGTAAAATGATCGTATTTCCGCAAGCCATAGACGAATCTGATGCAAACATTCTGCAGTCTCATTTTCATTCATATTATCTGCTTTGAGTTTTTATAATATAATATAAAACCTAGCAGCGCGTTAGCGCATAGTTTTCAATATTTTTGCTTAATCTGAACTTTTAGGTTATATATATACGAATCTTACATTAAAATCTCAGATTAAAATCAAGTACGGTAGTTATATAGTTAATACGAACTCTGTAGTACTCATTTCTGCTCTATATTTAATTATTAACAGTGCCCTCGCCCTTATCACTTTCCACAACTGAGTTAAATCTGCGCATTTTTTGCATAAATGTACAGTTAGTTAATCATCATCATCAGTCTATATTCTATAATTTATATTTCTATATTCTAAGGAAATAACTGAATAGTTTTTTAATGAATGATTCGGTCATTAATAAAATAAAATATATAATTTTCTCCTATTTCGCCCTATCAAGGACGCGGCGAGCGTCGTAACCGCCACTGTACAATGCGCGTTGATATGAATGTTATTTTAATGTCCTTTACGTCGATATTCGCACTGACAGACATCGACCTACAAATTTTAGGGACAGCTTTGCCTTAAGGCGGGGATTAATCTCAATCCAAAACGATAACCCTGCACACAACCAAAGACCTAGCGTATACATACGCATCGCAATAAGATTCATTTTACGGTGCGTCCACATTTGTATCATTTGCGCGATCAGATCTCCGTCGCGATCATCGCGCCGTATCATGATCGCTAGTGTGGACGCAAAATGACACGCGTATCAAGATACAAAGTATCATGATACGCGTATCATTTTGATACGGCGCGATGATCGCGACGGAGATCTGATCGGAGATCTGATCGCGCAAATGATACAAATGTGGACGCACGCTTAGGGGCGGATCTTCTCTATTTTTCATGTTTATTTAAAATATCTTTGGAAATAAATATTAAGAAACAAAATTGTTCGCTTCAGAATTTTTTAATATAGATTTACTAACAATTTCCTCAAATAAAATGTATAATTATCCTAGTTAATACTTATATTTCGATGAATTAGATTTTTGTCGGAGGTGAGTTTGTAAATTAATTACAGCGAAAGTATTACGTTTTATTTAAATGTTTATGGTTTAAAAGCTTTTGAATATTGTGCTTTATATCTCATATTTTTCTACATTGCCTTATTATATTGAAACTAGGTAAACCGAGAGTCACAAAATAACAAAATGGGCTTGCTCCTCGCCTTAAGTTTTAAGTTATTTATATAATATGGTGTATGGAGTCATACACATTACACATACATAGGGTAATAAATGTGCGAAATAAAGCGAAGTTGCGCGCAATATCTAGTGGGAACTAAAATAGTTCCCTAAGAATTCCCGTTTCTCACACTCTCGTCTTTAATTACAGCAGCAGCTCGCGTTAATTGAGGACACTCCATACAGCTTGTGCAGTGACGTACAAACTACACGCTGCACTCGAATACACTTTTATAGGTCAAACTTTCGATGAAAATATTCATAATTTATTTCAAGAAACGTAGTTAAAGTGACTTTTATTTTATGCCAAGATTGCTTGTTTTAAGAATTTTTATTGTGCTTTTTGCAGTTTGACTTGTGTGAAGGCCGAACTCTGAAGGGTGTTATGTTATACAGAAAGAAAAAATTTAAAATATATAATATTATAATATCATTTTTTAGAAGTCTTTCTCTTACTTATAAGAGTTCTTTTGCCAATGATTTGAGCGACGACGTTAATAAAGTTTGTATTAATCCTTCAGGCCCCGCGCGAGCACCGGTGATCGCGACAACAATAAAATACAATAGCAATTCCTGGAAATTCCGACTGAAGTATTAAAAATAAAATAAAATAAACAATATTGTTTCTAACTTTGATATTGCTTTGATATTGATTTGATATATTATTTTTATATGACTCACCGAGAGTTATAAATCAAGATGTGTATGTTTTGTTTATATATACAGTTATAGCTGCAGGGCAATCGCGTAATTTTTAAACGTTTTAATTCAGGTTCACATCTGCTTTGGTTGTGGTTCAGTTACGGTTCGGTTCCGCTGCGTCTGAACAAATTTCAGTATCGTGCTAACGTTCCAACCGTAACTCAACGTTAGATGGAACTCGAACGGAGCGCAACGTTTAACCTTTAGACAGACATTGCAGCGGACCAATCAGCGCCCTTCTGATTTAGTTTTGATTGGCTTAAATATGAACAATTTTTTTCCGATGCGTTAATTTGTCAATTGACAAATTGTTTATTTACATATCGATGAATATGATCTGGCACAAGTGAAGTTGTTTCGGTAGAACTTATAAATGTGAATGATTGTTACTTGGAGTTTTTAATTTACGTAGTTGAATTCATAACATTGTTTTACTATATTTTACAAACGCCATAAGTGTTGAATAGTGACTTGTGAGTTGTGACTTGTTACAAAAGTAGAAAACATTTACGTAAAGAAGTAATGTCAAAATTCAATTCACTTTTTAACAAACTAAAATAGTCCGTAGTGTTATTTTGCAGCTTTGAAGTAAAACATAAGCTAATATTATAATTTTATTATAGCTTATGCTATATTTTTCCGTCGATTTTCGTCAATTTAACACACCAAAATACTGATAACGTCTCAACTAGCTGTCAAAACGTTAGCGCGATACCGAATCGTTCCAAAAGTCGGTCAACGTCCGAGTTTCATTTGCGGTTCAGTTGAATAAATTTAGCGCGATTGCCCTGCTGGTTTAGGCTATACGTGACTGTACGTATTAATTATTATTATCATAATACTAGCTGTCCCGGTGAACTTCATGTCACAGGTCACTTTAAAACCTTCCCTGGACTTCTACGAATATTTTAAGACTAAAATCAGCCCAATCCGTTCAGCCGTTTTCGAGTTTTAGCGCGACTAACACATTTGAAAATCCATTTTTATATATAAGAAGATATAGATATATTCTGTGGTTACATTAATTATTATAGGCATTTGGCACTTATTCCAACTCTATTTGTAACTAGTTGCGTGTGTACGGTGAATTATACGGCTATTAATGAACCAAAGATTTCCTTTGGTAGGATTGGTCCTTATGGTCCAAGGATGGATTTAAGATGTGGAGCCACAGCGATTTTTGATGTTAGTTTTTTTTAATTTTAGCAGCTTCTGCTCTGGAGGAAAATAGAGTCTCAATCTGTATAGAGGCATTAATTATGATACTATTCCAAGTTCGGTACCATATTCGGATGACTTAAGAATGCTAAATTCATTTTAGGACTCATATTTGCACGATAAAGATGTTAAACAACATAAAAAGAAGAAGAAGAAGCATTATTTAAACGCGCTAATCTTAGTATGAGTCAGTAATTACTGGTCCGACTTGAAAAATTATTACGGCTAAATTTTATTACGCTAAGACTAATATAAGCGAAGAAATAGAGGAAAATGTGAAAAAACGGAGGAAATTATTTGAAAGGGCTTATTTCAGCAATTTTTCTGTTATTTGGCACAGATAAAAAAATTGGAACGTGAAGAATCATAGGCTTTTTATTGTGAACTAATTTGTCTGTGAAATATCTAATTTACGCGGGGGAAGCAGCACGGAACGTCTAGTAATATTACGAAAGTCTTGTGATGATAAAAAAAAAAACCCTCCCCCACCTGCATGAGATATTGTTGGCTCCACATCGTAAACCCATCTTAGGGATATAAAGATCAATCCTATCAAAGGAAATCTTTGGTTCAGCAAAAGCCGTATTCCTCGTTTTTTTTGTCTTGTACGCACACGACTAAACGACAGCATTTCGTATTCGCAAAAGCAAATGTAAGATTTAGGGGGACCAATAGGTACACATTTTTCGACCTTATCCTTTGGTATTAAGGTTCAAGGTGATACACCGGATCTGTCTTTGACTGTACTTCGTGGCAATCGTGGCTAATGAAATTTTTTATGTTAGGACGGGACATAACGAACGTCTGGAATCTGGACAGCCTAATGGCTAATGGTAAACGGGTACCGCCGATTTTTATCATTAGTACGAAAGTAGGTAGGTGGTACTCTTAAATAGAAAGTAATTCGAATTTTACTCTCAAGTCTCAACTGGTTAAATCGCTACCGTCATTGGCTTTATTTAACTTCAGCCAATTAAAATTACATATTTATTGTTGCGAAAGGCATTTAAAACATTATATTTTATTACGTTCAAATAAGGTAAATGCGTATGTCGGCAGTCGGTATGTTGACTTTATAGTTGGCTAGTGGTTTATAATAATTGAAAGTATACACCTGAATCGACTGCTTAACTATAATCTAAGTGATCTGTAAATAAAACCACCTAGACCTAGCTATAATAGCTATACTATAAAAACAGTAGCTGACAGCTGTAGCGAGAAAATAGAGAAAAACTATTGCGCATTCTTTCATAATATAATCGATTAAGCAAATTATTGACTCATTGAAAGTAGAGAGACATGTCTTACTATCAAAATCGTGTTCAAAATAACAATAATTAAATGCCGACGCAACGCATTAAATGTAAACAACTTACATGAGAATATTATACGTGCACTGTTGGAGGACCTACACTCTGTACTGGCTTGTGAGGACAGAGTACGCTGTACGCAGTACGCACTACGCAGTGACATAGCCCTGCGCTAGGGCTGTGAGGAGTGTGAGCTGTCAGAGTATAGAAGTCAGCTGGCAGGAGTATTTGTTAGGTATAAGTTATAACTTATAATTTCGCAAAAAGAGTGTATTTTAGCGAAGGATAAAAACAAAGGACATGACTGGCCTACCGGACTGAAGAATTTTGAATTTTAATATCCTGTCTTTTATTTGAAACTTGGAATGGTTTATTAAAATGGCCCTTACGCTGGTTTCGGTAACAGTGGTCGGTGGCCCGTGCCATTGAAACGCCAGCTACGCAGGAGTTAGTTAAAGTGCAAAATATCAGACATTCTGGATCACATCAACATTTAAATTATCATTCTTGTCAGACAATTACGTGACCAGCCAGGGTTATCCTGATTCCTGATTGAAAATTTGAATAAAATTTATATGACGCGGTTATCGAACCCACGATCGCGAGACAAGAGAAAAGTTTTGAACCACTAGGTCATGGAGGTGTTGTCCAAGGTTTTAAAAGCCATATTAAAAAAATAATGTCACTGTCAGTGAATTGTCAATATCACTGTCAATTGTCAAAGTCAATTTCTGTCTTCTGACTTCTCTTCTTCTCAAAACAAAACAAGGAATTCGCAAATTACTCAAATTAATTTGGGTATTTATAATTTAAAAACTTGTTGCAAAAGTATACAACAATACAATGGCCAATGTCGGTTCTATATCCACCGAAGAAGAGCCTTTGAGAAAGGTTTTTAACGACGCTATGAAACTTTTTGATAAAATTGAAAATGGTAAAGAAGCCACAAACAGTGATGCTGTGCAGGTATTTTTAAGTTGATCGCAGTTTCTCGACTAGATATTTTTTACAAATTCTTAGTGCCGTGGTAAGAAATATCGTGTTTCTTACGTTCCAGATGACTATCAAATTGGCGATTTCAAAGTTCGAAAAAGCAACTAACCTTGTCTCGTTAGCCGGAGTTTTTAGTAGAAACGAGTCACTGGATGAGTTACCCACAGACACACTCGAGTATCTCTTGTTACCGGCTCTATTGGGCACCTTAAACCTGAAACTATGTGGACAACCAAGAAAAGATGTGATTCATATTGCAGAAATATACTTTAGGTAAGTGATGTAATTAACTGTCAGAATATTCTATATTTTGTTGCAATTCCTTTAAAACATAAGATATTATACCGCTTTATAACATCTGCAACTTACGCAGGCACTTCACATGGCTATTTGTATTTGCGTATTTGATGTATTCGCCAAACAATCATCATGTGTAGACGGTATGTTTGACAAAATATATTAGCCTTATTTGCCTAATTAACAAATATGGCCAATACCAAATACACGTACCACACCTTTGTCGGTTTTTGACGCACATCAAAGGAGTCAAATAGGCGAGTAAACAAAATCAAGTAAAAGTTTGGTATTTGACGTCCATGTGTGGAAGGTCATATTTGCCTTTATTTGCTTGTTTGCATATTTGTCAATAATGTTGGCAAATACAACAAATAGCCAATAGCAAATACAAATAGCCATGTGAAGTGCCTGCATTAAATATTATCTAGTTTTGCTTAAACAAATTAATATCAAACATTGAAACACGATCTTAGCTATGTAAATGTTTTGATTTAGACAATATTTTCATGCCAATGAGGCAGAAATTTTACATAAAATATATTAAGAACCATTGCTACACAAATTTCCTGGAAATAAATGCTATTCCATTCTATTCTAAAATGCTATTTGTAAATATGCATTGAATTAGATACTTTGTACATTTCAGAGACTTTTTACAAAGATGTAAGGACTATGGTGTGACAGATGTGGAAATACCAAAAGCTGCAGAAGCCAATGACGACAAACAAAACAGTAGTAACAAACCACAAACAAATGCAGACAAAATAACAGCAATGGTAGGAAAAGTCTTGCTGTTTTCAGCTAAAATTTGTTTGTTTATTGTATTTCAAGATAATAATTTTCTATTGCTAGGGATGGTTCAACAATTACGTGATAATTTTTGGCCGCTTTTTTTAACCCCACCCCCCTTAAGTAATCCCAATGTAATCTTTTGTTTTTACAAACCTCACCCCCCTCGCCTTGATTACGTAATCTTCTTCTTTCTTTCTTCCAGTATACCTATAAAAATACTGATGCTTGGAAAAGTCGATCAAATATGCCAAAAAAGTATAAATATATACTGAATCTGGTCACACTGTTTCACAGTTTGTCTATATTTTCTAAAATTCCAGGTATCCTCTAGAGAAGCTAAAATAAAGAGGTATAAAGAGACGAAAGAGTTAAAGGAAAAATTGAGCACTCTGACAAAAGCAATGGCATCTCCCAATGCAGATGACGAGACCAAGCGAAATTACTTCACTACGCTGCTACTGAACTATGTGAATCAAGCTCTTGATGAGCTGAACAGCATTGAAGAGGAGAAACCTTTACTGGAGTACATGGCGAAACATGGTGGAGGTATGCCTGTCATTTGAAAATACATTTTGCTTGTAAAAATTTTCTGTTGCTAACATTTTTTTTCTTGTGTGAAAATCAGCTCTGCAATAGCAGTAAAATTAATTAAAAATTTTTAGTGCTGACGTTACATATACTTAAACTTATACTTAAACTTAAACTTACTTACTTAAAATCAATTATTATAATAATATTGCTTTTTTGAAAAATAATAATAATAATGTGTCAAGACTTTTGCTTTTTTAATTTTTTAATTTAATTAAAAAAAAACTTGTGACATATTCCAGAGCCCAAGCCAAAACGTGAAATAGCGCCGCTCAGGCCGGTGATCATCACGCGTGATGCCTTACAGAAGGCGGTGTACGGACAGGGCTACCCCGCACTCCCCACTATGACGGTGGAGGAGTTCTACGATAAGAGAGTCAGGGAGGGAACGTGAGTAACGCCTTATTATGACTTAATTGATATCAACTTTTTTAGATTGTTTAATGGGTATATGAGTGAGGCACATGGTGCACAAATTCTTGGTACAAATATTAAAATTAATTCTCATAAACTAATCATTATTTATTCTCTTATTAATGACTTTTCATTACTGATCTCTATTATACAAGTACGCTGGATCGCTGATACCCTTTGAAATGACAGCTATTTCTTGTGCCTATTTGAAGCGGAATCAGCGCCCCCATTATTGAGCTTGAGAACTAAATCTGACGTAAAAATGACGTCTGAAAGCCGCCATATTGGCGCTGATAGCAGTAGTGAGTGTACTTGGAACTTATACTAGTGATGACAACTGTTGTTATTGGTTGTGGTTACGTCAAATTTAGTTCTCAGCCTCCATAATGGGGGCGCTGATTCCGCTTCAAATAGGCACAAAAAGCAGGTCGGTATCATCGATCGAGCGTACTTGTATAATAGAGATCAGTGCTTTTCATTGACTTTTCATCCTCACAGTGTACCATCAAGGAAATTGATTCCTATGCAGTTGACAGACTAATGTCATTTGGTTGGATCATGTCAATTCAATGTTAATTGCAAATTTGTTAATTGTACACTGCCTAGGAATATATTATCTTATATCTTTAAACGATATTCTTGTATATATATATAATTGGAATCTCGGAATCGGCCCCAACGATTTTCATGAAATTTAGTATATAGGGAGTTTCGGGGGCGAAAAAACGATCTAGCCAGGAATCATTTTCATCAAATGTCATTTTATGTGTGTTTTTTTTAATTTTTTGAATACCGAGCGAAGCTCGGTCATATAGCTAGTACTTAGTTATAAAAGTAACTTATCAGATTCCTTGTAAGGGGGTTAATGTTTTATGAAATTTATTAACTGTTAGAAATTTGTGTCATTAAGTACAGTGGGTCTTTATAACTTGGTCGTTTTGTGTAGGTTTCCGTCGGCGGCGAACATCCCTCACACCACCATACAGAGCAGCGAGGCGGACAGAGATGAAGCCGACCAAATTAGAAAGGTAACTTACATACATTTTATTACCTAGTACCAAATATAGTGGTATTTTTCATACTACTACCACCTACTACCATCTAGTATCACTGTTATTTTGTTGTTCTTGTAATACTTTCTGTCTTCTGATAAGAAACAGTGATTAATGAAGACTATTAATTTCCTGTGACAGTAAATAAGCAATGATAATATTACGTGTAGTGCTTTTATATTTTGTAAGGCTCTATCTTCATAATATGTAACTCGTTTGCTGTTTACTTTATTTAATACGAATAGATTTTTTGCTAAGTAGCTACAAAATACGTTTCCCGCGTGAACTTTCGTAGTCATAACTTTACACACTACATAAAAAATAAACTGTTGTAACTGAACATCAAAAACTGAGCATAGACACACTTTTGATGTTTTTCTTAGTTAGTTTTTTTTTACATAAAACAAACGAGCAAACGGGTCACCTGATGGAAAGCAACTACCGTCGCCTATGGACACTCGCAACATCAGAAGAGCTGCAGGTGTGTTGCCGGCCTTTAGTATTGAGATCTTACCCAACCTTAGCCCTTAACGTGCATTTTGCCACAGGAGCGGCTAGTAGAAGACGACGACGAGGAGGAGCGTCAGCGGCAACGCAGCATGGACGAGTACAAGGACGACCACCGCCGCGGCTGGGGCAACAGGCACAATCGCAGCTGAGCGGGCGCCGCAGCGGAGACGGCGTCGTGTGCACACACCCTTAGGGGCCGTCCACATACCCTTAGGGGCCATCCACATAATACATCACACAAAATTTACATTTTTTGAGCCTGCTCTTCCTTAGACCTACCATTAATATTATATATTGTCACATTTGGTATGATCCTATAAGCTGTGACGTAATATGTGGATGGATCCATAAACGTCGAAGCAGTGTGTGCGTAACTTATACACTATACTTAAAGGACGCAACAACTCTAACGGCCGCACTTAGGACATAATATAATGATTAGTGATTACATTACCTTAATAAAGAATGTGACAAGAAATTATTCGGATAGCAAAAAAACCGGGCTGTATCAAAATTTTGATTATATTTTATTTAAATAATCATTAAATGTCTTTAAGTGTGTAGTTTGCTCGACATAACTTGGACAGAACTGAAGGGCAATTCTGAACTCTAATCACACTGATCTACCAATAACAACGCGTCTGATCACTCATCTACCAATAGCGTTTTCCCGTGTATGTACTTACACGTCTCAAAAAATGATTTGAAAAACGAATACTGCGTATTTCCCTTCTGTTTGTCGAGATATATTTTTGTTGTGCGTACATTTCATCATATTTCAATAAATTTGGATGTTAATGTGTACAAAAAATGTAAATGTGGCCAAATTACAAGGAACAGTTTCCCGAGAGGTTGTATTTAATAATTTATATTACAAAGAAATGAATAAATTCATCTATATAACGTGATATTTTATTTTCCTTGTGAGATTAAACCTGCATGGTTACCAATGTATTTCTTACGACGAGGCGTGAAGTTTTAAGAAAGCGCGGAACCAAAAAACTCGCTAAGGAAATTTGTGCTTGGATACAAGCTCCGCACAGTCCTCCCCCCACCAAAGAGAAACTACGTCGTTTTTGTCGACCGATTTAAAAGTTTTACGCGGCTAATATTTTTTACCTTAGTATCTAGTAAAAATGTGGCACACGTGTCCGGCGGTCAAACTGTTACTTAACATTCATAGCACACGCTATTGCTGTAGGTTTGTATACGGAAATAATATGCTTTTGCGACAGGTTTTGTAGGTGAATAGGCTATAAAGCATATATAACATCCATACTAATATTATAAATGCGAAAGTGTGTTTTTTTTTTAATGCAATAAGGGGGCAAACGAGCAAACGGGTCACCTGATGGAAAGCAACTTTCGTCGCCCATGGACACTTGCAGCATCAGAAGAGCTGCAGGTGCGTTGCCGGCCTTTTAAGGGGTAATAGGGGAGGGTAGGGAAGGAAATAGGGAAGGGTAGGGACGGGAAAAGGGTAGGGGATTGGGCCTCCGGTAAACTCACTCACTCGACGAAACACAACGCAAGCGCTGTTTCACGCGTGTTTTCTGTAAGGACGTGGTATTTCTCCGGTCGAGTCGGCCTATTCGTGCCGAAGCATGGCTCTCCCACGTGTGCCTGTCTGTATGTCTGTTAGTTGTTACCTCTTCGCGCCCAAACCAAGTTGGGCGATTTTGTTGGCGATTTGTTTTGTTGGTGAACCCAAGGCGATTTTGTTGAAACTTAGTATGGAGATACTTTGAGTCCCGGGAAAGGACAAAGGATACTTTTCATCTTAATTTTTGCTCAACAGCGAATTAAGAAAACAAACAATAAATGAGATTTTACATGTACCTAGGTAAGCCGCCTCCGAGTGAAAAGCGCTTACGAATTACGACGCTTTATATCAAATTCCTTACATATCTTATACCTTTGCTATCGTAATTATCGAGTACTTGACTGTGTAGACTAGCTTTCTCGCCCGGAGGCGCTCGCAAAAACGAAAGTACCACGTGTGCTGTTACATCATTATAATATGTGGTAATCCACTTTTGACAAATTAATGCGAAAAACGAAAGCAAAGTTACGTGTCATTGTAAGCTGCTCTATGAAATTAGTAGGCCAACAATGATAGGTAGTGGGAAACTAGTCAATTCACTAACTAACTAACTTATCCGAACATATTATAGTGTAAATCATAATTAAATTAATCCTTCGATCGCGAATTCTTGGAAATGCTATTGTATTCTAATTTCTATTGTTGTCGCGATCACCGGTGCTCTTATGGGGCTTGAAGGCAGCTGGCCCCCGCAAGGGCTACTGGCGCCTGTGTGCAAAAAAAGGATTTTGGCGCCTCTTTAGGCAAATTTTTTGGGTCCTTGGTTGGCAATTTGGCGCCCCTAAAAAATGGCGCCCGTGTGCATTGCACACTTTGCACATATGGTACCTACTTATCGTGTCACTGGATTGTTGTATGAATATTCAGTAACTAATAAAGTGTGTAGAATATAACTCCTTTTATAAAACTACCAGAAAAAATTAAGAGATCGAAGTGACATTCGATCTCTCAGAATCGTGCACCAGAGAGCGGCCATACATCACGATGCAGGCCGCAGCGAGCTTCCTAAACTTTTTATGGCGAGTGAGTGCCGCGTGCGGAAACCGCGCCTCTTCCGTTCGTGATAGTAGGTAGGGGTTACATTATCGATGACGTCTAAACTCTAATCTAACAGGTTCTATCGGTTCTACTAGCTAGGAGAAGACGCATTAATCAACGTGGGACCTATAAACCTTGCCATGAGATATAATCATGGTTCTCGACATTTGTACGACCGCGACTTGCCTATTAAGTATTAACGCAGGGAATCCTGGATTAACTACATTAGGATTTAGGAATGTAAGGCTCGTCTCGACGTTAGGCCATGAATCATGATAGAAACTAACATTGCAAATCTGTCTTTAGTATGCACACTTTGCACAGCCGTCGAATAGTTGACATGGACAATCATAGACGAATATGCCTCTCTACACGTTAAAGTTTATCACCGCATATGTTGATCTATCATTTCATGGGCAACGTGGAGGCGGCATCCATACAAATATTGCAAAAGTACATAATTATGTCTGTTTGTCTGTTACCTCTTCACGCCCAAACTGCTGAACTGGTTTTTCTGAAATTTGGTATGGAAATACTTTGAGTCCCGGGGAAGGACATAAGAATTAACTATTAAGGATACTTTTTTATCTCAAAAAATGTTTGTTATTACGAGGACTAGATGTGTATGTATTGTGGTAGATTTAGGTGTGTTTTGTCATTTGTGTTTTAGGTAGGTTCCTATTTTTGTTTGCTCTATGATTGTGTTTCGTGTAGTGATAATTTTACGACACGATAAGATTGTAATTTGCGTTTTACTTTTTACGAACTACTTCGTAAACTTGAAGATATCGAGTTCTCTCGATAAAGTTTGGTCCTCTCTCAGACTCTCAACATCATCGGATGCAAATTCTGCTGATGTCCCTTCTTCACGTCAGTGGGAGTAGACTTCAGATGTTCTGCTCACTCATAAACTCTCAGACGTAAAAAGGAGGCTTTAAAATAGGATAAAGTTTATGAGAAGTGCGTCTTTCTCTTCATATATTATCTCCTCGTAGTTACTTTAACAGTGACTCTTTTGTGGTTGCTGGTATGGTATAATGTTAGAGGATAACTCTAGCTCATGGGCTACGGCCCGCGAAGGCTTGAAATCCGGCCCGCGACCATCAAACAAAAATCAAGAGAATATTTCGTATTGTTACAAATGGAGCCGGCTTATGATGAAATCATGCAGAAACAATAACAGTTCCACAATATGTCAAATGTCCCCAGTCCCCACGAAGACCAGCGCTCCTCAACCTTCTACTTCGCAGCTAACTTAAAAGTTTAATTTAATTACAATTTCTTTTTTATTCCATTAGTTATTTTGTAAGATTGCACGCTAAATTAGTGTGTCAGAAAATACATATCAATATTTTTATTTCAGTAAGTAGCATAGCCAAAAATGCAACAACTTGGCCCGCCATATAATATTTCGTTAGTATTATATTTTATTAGTATTATATTTATTTTACTATAGGGTACCCCGGCCCCTTAAGTAGCACTAGGTCCTAACTCCTAGGACATTGAAAGTACTAACATCCCGGTAGCGGTCGTCGGATAATGATGTTGAATGTCGTCACTGCCAGGTGTTAGACTTAATTGCATTTTAGAAACTTTACATTGTTTTACACCACAAGATACGATATTTATATTACTGCTCCAGGCTCCTGGTTGTTGAAGAAGCTATGCGTCCTTAAATATAGTTGGTGTGATATTCTGTGCTCTATATTGTAGAGACTTGGGCTCTAGGCTAAAACTTCAATTTTCAATTTTCAGACTTATTATTAAACCTCTTATTATTAAACATTTTACTACTCCACACTAACGCTAATCCGTATTGATCGACCTAAACTTCTTGGAGTAAATGCATATTTTGTTTTATTAAGAGGAATGTTTGAAGACTTGCAGATTTTCTTAAGTTTGCGCTTTATAACTTTTTTGATAGCTGCTAACGATACGATATTTTCCAGGAGAACACGACAATATCGTAGAAGACATCGTATCGTGAGCTCTAAAGTCAGCACATGACTGTCCACAGTATAATGCGGGGCACCGTTAGCGATTTGCATCTTGAAGCACTACATGTAATTATACTCGGCCGGCAGGTTTCTCTCAAAGTGTGCCGACTGCCCGCAGTATCCTGGACAATTGGAGGTAAAATCTATTGAAGAACAGACAAAGATTTTATCTAAGATCTTTGACTAAGTAGGTCAAAATAGCGCTATGTAGAGGTCTCAGGTCTATCTGTATTAATAAAAAATTAAATTTAAGTTTTATTAGAATATTTGCACGTCGAGATGTATCCCGTATCAGACAAAACATGAGCGCTATTTCACATTGTACCATCTTATTGTATCTACCATATTTTTATACCATATTATAAATATACCTCTACATAGCGCTGTTTCGACCTGTAGATTTAGATAACTAATAATAATATTTAATCCGTCGATTACCAATTCCTGGAAATCTTTTGTTATCGCGGCCCATATGGGCCTTACGGGGCTTGATGGGTTAAGTCGTTACCTAAATAAAGGTTCTACATCACTCTTGCCGTTTCTTCTTGGCGGAGTGTTAGGTCTTGCTCTAGCTCATGTGAATTGAGAGCTTAAGGGGCCGGGCTACCCTCGAAATTCTCATACATACGTAATACCAAAATCATTTTGTCATACGAAAATATTTAACATGTTTGAGTTATTTTTCAGCTTAAAATAGTAATTACCTAGGTTCTGAACAAAAATTAATTTCAAAATATTTAAACTTAAAAAAAAAAATTGTGTATAAATTTTTTTACTAAATTTACTACTAAATATTTAAACACTAAAAAATAGAGTAAAATACTAAAAAATATATAAATAAATAGTTAATTAACTACTAAATATTTTAATACTAAAAAATATTTTTTAGAGTTGAACTATTTTGTAGTAAATTTAATATTTATTTATATATTTTTTAGTGTTTTACTCTATTTTTTAGTGTTTAAATATTTAGTAGAAAATTTAGTAAAAAAAAAAATTATACACAATAAAATTTTTTTAGTGTTTAAATATTTTGAAGTTAATTTTTGTACAGGAACCTAGGTAATTACTATTTTAAGCTGAAAAATAACTCAAACATGTTAAATATTTTCGTATGAGAAAATGATTTTGGTATTACGTATGTATGAGAATTTCGAGGGTAACCCGGGCTCTTAACTAAAGTAGAGTTTTTTTCTACCATTTTCATCGAGGTTATATTATTTTATGTAACTCAAAAACATTCTAGAAATATCTTTATCTCCGGTAGAAATAATTGTATGGCATTTAGTGGAATTATGGTAAGACAACATCCTAGAAAGCAATCCATAGCGGGAAACATAATGTGCGGCTGACGGACCGACAGAACACGGTTTCTCCACATCCACGGCTCTATTTAGTTATCTTATGGTTGTCGTAAATCTTATAGTTTAGTTGAGACAATCTTGTGATTTGAGTACCTATCTCTATCGAGTCGTAATCAAGTATTTCTATGAAACGTAGTAAGTCGGTCTTAGGGTTAGGAAAACGATCTAGGGTTCATCCTTAGGAAACCACACATTTTTGACCAAAAGCTTTTGGTATGAATTTCTCAGACAGATACTGAGTTTCAATACGCGGCATTCTTACCTCTTTGTTAGGTGGTAAAGGCAGTGATTTAATCTTTATTAACAACTGTTTGCTGTTTTAGGTAGGTATAGATAAAATTTAGACGGTAGTCATAAGTATCGACACGTCCGTCATTGGTTGGAAAGATTTTATGGTTCTGTAGCATTGGCCATTCTAGAAGTAGCCATTAATATAATAGTCTGTAACTGGCCATTGGTCATGGTGTTTTAGTATAGAGAACTACGTCAATATCTTCATGGCCATTGGTCAATCACAGTTATTTACTTGTCGGTTTTTCCGCTTGTGGTTTTGATTTGTCACCATCGTGAATTTATTACATTTGCCATTCAGTGTAATGTGTTAGGTTAGGTTAGAGTCTAGGTTAGGCCACTGGGATGAGCTGTGCCGATACCAAACAAACAATTCATAGTTTACATACTGAAAGTGACTGAAACAAACAAATCTGAAAAGTGAACGGCGTTTCAACAAATTCAGCGAGTGTGTTCCTCCGTGTGTTGTCACGTGTGCCATCTATATCTATACTTACTTATTATAAAACAAAGTCACTTTTTTTCCCACATGTCCCTTTGTTCCCTTTAATCTTTAAAACTACGCAACGGATTTTGATGATTCTTTCAGTGTTAGATAGCCTATTTATCGAGGATGGTTATAGGCTATATTTTATCACGTTAAGACTAATAGGAGCGAAGAAATAGAGGAAAATGTGGAAAAAACGGGGAAAATTATTTGAAAGGGCCAACTTGAACGCGCTAATCTCAGGAACTACTGGTCCGATTTGAAAAATTCTTTCAGTGTTAGATAGCCCATTTATTGAGGAAGGCTATAGGCCAGGGGTCACCAATTAGTTTTTCTCGGGGTCCGAATTAAGAAATTAAATGGCCTTCGCGGTCCACACATTAAAAAAAAATAGCAAGTGCGAGTCGGACTCGCGCACGAAGGGTTCCGTACCGCTATAGAGCGAAAGCAGACAAAAATTGTGTTTTTGTATGGGATTACATAAATTTTATCAATATTTTATTTTAGTATTAATTATTAAAGTACAAATAGTGAAATTTTTAAGTGTGTCCCTGGTGCCTTTATAGCTACGAGCAAAAAAGGCCGAAAAAATTACGTTTGTTGTATGGGAGCCCCCTAATTAATTTTATTTATTTTTAGTATCATGTAGTTGTTATAGTGGCAACAGAAATATACAAATTGTGAAAATTTTAGAAGTCTAGTTATAGCGGTTTTGAGATACAGCCTGGAGACAGAGACAGACATAGAAGTCTCAGTAATAGAGTCCCGTTTTTACCCTTTGGGTACGGAACCCTAAAAATTATATTAAACAATTGTGATTACGTAAATTACAAAGGTATTTATTTGTACCAATGAGAAAAGTGACAATTTTTGTTACTACATGTTCAAGTTCATCAGTATGTCGAGACCGAAATTAATTTTTAACGAAGTTCGTCTTCGAACATGCTTGGTCCGCACACGATGGTTCGGCGGTCCGGATGCGGACCGCGGTCCGCCATTTGGTGACCTCTGCTATAGGCTATATTTTATCACGCTAAGACTAATAGGAGAATGTGGGAAAAACGGGGGGAATTATTTGAAAGGGCTTATCTCGCGAACTACTGGAGCAATTTTTATGTTATTTGGCACAGATAAGAAGTAGACCACGTGAAGGATCATAGGCTATCGATTTTAATGATTTTTGAAGTGAAAACTTCTTTAGAGTTTAGCGGCGTTGAGCACTTTTGTGGGATGGGTAAAAACTGTGAAACTCGCGTCAGATTTTCGTGTTGATCGAAAAACCATAGAAAACGCGAGACGGTTGGATAGTAGTGTTTTGTGTCGAACTCGATCTCGAACGAAATGTACAGTCGAGGAAATGAGTTGCTTAGCAGAAATGTACAGTCGGGGAAATGAGTTGTTTAGCAGAAATGTATAGTTGGGGAAAATTGTGCTAAGCAGAAATGTATAGTCGGGGAAATGAGTTTTTTAGCAGAAATGTGCAGTCGGGGAAAATTGTGCTAAGCAGAAATGTACAGTCGGGGAAATGAGTTGTTTAGCAGAAATGTACAGTCGGGGAAATGAGTTCTTTAGCAGACGCGCTGATTAAGGCCGTGTTTCCACCTGCAAGACAACTGTCGCGAGAAGTGTCTGACAGACTGTCTTATAGCAGCTTTTTTTTTTCGATTGTCGATATTTTTTAATCTATTGTAAGGGTTTCAATTTATTAATTAAAACGATAGTTTTTTTTTATTATTTTTTAAATCGATTTTCATAAAAAATGGGTTCAAAAACAATGCACAACGTTAATAATCAAGTTTTCACTTCTGCCGGCACTCCCGGAGTGCAACCCGTCTTTTTTTCAGTAGCTAAGTATACATTTTATACCCGTGCGACGCCGGAGCGGGTCGCTAGTCAGAGATAAATTGTTTCGTATAGTAGACAGATTGTGGATCTACGCAATTTGGATGGGTTAAATAACCGCTAAATAAAGCCGACGGAACGCGACTAATCACTAATATTGTCTCGAGTTTCGACGTAAGGGCTGGTTTACACGTATTAAGTAGATAAGTAGTTAACTAAATTTTAAGTTGTTAATTGCATGTAAACACAAAATTTAGTAGCAAGTAGCAAGTTAAAATTTTGTTAAGTACTAAACATGGAAATTAGAATTTTGACTATTTTTTGTTAAGTTGGCAGGCGGGGCTATGTACGTGTCACTTGACACATTTCGGGCAGGCACTTCAAATTAAGTTATAATTTAGTCACTACTTATCTACTTAATACGTGTAAACCAGCCATAATGGATAATCCAACCAAATAACGTACCTATGTATCAATCTCTCAGATAATACTTTAAAAATAAGTGAAGATCTCGATAGCAACCGGAGATTGCCAAACATTGGCCAATTACACCGACCTTGTGCGGAGTCAGGAAGATTAGAGATCCCTTATCTCCTCACGTGAAATATCTCTATGCAGTGCCACAGCGCTTCTGTTGACGACTGCTCGTTTGTTATTGTGACTTATGTTGTGATGCTGCAGTGCGAGGAAGAAGACTTGAAGGTGAGAGTAGTTTAGTACTTCTTTAATTTTAGGAGATGGTAGAGTATGAAAGACTTAGCAGAACTTAGCAATAATTTCGCTCGATGGTATCTGAAAGTTAGAAATAGCTTACCACACTAATTTCGGTAAATGGTCAGCAGCTACGCTGACGCTTGACCTTTTATAGTGCCCTAGTGTGTGCGTAGCACAGAGGAGCTATCTCTATTACTCTACTCTCGTAACCCAGATGCAAGGAAGATCAAGATCTAGTGAGGGTCCGAAATTCTACATGCCTATCTGACCATAGATCATCTCTCGTGTCGGACAATCAACTTGCATTGTTCTGTCCAAACCAGTTCGTGCCTACTAAATTAATTTTTGCAACAAGACAGCTCGCTGCTTACTACATACCTAATTAATTTTAGCAATAGATCGAGATCATATTATCGTAAGAGTTGTAATCACGATTGTTAATATCAAACTTTAATAAGCTAGCCTTTATCAGTCAGAATAGAACCTACCTATAATTGGTACCTACTTGGTGGTTCGCGGTATCTTTTTACCTCCTTTTTTGCTGCCCCCGCCTGTGAACCGAATTGCGACTTGGAATCCAGTTTGAATATTGCAGAATAATCAATCTTGATCACGATTCACGAAGACTAGACTGTATTAATAATATAACGCAACATGTTCTTATGTTCTAAGTTTGTAGGATATTGTAGTACTCCGTTGATCCATCAGAGATGTATGTTAAAGATAGTTTTTCTATACTAATATTATAAAGAGGTAAACTTTGTATAATTGTAATGAATAGGCTTAAATACTACTGGACCGATTTTAAAAATTCTTTCACCATTCGAAATATACATTATCCACGAGTAACATAGGCTAAATTTTATTTTTGGAAAAAATAGATTTTCGTAAGATATTTGAGTTTTGGTGTAAAAAATCAACCAGAAAAGTTACTTATTTTGCGTACACTGCCTAAACTATAAAAGATAGAACCATAAAATGTTCTAATTAGTTGTAGATCTTATAAATATCTACAAAAAAATCCACGACACACTATACCTATCTACGTCGAGTGAGGCACACCAACCATTTTTTTATTTAAAAAATCTTGATTTTTTTCGGACTACATTTAAACGCGTTTATTTTACTCATGATTACTAATCCTTATCAAAATAAATTATTTCGTCACTAAGTACAGTTTATGTAGATAATATTTGGTCTTAGAATGACTAAAATTGGGCGTTTGGTTTTGAAGTTATGGCGAAATTAAAACATTACGATTTCTACTGCACGGCCCGTTGCGAAGTGGGCGTCATCAAAGCGGAAGTGCGCGTGCGAGAGCTGAGAGGGGAGTTTAGATCTATATAGCTATGTCCTGTGTCCACACTCCACACTGTGCACTTTCTTTTATCCAACTGTCGTATTGGCGCATTCAATTATTTTCTTAAATATTTGAAAATGCCTAAGAGAGCCAGGTCGGACGACTATGGCACCATATCTACTTATATTTTAGTCACTTCAATAAAATAATATGGGCAAAACAACGTTTGCCGGGACAGCTAGTATACAATAAATCCATACTCATTACATCCATATTAAAAATGTGAAAAAGTGTCTGTCTGTCTATGATCTTCACGTCCAAACGGCTAAATCGATTTTTCTGAAATTTGGTATGGATATACTTTGAGTCCCGGGGAAGGACAATTCACCCTAGAAAAACGTACGGTTCCTTCGCGATAAACGAATTTTGGTGCAACGGAGTTACGGGCGACATCTAAGTAGTAGTTGGTACAACTAATATATATTCTGTGGTAGTCGCACATAATTTTATTATCATAGTTGCATACATACGCAGCCCCGTGCGAGTTTCTTACGCCTGTTCTTGTTGCCGGGTTAATTTCCGAACCGGTGGTAGGCCTCATGTAGACGCGACGTTCTAAAAATGTTAACTTTGTTAAGGCGCTATATCGAATGTAATTTTATCGCAAGGGCAATTTTATACTTAATTTGTATGACTATAGAGTCGTGAATACGCTGCGGCCAGAAGCTATCGGCTCGCTCGGAAAACATGCGAAAAAACGTAATTATAATCATTTAAAAAATAACTAGGAGCATTTAAGCAAAATGCTTATGTACGATTTTAAGTTGCAAAGGTGTCTATCAATTAGACTAATTTCCTACAATACATCTATTTTCGTTTAAAAATAATCTTCAAATTTCGCATTTTTAAGAGGTCATTTCGAAAATTAAATGTATCGAGGCAAAATACATTAATCGTGTTTCTAGTTCTTCTCAAACCTAGATAAGGCTATGAAGATATGTATATCTCATTACCAGATTTGTAACATTTCTGAGGGTCCTATAGTATTACGTCAAAAAGGACAGTTTTTTCAATATAGCGCCTTGACCCTACTTAGAAATAAATATATTTCATTTCATCATAATTAGTTATGATTCTACAATATTTATTTTTAAAAACGAACATTCAAAAATTCTATTACCTACTATCGATACATCTCTTTTTGTTATCGTCGGTTAAATATCTAGTATCCTTGATGTGACGACTTATAGCTTAGGAGCTAAAAGACTTTTTCTTCCCCAGACGTATACTTCCATGGTTTGTAATTTGTATCTTTGTAGCTTTGCAGCTAAAGAGTTATTATAGATTGTTCTCCGTGTGACAACAGATCATGATGTACAATGAGTAATGAGTTTATAGTTCGTTAGCTCTGCGGAGTTCATTGGTCGCAGTTCGGTCGCAGTCGATGTATTTAGTCCTGACGGCAGACTCCAGACGCTGTGGATAAGGCTAAAAGTTGCCAAAAATAGTCAAAATAACCACTCTGCTGCGGGCAAACTCCGATTATTGCAGTACCATTTTGTGATAACAGCGCTTATGTCTAAACGACTCTAATTTTCCACTTTATAATATTAAAGTTAACTTACATAAGACTACACTTTAATATTAAAATGGTAGTGCTATTTTTCGGCCATCTAGTTGTTTTTCGCGAGTAGATTTGAAGCTCTTAAATGTAGAGATTTCTAACTTTCAAGAGAGTCTCTATTTCTTTTCTCTTCAGTAGCCCAATTTCTTGGCCTTGCTCGTTTGGGCCGATGTCGGAAACCCGGTTTACAGATAGAGATCACTGATAAGTTACAGAGATAAGCACTGTTTGTTTATCACGACTGTTGTTCCTTGTTTTATTGTTTCAATCCATGAATTAGGTTTGTGAATCGTGATTGTTATTTTGAAATGTTTTTCAATACCATATAAAGAATATCGACGTTGGTTATCTTTTTCCGATAAAAAGAAAACATATATCGTCCGATGCTGATTCCGTTATAAGGAACTCTACATTTTTGCTTAGATTCATAAGTTTTAAAAACCTATGAAAATATTAGAATACAAAATGTATAATGGTGTCTTAAAAGCGAAGTGAAAAGTAAAAAATAACATATGATTTAATAAAATAGTCATACAAAAGTTACACATAACCTAATGATACATACAAACTAGTAAATACCTAGAATAGTCTGGGTACGTTTGTGCCAGGGTACGGTTGTGACAGTTATCATAACAGCGAAACTATACGGAATATGGGGATGGGTGCTAAGAGAGAAAGACGCGTCTTGCAAGTCTGAATGCTTTTCCTAGCATTGCTTTTGCCAGCACTTGACGATAACATTATCAGGGGCCTATATTGCAGTCAAAAGTAGGTTTTCTTGCTTATTTAATTTTAATGTTTACTATTTTTGTTGTAGTTATTAGTGCAATGTAAATGCATTTAGTTTTTTAGGTTTGCCACACTATTGTCTTTGGTTTACTGTTCTCTGTGTTGTCTATGTACACTATGGCCTATGGCGTCGGATGAGTGAACTAGCTGTGTCATGTGTGATATTTCTCAGAATAAAACAGTTTCATCGGTAATTAGGCTTTTATTTAACAACAATTTTTTGCATACAAATAACCCATGTCGCTGATTTTCTTGTGAAAAGTTGATCATTAGTAGTTAACTGCGAGTGATTATTTTTTACGTAAATCGTTTAGCCGATTCGTGTTGGGTACGGTTGTGACATACATTTATCCTATCTTTTTTCTTAGATGTCCTAAAAACGTTTGCAGAAGGCCAATCGAGCGCAGAATATTATCAGTCAATACGAAAATACTTACAAAAAAGTCAAATGTAGGACTTATTTACAGAGAACAGAAATTCATCAAATTAATCAGATGTCGTTGTTTTGGACGATAAATATGTTTCAAAATAGACTATGTTTTGATACGCTAGATGAATTTGTTTAAAATAAGTTTATGGTGTTTTATGATACAATTTTATTGAAATAAAAATCATATCAACCATGTATCAACCATTTTATGTAGATGTCACTACTGACCCCAACCGTCCTCGGTTGTGGTCGGTTGTGACAATTTCCTTCTTTCTTTAAAATTTGATTCCATGACCTATAAATCGTATTTTGGCATGATATAATTGTGACAAAAATTTCCCAGCTAGCTGTAAAATGAACAAAATTATTGGCCTCCAAACCAAAATTGTCACATCCGTACCCAGTCTACCCTACATCATATATTTTGCACTTTCTACAAGGGGATTTTAAGCTATGTAATAAACATTTTTTTATAACATAAGAAGATTACGAATTACGATGTTTGAACAAGGACGCGTACCTATGTTTGTTTTTCAAATGCACTGTAAAGTGATAGCAAATATTGTCTCTATCAGAGTGAATGCTCAGATAACATTAGGTACATTGTTATGCTTTTTTCATAATTATCTATCTTAATATATATAAATCTCGTGCCACAATGTTTGTCCTCAATGGACTCCTAAACCACTTAACCGATTATAATAAAATTCGCACACCATGTGCAGTTCGATCCAACTTGAGAGATAGGGTAGTTTAAATCTCAAATTATAGTCGCAATTTTAATTTATTGCAAATTATTTGTGTATAAAGAGCGACCATTGTTTATGCGACGCGGGTCACGGGATAGCGATGGACGTTGCCATGGTGATATATTTTAGTCACTAATTCAATAAAATAATACGGGCGATATACTAAATATAATATGGCAAAGAAACGTTTGCCGGGACAGCTAGTTATTTTATAAATATTAAAGAAGGTGTTGTCTTTATAGGTTCATCCGTCATAAAACGTTTGATGATGGTTGTGAGTAAATATTAGTTTTCTACTACAACTTACAGTGTAAGGAATAGAAGGAGAATATTTACTTTGCATCTTTGGACCCATAAGCCAGAACGTTGGACCCAAAATGGCTCCTCTACCAAATAATAATCCCTTAAAAGTTAAAGCATATATTATCTATACTCTGTATCCTTCCAAAGTTACACGTGTGTCCAGTCAACGCTCCCGAGTCCCAGCAAAAACCGAAAATCAGTTCAGTGACCAGCTCACATCGCGACTAATTACACTCCACACGCCACAAAAACTACGAACGTGTTCCCAAAGTATGCCCGACGCCCGACCGAACTGACATGGAACAACTTTTTGCATACATTCCCATTGAATATACATGAATATACTTAGGCAATAAGGAATTAATGAGGTGTTTTGCACTCAATAAATTTTATCTTTAAAAGCCTTATGAGTAAGGATTGGTACAACTAATATATATTCTGTGGTAAGGGATTCATGATTGCAGAATCTTTAGGACAGGTACCTAAACACAGATTTCCTTTGTTGATTACTTTGTCTATCCTTCCAGCTTGTCAAACGCGGTGTATGTAGCTAAATACATACCAACTAAAATACGCAACAAACTATTGTTTAAGTATAACTTTGTGTTTGTCTCAATAAGCAATTGCATTAAAACATTTTTAGGGTTTTCGCGTACAATATTGTCTTCGTCATCATAAGCGTTTTGATTGTTTCAGATCACTAATGAGACAATATCATCAATTATAAAATATTCATCAACTGAACATCAATCCCTAGTTGAACAAGTCACTTGGGTGCTCGGCGCCATAGTCTGAGCCTCATCTCAATTAGTATTCCTTTCAGCATCATGTAGATCTCTGATGTCACGCTCCGACCTTCATGAGCTTCGCACGCTGTGTTCAGAGTTATTCTACCTCGAAGGTACAGGGATTCAGCCTTATGTCTTTAATATTAAGGTTAGAGGTAAATTAACCGTCTGTGCGCTGGACCATTTGTAACCTGACACCTCGTGTTTAAATAAAGTTATGAAGTGTGAACAAGTGGGTCCAAAGTTTTGTAAAATCTAAATGGCCTTTGGTTTAGTGATGGCTTCGAAGGTCATGGGTTTCATGTTTGCTTTGGATCAACTACAAATTTTGGTTTCGACTTTACGGCCATTCTCCGGAGAGCAAAATTTACGTGTCCCGGGCTTGTATGCTCTGTAATATTATCTTGTTCAAGTATGCCAAACCGGAGCATGGCCGCTTAGTTAGGTCAGGACAGTACACATGACCTGATTGAAGGTAGTTTATCTTTCTTGTGAAAGATGAATGATCCAATATGTGTGATAAATAATAATGAACCTGCGTCTGGACACTTGCCGGTTATAAAAAAGGTAGCGTCCTTGTGTATTGCGCACATACTTATCTTCTTTAATGATTCTGATGAGGAACTTGCGTTGCCCACCGTACGCATTCCGTAACAGACGACGGTTACGGTAAGCGCCTCACGTCCCGACTTATTATTCCCACCGTGTTTATTGACGATATTTGCATGATAATTTACTGAACACGCCATACCCATTTATACTGTTTTTAATTAAATATCCTCTTAGCCTTGTTAAATATACTGACTGGCTGGTCACTGGTCAGGTAGGAAGTTAATGTTTTCATCTATATTTAAGTTTTAGGTTAGAGTTAAGTAAGACATTTCAATGTAGAGATTATTTTAGTTAGATCAAAGCTTCTTAATTTTCAATGTTTTCTTGTTATATTGGAGCAACATGGAAAATTCCTGTTATTTACCTAACCTAACTTTGGTTTAGGTGTTAAATACTAGGTTTGTAAATGGTATGTATAGTGTACATGAACTTATTTAATTGATTATACTGGGTCCTTCTCGCCGGGCTAGTTTCCGAAATCTTTTCTTTTTCCAAAAAGAAAAAGGTCAAAGTAAGTAAAAGTGAGATAATGTACTCCAGTTCATATTTCATATATTAATAAATTATGATATAGATGTTGGAAGAATATACTTTTTCATTATTATTTGAAATTATCAATAAGTAGTAGGTACCTACTATAAAGAATAGAGTTGTTGAGGTGTATTTCTACTTGTTTGTTGTTGTATGGAAAATTAGAGCATATTATGCAATGGCATGTGTTTACTACTAGGTACATTACGAGTATATGTTCTAGAAGAATCTTACTTATTCTGTTTGTTATGCGACACAACATTTTAATGTAAAACATGTATTGACAGCGCAAACTAATAAATACTTGTTTGCAATTTACATGGCTATTGGATATGTACCTTATTTGTATAACTACCTACCTGTGTTAGATGCTATTTTAAATATTCTATGACATAAATCACATGCTTGTCATAGCAAAACATTAATAAGTACCTCATAGTACATATTATAATATATTAGATACGTATAAATTATAATGTTACAATATTATGTTGGGACTGTTTTTAATACTGCAAACTATCATTTAGCTCGTGTCTGAATATAGTGTGCTCCCGAAGCCCTAGGGCTCTGCCTAGAGTCTAAACCAGTGATTCCCAAAGTGGTCCAGATGGACCCCCAGGGGTCTACGTTGGCCCTGAAAAATAATGGGGTCCACAATGTAGGCGGGGGTCCATGTAAATTAATTTGGTTAGCAGTGAAGAACTTTTGTGTAGGCCTTCACTTTAAGAAAATTGAAGAAATAACGGAGCTTTGTGACCTCACGACGTAGCAGCTAGCTATTAGCGTGTTCTTGAACTCTACCTTCACATTAGTTAAATTATTACATTTATACGAAAAACGAAATGCGATCAATCTTGATATTTTTTGCATTAATATTCATATTCCAGTGTAAAATGACTATACTTATAAAATGACATAACCAATGACTTATTGAACGCTGACGTCAATTGCTATCATTAGTCACTTTCAAGTTAGTATCGTTAGATCTTTAAACTGTGTTTAGATTTTAGAAGGATTTACCTATTCTGTACAATGATACAGGATATTATATCGCCTTACTTAAAGGTACTAAAATACGGTGTAGATAGTGTTGATCTTGTGTGTGATACGGTGTAGATAGTGCCTAAAATCGAAATGCTGTGTGGAGATAAATGCGTGGTGGCCAGAAAGGAAGATCTTCCGACCGAGCGAGGTGGTATGCCCGGTCAGGCCGAAGCCCACGTGATACATTTCAGCTGTCGTATATATACCGACGCGCTTAGAAAACTTCGATAGCGCGATGCAGGACTGTTAAGCGAATTGTGGGTACCGCCACATCACTCCCCCCCGAAGACCTGTGGTATTCTTCAATGCGCTTGTGTTGTCAGGTGTGGGCCGAAGCTACGCGTGCAATGACCAGGAGAGGGACCCCGTGCTCTGCTTGCTGACCGGTCGTTGTAGCCTATGGCTGCCCCGTTCAAGCCAGACACGGGTTCGACCGGCGCGGACCTCCAACGCGGCTTATGGTCGAGGCGACCCGGTTATGCTTGAAGTCTGCTGACGTGATGCGGAGCGGCGGGGAGTGTTGATGATGATTGATGTCCAGAAGGATGCGTGTTCTTGTCGGTGGTCACCAATTTAACGTTGTAAGTGGCGGCCGAAAAGGAAGATCTTCCGACCGAGCGAGGTGGTATGCCCGGTCAGGCCGAAGCCCACGTGATACATTTCAGCTGTCGTATATATACCGACGCGCTTAGAAAACTTCGATAGCGCGATGCAGGACTGTTAAGCGAATTGTGGGTACCGCCACAGCTGATAAGCTGTTGCTGTTACTACTTTAAGAAAAATTTCAAACATAAAATATAGTGCCGTATTATGCTGTATGCAATTTCGCGCTTCAGGCGCTGTAAAAATTGACTCCACGACGAAAATTAGTTCTGTATTTAAAGAAAATTATTTTTTTCGAATCCACTACCTAGTATCTACGTAAAATCAGAACTTAATTTCTGGAACTTGATTTAATCAGATTGGGAAACTTTTTTCTTGCCTTTTTGAAATTTACAATACGTAATCCGGCTCGCATTGGACTTCTTTAAAATTCAAATCAAACGGGGCTCAAGCCCGGAGATCCTAGAGTCCACCATTCATGAATGATTAAGGCTGGGACGAGGAAGTGTGAACATCATCACGCGCTCTCCACGTGACAGCATGGTGTTTATGGTGTGACCGCATTGCTGCATATATTACACCCACTGGTTGTATTAACTATTACCTGTCAATATTTGCAAGCTGATGATTATAACAACGCGATGGAATTCTTTTGCGATGCGTGTTGTTCGGTACACGTGAATTTCCACGGGCACCTGGAGTCTGATTCTTATACTTCCGATGTCAAATCGATTGCTGTATGTCTCGATTAAAGCTATCTCAAGAAACTATCTCAAGCTCCGTTTAGACCAAACGAGCGAATGCTCATTCTAGTAAAGCTCTTTTGATGTAAACTAACAACGAGCATTCTTTCGTTGTTCTAGTGTGTTCGCCACGTATTCGGCGGTAAATAGGTAGAATGCTCTAAGAATCTCGCTCGTTTGTACAGTGTTTTAGAAATCCCCAAAATCGGACATGACTAAGTTAATACAATGAGTCGATGGCGTCTTATATTTCAAATGCAATATAATAAGAATTTTTGGTCTATAGATGAGAATCATATATATGCTTATATGATTCTCATCTATAGACCAAAAATTCTTATTCTTGATGTTCTTGTTGATTCGATTGGTGTACCGTGTAAACGATCTAAAGTATGTTGTAACGAATTATAGTTTACACTAAACGAATACGAAAGAATGTTCTTGTGCTGTTCTTGCTCTATGTTCTTTTGGTGTAACCTTTACGCAGATATGTGGTTTTCGATTCAAGTACCACTAATATATACCTTCATTTATGGAAGCAGTAACGTAATTGATCAGTGTTTTCACTTTTGTCATTTTATTCGTGCGACCATGTGCGACACTACTACAGGCAATTTTTGGCTAGGTGGTCCAGCACGCAGATGGTACTGTACTATTTTTTTTCAATCAAGTGAACCTATCATCATATTTTCTGCATTTTGCTCCACATTCTTCGCGAACGACCTTGCTACAGCCTTACTCTTATGTAAAGTACATAAGCATACCATTATAATATGCTCGTGATACATTCCTCTATGATGCTTCATATCTTTGTTTATTAGCTGGGCGTGTACAATGATATTGTAATTGTTTGAAATGCACGATATTGAGTCAACAAGGCGAAGAAAACTATTTAATGACTGCTTGTAGCAGTACCTGATTTTCCGAGTTCTTTACGCTGTCGTATTAAAGCTTGTATTAAAACAAGTTGTATTAAAACATCGTAAATAGTCTTTAGAAGAATACTCAAAGAAATAAATAATCGGCCAAGTGTGAGTCGGACTCGCGCACGAACATAGAGAGCAAACATAGACTAAAAATTGTGTTTTTTGTATGGGAGCCCCCCTTATTTTTTTATTATATTTAAATATTATTATGAATTAATAAATAACACATATATGTAAGGCCTTCGTGAAAGTTTCAAGTGCCTACCTCTTATCATTATTGATTACGAGCAAAAAAGGCCAAAAAATCACGTTTGTTGTATGGGAGCCCCCCTTAAATATAATTTTTATTTTTATTTTAGTATTTGTTGTTATAGCGGCACCGGACATACACAATCTATGAAAATTTCAGAACTCTAGCTATAGCGGTTCTTGAGATACAGCCTGGAGACAGACAGACAGACGGACAGACAGACGGACAGACAGACGGACAGACATCGAAGTCTCATGAATAGGGTCCCGTTTTTACCCTTTGGATACGGAACCCTAAAAAGCGAGATGTATGTTTTTTTGTCTTGACCATTTTCGTCTTTCTAAAAGTTTTGGTTAGTGACTTTATTATTCCGAACACTAAATAATCACCATCACATAAATAATAAATAAAAAGTTAGGTACTATTTATATTGAGTGATTATGATTATCTTCTTGGTATTGAGTTTTAGTTACAAAGCAAACAATCGTGCAGCCTCTTCCGGTTTTAGCAAACCACGTTGCCACGTGTTACACGACTGCAAGTGTATGGCAAATGATAAACACACGAACATACGTAACCACACTTTTTGATAATCTAGGATATATGATAAAATACTACAAAATGCAGGTACCTAGTCATCAAAATGATTCTCCCATAAAATATGTGGCCAGGAAGCTTTTCTATAATCTCCAGTTTTTTAAGAGTTTAAGTTACGCTGAATATCTCAAAAAAAGAAAATTATGGGAATTAGTTTACGCTTGCAACTCCGTTTCGCCAATATTCGTTTATCGCGCAGAAAGTGTACATTTTTCCGTGATAAAAAATATCCTAAGTACTTACCCGGGACTGTAGGTATCTCCATACTCAATTTAGCAAAATCGTTTTTAGCAGTTTCCGCGTAAAGAGGTAACAGACAGACAGAAACACTTTTGCATTTATAATACATATTAACATAAATGTCCCACAAAAATATACATCTTATATCTTTAAACGAGCAATTCTTGTATATATATATAATTGGAATCTCGGAATCGGCTCCAACGATTTTCATGAAATCTATATACATCTATATACATATATAATAATGCTGTAGAAATGAAAATTCTGTGCATTAAAGATATTCAAAAAATAATAAGCGGGGGATGTTACTACATCGCTATAGAAGCCAAAAATGTGGTTAGTTTTTTTGTCTGTCTGTCTGTCTGTCTATCTGTATGTTTGTTCCACTATCACACGAAAACTACTGATCCGATTTGAATGCGGTTTTCGCAGATATATTTGTCTTCTTCCAACTTAACATCTGGTCTATAAAAAAATTCCCCCCACCCCTCTAAAGGGACGAAAGAGGGGGTCAGATTTTGTATAAGACTTTTGCTTTAACACGAAAACTACTGATCCAATTTGCATACGGTTTTCGCAGATATATTTGTCTTCTTCCAACTCAAAATCTGGTTTATAAAAATCACCCCCCCCCTCTGTAAGGAGAGCAAAGAGGGGGTCAGATTTTGTATCAAACTTTTTTCTTTAATGGACTTACTTCATATTATTAACTGTTTTTTTCCAACTTAACATCTGGTGTATAAAATTTTTCCCCCACCCCTCTTAGGGGACAAAAGAGGGGGTAAGATTTTGTATCAACTGATGAAGTAGAAATACTTTAAATGGCAAAACAACGTTTGCCGGGACAGCTAGTTTAGTATATAGGGGGTTTCGGGGGCGATAAATCGATCTAGCTAGGAATCATTTTCATAAAATGTCATTTTATGTGTGTTTTTTTAATTTTTTGAATACCGAGCAAAGCTTGGTCATATAGCTAGTAATAATATTATAATGGTGACAGATAGACAGACGCATTTTTCACATTATATATCAGCATGGATGTTCCGCCAAATACATATTATGGTCACCATTAAATTCGTGGTACTCGCGTCATTGACCGCTTTTCATCATGGTGATGACTCCTAATGACTTTCGACTTCCGAAAACATTAAGATGAGACGTCACTGACTTTGACTCGAGTGGAACCTTGTCATTGTTAGATGTCTGTAAAAATAATATGGAAAACGTTAGCCTATGTTACTGCGATAAGATTCTAACGTTCTGGCAATCTTGATGCTTGTGTAGGATACCATGGTAATAACATAAACTATTAAGTATCAAGATTAATGGGATGATCGTTGGCTAACATCCTTAGTTGAAGGTAGTGTGATGATGCATCCATTCGACTGTATATATTATGGCCGGATAATATTCCAAAGCGTAAAAATGTACGTTTAAGTCTGTTTGGATGGAAGCCGGCCATTTTTAGGGTTCCGTACCCAAAGGGTAAAAACGGGACCCTATTACTAAGACTTCGTTCTCTGTCCGTCTGTCCGTCTGTCTGTCACCAGGCTGTAACTCGAGAACGGTAATAACTAGAGAGTTGAAATTTTCACAGATTGTGTATATCTGTTGCCGCTATAACAACAAATACTAAAATCAAAATAAAATTGATATTTATTTACCGGCTCCCCCAATATTTCTCGGCAAAATGTCACTGAGAGTCGAAACGAACTTGTGTCTAAGGTGGAGAATTCATTGGAGAAGGTCTCTGAATGGGGTAGTCGTAACTTGGTCCAATTCAACCCCCCCAAGACACAAGTCTGCGCGTTCACCACTAAAAAGTCACAAATGGTCGTATATCCTCGTTTCGAGGGCACATCTTTAACCATCTCCCCTAGCATTGAGATACTTGGCGTCAACATATCGAGCGAAGTCCAGTTCCGATATCGTCTAGATTCTAGAGGGTAAGGCCAAATTAGCCTCGAAGAAGCTTGGTGTTCTTAACAGAGCTAGACGGTACTTCAGTCCGGACCAACGCCTACAACTCTACAAGGCGCAGGTTCGGCCTCATATGGAATATTGTTCTCATCTCTGGGCAGGGGCGCCAAAATACCAACTGCTCCCTCTGGATCGTATCCAACGAAGGGCCGCTCGAATTGTTGACTGCCATATTGTTTCAAACAGCTTGGACCCCTTGGAATTACGCCGAGATGTAGCTTCACTCTGCATCCTCTATCGGTTGTATCACGGGGAGTGCTCTGAGGAATTGTTCGGAATCATACCACCTGCAACTTTTCGCCATCGTCCCACGCGAAAAACATACCATCCTCATCACCTTGATGAGTGCCAGTCTTCCACCGTGCGTTTCTCGCGTAACTTTCTGCCGCGCACTGTAAAACTCTACAACGAACTGTCACCAGCAGTATTTCCGGACCTTTACGACCTGCAAACCTTCAAAAAAAGAGCGTATTCCCTCTTAAAAGGCCGGCAACGCACCTGCAGCTCTTCTGATGTTGCGAATGTCCATGGGCGACGATAGTTGCTTACCATCAGGTGACCCGTTTGCTAGTTTGCCCCCTTATTTAATTAAAAAAAAATAAGGGGGCTTCCATACAACAAATGTGACTTTTTTGGCCTTTTTTGCCTTATATCAATAATGGAAACAGGTAAGTACTTCACTTTTTCATAAAACCCTTAGTTATATGTGTACTTTAATATTTAATAATAATATTAAAATAAAATAAAAAATTAAGGGGGACTCCCATACAAAAACACAATGTTTGGCCTAATTTTGCTCTATAATGGTACGGAACCCTTCGTGCACGAGTCCGACTCGCACTTGGCCGATTATTTTATCTACGTTGGAAAGCCTTCTAAACGACCGTTCGTTCAATTAACACTATTTTGTATAGAAATGGATTGTTGTAAAGAAAATCAAAACTTTAATTACAATTGGCTCACGACTGTGAATGAACTGACGGACAGAACGGGAATTTTAAACACTCGTAACCACGTAATAGATGTATTTCATCATCATGTGCTTAGGGATGCAAGACCTTCCTTCAACCTGAGCGAAATACATGATAAACTAGAGAATATTCTCTCTTCCAATACGACTGGAAAATTCTATCGTAGACATCTAAAATTATGAGATTAAACTTTGAAGGTTTTTTAAAGTGAGATAAAGAATAAAAGAAAATTTTCTGAGTAAGGCGAATATAAAAGAAAGTTCAGGAAGAAAACAGTCGGTAGCGTTCCAATTTTAAACTTTGTAAAAAGTTCATAATTATTATGTACCATCGAGGAAATTGATTCCTAGGCAGTTGACAGACCAACGTCATTTGGTCGGATCATGTTCAATGATTTGTGATCTGTCGGCTCGGTTTGACGTAACGCGACCAAACTACGTAGGTCCCGCCGAGGAATCAACTTCCCTGATAGTACATTGTATAATATTATGTGTTCGAAATTTAAACAACAGTCTAAGTTAATTTATGCCTGTGTTTTATTATGTAGTTCAAATGATACAAAGGAATTTAAGATAACAATCGACGACCCTCGGCTATTTCCTTACATTTACGAAACTTCCTCGCGCACACAACGAATGCCAAATGGTTCGGCAACACAACGACAGAGGAATATAAACTACGCTCAAAACGCATTGAATATGTAATCGATTTTCTTTTTTACGTAAAAAGACAAATAATGTAATCTCCGTGAGTACAATATAGTATTAGATATCAAGGTTGGACGGATGGAATCCTTTTTTTTTTGTAACTGTGTAACATCGCTTTATACAACGAATGGGCGGATCAATCAAACTACGTCGGTCTCCACTCTCCCCAAAACCGATGTAAAATAATACCCCCCCGACTGACGTACTGACCTGACACAAAGATTCACACTGTATAGTGTATGCACAGAAGTTAAGTTAAGAACAATGCATTGTAATTGTCTGTAAAAATAATTTTCTAACCAAACAAGGCCAAAACATTTTATAACTATAACGTCTAAAGCCGCTATCCCCAACCCGCGGCCCGCGGGCCGCATGTGGCCCGCCGGGACTTTATTTGTGGCCCGCGTGATGTTAAACCATTTTGAAATTCACTCCCACCGGCAAAATAACGTAGTCTACGGTGATAGCCGTTAAATTTTTTCCACTTTTAAATCGTTAATTTTGAAGAATGTTATTTTTTAACCCTAAAAAACTTTTTGCTGCGGCCCGAGACACCAACACCAAAACATGTTTGTGGCCCGCATGATAAAAAGGTTGGGGACTACTGGTCTAAAGTGTAGCTCTTTTTATTGGTAAGGGTATTAAGTATAGCTTTTTGATTTGTTTCTGTAGAGAGGGACTAAATCTCCAAAAGACTGGTCTCAAAGACCACCTCACACACTTGCTAATCCTTTGCTGTTTCTGGTGCGTTGTTTCCCATTATCAGCAGGCGATTTCGCTGCTCATTTTCAACTTTTCTTCTTCAACAACTGAACCATTGAATAAACCTATAAATTGTGATGATTGTCAAGTAATAGTCAAGGTCATCTATTACTCCTGGTAGATAGCGTAACGGCTAAACAAAGACTACATTACTCTACAACAATAGCTAGGGATGCCAGGCCCCCGACCTACTAGGTGGACAAATAGACAGCCTAACCGGACATTAGGAAAAAAGGCCGGTCACCATACTATTGAGGATATTGCATCTCAAAATTCCCAAACCTTAGCATCAATAGGATCAACATAAAAATTGTCCGTCTTAATGTCCTCTAGCATAAGTAAGCTTTTCTTGTTCAGAAGCTGCATGAAAACGAGACTTCATGTGATTTTTACAGAACACACAATAAAAAGCATGGTTTGGTTTTCCGGACGCCTGGCAACCCTAACCTTAGCGATTGGTTCCGCACATTTGGCGCCTAAATGAGTGTGATTCTTGCTTCTATTATGTGTTACTTTTTCTTACAAATTGTAGTTATTATATCAGTTTCAGGTCAATCTACTTATTTTAAATTTGTTTTTTATGTTATTTCAAACGTAATGCAACGTAACTTCGTACTTGTAATCTTAACTTGGATATACAATTATACCTACATAAACTGTTTCAGCCTTCGTCCTTGAGAACTAATTAAATCGTTCAGAAATGTTTTTATCTTCGACCTATTATTTAGCAACAAAATAAGGATCTGTTCCTGAAAAACTCAGATAAAATAGCTCTGATGAGTTTGTCAGCAGACCAACGAAACCTTTCTTCACGCCAATCGTTAACTAATGCTAGCCTCCAGAATTAGGTGTTCCAGCACTATTCAGTAATCTGTGCCCACAGACGACATTAGGGATTTAAGTGATATCTACACGTTAGTTAAAACGTTTTTGTCTTCAGAGATACGTGACCCTTAGAATAGATCGCAAAGGACACTTAGCATAAGGAGGCAGTTGCTGAAAGCGAACATAAATATATGCTTCTCTTTATTTGCACGAATGAATCTGGCTACATATAAAACTGTGCATTTTATGTGTAGCCAGATGCATTAGCCATGAAGTAGATAAGTCTCAAGGTTTGTTTAAATGTCTGTATGTTACAAAATGTTAGTTATCGTGTTCATCCACTCACGTCTTCTTCCTTTAACATATCGACACCGGAAATATCACTTAATGTAATGGACAAAACACGACTTTTCAGGAAAGCGAAAAAACAACATTTTTTCACAAATTCGACTGTAACTTTTTATCATTTAGTCCGATCTTAAAGGTGTTTATGGCAAAGTTTCTTAGAATTTTGTCGGCCATATAACTATAAAAAAATATTTTCGTAAATTTATGCGTTTAGAAAATAGCATGTCCCTTACATTAAAAAAATTTGCTTATTTGTCCCTTACAGCACTGAATTTTTTTTATGTCAACTATGCCATATTAAAGTAAGCACCAAGTTTAATATAAAACTGCGACACAAATACTATAAAGGACATAAAAAACTATGCTTTGGAGGAAGTTTGATGTAATATATTAAAATCTAACACAATAAGCCCACCACGACTGGCTGGTCTACCACATAAGGGATAGGATTTCCAGCAAAATAAGGGAACTTCGACAGACTGAAGCATTTCCCTTGGCACCGGGACTGTTCCCATCTACATCCAGAGCCCCTTTAGACAAGGTGGAACTTTGCAAAACTCTCTCTTCTCTTTTGTCTCTGCTCTTTTGTCCTACCGAAATCTGTATCCTGAGCCGAATAGAAGATGGATCTTCCTCCCTGTTCCGCTCTGCGGCCTCTTTCTGTGAACCTGACCTAGCGATCGCACACCACAAGTCTAAATGTTCGTTCTTGATCTGGCATTAAGCTTCTCATTTCACCTTATCAGGAACTACTGATCTCTTTTATCGCACCTGTCAGAGCTACTTCGCCAGTGCCCAGTCATGACCTTCCCCTTCTATGACCTTCCTTTTTATGGTGTTATGCCAGCTATTTCTATTATCGGCCACTCGAAGAGCGTCGCAGACAGTCGAATCAAGTGTGGTACGGATTTGATCAGACCAACGCATGAGACAGCGGCTCCGCCGTCTTTTTCCCCTCAATCTTGCCAATTATCATGAGTTTTCCATATCATGGTTTCAAGGTTTCCTCCTTTTTTTCTGGTAATGTGTCTGAAATATTCTAAGATGCGTTATTAGACAGATGGTAGAGAGCCTTGTTTGTATGTTTAGTTTAGCCAGCATGGATGAGTTAGTTCTGAAAGCAGTTTATGGAATTCAGAGCATTTTCCTCCAGCACCCTCGACGGCGTCGATACGTCTGCGGTCTGCAGACTTTAGAGTCCATGTATCGGATCATTAAAGACAGATGAAGAATATGAGCACGTACACAAGTTTCCTCCTGGTTTTTAACGAAATCTTCCTGTCAAGCCAGGTTTTATGCATTTTGAGACATGGTGCTCTTAGTCATCCCAATTCTTCTACGTATATTTGGTTAACAGGAGCCGTTGTTCGTAAAGATCAAAGACAAATTTGCTAACCACTTCCAATTTTACCGCACCAGTCAAAGGCAGAGTGTTGTTTCTGTCTATGACCATGTTTTTCGTTTCCCTTTATTAAATGAGAGGCCCAAGTTGTTGATCGTTTGCTTCATTCTCTAAAACAGTTCTTGCATCTCGATTTCATTTGCAGCCAGGAGAGTATTGTCATCTTTAATGCTAGCTATATACCTACAATTGACCGCATTACATGTGTATACCTAAAGGCTAAAGGTTTAGCTAAAACACTAAAACTTTATAGAAAACCTTAAACTTTTACGGATTTTTGAGTAGGTGCCAAAAAAATTTCTTCTTACTTGAAAAATGATATTTAAAATTGAGGTAAGAGACAAATTTTAGTGAAGCTATGACAATTATTATGTATCAATTCTTAACGTAAAGGACATGTTAAGAGAATTGTACTAAGCTAAAGGTTAACGTAAGGGACTGAATTTTATTTTAAAAGCATTAACGTTATTTTTTTAACACGTTAAAAATATTTACGTCCGTTAAATCAATTTTTTTAGAAAAAAACCTGTCTAGACTTTAAAAAATGTGTACTGTAAGGGACATTTTTTTTAACGATAGAAGAATTTCAAGTATGCCAAACGATAGAGCTCGAAATTCTGAATTCAATGATATATGTAACTCATCTTCGCCAAAATGTCCCTTACGTTAAGTGATATTTCCGGTGTCGATATTTTCTCGTCCTTATGACCACCATATGAAATTAAAATTTCTCACATTACTCTGTTGATAATTTTGAGTAAATGGCCAAGAATTAAAAACTTAATTAGCAAAACATGTATCCAATTAACGCGGCATGGCGTTATTAAGTATTTAGTAATGACATGTGTTTTCGCGAGGTATGCCGTGGCCCGCGGTGTTTCGCAGGAAACGCGCAAAGTTTTTCTGCTGGCTGCACATACACTTACGTTCAGCAATTATTTATTGCAACACCAAACCTTACGAGAGTGGTTTCAACATGGAGATTCCAACCAGACTATGACCGATGACCTTCGTTGATGATGAAGAGAGTAAGGTCTGGAAGCAGCGCCGGATTTTTTATGAGTGTAGTCCACTTATTTCCGCCGTCCCATATACCAAACATGCGGCCCGTAGGCCGCGGCCTATACGGCCTATTTATAAATCCAGAAGTGCCTGGAAGTCAAAATAATTCTAGAAGTGCTGTGATAGGTCTATCAAATTGTAGAGTGTAGACTGTAGAGTCTATTTGGCTAGAAGTCGGATAGATTTTGTAATTGAATTTTGTCGCTAGAACAGTTCTGTATGTTGGTAAAGATATTCAGCTCGAGCTGTATCGTGTATGAATTTCATACTATGAAATATATTGTTGACCATCACACGTTATACGAAATCTAGTTTAACAGGGATTGTGAACACTCCAGAGCTGCCAAGTCTCCAGAGCTCCAAGTTTGGATAGCGAGTGTCAAAAATGTATGGGATTGACATGGCGCTAGTGCTAGCTATTAGTAGTAGCTATAGTGGCGCTTACGATGCGTTAAGACAAATAATTTTTGATATCCAACTTCGCCATTAAACTAACGAAGGTAATTTGACGCACTCTGGCCACTTACTGCATCGATGTTAATCAGCAACTAACTTAAATTTCCTAACGACTGTCACCTTGACTTAGGATATGGGAACTGAGTTACAGTGCATTGTGTAGCGGGGTCAGAGCGTTCCACTTCATATCAGTTATGTGTTAATTGATGGAGGCTGTTACTCTACTTATATAACGAGTTATATACTCATGTTGTAAGTTTAAGATTGACCATGGAATTAGTAAAGTTGTTACAAAATCACATTTTTTAAGATTGTTTTCCTCAAGGAACTACAAGCTTTTTAAAGATAAACCGTTGAACTGATTTTGATTCAATTTGGTGTAATAACTTTTTGTTTCGGGAAATGACAGGATAGCTTTTATTGTAATAAAATTACGACAGTAAAACGCAAACGCACAGCGCGAAACATCTATTAAATAGCGTATAAAAACCTGACAAACGTTTTTGTTCAGCGTTCTCTACATTTCACAAGCGAGCTGCCCAAAAAAATAAGTGGCACCTTTCTATCTACGACGTGATACTAATATTAATATCATAACTAATAAAGAGGCCCAAACAATAAACTTTCACCAATAAGATCAAAGTTAGTGACGACAGTTGTGGCCGGGTGCGGCGCTACCCTGGCCCTCCGAATGTGCGAGAAAGTGTGAAAGTGCACTTAGTGGCTTTTATAATTTAAATAGATTATTCGTGCATACGCCGACGCGGTTAAGATTAAAGATGAGTGCTATGAGTGGTGCTGCAAGATATACAGTTCAATACTTATACGATTTATAAATACTGTATGCCATTTCTATGGTTAAAAATAGTACCAACACTATACACTAAATATTTACTACTTTGTATGTAGCTTTACTTCTTTAAAGCTAAAGCTTCTTTAATGCAGCTGTACCTATAAAAAGCTTCTTTATTCATCTCTTAAATCTTGTAACTTGTTTATTCCTGTTCTTATTTTTGTTATAGGTAAATAAGTTCATTTTTCGTTCAAACGTACATGCTTATTTTGTAAAATTCAAAATATTTGATCAGTATCAAATTTGATGATATCGTTGTCCGTCGCGTACTACTTTAGAGTGAAAAGCTATTTGCTTAACACACTAACTTGTTACGGTACTTGTGCATAATTGCACAAATCTTTCGGAAAATTTATAAGGTCGAGTATGAAAGGTTTTTGGCACAGCGTTTGACTCTACGTGGCAAAACCCGATTGTTTTGATCTCGAATGCAATAAAGTTAATAACTAAGTTATTTGTAACTTGTGAGCCTTTAATTAGTGTCTTACAAGTTACAATGTATGTTAAACCTTGTATGTTAAAACTATTAAGGCTTGTATCGGCCAAATATAATGTCTCGACAAATTCCATGTAAACCTATTTTCCGTTACAGTAATACTAATAAGTAATAACACTCTGTTTTGAACTAGGTTAGAAATATTTCTGAAAGCATTAGGCAGTAGCCGCGGTTTTAGAGGGCGTCACAGCGCCAAGTGGACTTCCTCCTCCAGGGGTTTCCCTATCACGCACTGTACTAAAAGTCAGACAGCTACGTCGGGAATGCATTTAATGGATTTGCTAAAAAAATACACTGATATAGGCTTTAACAGAGTCAAAGTTTATGTATATTTTGTACCAATTATACTATAGTAATAATAATAAATTTTATTTTTCAGACTATATTCGGCCCAATTGTTAGTAACACTTTGATTCTTAAAAGCTAATGTTAGTATTATAAAAATTATAAATAACGATTTAATTGAAAAAAATAGTCGCTAACAGCTTGTATATAATATTATGAAGTTATCAACTATTTTGTTAATCCATGTGACACAGCTTCACATCGATTAACATAAGGACAGTCCAATCGTTCTGCAAACATTCTCAGTATGCTGTTGGTACTGCTCCTCACCCGTCGCACCAAGTTGCATAAAATCAGTCTACATGTGCCTCAGCGAACAACCCTGACGCGCTGCAGCGCCTACACCGGGCTAGCTCCCGAAACGGTGGTAGGCATCGTAGTTTCGACGTTCAAAAAGTGCATTCATGATTCCTATTTTGAATAAAAATATATTCATTTATTTATGTTTTTTAGGGCGGGTACTTGGTGTCGCGGACCAGCCTGCGCCGGAGCAGCAGCCTTATATCATGGCGCTCCCTGAAGACAGACTGTGTGAGTATACCTCAATATTTTACCTAGGATTGTAACTACTGAATAAAAGTGGTGGTAGTAGTTGTACTAGATTATCTTACGGCATATTTGATGTTATTAATTTTTTAAAGTTATGATTTACTTTATTTTAAACATTTTTGACATAAATTCCATACATTTTCTGTAAAACTAATCATTGAATTATATTTAAAGTAAGTCAATTAAGTCATTAAAATACTGACACCCAAAAAAATAAATTTACGCAAAATATGCGAATTGGACCAAATAAATATTATAAAAAATTATTACATTATTAGTAAAAATTAATACTCTATTCTCTAACAATATAAGGTGCCTATAAAATATATTACTAAAATATAAAACAGGGGGAGAATAATAAAAAAAAGAAAGACTATATATAAAAAACTAAATCTAAGTCGGAGGCTGCGGGCAATGTACCCAAGAGGCTGGCAGCATTACCTCGCTGTATCGCAAGACTGATACGTTGGCCGAGGTAAGCGCCAGCTCTGGGATCATTAGTTTTCTCAACCAGTCTTTGGGATAACTCCTTGAATAGTAGTTTGGCACCAGGGCCCCACGGGCCCAGGGTCTTTTTTAAAGTTTTAGACTTATGACAATTTATAGTCATAGAGAAATCATCATACCTACAATCGGTCTTGAATGTCATTATTAGTAGAGCTCTGTATAGATCCTGTGTAACGTGTGTGTAACTTACACACCATGTGTAACTATTCATACGTTAAACGTGCGTATAAGAAATTTTTATTAGTAAGGGGGTACATGTATATAATTTGTCCATGAATTTAGTCTATGAATTTAGTGCTGTGTTACTCGTACTTCAAGTTGGATCCTAGAACGAACATACTTTTATACTGTTGTTGGGATATTCTGTGTAAGAAGAGCAGTATTTCGTATTTGTGGTACCCATCAGCGATGTTTTAACTTTCAAGTTCACAGTTTACGAGTGTGCCACTGTCGGCGCCGGAGAAACAGACTGTAACATTGACTATCACAACAACTTTAGGTGACCTACACACTTGCGTTTTATGCCAAAGTTAAAAAAAATAATCAGATGTTTCAAACGAATTAAAATGCGGTTCGAAAACTAGACCGGCGAGAGCTGGCTGTACCAGGAAAATATTTTTTCGATGAAAAAAAGTTTTTTTAGAGCTCAAGTCTCTTTTTGATCAAGCAAAGGAAGACGGTTCTCATCGACCTGAAGAGAACCTAGATTTCGTCAATTATCCGTAGGTAATTTCCAGCATATCATTATTGCATTTATTTACCAACTTATGTAGTGATTATATTCTCTTTGTTACCAACTGAAATTTCAGGTATATCGACGGGTAGTAACGTCGGTATGTCAGCCTGTTCGTCACGGATGCTGCAATCGGTGAACGTCAAAATAAGAGTAATTCTTTTCTCTGTCTCGCTCTGTCCCATTTTCTCCTTGTTTTCACTATTCATTTTGTCAGTGTACTAACGGCGACTGGTTGCAAGTATGTAAAGGCCTACAGAATGGCACCTTGTGCTCAACCGATTGTTGCGCGAGCGGCGATTTGCGCAACGCCAACCAAGGCGACCGCTGCTTCTAGATCACTCCAGTGGGCAGTGACCAGTTGCCGAAGCTTACAGATTAGAGAGAAATGTGACCATCGCTGCAGGTTAGAGTTCTTAACAGCCAATTTAAAGGAAATAAATGTAATAGATTTGGAATATGGCAATAGTAACCTGTAAAGACGTGGTTTCCCCTTGTCTATTGGCTTTGAGCCTTGTCCATGAACGGCGGAAAATAGGCAAAAACAGAACAAAATACGCGCGTAGCTCGTGTAAAGCTAAATGGTTGGCTAAATGTATGGGTGCTCTCGACGTATTATACGTAGCCCGAAGGTAATATTGAGGGGTGAATATGTTATAGGTAAACATAACGTTATCAAATACCTAAATCCTAGGTCAAATGAACTGTTGAAAAGTGCTAGACTTGCCGAGGTCTTGCGATGTTTACGACTACGATCATAAAAGTAAACTGTAGGTTGAAAAACTAAAAAATACAAACTAGCAACAGGTGTGATTAAAATCTAGAAAACTAATATTTTAACACTTAAATCCACACGAGAAAAAAGGAAAGTGTTGTTAACACGTAACTCGAAAAAATGAAATTGATAAAGATCACGCGTTTAATTACAAATAAATCATTAAAATAGCTGCAGTTGTGGAGATAGGCTGTAATTGCTATAACGAGCGAAACCGACGACAGGATACTGATTGATGACAGCTGAAAGTGAACATTTCTGGAATTCTGGCGGTTATCACTTTCTGCAATGTCTGATAAAAAATTTAAAAGTCTGATGGCTGTATTTTTCTTTGTAAACAGTTAAGTATTAATATATTTTAATGTAACAAACAATTTCAATTAATTAATTCATTAGAAAACCTAAAACACACTGTAATAATTTAAAAAATATATAATAATAAGTATATTGGCGCGGCGGTATATTTTGGCGCGCTCGATTCGCGTTGAAATCTTTTGGACTTTTGACTTTTGGATTTATTTGCTACAATAGTCAATAAAACGTTGTAAGTTTTAAGTTTTATAAATCATACGTCTTTTTTACTTTATAAAATATAGCTCATTACCACATTGTTACGACCAATGAACGATAATAATGCTCTAGAATTATTTTTAAAGCTTAAATTATTATTGTAATTTGTAGTTTCAATATATATATTTATTATTATTGTACATTATTTATTTTATTTGAATTATTCAAGAAAATACATTACTAAAATATAAAACAGAGAGAGAATAATAAAAAAAAAAAATAATAATAAAAAGATAAGAGATTTCAATATAAACAATTTCCACATCATTTTCTTTACTTGGATGTTAATTATAGGTCTACCAGAATCATCAGGCACATTTTGATAGCAGATTTTCCGAAAATGTCCTTGATCATTAGATAAATTTTTATATGTGCATGTTTAACACACAGAATCAGCCGTTATAAGAAAAAAATGATCAAAATGTTTTATTCTACTTACCCCGGTATTGCTAGAGTCAATTCATTTTCTCACTTTTTGCTATCAGATTCTGGTAGACCTATAATACTGCATTTTTATGAGTATGAACTTATGACGCATTTGAGTCCCAATTAAACTTTATTTAGACTTAAATGCGTCATCAGGTCATCACCGGAAAATCATTGACTTTTCACCTTGTCATTAGCCAAGATCACAGGATTAGCGGTAAATTAGAATAAGAGGAAGTGCGCATGTTAGCTATATTGTCGATTGTTGACGCGTTCGCTACATCTCACAATAAGGGTTTGGATTACATGGATTGACGTCAAATATAGGCGAAGAGCACAAGTCGCAGTTATCTAATATTTTTTTTATATTTAAACCATAATATGTGTATTGCTTACCAGTGGCGAGGGGTGAATATTTTGAGAAGGGAAGCCGGAGTAAAAAATCTACTTACCAATTTTGGTAATTTATAATTGAATGACATGCTTTTAATTTTCAAAACTAAGTTTGGAAAACAAAGTTTCCTTCGACAGCAAAATATAATCTGTCAGACAACAGTCTTTCTGAATTAATGCCATATTTTCCGAACTACGCGATTACGTCGTACGACTCACAATTCACAAGTCATAATATAAATTAATTTAATTCACGACACTCTTCTAAGTTCTAACGCTAAAACAAAATTTAAATTCGACAAAACAAAACAAACGACATGTTGTTTACAAACACACTATCCGCCATATTAATATGTCAATCTAAAAACCAGCAAAATAAAAATGTATTACGCGCCTGTCATATTTAGTACCGCTAAAGGCATTCTTAATAAAGTCGTATTACAAAAAATCCTACCAAAATAAAATGTATTACGCGCCAGCAAAAGTATAATGTCGCTACATTCATTCTTAAATTCGAATCATAACAATTTTACTTCATGACTCATCTATCTCGCTTGCACTTGTGCGTTGCTAATTAACCTTTCTCCGTAATAACTCGTCGGGCATCGAGTTATTTCCAAGTATATATCGCGCGTGCTAGAACGAGACAGAACATGACGACCAGTTCACAGGAATGAAAAGGACAGATGCTTACTATGAACTGTCGTTGTATGGAGAAATAAGCCGCTAATCCACGGCTTGATTCTCTGCGCCCGCACATTACATTGCCTTTTAAAATTTATAGGCGATAGTTATTAATTCAAACTATGTATTTCAAGTGAGAGAAAAATTTATTGCATATAACATTGTGAATTCAAAGTTTTTTAAGTAGGTATGTAAAATATTTATTAGATAAATATGTCGTTGGCCCATATATTCGATTTTTCTAAGCCCTAAGGGAAGCCGACGGGAATCGGGTTATATGGACGCTTCGCCACTGTTGCTTACTCATAAAAATTAATATATTAAAACTAATTCATATCTTTACTAATATATTAAATATATGTATATTAAACCGACATTTTTTATTGCAATTTGAATCGGATGTACTTATTTTGAGTCGGGAATCGGGACTCCGGTGATCGGCGACAAACCCTTGATCAAAAAATGTTGGAAAAAAAATCTTCGTGAAAATTTCAGAGCGACGAAATCACATTGATGATGGAGTTGTATTATTCTTTGTTTAATAATAATGAATATTTCTTTGCCTAAAACCGTAACTTATAGTGTTAAGCAATAGATTTTATTATACAATAATTTGGTCATAATTTTCGTGGGAAAAATATATCCGACATTTATCAAATTAACGCAATTATCAAATTTATTTAAACAGATTTGGAAACTTAGTTTAATTGCAACTATGAAATCTTTATAATTATAATATGTATAGTTTATTAATTCGACGTTTTTTACTAGCTTTGTGGTATCCGTTGTCGAAATTAGTTCTTCGCATAAAAACAATAGTTTTTTTGGCCGCTATTATTTATAAATATACCTAGCAATTGTATGTAAATGACAGCATGACCGAGTCTCTATGTAGCAACTCCATCGTGGGTATCACAGACACAATAGATTCTCAATTTTCATGCGGCAGCCGGCTGCCGCTTGGTCATTGATGGGTTAAATAAATCGTTAGCATTGCTTGCCATCTCGCTGCCGATAGCTCATAGCCGCCAAACCGCGCGCGCATATCCATATCCATATCCATACTAATATTATAAATGCGAAAGTCGACGTCTGTCTGTCTGTCTGTCTGTCTGTCTGTCTGTCTGTTACCTCTTCACGCTCAAACCGCTGAACCGATTTAGCTGAAATTTGGCACGGAGATACTAATGAGTCCCGGGAAAGGACATAGGTTCGGTTCCCGCGCGATAAACGAATTTTGGCCCAACGAAGTTGCGGGCATCATCTAGTATAATATAAATCCAGCCTATTATAATCCATCTAACAGACAACTGCAGTTATAACTGTTAATTACAATTACTAAATAGCCTATAATCGCGAGCTCTCGGACTATCGCTTCAATCGGCGGATGCGCGCGCCGATACTGCGACAAGTTTTTGCGGCATTGTCTCGCGCAGGAAATGTTGCACAAGAAAGGATCTCGAGATTAAAGCGTAAACGGTAAGTACCTAATACTTTAACGGTTATCTATAAAGACCTAGTATAACTGTAGACATTCTCCTTTTAACTTTTTTTAGAGGTCATTGTATTTTTTTACTAAATTATTCAAGGAGCTTCGCATAACTGATAAAAACCCCTTCTCTTAAAAACTTTCCCTGGACTTACAAGAATACTTCAAGAATCCAGCTAAATCGTTTCAGCCGTTCTCCAGTTTTAGCGAGACTAACAAAATGTTTTTTTCTCACCTCCGGGCGGAAATCGTCAACTTTCTTCCCGCTGCGCTTAACGATGTTGCCGTTTTCCGCCTCCGTCGATAAGGAAAATAGTATACGCACCACGGGCAGTAAATAAGAAAGCCTCAGATCACATGTTTGTTGACTCCGGCTTCGCCTGGGCCAACAATTACATTTCTTATTTTCCTGCTCTAGGTGCGTAATGTACTATATTTAGATTTTAATACGTGAGATTTAAATTATTATTATTAGCACTTCAGCTGTCCATACTGAGCTTTTCCCAAGTTTAGATAAAAATGAATTAAAATTTCATTTCATTATAACAAATATGCAGTCGAAACTCATACTGTTCTTGCAAAGTTACAAACATAAAAATGTTTTCTTTTATTAAAACGTATTATAAGGGAACTTGTGGCTAGAAGGTGCTGCGAACTGCTGCTAATCCGAAACCCATCTTATAGGCTATATAATTATTATCACGCTAAGACTAATGGACCGAAGAAACAGAGGAAAATGTGGAAAAAGCGGGGAATATCATAGAATATTTTTTTGTGGTCTAATTTGTGAAATTCCTAATTTACGCGGGCGAAGCCATGCGGAACGTCTAGTATTCAATAATTAACTTGACATGTTCTGCCCTTCACGATCCCTATAGCATAATATTATGCAGGTACTAAACATACCTACCACTCGTTTAGTCGTAGGTAGTGGCAACTAATACAATTTGCACGTGCGTAAGTAATTAATCCAATAATTATTTAGTTGCTTCCACAGCAAAACTAGCAGTTAATCCTGTTATTACGTCAGACTCAAATATATACATACATATTCTTCATAGGCCTTCTATTACTCTTGGTTTTTTTGACAAGTTGTTATTGCTATGAAATAAGCTTTTATATTTTAAGGTAACTTGTACGATGCAGTTCTTGTATATCAGCTGTTTAAATGCTTTAGAAATATTGTTCCTATAATCATCAACATTTGTAAGAATTTTTGACTACGTTCAGTTAGAAATATCTCAAATATATAACCAAGTAAATACTGCTGATAATTTAAATATTTTGCAAAACAGAAATTTCAATGGAAAATTTAGTTTATCTCTGGGAAAACCGTTCACAACATCTTGGCGTTTAAGATAAGCTGTATCATTATGAGTTGAATTTTTATTAAGTATGTTGAAACTTGAATCATATAGTATATGTATTATGCTGTCAATGTGAAAAGAGTCGATTCATATAAAATATTATGTAAGCGACAAATCAAACTGACTGACTCACAATGACTGCCAAACACTAAGAAGATAAACCAAAATGTAGGTTTTGATATAATATTATTAATTATCATCAATAAAATTTTACATGTATAGTTCGGGTCCTAAACATGAACCTTGTGGCGCACCACCTATACTTTAAACTTTTTTATCTGAATGCTTAATAAATAAATTGGTAAATTTTTGTATGTGTCGCAGTCGACTGCTTAAAAAAGCCATTCAATTAAACAACTATCCCTTTGACCGAACAACGCCATTCAGTCACACGGCTATACGTCGTTTAGCCGACTTGTTGACTCCAACGTTTAACACTACAGCTAGATGACGCTTAGCCAACTGGTTAAATGGTAAATTAATTAAGGTGACCATTAGTTTAGTGCTATTATTACACAGCGTAATGATAGCGAGCAGATTATTAATTCTATAATTATTCTAACTCATTTTGAGCACAATTTTCAGAAATACTTCGGTGACGCATTTCATAATCCCGTAATTTGTCCTTGAATATTAGTTTCAATTTTGAATCACTCGTATGTGCCCCACATAATTTCCGTCTTTTGAATAATACTTCTAACGTATAATTTTCGAAAAATATCTTAATACAACCACAAAACACGCAATAGTTGACGTCATTTTGTAAACAAAACGCACGCACGCGGTGGTGAGCGCTGAACTAATTCAATCACACGGCGGCTTTTGAATCAGCTGTAGTGTTGAACGTTTTAAGCGACTTAAATATTCAATTAAAAAGCTAGACGTGTGATTGAATGGCGTTGTTCAGTCAAAGGGCTAGCTGTTTGATTGAACGGCTATTTAAACCAGTTGGCTACGACGCGACATATGCACTATTAAATGCATTTATACGAAAAACCGAAAAAATAATTATGATACAGTTGACCTCAACGATATCAAAATACTGTTGACCTAATGTTGCCTACTATGATGTATGATTTAAAGGGAACAAGATTTTGTACTAATTATTATTAATTGGAAGAAAACTGGTAGGTATTTAGAAAATCAATAATTTAATAGAAAGTATCACGGGCACTACTAGACCCAGTTTCTCGTATGAGAAAGCATCCACGCCTATATTTAGGAAATAATAATAGGAAAGGTAAGGAGACATTGAGTCACACATATTCTCATATTCGTTTCTATTTTAATTACTTTCTTTGTTAATAATGTTTTCTTTGTCGATATTCATTTTTTTACAAATTCTATATGATCATATTGGCAGCACTCTACTCAAAATGGGGAAGGCGTTGGCTTGATGTTAATAATAATTATTAGTAATTTATTATTCACCTTATTAGATTAATTTAGTATCGTTTTGTCATAATTGTAAAGAAGATTGGTCGTCGCTTTGATCAACATACAAATAAAAAATACAGTAGTTAAGGCGCTATATTGAAAGTAATTTTACCGCAAGGGCAATTTTATACTTAATTTGTATGACTATAAAGTCGTGAATATGCTGGGGCCAGAATCTATCGGCTCGCTCGGAAAACATGCGGAGAAACGTAATTTTAATTATTTAAAAAATAACTAGGAGCATTTAAGCAAAATGCTTCTATACGATTTTGAGTTGCAAAGGTGTCTAATAATTAGACTAATTTCCTACAATACATCTATTTTCGTTTAAAAATAATCTTCAAATTTCGTATTTTTAAGGGGTCATTTCGATCGAGAAATGTATCGAGGCAAAATACATTAATCGTGTTTCTGGTTCTTCTCAAACCTAGATAAGGCTATGAAGATATGCATATCTCATTACCAGATTTGTAACATTTCTGAGGGTCCTATAGTATTACGTCAAAAAGGACAGTTTTTTCAATAAAGCGCCTTAACATCAATGGTAGTTATAGCTTTTTAGTAAATTCATAGTATTGGGACAGGATATATTTTAAACTTTCAATTTTGATGGAAATTTACATACAATTAGGATTGGCGGGATGAGCGATGATGATTATGAGAGAGGATACGTAACAGATGAACTAATTGCCGTAAAACAATGTGATAATGTACAGAAATGATTTTAACAATAATTACGAATTGCATAACAGCGGTTACAACATAAATTAATTTAACGAAGACGTGACGGCTAACTTGCAGCTAATTAAAATAAATTGTATCATATTATACTTTCTACATGTTAGTTGTTACTTATCAAAGACCGTGCCATCTTACATTGTGTAACAATAAAGTCAAATAATTATTCCCCTCTTTAAATGCTATAATATAACGTTAATAAATAAAATTAAACATATTTTTTTAGATCCTTGAAAGGAAAAAAAATCGGCCAAGTATTAGTCGGACTTGCGCACGAAGGTTATAGAGCGAAAGTAGGTAAATAATGTTTTTTGTTTTATTTTGAGACCCCTTAAGTCCCAGTAATAGAGTAGTAATCATTTTACCCTTTGCGTACCGAACCCTAAAAAGTATTGACGTATTAATCATAGTACTCGTGAGACCTGTACAAAAATCAAAAGATAAAAACGACGAAAAAATTCTAATAATTTTGCAAACAGCTAATTGTGAGAATCGTAAGAATTCGAACGTTACTGAAGTTAAAAAGCATGAATGACAAAATTAACACAGAATGCGTGGAGACCTTGGCAGTAATTTACTTTTAACACAGTAATTATGTAAATTGTTAATTGTTTATTAATTAACTTGTAAGTTGTAAGTGATACGAGTGTACGACATGCAAACTTGCAGCCAGTGTTATGAATGAAGTTTTACTTGTTGTGTTAAAGTTGTTTATTTCTACAAGTACTTTTCGGCTTAAGTCATCAAAGGTTATAAACAATAAGCCTTTAAGCATTTCCATCTGTGATTATAATTCACCAACTAAACTTCGCGAAGTTTCTCGCTACTTGATGTAGGTCTAGGCTAGAAGTAGTTGGCACATATCCATGGTCGACTATATCTTGTCTTCTTTTATCATAGGTAATCCTACTCATTAAATTTTTAAAAGTTAATTCTGATTTTTATGGTCAATTAATTAATGAAATTAGTTTGGTGTAATTTTAACCGCCTCAAGCTATCTATTATAAGAGTAATGTTATGAAAGAAACTGTCGTTACACCGGATACGTAAGAGATCGTGAGATTGGAAACCACCTGAGGGCAGACAACAGGTTGTACGTGTGAGGTCGGCGATGGCCACCGCTATTGAGGGAGAGAGCGGAGGTGTTGCCAGAAAATAATATCAATATCCTGAAATAAATAAATGGAACAAAAGATACAAAAAATAAATGTGAGATACAATGTATTGTAGGATGTAATTTTACTGAAGAGTAACAGTAAACAATAAGGAAGGACTTATACAATAATATAAAATGAAATTGAGAGTTATAAATTATAATGAATTTCAGCATGTCTAATTTAATATAATATGGAAATGAATTTGTTTTGATTGAGATTATTTAAACAAAGTTAAAAGTAAAACTTGGGAGCTGAAAGCCAATGAAAATATATTAATTATACATGATATTATATCTAATAGGTTAATTGACAAAAAGTGTAATTTGAAACAGCTCTAAAATAAGAAAAAGGATCTTTATAAGATTTTAAACTTTCGGGAATCGTGATTAAAGGGGTTTGTTTGAATATTACCTGGAGGTAATAAACCCCTAAATATATAAATAATAAAGTTAAAAGTAAAACTTGGGAGCTGAAAGCCAATGAAAATATATTAATTATACATGATATTATATCTAATAGATTAATTGACAAAATGTGTAATTTGAAACAGCTCTAAAATAAGAAAAAGGATCTTTATAAGATTTTGAACTTTCGGGAATCGTGATTAAAGGGGTTTGTTTGAATATTACCTGGAGGTAATAAACCCCCACAAACTAATAAAAATAAACACAAGACAAAAGTAGGCGCACACAGAAAGATTGAATTATTACTTAACTTTAATGAAGATTTAAACATAAACATTGTGTGTGAAACTCAAAAGTTATGTAACCATTAAATCTAAAAGCCGCCGTAAATGTTGGCAATTACAGTGAGCTGGTAACTTCGCTCGCTCGCCAACCACCGCTCTCCGTATCGCAGCGCGCGCGAGTCGCGACGCCGCGGCAGTCTGTCGTCACGTCTGCGTCGCGTCGCACGTCCGTGTCGCGAGTTCTGTGTACTTCTGTGCTTGTGCCGTGATAAACATGCTCGTTACTCGCATCTGAAGCGACAATAAGTTAAAGTGAGAGAGTGCATCGACTTTTCCCAACGTCCACACCTGGAATCTCAATGTTGAAACTGGTTAGTATTTTGTCATTAGGAAGTGACATTATCGGTTAGCGGTTTTATTCGTCTCCGGACATGGAGGTTCAATATGTTTTGGTTCTTTATCGTGTTCGTTTTTTACGAGCTATACAAAAACTACTTCCACATGAATTTTTACGGCTATATCAAGATTCAAGGTTGGCTGTTTTATCAATTATTTCATAATGGTATATAACTTCTAAACGTTTGGCTGCGACTTTCAGTTTATCTATCTGAGAAGCTACAACAACTAAGTATAATTTAGGTTCAGTTTAGTCAAAGAGAGCCACAAATACAAACTTTTCTTCATCTATCATCAAGTAACACGTGGAGCTAACTAGAATGTTGCAATGCAGCTCTGCCACATTAGCGCCCAGTTACCAGACAGTTAAGATGTTTAACGGCGGTGGAATTTTTGTATGACTTTAATGCTAAGTTCAAGGAAATGATCTGCTTGACATTACGGATTTTAATCATTCTTGGGCCGCAGTCGGTTTAATGATGATTATTTACTTCAATTTTAATGAAGGGTTCGACAGATAATAATTTATAAGGCATATGTCAAAAGGTATAGACATAAGCCCAGGTCATAAGCCCAGGTTTTTTGACTGAAGTTTGTCTATTCACTGGCATTTTTGATTGGCTAACGTCAAAAAATTGACCAATCAACAACACTATTGCCTTTGATAAAAGAAGAAGAACGCAGTAAAATAGTTAAACTCCTGCCAAAAAATCTTAAAACTGCGCATATATTTTGCATAGCTTTGTTTGTTATTCCTACGAAGGTATATTTTTCTTAAGAATGCAAAGAAACAAACAACGAGTTGGGCTATGCCATAGTTAATTTAATTTAAATAGAAACAGAAATTAGTAAAGCAATTAATGTTATCAGCCGAGGCACGAATATGGCGTTAACACGTCTTAATTAATAAGAAATAGTTAAAACACAGGTGTCATATAAAATTTAAATTTATAAAATTGGTTTTATAAAAGCTGTGTAAAGGCTGTCTTTAGGTTTTACAACAATTATTGTAGAGTGGGATACCATGTAAAATAAACATCCTTATGAGTAATGACAAAATTGTTATTACTTATTAATTATTATAATATGTAGCTATGAATTTTATTTGTGAAAAGCTAGAATTCTACCAAAATCGACTGATGCATTAGCTACAAAAGTTTCCGACAAATTGAATGATACTTCCTTCCGAGATTTGGCATATTTTCAAATTTGTAATCAGTGTTATGAGAATGTTAGAGTTAATGAGTGTTTGATAACAGTTTGTAATGCATTGATAAGAGATAACGACGAGGTTGGCCGATACCCACTACGTTGCTATTGGCTCAACTGAATGGTTCTATTATTTTCCTATTTTCGCACAGTTTTCCATTTGAAAAGAAAATATCTGTAACGATGTTTGAAAAACAATTATTACGTTGATCACGATTCGAAATAAGAAAATCTGCGCAATGGTTTGAACTCCTAAAACACCTGCTACTAAAGTTATTACCTCCCATTAACTACAAATAACAAGATTCAACAGATTTATAATTCCACAATAATGTGTATAAGCAATCTTAAACAATGAACATATTGTTACTAACTACAATATTCATTACTCTGTCGACTCATGACATCATCTCAAAATATGACCAAAGTTCATAATCTCCTGATATATTTTAACATCGTCAAGACTAAACAGTAGACAAGATTCTGATATTTAGCATCGTCGAGACTAGACAGTAGACGAGATATGATAGGATGAGGTGACATGAGAGTAAGAGAAAGACACTATTAATAAGATGATATATCTAATATGAGATTAGAGAGAAGCTATTGGACTGTAAGTTCTTGGTATAAATGTAATATGTTTTAAAGTAATAAAACAAAGTCTTTTCGGACCATTTCCATTGAATTTACTATTTCCATCAAGGATTAATAGAATAAGTAACAATAAAAATTTTCATCTGGTGTATGTAGCTGCATAAAAAAAAGGTGCACAATAAACCTGATGATCATTTCAAACTCGGTGTCGGTATATAGGTATGCTGCAGCATGCATTATAAGGTAACATAACTATAGACCTAGTGTTAAATCTAAAAAGTAGATCTAACTCTGATATGCTCTAGACTTAAGTCAAGACAGAGTGATTTTCTAAATGCATCTCGAGACAGAATGCTAAAGAAAGTGATCTGCGTTAAGATATTTTCCATGCATCACCGGCGACTCGTTCGGATTGTAATATTACGAACGTTTCTTGTGATTGAAATACCGCAGTAATCTCGGTTTCATTTTCTAGCGGTCTCGTCTCGTGCCCACTCCGATTGGGTTCCGAAAAGAAGACATGATTGGATGAAGTGGGTAACTAACAATTTGAAAACTGACGTTTTTACATAAATGGAGGCTTCAGGACCGGGAAAATGATTAGAAATATAAAAAATGTAGATTGTATGTTACAATTACCTACTATGTTTTTTCAAATTATAAGGGAGAAATGAGTGATTGCTTTTATGTCGTAAAACGTTCTAACGCACTTCATCCACTTATGTGTTCAATACCGATGTTAATTTTTTAAAGGAATTTCTTTTTCTTCATTTCATCTCGTCGCGTCAACTGCATTTTGTTTTTGTTTCGCGGTATGCAAGGAATGTGCTCCATTTATAACAGTCTTATTTTTGATATCTTTTTGCGTCGTGTTACAGTTTTTACGCTGAATTACTATAAATATGTGTTACAAATGCTCAAAGTATGCGATATTTTTGTAACTTAAGCTCAAAAATAAAACCACTAACAAAATTTTACTGCGCAAAATGCTCAGTAAATTTGAAACTCCTAGAATAAGCCGCGATAGCGATCTACAAAAAGTAAAAAGCGGTGTAATAGCGTTTGCGATTCAGGCATGGTTGTGGTTTCGTTTTGTTTGGACTTTCTATGTCTAACATTAACACACTAACACTTTTTCAAATGTATTATTATGCAACTGGAGTTCCAACTTTATAACTATATATATTCAGAGCCGTAAATATATAAATATATATATGTGTTACAAATGCTCAAAGTATGCGATATTTTTGTAACTTAAGCTCAAAAATAAAACCACTAACAAAATTTTACTGCGCAAAATGCTCAGTAAATTTGAAACTCCTAGAATAAGCCGCGATAGCGATCTACAAAAAGTAAAAAGCGGTGTAATAGCGTTTGCGATTCAGGCATGGTTGTGGTTTCGTTTTGTTTGGACTTTCTATGTCTAACATTAACACACTAACACTTTTTCAAATGTATTATTATGCAACTGGAGTTCCAACTTTATAACTATGTATATTCAGTGCCGTAAATAGCCTTTTTTGCGCCCTGTGCGAGCTTCTATAACTGCGCCCTTGTTTTTTAGGGTTCCGTAGTCAACAAGGTGAAGGAACCTTTATTGTTTCGGTTGTCCGTCCGTCTGTCTGTCTATCTGTATGTCTGTCTGTCCGCGGTTTTGCTCAAAGACTACAGGACATAGGTAGCTATAATTTGGCATGAATGCATATATTAGTAATGCCGACAAAATGGTACCTACACTAAATCTTAAAAAAATAATATAGTACATACCTTCCCTACACATCAAGCGGAGACGAATTTTTTTTTCGCGTCCACCCAATCGTGACGTGGGGTGTCGTTGGATAGGTTTTTTAAAAATATTACGATTATTCATAGATCGTTTTCCGATTTAGGGATTCGTTTGTGAAATATTAAGTTTTAAAGTGGAAATAATCGTTAGAGTCCAGTGTCCGCCCCTTCTACCAGCTAAACGGTTGCTTCTGGAAATGTGAAAAAATTCACGGGAGTAGGAAATATTCTGAATTTAAAAGGAAAACGATCACGGCTAAGAAGACTTCATAAGTTATTGAGTAATAGTCGATCAACTAAAAAAATGTATTCGGCGAAGTATATAAAGGAAGTTTTCGTTAAAATTCCTTTGAAAGTACCTGAGATGATGTTGTTAGTAGTGTAAAACACATTATAAATATACATTCTTTGACCAAAATTTTAAAAAACTAGCGGTACTACGGAACCCTATATTGTGTATGGCCCGACACACACTTGGCAGGCTTTTTTAGATTTTATAGGTACCCAGAGCAATGCTTCCAGAATCCAGGGCCATAGGCCTCCCTGGTCTGGCCATTCTTGCGCCCCCCCAGAGTCTGCACCCTGTGCCTGGGCACCGTTGGCACCGCCCTATTTACGGCACTGTATATTTGCATCGTTTTTAATAGTAGTCTAGTAATACTGAGCTTTGCCTATGAAACCTGAGACACTGATTAAAATAACGCGAAAGGGTGTCTGTTACCTCTTCACGCTCAGACCGCTAAACCGATTAAGACGTAATTTAGTACGGAGATGCTTTGATTCCGCGGAAAGTACATCATGTATTTTTTTGTTTGTTATCTTAGCAAAACTTCGGTTCTCGCGTAATAGGTTTGCTGCGGGACAATAGTTGCTGGCAGTATAGTAGCATAGTAGGACATATAGTCCATTGAAATGTAACATTTGCTTTGCATTTATTAGAGGACGCAATTTTATTTTTGGAATATGTTGGAGGGCTCAATAGAAACTTAACTTCAAGTTTGTGGGGTCGCCACTCTTGTCCCCCGGCCGCCATCTTGAAAAAATGGGTGACAACACTATTTTCGTGATATCTCGGAAACTATGTCTTACAAAAAATTTGTAAGAATATAATTTGTTGAAAATTATTTTGCCTACAAATATGTTTATATAACTTTTTACCCTAAATTAAAAATTTTCTGCAGATACAAAGAAAATTGTGGAACCATGTGTGGCTGCAGAAAAGCAGGCCTGAAATGCTTTATAGTATAGTAGGCATGTGCAGACTAGTATAGTAGGCATACTATAATATAGTTTGCATATATTTATGTAGTGTAGTAGGCATACTGTAGACGGCTGCAGAAAATAGGCCTGAAAAGCTTTACAGAATAGTAGGCATACTGTAGAGCATTTTAGGTCTGCTTTTCTGCAGCCACACATGCTTTCACAGTTTCCTTTGCATCTGCAGAAAATTAATTTCATGAGATCGGGGGGATTGAGGGGGATTGGGGGATTTTTTTCTCAAAAGATCATTAACAAGGTTGTTCTAAGATATATTTTTTTTTGTAAAATGTATTAAACAAAGTTAAAAAGCGATAATAAACCTTTAAAAAAAATTGACACTTTTTTGCTTATAACTTTTTAAATTTTTAATTTAGAGTTAAAAGTTATATAAACATATTTGTAGGCAAAATAATTTGCAACAGATTATGTTCTTACAATTTTTTTGTAAGACGTATAGTTTCCGAGATATCACGAAAATAGTGTTGTCACCCCTTTTTTCAAGATGGCGGCTGGGGGACAAGAGTGGCGACCCCACAAACTTGAGGTTAAGCTTCTATTGATCCCCCCAACATATTCCAAAAATAAAATTGCGTCCTCTAATAAATGCAATATTCGGTCCTAAAATTGTAACATTTCAATGGACTAATAGTAGAATCAAATAGAAAATGATTACAAAAGTGGGAAATGACACGAGAACAAGCACGCGATCTTGTGGCCCAATTACTGATACACAATCTAAATTCAATTTATGTTTAAAGTCGTAAGTCGATAAAGTGGGTAACTAACATTTTATAACATAAAAGCAATTACTATTTTTTTCCCTTATGTCTTATACTTTGAACAAACATTACACACTTCGTCATCTAGATTCTAGCTAATATAATATCTTGCTATACATAAAATCCACATTTTTTTGATTTCAAACCATATCCCGGTCCTAAAGTCTCCATTTATACAAAAAAAAACTAACATTTTCAAATGATTAGTTACCCACTTCATTTACTTTCGTCTTCATTTATCTGATTTCAGTTGATTTCAGATGTTTTGAGTCACTTGCAAAATTACTAGAGTATTTCTCGCAGCTACAAAAAAGTTGGGTAAAAACTCAATGTTGATGATTATCTCAAGTCTTGACCGAAATTCAATGCTTTGTTGTAATTAGTTCTTATCTACTAAAATATTTATTCTTAGCCTCAAACGTTTGATATCCAATCAGATGGTTTTTAGGTCAACATTTTTAGGTTAAAGATAATTTTTACGTGGTAATTATTTGGTAATTGGAATCGTAATGATAACGAGCAATATGTAATTTATTCATTTCAATTAAAAATGCATTTAAGTTGGCTAGTTTTTACCAATTATTATAGCCTTTAGCCTCTGTTACATTTCTACTGACAATCTAGTGTATTTATCACTACAAAGTACAGGCAAAGTGTCATAATTGTATGTAAAACGTGATATTTGTTTGTATACAAGACTAGAGAAATAGTCACATGAATAGTACGTGGGCCGAGAAATGACGCAAATATGAACGCTACGGAACCTCAACTGAGACTGACAGCTACATCGTCTGGATTTGTAATCATGAGGATTGTACTGTCTTGTAAGTTTTATATTCAAGAAAGTTCTTCCAAGACTTCTTGTTGGTCGTTGGCATTCGCAACACCCTAGTTATAAGTGTTTTGTTGCTATTTTTAATTTCAAACCCCTTGAGCCTCCACCAGCCTCACTATTGCCCAGTTTCTCAATTTTTTTGCCAGTCTCTCTATTCACCAGCGCATTTGATTGGCTAATGCTACACCAATAATGAACCAAATAACGCAGTTGAAATGATGAACGTCTGCCAAAATCCTCAAAAATTGTACATTAGGTATAGTATTGACGTTGATTTTCTGGTTTTATCCCTGAGAAATATTATCTTTTCAGGAAACTGGAATTGTATCTGTGTAGATCTGTTTTTTGGCAACAAACAACTTGATGATATATCTATTTTGATAAATCTTTTATCTTCAAGACAATCTCCGCCTATAGACTCTACATCACATTACTTTATCTATTTTATCTACGTCCCTAGAAAAGTATTAAATTTTAATTGACTAGAATGCATTAAGTCTATATCGTCCTTTTATTAATATGTAATTCTATTTTAAGATGTAAAGGTGCGTGACCACCTGCCACTGCAGGTATACGGATGGCAGCACAAAAAAGGTGGATGTTTTTTATTTGGTACCACTTTAATTTGTGTTCTTTTTTACATCGCATCTTTGAGATCGAATGATATGTGATACTAACTGACCGTTGATGAATAGTATCTACGAGTATGTAAGTCGTTAGTCGAATTTTACTGTAGGTATCCTTATGTGGTAGACGTATTATAAGTGGTTACTAAATACTACTGTGTAACTACAACTATAAGTTTTGTCGCACTCAGACACGAATATTAATTTATTATTTTTTATTAAATGAAGACTTTGACAGATTAATTAATGTATGCATTATGATTTATGAGGCTTATGTCAAAGTCTGTGTTTAATTACAGTTAAGTATAATTATTAATATTCGTTTTTTGTTAATTTGAGATAAATAATGTCAAACATTGAACACCCAAACTCAAGAACTCCGCAAGAAGCTGTTCGCTGCCACTGCCTCTCTCAGACGCCTCAGTTACTTCCTTCCTGTATCAACTAAAATCTCACTAGCTCACGCTCTTCTGTTTCCCATCTTAGACTACGCAGATGTCAGCTACAGTGATCTTAACGATCAACTTCTTTCTTCCCTGAAACGCTTGCAAAATCTTTGCATCCGATTTATTTTCGGCCTACGAAAATATGATCATATATCTAACTACCGGACAGAGCTAAAGTGGCTGCCTGTGAAATTGCGTCGGAATACACACATTCTTCATCTTCTTTACAATATTTTATTCAATCCCAAATCTCCTGCTTACCTCAAACAAAACTTTACACAAACATCTTACACTTCGCTCAGCGAATACACCGACTCTTGCCTTCCCTTCTCACAACACTAACTTTTATGACTCTTCCTTCACCGTCTCTGCTGTCCGTCTATGGAATGCTCTACCCGAAAGCATACAAAATTCCAAATCTATTAATACTTTCAAGAAAAGACTTGAACAACATTACTTATATCTATCTGCAAACTCTTAAAACTCTGATTTCTTTTATTTCATTCTTAGTATCATAATAGTATTATATTTGTTTATTAACAATGTTTATTATTACAAATTGTATCTTTTATATATTTTATATGTGTATTATATTTATTTATCTTATTATATTATACTTACTGTATCTAATTTTGTCAATTTGTTATTTTTTATCAATGTTTTTAATTGATATTTTTCAGTTATTTGTTTTGTTATGTAATTAAGTTTACGGTTGCCTGGAAGAGACTGCTTCCAGCAGTAAGGCCGCCAATTCAAACTGTTTTTTTTCCTCTCTCTTTGTAACCCGTGTTTCATTATTGGTTTGAATAAAGAGTTTTATTATTATTATTATAATCATAACTCTCTTAACGCTAAGAGTTAGTTAGAGGACAAAATAATGTCCTTACCGCGATAAAATTCTAGAAATAGTCAGTTTTATTGTTACCTTGTTACTTCCAGTTTTATTTAGTTAATTGTTCAACAGCTGTGATTTCTCGCGCGCCATATTTAATTTTAGCGGCGAAACAATAGAAAGCTAAATATTTAAGAACGAGCGAGGATGTGTTTCCACTTGCGTGCTCTCGTGTATAGCACATTAATCATCCACATTGGAGTTTCACTTGTCATTCTGCAGTTTTTTTTTATTAAATAAGGGGGTAAACGAGCAAACGGGTCACCTGATGGCAAGCAACTACCGTCGCCCATGGACACTCGCAACATCAGAAGAGCTGCAGGTGCGTTGCCGGCCTTTTAAGAGGGAATACGCTCTTTTCTTGAAGGTTTGCAGGTCGTATAGGTCCGGAAATACTGCTGGTGACAGTTCATTCCAGAGTTTCACAGTGCGCGGCAGAAAGTTACGCGAAAAACGCACTGTGGAAGACTGCCACTCATCAAGGTGATGGGGATGGTATATCTTTCGCGCGGGACGATGGCGAAAAGTTGCAGGTGGTATGATTCCGAACAACTCCTCAGAGCACTCCCCGTGATACAACCGATAGAGGATGCAGAGCGAAGCTACATCTCGGCGTAATTCCAAGGGGTCCAAGCTGTTTGAAACACTATGGCAGTCAACAATTCGAGCGGCCCTTTGTTGGATACGATCCAGAGGGAGCAGTTGGTATTTTGGCGCCCCTGCCCAGAGATGAGAACAATATTCCATATGAGGCCGAACCTGCGCCTTGTAGAGTTGTAGGCGTTGGTCCGGACTGAAGTACTGTCTCGCTCTGTTAAGAACACCAAGCTTCTTCGAGGCTAATTTGGCCTTACCCTCTAGATGATATCGGAACTGGACTTCGCTCGATATGTTGACGCCAAGTATCTCAATGCTAGATTATCTGAAGTCCATTATAGTCGTATTAAGTGACGGAGTAAGGATGAAGTCAGGTTCAGTGTCGGCTAGTCTTGTTACTCTTATAGGTTTCCCATGATTAAAGGACCTTCTTTAACAACTTTTTTTGCACTAGTCATATTATAATCTTGCTGCTTCTATATTTTTGTTGTAACGTGTATTAATTTATCTGGTTTAAGACCCTTCACTTTTGTTTTTATCATAATTCATAATCCATCATTAATTTTAATATTTAAAGTTGTGTTAACTGCCGTGATGACGATTAAACTTCAAATAAATGAAGAGATTGATGGATAATGTATGGGTTTATGTCAAAATCTACATTCAATTAGTAATAATTAACATTCGTCTCAGTGCGCTAGTAAGACTATTAACGCTACTTAACTTTATGCTACACTTGTCTGAATAGCAAAGAACACTTACGCCGGCTGTACACATTGGGCCAAAGCACTGAGCTACTAGCTAGCAAATGGGCCAACGTGTAGAGTTCGGAATGAATGAACGAAACGACTAGCAGGCTTAGCATAACAACAGTAGACATGAGAAAGAATCGACATACTGACAGATTTTAGTCACAAAATGGCGGATTTCCCTTGTCGAACTGTCACTTTGTCTATTCTTCCGTAGAAAGAAACCGCCTCTATGGTGACCATGTTAAGCCTGTAGGTAGGCTTCTACACGTTGACCCAATGCGCTGACTCAAGGCGTTGGCCCAACGTGTATAGCAGGCGTCACGGTTACGTCAGCGATCACATTTGTTCAAAGCATATAGGTGCGACCTTTAGTTGTTTTTGCTAATAGTCAGGTGATCACCTTGATCTCGCCTAGCCAACTGTACTTAGTTCTACACCGCAATTAACACGCAATTATGGTTTTTATTCCATTAGTATTTAAAACCACAATGGCATAACTGCGTATGAGCCGTTAATAGTCTGCTATTGTTGACACAGCTATTGTGTGCTTTATTATCATAGGTGTAAAGTTATAATTTGCTTGGAATATAGCTTCGATAATGTTAATTGAATTACTGGTTGTTATTTATTATATCTATGTGGTATTTTGGGTTCCATGATCAATATAATCGGCATTAAGATTTTGTAAAATATCATAATGATAAAAATAATTTCAGCTTTAGAAGAGCACAAACGCCATACAAACTTTGATCCCCTATTCAACACCCCGGTAGAATTACACAGATAACGTGGCCTACCGGTGCGCGGTGGAAGAATTTGTAATTTTTTTATTAAATAAGGGGGCGAACGATCAAACGGGTAAGCAACAACCGTCGCCCATGGACACTCGCAACATCAGAAGAGCTGCAGGTGCGTTGCCGGCCTTTTAAGAGGGAATACGCTCTTTTCTTGAAGGTTTGCAGGTCGTATAGGTCCGGAAATACTGCTGGTGGCAGTTCGTTCCAGAGTTTTACAGTGCGCGGCAGAAAGTCACGCGAAAAACGCACTGTGGAAGACTGCCACTCATCAAGTTGATGAGGATGGTATGTTTTTCGCGTGGGACGATGGCGAAAAGTAGCAGGTGGTATGATTCCGAACAATTCCTCAGAGCACTCCCCGTGATACAACCGATAGAGGATGCAGAGTGAAGCTACATCTCGGCGTAATTCCAAGAGGTCCAAGCTGTTTGAAACACTATGGCAGTCAACATTTGTTCAAAAATTGGTTCAGTACATGTAGAGATTATACTCTTTCAACGTAACAAACTCACAAATCTCTTTATAATATTCGTGTAGCTTATAAATCTATATTTTTATCTCCGTGTTTTGTTTCCTACTCTACCATTAATCAAGGGAGATTACCGAGTGGAAACTGTTACAGATTGTTTTATCTTAATCGTATATTCGCTTATCCAGTTTTGCTCTTTTTATGACGTAAGATTTTGTTATATTTGTTGCTACATGATGCCGCGCCCGCAACTTCAGTCATTTTTCCGGGGTAAAATTATCTTTGGTCTTTTTCCGGGACTCCTAAGTATTCACATACCAATTTCATCAAAATCAGCTCAACGGTTTCGGCGTGAAGTGGTAACAGACAGACAAACAGACACACACTTTCGCATTTATAACGTTAGTAAGGATGGATAAATTTAGTCTACGAATAACAAAATACGGCATTATCATAATATAATAACCATATTTAACTTTGTTCTCTACTGTTTTTCCTTTGTTCTTTACTGTTGTTGATTATTTTTTTGTGTGTAAGTCTAGCTTCTTCGCCAGTAATAGCTTCCTTATGTGCTCATTACGAATATGCAAAGATCTGAGATGCACGGCCATTACATTTCACAATGACCATCACAAAAGATCTTTGTCTTCACGAGGCCAACTTTTATAACAATTAGTGAATTTAACATGTCGTGGATTTTAAAAGGCGGAAAACACGAGCCAAAAAACACAAAGCCCAAGAGCCAGCCAGCCTTTCGTCATTCGAAATTTATGCTTTATAGAAGGTTTACCTTCGCACGGAAGTGGATACCTCCTAAACTAACCGCGACGAAACTCAATAGTTTCTGGTCGTTCTTACCTCTATAAAGGAGATATTTACAAGAAAACTTTCAGCTTTTATTAAATGAAGAAAGTCTGGCTGTCGCTAGTTCCTACTCTACTAGAAATCATTTGTGGATTTGGCTATACAAATTTACAGGGGACACGAACTACCATTGCACTAGTCGGTACTATTACTTAGGTAACAATCATTTTCCTTATTCACGTTCACGTATATGTAACTTTTCTATTTTGTCTGTCTGTCTGTGATATAATTGTCCCGAGGGCTTGCGTCACTCCTTTGTTGTCACTAAATAGACTGAGACTATTTCGCAAGAGCTTCGATGAATATCTTGTACTTAGGTTTGTAATAAATAAAGTATAACACGGAAAAATTAACGTGGCATATTTTTCCATAGAGTTTCCTGCAGGAGGTGCCTAGTTAACTTCTGCGTGTTACCAACTAAATATCTTTGGTGCAATTCTCGACTGTATATTATTAGGTATTCTAGAATTATGGAGGAAATACTAAAATACTATATTTAGACACTAAATTGATGATGGCATAATACTATATTCAACCAATTGTTCCGCTTTCCTACTCCAACTGCACTAGGCCCTGCCATGCCCTGCTGACTTATTCTATGTTTAACTCTTACTTCTTTATTAAATAAAAGTATATTTGTAACATGCTCCGGAATCTTTGTTGTTATCATTGTCTGAAAACTATTTTTTTGATCTCTTACCAGACAGAGATATAAGTAGGTATGTGCTCGTGATATACATATTTTTTTATTTGTGACTAGTCTAGAGACTTTTTACTGCCGATTTCATTACGATGCTAGGTTAAGTGTTGGGTAAAGACTACTACCAAATTTGAGCTGGAACATACGCTTAAAACTTTTCTAAATACTTCTCCTGTTTCCTTTTATAGCTATACATCGAATTAGCTAGTGAAAAGCGAGGTTTCTAGGGAGTGGAAGCAAGCACAACTGTTCATAAGAAATTATAACACCAACTATGTTTTGCATATCTAAGAAATGAAATAATGCGCAATGTTACATAAACTCACACACACGTAATCCTCTTGTAAGTATGTAAATAATATTATATATCATGTTACTACTCGTTTATCTTGTTGAACATAATCGTGAGGCTGAGAGTAGAGTATCTTTATGTAATTCGTACATACAGTATAATTTATTATTGATGGCCAATAGAGCCTCATTACTTTTAAGACTTTTAAGTGCAATATTTACTACGAATAATTTTATTTTGTTCATAGACTACGTTACGTTTGACTAGATACTGAAAAAGATTTAAATGTTGTTTAAAATATAAATCTCATTTTTCTATTTTTTCAATGGATTTACTCGCGTTCTGTTTCTTATTCAGGTAATAGCTATATAATTAAAACACTGTTTACTTATACTTTTCATATTTAAGCTTGCAAGTTATTTGTTTCCGAAACTAAATCAAGGTATTCTTATCTATACTTCTATACTAATATTATAAAGAGGTAAACTTTGTTTGTTTGTTTGTTTAATTGTAATGAATAGGCTCAAAAACTACTGGACCGCTTTTAAAAATTCTTTCACCATTCGGAAGCTACATTATTTACGAGTGATATAGGCTACTTTTTATTTTAGAAAATATAGGGTTCCGTAAGATATTTAGGTTTACAAGGTGAAAAAATTAACCAGAAAAATTAATTATTTTGCGTACGCTGCCTAAACTATAAAAGATAGAACCATCAAACGAACCAAGTAAATGTAGATTTTCTAAATATCTATAAAAATATCCACGACACACTATACCTATCTATGTCAAGTGAGGTACAACAACTATTTTTTTATTTAAAAATCTTGATTTTTTTTGGACTACATTTAAAAGCATTTATTTTACTCATGCTGATAATCCTTATCAAAATTAATTATTTCATCACAAAGTACAGTTTGTGTAGATAATATTTTGGTTTTAATGATTAAAATTGCACGTTTGGTTTAGAAGTTCTGGTGAAATTAAAAATTGCGATTTACGCCCGTTTCGAAGTGGGCGCCAAGGCGGGGGTGCGCAGTAGCGAAGATTATGATCGGCCCTGCAGTTGGTGAATTAGCTCATTATACCAAGAATACCAACGATCCCTACTGATTTGCCTATACCCTGCAAAAGGCTCCAATTTCCTGTGAGACGTAGCTTTTGCGGCGATACAGACCAATGCGGGACACGGGTAGTAATAATGAATACAAATCAAAACTCCTGGATCGATTTTAATCATTTTTTCAGTGGCTATATATTTTATACCCGTGTGAAGCCGGGGCGGGTCGTATATTATAAAACAAAGTCGCTTTTTTTCCCTCATGTCCCTTTGTTCCCCCTTTATCTTTAAAACTACGCAACGATTTTTGATAGTTCTTTCAGTGTTAGATAGCCCATCGAGGAAGGCTATAGGCTATATTTTATCATGCTACGACTAATAGGAGCGAAGAAATAGAGGAAAATGTGGAAAAAACGGGGAAAATTATTTGAAAGGGCTAACTTGAACGCGCTAATCTCAGGAACTACTGGTCCGATTTGAAAAATTCTTATAGTGTTAAATAACTCATTTATTGAGAAAGGCTATAGGCTATATTTTATCACGCTAAGACTAATAGGAGAATGTGGAAAAAACGGGGGAAATTACGCGAACGCGAACTACTGGAGCAATTTTTACGTCATTTGACACAGATAAGAAGTAGACCACGTGAAGGATCATAGGCTATCGATTTTAATAATTATTTCAGTGGCTATATATTTTATGCCCGTGCGACGCCGGGGCGGGTCGCTAGTAGTCATATTACAAAACAGCAAAGATGTCATACAATATATTTAATAGGTTTTGAGATGTTATACTCGAGGTTAATGGTGATGGTAATATGACAGTGTGAGGCTTATGAGTTATGACTTATGAAGTATAAGCCTTATTGACGCGTCTTATCAGGGAAATGACCCCGGAAAATTTCGTCACTTCTAGGGTTGTCAAAAATGTAAGTCAATGAAAAAGTTTCATAACTTTTAAATATTTAAATTATATATGTCATACAGAAAGAGCGGGACTCTCCTAATACAAGTTCTGCTTAAAAGGAGAATCTCATCACATTATAATAATGCAAGTTTGAGAATATAAAGATTTTTTATTTTATTTCTTGATTTTTGATTTTGATTTTATTTTTACGAGTTAGTGTAGTAGCATAGCTGTAGTAGTAGGGTTAATTTGTTATTATTAACAGTATCTTTAATTTCTTGGGGTAATACTAAAATCTTTACACACAGTTAGCTGGAAGTGGAACCTAATTGTAAATTTTCAGGCCATCCTCATTGCTGGTTGCCAAGTGACCACTTCACACGCCCGAATTGCCAACAATAGCACAAAACAACCAGTCCAAACAATCATTACTCATAATTATGTCTTTCTTTAATAACGCCTCTCACGGCCCAACAATTATATAACCCATATTAATTTTACATTTTGAAACTCTAGAAATAGATGAAACTATTCTTTTGTTGCTTATCTTGTAATTCAAGTTGCATTGGATCATGAATCATGATGGATGCCATGATTGCGAAGCTGTAACTGTCGACAACGATCGTTGACGATCATGGACGATTATGTCCAGCTACACCTATGTAATTGCTTGTATAAATCCATCACGAACCAAAATAGAAAAGCCGCATATTATGAATTAATATATATAATCAGGGCGAGCAAAGTGAGCTCTAGCATATCCCACAACCTGAGCACTTTTGTGGTACACTTTACGGAAAAAATATCACGCCTATTGATATCACTATTGAAATATAAAAAAACTGCTTTAACACCTCCATCTTGGGTATCGCTTAAAACAATAGATTTTTAATTGTTATGCGGCATTCGGCTAATATATATATATATATATATATATATATATATATATATATATATATATATATATATATATATATATATATATATTAGTTGATAGCTAGTTTCTAACATTTTATGAACCTTGTGCAGTTTTAAACTACATACAGTTTAAAAGTGCAGAAAAAAAAGATAATTTAATCGCTTAAATCGAGTCTAAGGTTAAACGTTAAATTGTTAGCGTTTTTCCTTCCATTAAAATGGTTAATAACTTAATTTTGGTTCATATTTCACAAGGTTGAATTTATTTTTAAGAAATATTATGTTAATTTTGTAGTCGTTTTCGACAAATAATTTAAATACAAAGAAAAGATGACTCGAAACACGATAGATAATATATGAACAAAACGGACCTTGCAAAAATAAAGTAATTCTCTAATATCAGTTTTTATTTTAAAATCATGATTCATTATATTAACCATATGACACTATAACATTTTTGCTACATAGAGTAAGGCTCTATTTGGCTGTTGGCATATAGAGAAATTGGCTTTAATTACCACCTCCATCATGGGTATCGCAGACACAATCGATTTTCAATTGTTATGCGGCACCGGCTGCCGCTTGGGGACTGATGGGTTATACTTCATAACTAGAGACCGGAGCTAACATACTACAGAACTAGCCCTTATGTTTTGTAAAGTTTCTGTTTTTAGTTTAAAAATGTAATTTAGTTCTCTTCCCCCGCATTGGGGGCACTGATTCCGCTTCAAATAGGCACAAAAAGCAGGTGGGTATCATAAGTTCAGCGTACTTGTATAATGGAGGTCAATGACTGGAATAGAGCAAAATGTAACCTATATCCTTGTTCACAAAGTAGCATTTTATTTGAATTTTTTTCGGTCGCGATCGCTTGCCTCGATGATAGGAAATCCACCTTTAGTAGCTATAGCCAGTCACAGAGAGTAATGGTCTGAAACCTCTCACAGAAAACCGGCGTGAAACAGCGCTTGCGCTGTGTAGGCTACCAGATTTTAAATAAAAGATTAATAGACATTGAGTGGACTGTATTCAAGTTAGGAAAGTTACAATATTATAAGTATGTACTGGTCGCCTACGAAGACAATAATGGAATGAATAGTTGTCAAAAACTCAAAACTACATATTATACGTATAACTAATATAGCTGTGTAGTGTGCGCTCGCGCATAAGGCGTATGCCCCGGCGCAGCTAGGTGAACGCCGCTCGCGCGCCCCGCGCGCCTTCTTGCGGTGCAGCCGCAACATACTGCCCGGGCCAAGTTGAAGGTATCTGACTTCAACTTGAATTGGTCGGAAGTGGGCAAATGTTATTGTAGGCCCGCTGGATGACACCTTTCTTCGTTTTAACCTCAGCAACCCGGCAAATGTTGTCTGGGCCGGTATGCAGCTTGGTGACGCGACCCAACTGCCACAGAAGAGGGGGCTGGCTCCTGTCGCGCACCAGCACCAATGCACCGAGCTGCAAGCTGTTGCTCGAAGTACGCCACTTGCACTTCTGTTGGAGAAGAGAAACATACTCGGATGAGAATCGAATCCAGAAATGTTGTTTGAGCTTCTCAATCCTTTCAAATCGTTGTAGGCGATTGATGTTCGCCTCTGCGAAGTCAGATCGAGGGACAGATAATAGTGCTCGTCCTATTAGGAAGTGAGCAGGAGTTAGACACGTGAAATCGGATGGATCAGAGGAAAGAGGTGTTAATGGTCTAGAATTCAGGATGCCTTCTATTTGAACCAGACATGTACACATCTCTTCATATGTTAAATGAGTTAGTGAAAGTACCCGTCTCAGGTGATGCTTAACAGACTTAACAGCCGCTTCCCATAATCCACCGAAGTGTGGGGAATAAGGGGGTATAAATTTAAAGTCTATCCCATGTGATGACATTTCAGTTGAAATATCGTTAGAGTAAGAATTGAAGAATGATGCTATCTCGTTACTAGCTCCGACGAAGGTAGTGCCGTTATCGGAGTAAATGGTTTGAGGCTTGCCACGACGAGAAATGAAGCGAAAGAGAGCCGCCAGAAACGCCTCCTTGGAGAGGTCCGAGACGAGCTCTAAGTGTAACGCCTTCACTGCAAAACACACAAAAATGCATATGTAAGATTTCACCAACTTAGCACCTCTGCCTTTACGGTCGGCAATCAACACTGGGCCCGCGTAATCGGTACCGGTTTGCAAGAAAGGGAATTCTAAATGAGTTCTATCACTAGGTAGGTCGGCCATAATGGGTTGAATGGGCCTAGATTTAAATCTAAAGCAACGCACGCAACTATGTACAACGCGCCTAGCGAGGTTCCTCCCCCCCAGTGGCCAATATTTTTGTCTTATGTGAGACAAAAGCAACTGGGGTCCTGCATGCAACAAATTAATATGCTCCTTATGAAAAATTATTTTAGTAACATGATGTTTACTGCAAAGTAATATGGGATGTTTGACATCATAGGCATAAAAAGAATTATTAAGACGACCACCGACTCTTAGTAAATTATTACTGTCTATAAATGGAGACAAGGAACATAATCTACTCTTATTATGAAGAGGTTTGCCAGATTTAATTGTAGAGTATTCATCTGGAAACATGCTTTGTTGAGCCAATAGTAATATAGAGTTTTCTGCCTTTTCTAACTCTATAGTAGAGAGGCAATTAGTTAATTTATTTTTATTTTGACAATTATGTATAAATCTTAGTATGTAAGCAAATATCCTAATTAATTTTGTATAATTTGATTTTTTATTTATTAAATTATGTAATGAATTTATGTTTTTGTTATTATTTTCTGAATTTGATAAATGTAGTGAAAGTTCTGATTGTAATGCACCTATATTATGTGTATTTGGTGTTACAGGAAATTTAATATCTTTTTGTTTTAAAAAATGTGGCCCCGTCCACCATAAAGAACATTGGTCAAAAGAGTCTGTTGTGGTGCCGCGGCTGACCAGGTCTGCTGGATTGTGCTTAGACGGAACGTAGCTCCACTTGTGACCAGCAGTACAGTCTTGAATTTCCCCTACACGAGACCGAACAAAAGTTTTAAGCTGATTAGAAGACGTATTGAGCCATGACAGTACAATCGTGGAATCTGTCCAAAAATATGAATTAAGAAATTTTAAAGTAAGAGACGATACCACTTTAGAGTGAAGTCTGCTGGCGAGAACTGCGCCACACAACTCCAAGCGAGGAATTGTTGTAGGCTTGATTGGAGCTACTTTATTTCTAGACGCTAAAAGTGTAACTCGTACATTGCCATGCACGTCAACAGCTCTCACGTAGGTACATGCTCCATATGCATGCTCTGACGCGTCTGAAAAAGTATGTAACTCTAGAGAAACAGCATTATCAATACTGATCCACCGTGAAATGCGTAAATTATTAAGTATATTTAATGAGGAAATGAAATTTAAAAATGTTTTTTGATTTTCTTTAGACACTTCAGAATCCCAATCACATTTATCTATCCAAAGCTTTTGTATTAAAATTTTAGATGTTACAGTACACGGTCCTAAAAGACCAAGAGGATCGAAAACTTGACTAACAATTGCTAATATATTTCGTTTTGTTATCTTTTTAAATTTATTTTCTAAATTGATCGAAAATAACAAATTATCTAAAGAAGGATCCCAGTATAATCCTAGTGTTTTACATGGCAACGATTCATTTAAATTTAAAGTTTTCTTATTACTATTTTCGTTCTGATTCGAGCTATCTAAAAATGAATTTAAAATTTCTTTATTATTTGATTGCCATTTTCTTAAGTTGAAATGGGCTGATTTTAATGTTATATCTACATTTTTACACATTTCAATGACGGAGGAAATGCTATCCCCGCCACTCAGAAAGTCGTCGACATAAAAGTCTCTACGTAGAGCAAATTTTGCTTCGGGATGTGAGCAATGGTCAGCTAAAGATACTAAGCATTTTGTGGCTAAGTAAGGCGCAGAAGCAGTACCATACGTGACAGTGTTGAGTGTGTAAACTTGAATTTTATCACTAGGTTTAAACCTAAATAAAATTTGTTGTAGAGAACGTTGTGAAGGTTCAACTGTAATGGCACGATACATTTTCTCTACATCACTTGAAACTACGTACTTATGCTGGCGAAAACGTAGTAAAATCGAAAATAAGTCGTCTTGAACGACGGGCCCTACCATTTGGATATCATTAAATGACTTTCCAGATGTGGTTTTTGAAGAAGCGTTAAATACTACACGCAATTTTGTGGTAGTACTTGCCTCTCGAATAACGCCATGATGAGGCATGTAATAAGAAAAAGATTTTATATTAGATGAGCGAGATGGGCTCATATGATTTAAGTTTAGGTACTCGGTCATAAAAGCTAAATACCTATCTTTTAAAACTGGGTTGCGCTGTAGCCTACGCTCAAGCGCTAAAAACTGATTTTTTGCTACATGATAAGAATCGCCGAGAACCTCTGGTGATTCTTTTAGAGGTATCGTAACGACGAAACGACCATCATCGTCACGTCGTGTATTCTCTGAAAAACTCTTTTCACAACATTGTTCTTCTAAAGATAAATTATATTTAGAAGGAATTGTCTCTAACTCCCAGAAACGCGTAAGCAATTCATCGGTCTGGACACTAAGGCAAGACAAAGTATTATTTGATTTTAAATTATTATTATCTGAATTCATCTGTGTATAAGAAATTTTACCCGAAACTAGCCAGCCAAGTTTGGTTTGTTGCAACCTAGGTTGTTGCTCACCTAAATCAATGAAATTAGAACATAAGACGTCCCAAAATATATCTGCTCCTACCAATATGTCTATTGGAGAAGAGATGTAGAATGAAGGGTCAGCTAGTTTAATATTAAGAGGTAATTTTAGTGATTTTATGTTGATGTTACAAGAAGGTAACATATTTGTTATTCGAGGCAAAACGTAACATTGTAAATTAATTTTGTAGTCACTTGAAATTGACTGTAAAGTAAGACTACAGGACTCTGCACTGAAGGAAGTTTGATTATTAATACCTGTCACAGTGGAGCTTACGTTACGTCGTACCAAACCCAGCTTCTCACAAAGATCCTGAGTTACAAAATGCGATGTGCTACCGCTGTCAAGTAGGATTCTGGCAGGATGTAGGTTTCCGTCAGCGTCAGCTACATTCACCATAGCTGTGGAAAGCAATACGTGTGATGTTAAATTTGATTCAGATATATTTGTCGATAAAGCAACTGAATTAGAATTTTCTAAGTCTTTGTGTAAAAGAGTGTTGTGCTTGTTAGCACAATACTTGCAATGTGATAATTTGCACTGTTTTTCTATGTGGCCAGGTTTTAAACAATTTCTACAAACTTGAAAATATTTAATTTTTTGTAGACGTGCATCAACGTCTAAGTTTCTAAATTCCTGGCAATTAAATAAAAAGTGATTATTTTTACACATAGGACATGTTAAAGAATTTTTATTATTATCAGTAGTTTGTAGTTTGTAATTTTTTAGGTTATTTTTACTTTTATTATTATCTGTAGGTTGTAAATTTTGATTATTTTGTATATATCTTTGTTTTTGTTCATGCTGCAAAGTATCTAATAAATCTGATCTATTTGTTAAGAAGCTTATGAATTGTTTTAATGTCGGTGTAGACGTTATTGTATTTCTTTGTTCTTCCCACTGACGATATGTGACACTGTCTAATTTCCTAGTCATAATGTGAATTATGAGAATATCCCAGTGGTCTGTCGGTTGACCAAGTGAATTTAAGGCACATAAATTACGATTTGTGACATCAATTAAATTTCTGAGGGCAAAACAGGACTCATTTTGAATAGGTGGCAAATTGAAAATGGCGTTCACATGATTATTAACTAAAAGGCGTTCATTATCATACCTATTGGAAAGTAACTGCCACGCTATAACATAGTTATTCGAAGTAAATTCTAAGTTTTTAATAATTAGCGAAGCGCTGCCTTTCAAAGAAGCTCGCAAGTAATGAAATTTATTGATATCACTCAATTTAGAATTAGAATGAATAAGTGAAAGATACGTATCTCTAAATTCCAGCCAGTGTTGAAAGTCGCCATCAAAGCTTGGTAAATTAATCTTAGGAAGTCTGATGAAATCATGCATAGCATCCACGTGGTCGACGCTCGCTTCAGATTGAGATAATTCACGATTACGGTGACGATCGTACTTATTTATCATTGTTCTTGCTGAAGCCATAAGCGAAAAATACTTTGATTCAAACTCCTCACGTTCAAGAAGCATTTGATCCTCATCATCCGATAACAGCTCCAACTCCGTCTGAAATCGATCAAAATCACTATGAACACTTTCAATTTTATTCACACGAAATTCCAACTCATTATAATGATTTTCACTAAAGCTTTCACATTCACTTAGATTATTTAGGAAGTTTTGGAATATTGTAAGCTTCCCCTTAAGACTACCACGTTGTTTAATTAATTCTTTAATGCGAGAATCACTCATTTTTAAAGAAAAATAAAGTTTTTACCTAATGATACACTAATAATCAATACGTTTACGCACTTTAAAGCTTAAATATTGAATGCGACGCAATCTATAAACACGTGGCGCTGGGCCCTTGAAACAAAGGACTCCTTATCAGCAAGGTAATAAAACTGTTTATGGGGTTGCAATAAGGAACTTCTTACACTTTTAGATATAAAATAATTTAATATTAAGTGTTAAAGATGAAAGTTTGCAAGTAAAAATTAATTTTGGGAAAACTATTAGAGGTCAAACCTTAATTGTCAAGGACGACCATTAAAAATGCTAAAAAATGACTTTAACATAAAAAATATGAAGAGATCACAATGCCTGATCCAAATAAAAGACAGGGAATTAGAAAAAAATGAAAGGAAAAGATATGGAACAGACTCACAAAATTAAATGCCCTTGAAATGACCGCGATGTCCTCCGATTGTCTTTGCTGCGTCGGCAAGCAACTTCGCAGTTCAAGGTGCGCTCCGGATAGTCCAAGCTGTCCTCCAAGACCAAAGGTGTCCTCGGTGCAGGAAATAATATGTCTTCCTGTAGGTATCCTCCAGCAAAATTGGCCAACTTGAATTTTGTCCGTTGTGATGTCCCGTGGTTCTTTTATTATTATGACCGAAGAAGGACCATTTTATGTAGGCTACCAGATTTTAAATAAAAGATTAATAGACATTGAGTGGACTGTATTCAAGTTAGGAAAGTTACAATATTATAAGTATGTACTGGTCGCCTACGAAGACAATAATGGAATGAATAGTTGTCAAAAACTCAAAACTACATATTATACGTATAACTAATATAGCTGTGTAGTGTGCGCTCGCGCATAAGGCGTATGCCCCGGCGCAGCTAGGTGAACGCCGCTCGCGCGCCCCGCGCGCCTTCTTGCGGTGCAGCCGCAACACGCTGTGTTTCGCCGAGTGAGTGAGTTTACCGGAGGCCCAATCCCCTACGGCCTACCCTATTCCCTTCCCTACCCTCCCCTATTCCCTTCCCTTCCCATCCCTACCCTCCCCTATTACCCTATTCCCTCTTAAAAGGCCGGCAACGCACCTGCAGCTCTTCTGATGCTGCGGGTGTCCATGGACGCCGGAATTTGCTTTCCATCAGGCGACCCGTTTGCTCGTTTGCCCCCTTATTATTTCATTTAAAAAAAACACACGGAGAAGTCGTCGAACCGAACTATACTATACCTAGTGTTGCGTAACCCGCGTGTAGGATTGTGTGTCACCCTTATGATCTAACTATTGTATAACTATAATAATGTACAATAATATGATACATAAGCCAAAACAGTTCGGTGGTTCAAAAGTAAAGAGGCAGCTGCAGACACATTTTCGTATTTATCAGGGCGAATGAATCGAGTCCTACTATATCTCACAACCTGAGCACTTTTGTGATAGGAAAAACTATTGATTATAGTAATTTTTTATTTAGTTACTATTAAAATTAATAATATAAAAAACTGCCTTAAAGATTATTTCCACGCAGAAAAAGGACGCGAGCCATCGCAATGCTCAGCTTTTAAACGGCCCATTCACTATCCTGCATTGCAGTCCGCCGTGCAGGCCTGCAACACCATTCACTATCCTGCATAAACCGGCGGACTGCAGGATAGTGAATGGGCCGTTTTAGCTAGTAATATAAGAAAACATAGTCTGTGGATTTTTTTGTAAAAAATCTGAGATTGTCGTTTATGTCTGCGTATGTCATGCATAAAGGTATTTCCACTAAGCATTTTCCGCGAAGACAAATAAATATGTTTATCTTGTATTATGTATGTATGTATTGCACGTAGTATACTGAATGGATTTTTTGCGCGGAAATATCTACGTCATGATATTTATATTGAAAACAACATTATAATTATTTACTAAGAACTTGTTAAATATTTAACTAACTCATAAATGTTAAGTTAATAGTGGGGCTTCTAGCTAATAGAGTTAAGATAACATTATGGTCGTACGTTCTAATATATCCAACAATCATGATAGAGGCTGGATTTAGTGGAACTACTAAGAAATTATCACAATCAAACTTCCTACTATTATCTATACTAATATTATAAAGCGGAAGAGTTTGTTAGTTAGTTTGTTTGTTTGTTTGAACGCGCTAATCTCAGGAACTACTGGTCCGATTTGAAAAATTCTTTCAGTGTTAGATAGTCCAGTTATTGAGAAAGGCCAAAGGCTATTTTTTATCACGCTAAGACTAATAAAAGCGAAGAAATAGAGGAAAATGTGGAAAAAACGGGGGAAATTATTTGAAAGGGCTTATCTCACGAACTATTGGAGCAATTTTTCTGTTATTTGGCACATATAAGAAGTAGACCAGTTAAAGGATCATAGGCTATTTTTTGTGGACTAATTTGTCTGTGAAATATCTAATTTACGCGGGCGAAGCCGCGCGGAATGTCTAGTATTATTATAAATGCAAAAGTCCATTTGTTTGTTACCTTTTCACGCCCAAACCGCTGAATCAATTTTGATGGAATTTTATATGGCGATACTTTGAGTCCCGGGAACGGACGTAGGATTTAACCAACTTCCAAAAAGGAGGAGGGGAGGAGGTTGTTTATCCCGGAAAAATTGTCGTTATCTAGTACCTATTTAATAAGGTTCAGTCACTAGATGGAAAAATATCTTAAAATGATCATAGGTAAGTATACTTAATTAATTTTAATAAATGCTCAGCCTAAAATCAGGTCAAAGCTTATATTAAGAACGTCATATTCGAAAGTAGAGCGTTCTTCGTTTTTAGGGTTCCGTAGCCAAATGGCAAAAAACGGAACCCTTATAGATTCGTCATATCTGTCTGTCTGTCTGTCTGTCTGTCTGTCTATACTATTGAAACTTGGTAAGTAGATACAAAAATGGAAGTTGATACAACTGAAACAAAAAAAAAAATTTTTCATCTAACCTATGCGTGTGGGGTATCTATGGATAGGTCTTTAAAAATCATATTGAGGTTTCTAATATCGTTTTATTTCTTACCTGAATAGTTTGCGAGAGAGACTCTTCCAAAGTGGTAAAATGTGTGCCCCCCCCTCTAACTTCTAAAGTAGGGGCGTGATTAAAGTCTAAAAAAATATATGATGTACACTACAAAACCTACCAACGACAATTAGTTTGAACGAGATCTAGCCAGTAGTTTTTTTTATACGTCATAAATGGTAAACCTTAATTTAACTTTCATTAAATCAACTGGATTATGAAAATAAATCAAAAACCACTTAATTTCATAAAAATAAACCTTATTGCTGCTGCGCAACCCTTCATGGGCGAGTCCAACTCGCACTTGGCCGGTTTTTATTAATCACCCAGCACTGGCTGTAATATTCTTTATTTCAAATATCTTTTTTATTTAATTCCAAAAACTCAAAAGGCACCGGTGAATCATAGACATGACATCATTGACAGTTCAGTCGGTGTCAGAATTCCTTTGTATCCGGCTGCAGATTTATTTTAGCTTTGTTTTTGGTCGTGAAAGTTAAAATACTATTACTTACTCTCTAACACTCAGCAGTGTTCTATCAGATAATCAGTTGACACGCTATAACCTCAAAACTAAGCCCAACTAAGCCAATAAGCCAGGTCAAGGAGAAATGGACATGTTTGGAACAGTAAAAGTGAGGCACGAAAGTAGCACTAAAAAGTTCATTACTGAACATTATTTCACTGTCAACATTTCTAAAAAAAGTGTTATACGAATACAAGAAATTGCATTTAGAAACGAATCCTTTTAGAGGCATGAAAAATGAGGATCAGATAGCGAATAGACATATTAAAAAGCTATTGTATTCTTTATTTAAATTTTGCGCAGTCCCATATTCGAATTTCAAATTCAAATTAAAGCTTCATCTTCCTCTTTCACTAGAAATCGTGGAATGTTTTGCCAATACAAGCATAAACACTCAGCCAATTAAAAATATTTACCGCTAAATGTTAATTGCTAATGTTGATGGACACATTGACCTTACAGATATTAGCACCATGACCTACATAGCATCGAACTTGTAAATATTTTCATTAATTATAAAATTACGTTGAAAATAGATTTAGAAATATAGAATTTGGTTTATGAAAATTCGTGCGCGTTGAAGTCTTTTGTGCCCTAAAAGTTAAGTTCCAAAAATTATATCTTATTTAACCCATCAAGCCCCAAACGGCACCCGGCTGTCGGCAGTTGAAAATCTATTGTGTCTGCGATTCCCACGATCGAGGTATTAAAAGATAATAATAAGATGTCAACTCAATTCTTTAAAACTATAATTTACGACACGTTATAGACCTAAATATTATAAATTCCATTAATATTCGGAAATCATGATCAAGGCAAGATTATATAATAAGTTTAGCTTAACCGGTACAGCCTTGGCGGATCTTGTCGTTTGCATGGTAATTACGAAAACAAACTTATCAAAATGTCGGCATTAAACTTGATTTCGGTGTGGACATTATCGGTATGGGAAATATTCAGTTTTATGTCAACGTTAATCATAAAATGTCTGAGAGCAGAGACATTCCATCATTACTTAACATTAGGTAATTGGCATAAACCCTTCATTGAATCGAGTATCGACAGAGCTAAGTATTAGTCTCTGAGTGTGGTCTAGGTATAATAAACATAAAGAAATTGGTGTCTGAACTAATGGAATTTCAAAAATGCCCCTTCCAAGAAATACGGCCTAGTGATCGAATAAAGTCCTTCTAAAATCAAGACATTGCAATTTCAGGAATACATTTGAAACTGTAGCCGTAATGTTGATAAAGAAATGAATGTCTCGTTTAAAACAATGATATAAGTTTACGCTAGCAGAAATCACGTTTGCTGTTAAGTTCATTAACCAATCACGATTCTCGATTAAGTTTCAATAATTTGTTAGTTAAAACTAGTCGTCCAAACCGCGAGAAAAGACATGATTTCTATCAAATTGTTACATATATTTTATTATGATTTTTTGTTATTTGTCTTGTGATATTTACCATACGTTTTTCAATAACTTCATAAAGTTACTTTAAGTATATGAGGGCTGTTTTTGACTTGCCTTTTGTAAGACATACACGTCTTATAAAGGAACAAGTAAAACGGTCTTAATTCTCACGATTCGTTCAAAAAACGCTCAATTGTTAACAAGTGTGCTATTTTGAGACAATTGTTTTAAAGATGTCATTATGGACTTAATTTTAGCACTTTATTACAAGAACGACACTATTAAAATGCGATTAGTGTCAGCCAAAAAAACAGTCTTAATGGTTTTGTCAACCTTAGATTTTTAAACCATTAAAAACCTTGGAAAATGTCGCATACGATTATACTTTATTTTTTATCCTTATATTATAAATACGAACGTGTGTTTGTCTACATGTTAACAGAGTTAACTCTTCACGTTTGAACTGCTGAATCGATTTTGATGAAATTTGATGTAGAGCTGTGGAAAAATTTATAAAAAATGTGCAGTATCCCGATTCCCGCGCGATAATCGCAGTTAGTCGCAGTTTAAATTTTATACAACTTTTTTCTGAACGTCGCTATGGTGCCTACCACCGGTTCGGGAACTAGCCCGGCGAGAAAAACCGGTGTAAGAAACTCGCACTCATATTTACCAAAAAGATGGAAATTTTCTGTAATGAAATAGCAAAGTGTTACTTGGAACCATGCTTGAACAATATAAACTTGATTATCGATAATAATAATTATTACTACTGGATGTTTTATGTGATGAAGCCGTACATTTCCGAGATTAAGGGCCTGTTTCACCACTTCCTGATAAAGTGCCGGATAGGCTATCCACAATTTATTTGGCAGATTCTCCATACTTTATCGGTCAAAATAAGTTGTGAATAAACTATCCGGCACTTATCAGGAAGTGGTGAAACAGGCCATAAAAGTGGTCTCTTGTGGTCTTTAATTTTTCAAATCAATTAAATCAAAATCAGTCTAGTGCAGAGGTTCCCAAACTTTACCCCACAGCTACCCCCCCCCCCCCCCAGTTCAAGGCCGGTCTAATTTTTATATTCTAATTGTGACTCACAAGGAACCAATAACCTTCACTTCAGAGTGGTAAAAAGTAAACGCAAATATTTTCTTGTTTTGTAGCTATTTAACACAAAAATTACCACACTTTCACTTATTTATAAATCTCCTCGCTCTGTAATATTGAATTTGCTATTAATATAATATTGTCTGCCTATATTCATAGGAGAAGTCAAATCGGGTCACCTAATTTTTATAGACCCCCGTTAACGACTCGTGGACCCCCATTTTTTTTCCACGCAAGCGTAGACCCCTATCGGGCTCCCGTGGACCCCATGGGGTCCACCTGGACCACTTTGGGAATCAATGGTCTAGTGGTTACTAGCAATGACTCTTTCCCAAATATATTTTTATGACATAATGTCATAAAATATACTTGGGAAAGGGAAGAAAAAAAACTTTTCAAAATCTATTTTGTCGTGATACATAAATTATTATTTATTATCTATCTCCATTCAATATACAATTACAATCATTTACAAGTACATTATCAATAACCACACCTGAATTACGAAATATTGAAATTACGACCTTGTGCATACTCTGTGGTCAGTCGGGTGTGTCTATGGTAATTGCCGTATCTATGATCAATAATTCATAGACAAATATGTTGTAGACAAACTCCAACATGGTAATTTATTACCAAGGTTAGGTTTAAAATAACAGACGGCAGAATTGAGCTACTGGCTAAGTTATTTACGGTTTACTCCTTCAAGCCCCATAAGAGCACCGGTGATCGCGACAACAATAGAATACAATAGCATTTCCAAGAATCCCCGATCGAAGGATCAAAATTTACGTTATTACTGCATTTCTTGTTAACTCGTCAATATTAAAACGCTCTTGTAACTCCTCTGGTCATTGTTAGGTCTGAATGTCAATGATCATTATAAACTCTCAACTCTGCTACAAAGTGCTGGTTAACGACAAGGCATTAAACTCATAAATAGTAAGGGTTTTATTTGAACATCCTGTACATGGTATAATATAAATTAACTATGTACAGTAGATACTATGGAAACCATCTTTATACTAGATCTTCTGAGTTGTGTAAATCTTTTAATGTGATTCCAATGAACTTTAGAGACGAGAATAATACATTTAACACATCGTACTTCTCTGTTTAGCGAATTCGTCAAGAGCTCTACTAAGTTAGAGATCAACTACGATAACATGGCGCGCCCCTCCAAATGACTGTTTCAATGTGTGTAGTCACCTCCTTATGAAAGAGTTTGTATGTAGTAAGTATTCAACCAATCACAGTACACGTAATATTTCAGTTAATGTCAATTATTACCAAGATTTGTTGGTCAACTAATCATAACTAGCCTACCGCGCAAGACAACGCACTTCAAACGTTTTGACAACGCACTTCAAAAGTTTTGAATTTTGGAGGGGCGCGCCATGTTATCATAGTTGATCTCTACTCTACTATTTATATTTAAACTGTGGTAACGTCGTGCGGAGGATACAGGATGTTGATAAACAGTCTCTAGTTGAAACGGAAACTACAGTGTGTTGACATAACAACACGCGGTTAGTGACAGTTTGAAAATAGCACTTAAGTACTTTGAAAAAGGTGTTAACAAACTATCCTTAATATTTTCTTAATTTTCTTGAGTTTACTATAATTTAGCAAAAACCAATGAAATAGACGGTATCTTCACCTACTTCAATTTTTTTATGAAGTATTTAAAGAGATCGCGACGCGATAGAGTAAGCAGTAAATTTTTGTAGTAAAAATATATAAATAGCTCTTTAAAACAGAACATACAAACGTAAAAACCCGGTCAAACAACGATGTGAATAGCAAATATTGATAGCAATTAAATGCCATTAGGTTACGAGTTACGACATAAGACAATGGTTGTGCTCGGTGAACTGTTATGTCGCAACAGTCAACACAAACAACTGGCTGATGGCTATTTCGTAAAGATGGCTATCGCGGTAAATCGCACGAGTGCGTAAAATGGCACGCAGCCTCACGGTACGTTATTGTACTGTTTGAACGGATGTATTATGTTCAGTACCATTAAAGCAAGCCAATAAGGGCGAAGCCAAACGAGCGTAATTTGTGAGTTGTGAGTCGCAGAATTTCTGCCGGGCAGAATTCTGCTGCATTCAGTTTCATACAAAAAGTCATGTTTGATTCACACGGCGACTCAAAATGAGTTGTCATTTGTATGAAAAAAAATCTGCCCGGCAGAAATTCTGCGGCTCACGACACACAAAATTACGCTCGTTTGGCTTCGCCCTAAGACTTTGCTTATTCTAGCGAAATATCAAGTTTACAAAAATAGTAAAAATATATGCCTACAAAGATACGTTAAAATTTAAATATCTTTGTAGTTATACGATCTCAAAATAAATGTAGACAGGTCATGTAATACAGCCTCACAGAGTAGAGTTGTACTACATGACCTGTCGGCAAAACATAATATTTTATGAAATCTCAAAGAAGCTTAGTTTCTATGCATTTCTGAGTGAACGCGCATATAAAGTGGCTGCAATCTCTTTAGTAATAATATCTTGCTTTCTTTATGTGTCATCCTTCGGTTTGTCGTGACTCGTGACTCGGGGCTAATACTGGTACCGATATCATGTCGGACACTGAAAAATCTTGTTGATCAATCTGTAACTCCTTTAGTCTTAACTATTCTCTCTTTTATTTATAACTTTTGTTCGTAGCCGTAGGGCCCCAAGTTCCCAAACGTGTGTCAGAAAGAGACTAACTCCTAAAAATGTAGAAATGGTGTTCTGGTAAAAGGCGTATCAACTGGATCAGTTGAGGGATCAGAGTAGACTATTTCCATACAATGTACTAATTTACAACGATTTTATGGTGTCATAGTAGGTAGTTAGGTACATTGCTTTTATTGTACTATCTTTTACACCTCAGCTTTTATTCAACTAGCAATGTATATCGCAGGAGGCGCCCGAGGTGCACATGTCACTGCCGCGCGCGCCCGACCCGGCGGCGCTGGCGGCGTACTGGGCCGACTACGACGACCTGTGCCAGCTCAGCACGCACAATGATGATGAGGAGAACCATTATGAAGGTACGTTGTTGGTTAAGAATATACGACTGGTGATATGTGGGCGAGGCGATAGGGGAGTGTTCAAATAATGTACCTACGTCTGCCAGCAAACCAAAGTGTATCGAAGTTAAAGGGTGGTCTAGGAACACCATTCCAACCATAAGCACGGTCAAAACGCCGCGTCAAGCCGTCTCGTCAAGCAAGAAATACAAAACCACATTCAAGCGCGAAGCAAGTATGAAGTAAATGGACGACTCAAGCATCAAGCAAACATTATAAACGGTCAATGCTTGACTGACTGAAAGACTGTTGTTTCATATTAGGATACTACGCAAAAGACCACAAGAACAAGGACAAATTCAGCCCTACAAAAACACATAAACAATTTATATCAGCAATTTAGACACAAAAACAATAACAAAATATAAATATTTCTAAGAAGCATGCCCTTATTCAGTAAATCTTTGTCCATTATGCGCAATATCGTTTAGTAGAGCGCTGATTGCGATAAGTTTCTGCGTCGTATTTCCTGTGGACGTTGTTCTACATAAACGTTTACAATAATACGGATTGCCAGATTTATAACAATGCTTTGCAATAAATAAATGTAATCGGTTACTTTTGCCATGTAAAGTTAGCGGTTACGTTAGAAGGTATACCGCGAACCAAACTCCATAGTTGCTAGTCGTCCTTACTTCTGGGACAAGTGCAGAAAAACTTTCAGCTTTTATAAAACGACGAAGGTATCGTTGGCTCTTGGGCCAACACTGTTGGCCTAACAGGCAATGCCAGCCATTGGTAGGCATCACATAATATGTCGATGGCCCCAATCCACCAAGGATGCGGAAATCATGTTCTTATGTAGAAAATAGACATTACGTACGCAGGAAAAACTCCTAGCGTTTTGATAGTGAAATAGTTTAGTATCTAAGAGTTTTTATTACCTTTTTTGCATTTTCTGTTGAAAGCTACTTAATTATTTTATTAGTTTCCAAGAGAGGAATAGCATATCTTGTCACTAATTTGTTAATTAGCTCTAATATCTAGGAGCCAGCGCTAGATTAGAATTAAAATGATACCCGTGGTTGCTGGTTGCTTATTAGGTACGGTATAATTGAACTATATCTCGCGCTATATGGCCGGTCACGGTCCGTGGTTATGGTTATTGTTTGTAATTACACTTTTACTTTTTAATTTTTTATGGCCGACTTTAAAATGGCTCAAAAAATTAAAGCAAAACATTAAATTAATTATAAATTAGCTGTATTATGCAATAGTGTTAAGGCCATCCCCTGAGCAAACGACCTTGACCATACATTTGCCGAGTTGCCGAGATCGCACCAAAATCCTATTTTTTTTTACTTATCTTAGTTCAAAATTGACCTAAAAATCAAACAGCGAATATGTAGGTAGTTAATGAAATTATCCATGTCCATCTATTGGCGTGTGTTTCAAATAAACGTAATTTGTAAATACTAGGGAGATGCTGATTGTATGCTTAAATTTAAATAAATTGGTATTACTTCGAAAGCTGTTATCATGAGTATAATGAATAAAAATAGGAAATTAATAACGGAGAAAGGAATGTTGATATGCTGAAGATTATTGCTGTATTTTTATTATAATTTTGTAGCTTTCAAATTATGAGTTAATAAGACTGTAAAAACGCTAAATTGCGGTATCTCCGTAGGGGGAGGGCCTTAAGTTTTATAATTATTATAATCATCTTATATTGTAAAATGTGTGTTTGTTGAAATAATTTGCTTATTTTAATTATTGAGAATGTTAAAGACTTATTATATTTTAATGAACGTCAGCGTCAGCGATTTGCATGTATTTGAATTTTAATCAACGCATCTATTTTTGTCTTTGATGTAATTCAGCATACACAATTGAAGATTTCTTAGTCATGAATACGTCTATCTCAATTAAAGTTCCAAATCATGCTCTTTATCTCATTCTTCCTCTTTATGAAAGACAAGTTATGATATTATCTTGACTAACAATTAGCAAAACACTATTAACTAATAGGGTCTAGACACACTAGGCTGAATTAAATTCCGCCGCGTTTACGCCGCGTTTAAATTGCATATGTATAGTACGGGCCGAATACTAGGGGTGACACACTATTACGTCGCGTTTTGTATGCGTTTGACATTTGCGGCGGAAATTACGCCGGCGTAATTTAGCCTAGTGTGTTTAGACACATAAATCTCACATTATTTCTACTTCGATTCGTTACTACTACCACGATATACATTATACACACCGTATAAGGGCCGGGACACAAAAACACGGCACGGCGCCGTACGGTGCCGCGTCGTGAGAATTCACGGCGCGCGTCGTAAAAAACTACTGCACGGCGCCGTACGGCGTCGTACGACGTCGCGTCGTAGAAACTCATTGAATTTCTATGTGAGTTTTTACGGCACGACGTCATACGACGCCGTACGGTGCCGTGCAGTAGTTTTTTACGACGCGCGCCGTGAATTACGGCGACGTACGATGCCGTACGACGCCGTACGGCGCCGTGCCGTGTTTTTGTGTCCCGGCCCTAAAACCAGCCTGCACGTATATACGTTCACATGAATATTCAATGAGCCGGTTCGGAATGAATGAAGCGCACTTTCGTCAGCCTCGCGGGTTGCGGCGACATTCCGCGGCAGGTTGCGGGCGGAAACAGCTCTCGCCGGCTCCCCGACTATAATGTCAGTGGGCCAATACTTTCCAGTCCTAGCTCCTGGCGCATCAGGAGTAGGATTTGTTTAGGTGTGGTAAAAGCTGCTTGGAAAACGTATTGATTTCTATATAAAATAGGCAACAACATATTTTTATCAGACTACGGTAAAGACATGGGCGTAGCCAGGAATCTTTTTAGAGGGGGGTAAATGGTAATAGGTCATTTGGTAGATTAAGAAATCCTACACTTTGAATGCGTGGTTTTTAAATTTTAACATAATAATATAATAGTAATCTCAAGTCAATGTAAATTGTAATTAACCTGACCAAATTACGTGCCAATTTGCCTATCGGGTATCTCTAATTATAATAGCCTGGATAATGGATATCTCTATTACATCGATATGCATAGTCGGCCTGTGCGAGGTGCGCGGCCTCTGCGGACCCCGTTATAACGGACCGCTGCACTGACCGCCGCCGATGACCCATATTGACGATATGTGTAATTATTGCTGATATTAGAGATTGTCAGACCTGTTAATGACGTCATAGAGGCAAAAGGAAAGACAATATTCTACTCTTGATTATAGAGAAGTTCTCACAACTTCGGTTACACAGAAATCCACAAATCGCTTGAAAGTGAAGATCAGTACATTTCATAATAATATTATTTACGTTTGAAGAGTTAATAGAAAGACAAACACACTACTCACGTCGCGTCACCAAAAAACATACCAAAAAAGTTTCTAGGGGGGGAGGGGGATACAGGCATAGATTACTTAGGGCACCAAGTAGTCTTAAACCGTCACTGCTCTTACATAGGAAACACAGTTGAAAATGGAGTTGAATAGCTTAAAATATAAAATGCGCGCAGAAGTGGCATTTTATTAACCGACTTCCAAAAAACGAGGAGGTTATATGTTCGGCTGTAGATATATATATTTTTTTAAGTACCACAAAAGATTCATATACATAAATTTGCCTCAACCATACATAATATATATATCAAGGAAATGTTATGTACATAATATTTAGTTTAAATAACAAAGATTGTACATCCTTGTTGTACGTCCATGTTGATCATGACATACTCCTAAGAAAATTAGAAGCCTATGGCATACGAGGTAATGCTCTTAGTTTAATAAAAACTTACCTTAAAGGACGCCAACAATTTACAGAAACTTCAAGAGTATGTTTTAAAACAAAAAAGGAAAGAAAATTTGCTTCTTCGTTTAGAACGGTTAAATTTGGTGTACCACAGGGTAGTGTACTTGGTCCATTATTGTTTTTATTATATATAAATGATTTACCAACTCATATGCGTTATCCAATTGTCCTTTTTGCTGATGACAGCACTCTTATAATTAAATGTAGTAATAAAGACACATATGAGATTGATATTAATAATGCACTCAAAGATTTTATTAATTGGCTTAAGAAAAACAACTTAATTATTAATCTAGATAAAACTAAGGTCATGCACTTTTACCAAAGAATACCAGACAAAGACATAAATGTAAGCTATAAAGGACAATCTGTTGACAAAGTAACTACTGCAAAATTTTTAGGTATAGTATTTGATAGTCAGCTTAAATGGAAAGCTCATTCTGACGAAGTCTGTAAAAAACTCAGCTCCGCTGCTTACGCGTTACATAGTTTAACTAAGAAGGTTAATATCGATACGGTACTAACAGCATACCACAGTTTAGTTGCTTCAATTTTAAGGTATGGAGTAATTTTTTGGGGCAACTGTAGTGAGAGCGAAAATATATTCAAAGCACAAAAACGTTGCATAAGGTGCATTGCTAACATAAAAGTTACCGATAGCTGCATGCCTGTATTTAAAAAATATAAACTTTTAACTTTCCCTTGTCTTTATATCCTGGAAGTAGCTATTTTTGTGAAAACAAACATTCACTTATTCCCGACTTTAAAAGACACCAGAATTAGAAACACAGAACTACGTTCGAATTACAAAGATAAATTGCACATAGCTGGATACAAAACTACTTTATTAAAAAAAAACATTACCTGTATGGCTCCACACATTTATAATCATTATATAATATATATAATACCAAAAGTTATTAAGGAACAAGCTGTGAACAAATTTAAAAGGAACCTTAAAGAAATGCTTATTGAAAAGTGCTATTATTCTGTATCCGAATTTCTAAACGACAAGACGGTTTAATTAGCAAATAATTAGTTGATAGTACATTGATATTTATTTTATACACTAGACATATGAATTATTTTAATACATAATTTAATATTGTTGTTAATTTGCATACACAATTGAAGATTCCTTAGTCATGAATACGTCTATCTCAATTAAAGTTCCAAATCATGTTCTTTATCTCATTCTTCCTCTTTATGAAAGACAAGTTATGATATTATTATCTTGACTAACAATTAGCAAAACACTATTAACTAATAGGGTCTAGACACACTAGGCTGAATTAAATTCCGCCGCGTTTACGCCGCGTTTAAATTGCATATGTATAGTACGGGCCGAATACTAGGGGTGACACACTATTACGTCGCGTTTTGTATGCGTTTGACATTTGCGGCGGAAATTACGCCGGCGTAATTTAGCCTAGTGTGTTTAGACACATAGATCTCACATTATTTCTACTTCGATTCGTTACTACTACCACGATATACATTATATACACCGTATAAGGGCCGGGACACAAAAACACGGCACGGCGCCGTACGGTGCCGCGTCGTGAGAATTCACGGCGCGCGTCGTAAAAAACTACTGCACGGCGCCGTACGGCGTCGTACGACGTCGCGTCGTAGAAACTCATCTTGAATTTCTATGTGAGTTTTTACGGCACGACGTCATACGACGCCGTACGGTGCCGTGCAGTAGTTTTTTACGACGCGCGCCAGTATTACGGCGACGTACGATGCCGTACGGCGCCGTGCCGTGTTTTTGTGTCCCGGCCCTAAAACCAGCCTGCACGTATATACGTTCACATGAATATTCAATGAGCCGGTTCGGAATGAATGAAGCGCACTTTCGTCAGCCTCGCGGGTTGCGGCGACATTCCGCGGCAGGTTGCGGGCGGAAACAGCTCTCGCCGGCTCCCCGACTATAATGTCAGTGGGCCAATACTTTCCAGTCCTAGCTCCTGGCGCATCAGGAGTAGGATTTGTTTAGGTGTGGTAAAAGCTGCTTGGAAAACGTATTGATTTCTATATAAAATAGGCAACAACATATTTTTATCTGACTACGGTAAGGACATGGGCGTAGCCAGGATTCTTTTTAGAGGGGGGTAAATGGTAATAGGTCATTTTAGATTAAGAAATCCTACACTTTGAATGCGTGGTTTTTAAATTTTAACATAATAATATAATAGTAATCTCAAGTCAATGTAAATTGTAATTAACCTGACCAAATTACGTGCCAATTTGCCTATCGAGTATCTCTAATTATAATAGCCTGGATAATGGATATCTCTATTACATCGATAAGCATAGTCGGCCTGTGCGAGGTGCGCGGCCTCTGCGGATACATTTTCAGCTGTCGTATATATACCGCCGCGCTTAGAAAACTTCGATAGCGCGATGCAGGAATGTTAGGCGAATTGTGGGTACCGCCACATCACTCCCCCCCGAAGACCGGAGGTCGAATCTTGAAGTCTTGTCGCTTGAGTCGCCAGTGCCAGAGAGTTCCAGTGAGTCGGAACTGTTGCAGTGAGTCCCAGTGAGTCGGAACTATAAGCTGCTTGCACGGGATCCAGTGAGTCGGATAAGCTGCCGTGCGGGGCCGATGCTACGTGCTGACCAGGAGAGATGTGCTCTGCTTGCTGACCGGTCGGTGTAGTGAGAAAGCCCGATGATGCCGATGCGGAGTCGCCCAGGCCGCAGTACATTGCGGCTAGTGGACGAGGTACCCGATGAGGCGATGCTGGCTGGCGCGGTGCGGAGGGGCGGGGAGTGATGATGATGAAGGAGGCGTGTTCTGTCGAGGGTCACCAATGTGGAAATAATGCGTGTGGAGGCCAAAGGAAGATCTTCCGACCGAGCGAGGTGGTATGCTCGGACAGGCCGGAGCCCACGTGATACATTTCAGCTGTCTTATATATACCGCCGCGCTTAGAAAACTTCGATAGCGCGATGCAGGAATGTTAGGCGAATTGTGGGTACCGCCACATTATTTACGTTTGAAGAGTTAACAGAAAGACAGACACACTACTCACGTCGCGTCACCAAAAAAGTTTCTAAGGGGGGAGGGGGATACAGGCATGGATTACTTAGGGCACCAAGTAGTCTTAAACCGTCACTGCTCTTACATAGGAAATACAGTCGAAAATGGAGTTGAATAGCTTAAAATATAAAATGCGCGCAGAAGTGGCATTTTATTAACCGACTTCCAAAAAACGAGGAGGTTATATGTTCGGCTGTGGATATTTTTTTTTTTTAAGTACCACAAAAGATTCATCTACATAAATTTGCCTCAACCATACATAATATATATATCAAGGAAATGTTATGTACATAATATTTAGTTTAAATAACAAAGATTGTACATCCTCCATTAATATATATCCTGTGACCCCCGACGTTAATGGTCACGGAAGTGTTGAAGCAAAAAAAGAAATTATAATTCAAGGGCCTCATGCTTCACTTAACCTTTTGTTTACATCATAATTTACCGGAGTTTTACACAAATCATGTTGCGTTTCGAGGATATGAGTAATTTTGGGTTTTGGTCTGAATTTGGCAATCAGAGGGTGGGCATAAAAATTCATAGCGACGTAATCCTTTGTCTTTTGATTTTTCATTCTGATGGTTATCAAAATCATCAAGATGATTCTGAAACAAATATAGACTCTAGGTAGAGGGTTCTTTTACGGCGGTTTCTGTGGTACAAACCACAGCGCTTTTTTATTTTATTTTATTCGGAAAAGTGAAAACAATCACTGATATAAAACTAAGACTAACATTAACATGTTTTCACATACGACAGATAAGATGTTGTCACTATTTTTTCTGACTATAGTCTCATGGATTAGACCATAGCTGATAGCACAGATTACTTAATAGTTACTAGTTACTAGTTACTACGTAAACCATAGTACTTATTAGGTACATTATAAAGTTGACCCATATAAAGAAGGAAAACTATATAATTTCCATTCGTTTATTTAAGTTATTAATTGGTCCACTACGTAACAACGCTAGCCCCTGGTCATTGTGATTGCTGTAGCCTGTAGGCTGTAGCCCACTGTTACATCCAACATATAACTTATGTAACTGATATCAAGTCATCATCATCAGATATTTTATTGTTAAATTTAAATTACTAACACAGTAAATAGTATTATTTTTTGCTAGAAGTTGCGCGGCTCGGTCCGCGTAAAATACTGCGGAAATAGCTACTATATTTTTCTGCGACAAAAATTATTGTCCTGTGGACTGAGGTCTCTACTTTATATCTATGCCGAATTTCGTCAAAGTCGGAACAGCAGTTTTTATAGAAGATTATTTGACGAAAAAAAAATGTTTCCTCATAAAATCTGTATTTTATATCGTGTTGTTAATTGATGTGCAGAGGTGTACTTCGGCCCATTTTTTGCTATAACAAAATATTGTTATGACGTAGGTACCTACTTACATTATAAATTGTAACAATTTCTGCTTTCTAAAACTAGTCTAGTTTATATGACGGCAATTATCACTTGATAACCAGATCGCTATCAGTGACGTCACATAGTTAAATAGAAAGTGGAAAATGCCAGTGAAAGGTACATCGCCAAAACAAACTCTTTTTGAATATATTGTTATGTAAGCAACATGTTTAAAGTCACTACGAGAGATAAAACTTTAAATAGCTACTTAGCTTACGGATCTAGCATTTTTGAATAAACAGGGAAAGCTTTCTGAGAATTGAGATAGAGATACAAGACATGTTGTAATAGATTGTTGAATATTGTATTTTTTATGAAATAAGGGGGCAAACGAGCAAACGGGTCACCTGATGGAAAGCAACTTTACAAAAACTTTTGCATTTATAATATTAGTATATGAGCTTGTAATTTTAATCCAGATTTTGTAACAATCGGTACATAATGATAAAATATATTCTAGATGATGCCCGCAACTCCGTTGCGCCAAAACTCGTTTATCGCGCGGGAACCGTACATTATTTCGGAACAAAAAGTATCCTATGTTCTTTCCCGGGACTCAAAGTATCTCCATACCAAATTTCAACAAAATCGGTTCAGCTGTTTGGGCGTGAAGAGTTAACAGACAGACAGACAGACAGACACACTTTCGCATTTATAATATTAGTATGGATAACTTAGCAACAAAACAAGGAACAACGATTACCTGCCAAAGTTATTTTGAAAACAATTAAACAATAGTTTAAACCGTTAGTTGTGAACTGCAAGCTATTATATGTAGCTGTTTTTTCAGACAAATTATACACGTAAATATAGGCTAATGAGTAATGACTAATGAATGGTAATGACTGTCTCTTGAACCGAAAATAATACTTATAGAACGTTTTATTGTCTGTCTAGAAAAGAAATGGGTTTGTTTTAGCATTGCGTTTTTTCGTATTTTTTTATCTGTCAGTGTTTAATTTTGTCTAGACAGTTTCAAACTAAATAGCTCTTTAAATAGATGTAGAGATTACCTAAACTATCCAACTTATTTGTCATTTTTCTTGTATTCTTTCTCTATACTTATTATAAAACAAAGTCGCTTTTTTTCCCTCATGTCCCTTTGTTCCCTTTAATCTTTAAAACTACGCAACGTATTTTGATGATTCTTTCAGTGTTAGATAGCCCATTTATCGAGGAAGGTTATAGGCTATATTTTATCATGCTAAGACTAAAAGGTGTGAATAAACAGAGGAAAATGGGGAAAAAACGGGGAAAATTATTTGAAAGGGCTAACTTGAACGCGCCAATCTCAGGAATTACTGGTCCGATTTGAAAAATTCTTTCAATGTTAGATAGCCCATTTATTGAGGAAGTCTATAGGCAATATTTTATCATGCTAAGACTAATAGGAGAATGTGAAAAAAACGGAGGAAATTATTTGAAAGGGCGTATCTCGCGAACTAGTGGAGCAATTTTTATGTTATTTGGCACAGATAAGAAGTAGACCACGTGAAGGATCATAGGCTATCCATTTTAATCATTTTGTCAGTGGCTGTTTATTTTATACACGTGCCACGCCGGGGCGGGTCGCTAGTTTAAAATAAAATATAATATGAGAAAGCTCTTTAAATAAATGTAGAGCTTATGTAAGCTATCCTATAATGTAGATTCCATAGAGTCTCGGATATTTTTGCATAAGAGAAATTGTAAAGCACAAAAATGCGTATGATAATTTCAAATATAGCTATAAAGCAGGTATTTAGGCAGAATCAATCAATCATTTTAAAAAGGGAAAACCCGAAAACAGCAATAACGACCTTGTGCTGTAGGATTTAAGGCTAACATTGCAAAAGCTTTACATAAAATTCGTAGAATTTAGATTCCTTGCGTAACTTTACAAGACGAAATCTTCGCTAATCCACGTAATAGGTTTTTTAATAGATAAAATAGCGGAGTCATCCTCTTCTGAAGACCAATTCTTGTAATTTGTGATATAATCTTGTTTAGGTCTACAGGAAGTTGCATTCTCATATCGCGCGAGAGCTAGAGACCAAAACCAGATTTGAACGAAAACTGTAACGAAAATGCTTTCGCCGTAGGTAACGATGTCCGCAGGATGTTTTGAATTAGATGTTGCCATCTTATATAAAGATATTAGATAATATTATGCTCTAACGGTCGCACTCAAATACATTTGATGATGATTAAACGTCAATTTTACGAAAAGTACATCCATACATTTAAGTCTCATGGCTTATGCCTATTTTTTTATCTTTTAAGTAATCAATATTCGTCGCTGAGTGCAGCAGTAAGTTAAGCAAAGTCATAGTGCACATTAAGTATTAGGTACATACAGTTGTCCACTTAAGTCATTAAAGTCTTCTGGTTAAGAGTAATAATAACAGCAATATAAGCGCAAGTAACGGAAGGTTAAGAGTCGGTTACACGTATCCGTCCTGCAGTAACATTATATGGAATGCAGACATTTAAAATGTAGAGTTTTTAATAATTTAATAATTCACAAAATACCAACTGTAAACCATTTAGTAGAGCAGAGCGCTTGAGATTCAGATATTATCTATCAATTTTATACTGTTCTATTGCAAGAATGGACGACAAATTATACTAGCTATTCGCTATAGCGAAGCTATAGTTTTATAACGGAATAAGTTTAACCATTATAAGTTGTGTGAGGTTCGTTCATAATTTTCCTGGGTGGCAGCCACTGCTCTGGCTGGAGATCCCCCGTGGGAACTCGTGGCTATGGTGCTCGCCAAGGTGCGCCTCTTTGTTTCACAGAGGAGGTCACTTTTCGGTGAGTCACCAAATTGGGAGGAGCTCTCGCGGGTGCGAAAGCTGGGGCAAGAGTGGTTGCTACGAAGGTGGGGTGAGGATCTGGCGCAGACCCGGTACGGAAAACGTACCGCCGAGGCACTGCGCCCAGTTCTTGAGGCGTGGATGCGCCGCAAGAAGAAACACCTCACCTTACGCCTTACACAGGTTCTCACCGGGCACGGGTGCTTCGGTGAGTACCTTTGTATGGGTTGCCAGAAGAGAGCCAACGCCAGCCTGCCATGAATGTGGCGCTGTGGAGGACACGGCCCAGCATACCCTTGAGGTGTGCGATCGTTGGGCCGTGCAGCGCCACGATCTCGTGGCAGTGCTGGGTGGAGACCTCTCGCTTCCGAGCATGGTACGCTGCATGCTCGAGAGCGATGAGGCCTGGCAGGCGGCGGTTTCTTTCTGTGAAACCGTCCTTTCACAGAAAGAGGCCGCAGAGCGGAACAGAGAGGATGATCCATCCTCTGTTCCGCTCCGCCGGCGTAGGACGGGAGTGCGGAGGCGTCGCTATGCGAACCTCCAATAACTTCCGTCCCACGGGGCTCCGGGTCAGGATGGGAACCTGCCCGGCTTAGCTAGTCCCGGCGCCGAGGGGAACGCTTTAGTTTGCCTAAGCGTTCCCTAACTTGGTGGAAGTCCGGTCCCTTGTGAGGTAGACCGGCCGGTCGTGGAGGGAGTCCTGTGTTAGACAGATCCAGGATATCCCTCCGTATACGGCTGAAGGCAAACCGCAGGTGGTTTTAGTGGGTAAACCCGAAGTCGGGAGTCCCACATACCCCCGGGGTGCTTCAGCTTAGCTGAGGCACATCCCCAACCCGGGGCACCCATAAAGGGTTTCCCCTGCGCATCAAAAAAAAAAAAAAAAAAAAGGTTCGTTCATAATTTGAATGTCAATTATTTAGGTAAAATCACACAACTATCTGCCTCACTCAGAGACGAATATTAATTACTAAACTGTAATTAAATGAAGAGTTTGACATAAGCTACATACATTGTCTGTCAAATTCTTCATTAAATTGAAGTATAGCCTTAAATTGTTCTGAATGTGGCCGTTAGACTCTACTTTTATCGGATACCGTTTTATACAACACCAAAAATTTTCATTCCATCCATCTAACACTCATCCTTCAAATCAAATTGAGGCAATAGGCCCCTTGCAATGCGGAATGTAACGGGGCCCACAATTTGTGGCCCTACTGCAGCCGGCTAGCGGCGCGACCTTCGAGGGCCAGCGAGAGTAAAATGTAATTGCTGTACAGTTACTGACTATTACCTGTTAGAAAATGCAAGCTATATAGTATAGAATTATGACCCGGAGATCGGAGAATACTGTGTCTTTTATGTTAACGTTACCTACGGCTTTTTAAAATAAGATCTTATTTCATAGACGCTCATATATTTGATAATAAGAAAAGTCTTAATCTTGAGAGTCTCATAACTTTTAGAAGCGAGCGAACTACCAAATAACTTCGTTACAACTATGTCTTGCTTAGCCCATGCAAGTTTGTAATTAAAAATTGCATTTAAATTGCATGCAACTTCCAAAACTTGCGCATTTAGTTTCATTTTGTTAATCAGCAAGAAGATACTTAATAAAGGATAAAGCCTACGTCATTAACAACGTAAAAACTTATTTATTTACCGATAACTCGGTAGTTAATCTATCAAAACATGTAATAACTGCGCCCACTTAACACAAGTGTTTTATCAAACGCGCCTGCTTTTAGTGTTTCTGACGGGTGCAATCAAATATTGATGGGATTGGGATTTTTCTAGTTATAACTAGTAGCGATAACCGTACTTATGTTGTAGATCAAACTTGATTTATTCTTAAGTACATACATACAGGACCTAAAAGTTTTGCTATCTACAGTTTTTTCTATAAGAAACATTGTAAAATGTACTATAAGCAGACTGTACATACGAGAAAGATAAATTAATACATAAATAGACGTCAAAGAATCATTAACCACATCATCGTAGTTTAAAAAAAATCTTATTTAACTTGCAGTTCAAAACTTTTTCACACTAAATAAGCTGCCAAATATCTCACAAGTTGAAGCGTTTATTAAAACCGACTTCCAAGGTAAAAACAATAAGTATTAATATGAACTAAAAAATATTAAATAATTCTTACTCTTTCTTAGTGCCTCTTTCAGAATTCGTCTAAATCTCAAGTACTTCTGTACATACTATAGCTTCATTATTTTGAAGTCGGTACCAGCTAATTTAATCGTGAGTTAATCAGTCAATGTCAGAATATATGAAACTTTTGGGACTGGTACTGACTTCAAAGTAATGAAGCTATAGTATGTACAGAAGTAGTTGAGATTTAGACGAATTCTGAAAGAGGCACTAAGAAAGAGTAAGAATTATTTAATACTTTTTAGTTCATATTAATACTTATTGTTTTTACCTTGGAAGTCGATTTTAATTTTTTGTTAAAAATAATAATTTCACTCTTTTTAGTTATTTATCGGTAAACATAAGCTGTCAGTTGTAGATATATAGGATTTAGGTATGAAACTATCACAACTATTATACTCAGGCAGTTTTCAAAAAAGTTTTATGCTATGTCTCAAAAGCCATGAGCCATACCCTACTATAAATATACAGACCTGTCATGAAATGGCTACTAAGTATTGTTATACGTCGTTATTTATTACTTATTTACTATAATATTATTACTGAATTATCATGAATAGAATTTGCATAATAGCATACTTTCAGTTCTTAAAACAACGATGAAACCCCCAAACTTTCATATGAAAACTTATTATCTGAGTTCACTACCACTTTAGAATTTCTTAAAGAACTCCAAGCATATATCCCTGTGCTAAGTACTCACACACAATTTTGCTCGATAGTTTTACTCGACGTCGAGCAAAAACCACTGTGTGGACCGCAAAACTCACAGCTCGAAGGCTCGCATCGAGCCAGTTTGAAGGCTCGAATCGAGCCAGCTTGACAAATTTTTTGACACTAGTTTTTATTATTCGTAGAGCCTAATTTCCTTCGAACTGGAGTAAAACTATCGAGCAATGCTGAATGTGTGGACGAAAGCCCGAGCCGTGGTTTTTACTCTACGTGATTGCTCGACCCAGCAAAACCGTATGTGAGTACTTACACGAGTTCATCAAGCAATGCTGAAATGTTCAAACGCCTATCTCTGAGGCTCTACAGTTCTGGTTCAGTGACTTTCGTTGTATGGGTCTAAACACACTAGGCTGAATTACGCCGGCGTAAATTCCGCTGCGTTTAAATTGCATACAAAATACGGGCCGAACGTGAGGGATGATTTCAAAATCACTCGACAAGTCGACAAACTCGAGTCTCGATCGAAAATACTATGAAAAATACAAATAATAGGGTCGTAGAGATCAACTATGATAACATGGCGAACTCCAAAATTCAAAACGTTTGAAGTGCGTTGTCAAAACGACTTGAAGTGCGTTGTCTTGCGCGGTAGGCTAGTTATGATTAGTTGACCAACAAATATTGGTAATAAGTGACATTTACTGAAATATTACGTGTACTGTGATTGGTTGAATACTTACTACATACAAACTCTTTCATAAGGATGTGACTACACACATTGAAACAGTCATTTGGAGGGGCGCGCCAAGTTATCGTAGTTGATCTCTAACTCATAACGATGCATCGTGTGATGGTACTGATAATTATGATGATGATGACGATGATGGTGATGATATAATTTGCATAGTAGCATATGCTTTCAGTTCTTAAAACATCGCCGAAAGTCCCAAACTTGTATCTATAAGGAATCCGGAGTTCTCTTAGTATCTTCGGAACCATAGCATGCCTTGGTGTAAAATCTTACTTTTTGGTAGCATATGCCTAGGATCCTTCACATAAAATCAAAATCACTATATGTTTCCATATACATTTTGAGGAGTTCCCTCGATTACTCATGGATCCCATCATCAGATCACCACTTTTGTGAACATGGTACCAAATTGGAGTTAAACCCTATACAACAAAAGAAAAAATTTGAAAATCGGTTCACAAACGGCGGAGTAATCGTTGAACATACACAAATGAAAAAAAATATCCACAGCCGAACATATAACCTCCTCCTTTTTTTGGAAGTCGGTTAAAAAGCGTCTGTATGTGTCTAAACACACTAGGCTGAATTACGCCGGCGCAATTTCCGCCGCAAATGTCAAACGCATATAAAACGCGACCCCTAGTATTCGGCCCGTATTTTGTATGCAATTTAAACGCGCACTGTAAAATTTTGGAATAAACTGTCACCAGCAGTTTTTCCGGACCTATACGACCTGCAAACCTTCAAGGAAAGAGCGTATTCCCTCTTAAAAGGCCGGCAACGCACCTGCAGCTCTTCTGATATTGCGAGTGTCCATGGGCGACGGTAGTTGCTTACCATCAGGTGACCCGTTTACTCGTTTGCCCCCTTATTTAATAAATAAATAAATAAATAAAAACGCGGCGGAATTTACGCCGGCGTAATTCAGCCTAGTGTGTTACATTCACACCTTGCTAGTGCTGGCAGAAAGTGCAAAGGTCGTGTTCCAATAGGCTGTGTCAAAACTTTCAAAATCGACTCGCAATAAATCTCAGCTTATGTAAGTATAGGCGTTGAATTAGGTGGATAGATGCCCTGAATTTTGTAATGATCTATGTTAGACCTAATACGGCTTACTCTAGAGACCTTTAATGATGAATAATCCTTCGATCGTGGATTCTTGGAAATCTATTGTTATTCTATTGTTGTTGCGGTCGCCAGTGTCCTTATGGGGGTTAATAGGTTAATTAACTTTAAGTTATTGAAGAGAGCAAATGTATTCATCTGAAAATGTCTGAATCGCCATTAAATTAAGGCTAAGTAAATAATTAGGTAACAATAGTCTCCAAGTACAGCAGTAGGAAATATGGTAAGACACAAAAATGGAATTTATTAGGTAAAGACCTGTAATGTAAACTTTTGCAACAGTTTTTACTACCTACCTACCCCATAATTTATCTATGACGATAATTATGGGATAGTCGTGTATTATGTGAGCAGTTTATAGACTTACGTAGAAAAATAAATAGCATTACCGCAGTCAGAACGCAAAGGTTTAAAAAGGAGGTACGCATCACGATAAAACAGGGATCAGCTTTTCAAAGAAGACACGAAAATTAATACTAAATAATACAGTCGCAAACTCAAGGTACTTATATCATAATCTTGAATGAAGACAGTTATTTGTAAGAGCTTATAGATTATAAGGTAAGATTCATAACCCTCCCACACCAAGTTATATTTTACAATGTAAGGCCGCGCCCACTTACATTTCCTGGTGATCACTGATCACAGATGTAGACTGTACTCTACTTTAAATATCATAATAATTTATTATAATATTATGTACTTAATATAATACGATAAGTTATGATAATATGTACTGAATAATAATTATACAGACTATGGACCAGAAAACGGTGTTGACAATAAAAATGTTATTTTAAGTTTTAAACAAACATAATTATTAAATGCCATGAACAGCTTTTAGATATTATCTTGAATAAAGGTAATCTCATTTAGAGCATATTCGTAATTAATTTTCTTGATTTGTCTTGTAGCACTGAAAAACCTAAAATAATAAAAATAATTTTACACTTAAACGCCTAGTGTACCAAACTGAAGTAGGAAGTAGTACGCGAACGCGACATTCAGCGCAGAGATAGGTTACATTGTATCGCTATTCTTAGCTCAGCGGAAAACACACTAAAAACTGTTATTAGTTCAAACAAACAATTATAATCTAGTTAAAACTGAGCGTGCTGTTGTATAAATTGGCAATTAAATTTTAGTTATACAGCAATAGATAAGTTTAACCGGCCCCCGTATCACGTATCTTGCGAGAGCAATGCGATAGCAATTATTGCGCAATAATTGCTCCAAAATCGCAATTTCGTTTCACGTATCAACCAAAACAATACAATTGCAATCGATCGCTATAGATGATACTATTGTTTTTATACCCAGCAATCGCTCGCGCGATTATTGCTAGTGGATTGTTGATCGCTATTTTTACGTGGTAGCCCTGCGGACTACTATAGCCTACGTGCTATGTACCTGTACTTTGTTAAAATTGGACACCTGTAGTGTACTGTGTAGCTGCTTCGAGGATATAGACACAAATATTAGAAAAACCTTACCATTCGTTATAGCTTCACTATAGACCTGTAAAACACTTTCTATCAAACAGCAAACGTATTGGATCGAAACGAGAAAGAAACTGCATCAAAATAGCATCATCGTAGCCATTACCCCTATCTATGTTTTGACGGAGTAACATTGTGTCACAACTCACATCCTCATTGCTAATTTGACATTAAGTGCTCTATAAATAAATACATGTGGATTAAGGACGTCCATGACGGAATATCCTGGGTGTTGACCTCGATGAACTAAATCATTTAACTGTCTTAATTTTTCAAAATGGTCGACTTCATGTGGGTATGATCCGATTATGAGCTATATTTGGACACTAATGCCTGGGTTACACGGTGCGAGCTGACATATAGCGAGCTGGCCTAGTCAGTTACTGAGGTGCAGCTACTTGCACCGTGTGACCGCATCATACGAGTTACTTTCAAGTGCGAGTGGGTCAATTACTCGCGTGCGAGTTACTACAACATTTTTTGTTTTCACTCGCCACTCGCCCTCTCCTACCACAGATACCACTCGACTAGGCTATGTCACTAGAACATTACCTACCTACTGTGATGTCAGCAGCTTGCATAATGCATGGTGTGACCCAGGGAGGCGAGTCGAGCTGCTCTCGTGCGAGTACACAGGCACAGTAGCTGCCTGCTGTCACTTCAGCTGCTCGTACTGTGTAACCTATCCTTAAATATGGAGTAGATAATGTGGGAGTAATGTGTGGAGGCCAAAGGAAGATCTTCCGACCGAGCGAGGTTGTATGTCCGGTCAGGCCGAAGCCCACGTGATACATTTCAGCTGTCGTATATATACCGACGCGCTCAGAAAACTTCGATAACGCGATGCAGGAATGTTAGGTGAATTGTGGGTACCGCCACATCACTCCCCCGCAAAGACCTGAGGTCGAATCTTGAAGTCGAGTCGCTAGTGCCAGTGAGTTCCAGTGAGTCGGAACTGTTGCAGTGAGTCCCAGTGAGTCGGAACTGTAAGCTGCAGCACGGGATCCAGTGAGTCGGATAAGCTGCCGTGCAGGGCCGATGCTACGTGCTGGCCAGGAGAGATGTGCTCTGCTTGCTGACCGGCCGGTGTAGTGAGAAAGCCCGATGATGCCGATGCGGAGTCGCCCAGGCCGCGGTACGTTGCGGCTAGTGGACGATGTACCCGATGAGGCGATGCTGGCTGGCGCGGTGCGGAGGGGTGGGGGAGTGACGATGATGAAGGGGGCGTGTTCTGTCGAGGGTCACCAATGTGGGAATAATGTGTTGAGGCCAAAGGAAGATCTTCCGACCGAGCGAGGTTGTATGCCCGGTCAGGCCGAAGCCCACGTGATACATTTCAGCTGTCGTATATATACCGACGCGCTCAGAAAACTTCGATAGCGCGATGCAGGAATGTTAGGCGAATTGTGGGTACCGTAGATAATATAATATGATCGAAAAGTTTTTTTGTGCTATTATAAATCAGAATTTTATAGCGATAGTTACCTATGTAAAAAATTTAAAAGCTACATGATGAGTGATATTAGGCAGGTAAGTGTTGCTACATATTTTAGCTATGATAGGTTATTTAAAATCCTGTTTTTTTTCCTCGCCAAAGAAATATATTTTTTGCCTAGGTATTGGAATGTATTTTAGTAATGAATGAATGTTCTTTCTGTGTCCGGAAACGTGTGGATATGTTTTTCTTTCAGTGGCTGTATTGATAAACAACTACTCGTCTCTTTCTAACATCATGAGTTTACAATAACCGACAAACAATAGCAGGTAATCGATTTCACACAATACACATTGTTCGCTTACCTCTACTTTCATCTCAATTATCATAATCGCAGATTCGCTACTTAAAACGCATTGTGTGGGCTTCTTATTAGTTTTTTAAATAGTTATTGGCAATTATAGTTTATATTTACACTCAAAAGGCTCCATTTCCTTTTGTAAATCTATATTTAAAGTAAAATTATTTTTTACTTTTTGTTAGTCTCGCCAAAACTCGAGGATGGCTGAACCGATTTGGTTGATTTAGTCTTAAAATATTCGTAGAAGTACAGGGAAGGTTTATATACAGGTACAGTATGATAAAGAGCCTAAACTTTCATCAGTGAGCTTAAATTTTTGCCCGGCTCTACTATAGCCTCTAACTATGCTTGTGAGGTCTGTAAAGCTGAGTTAGTTTTGCCACCGACAAAGCACTTTTAGAGCACACTATCAAATGGTAACAAAGTTTAAAGAAGTACAAGTTGTGTTCAATATAAGTATATTATACATAGTACATACTAGCAAGCATAACAAGTGTACTTTCTCGTGGGAAACCTAGCATTGTTCCACTGTTTCGGTTCTAACTATCTGTTGGTTTCAAACTTGGAATTAGTTATTCTAGTAATTACATTATATGCTATCATCGACGTGCTCTACAAATCAATGTAAACAGTGTTTTCTTAAAGAGATTAAAAAAAAACATTTTATCAATGTGCTCTACAATTAATCAAACTAAATTCTGTTATAAAATCAAGGAAAAATGGTTTTATCTCCTTTGCATTCTTTATGCAAAACAAAAAAAGTAATCAATTTATAGGGCCTAATAATATAAGTAATACCATATTTTATTTCTGAAAAAAGCACAATGTAATCAAGCAATGCAGCTACCGCTCTGAGGTATCATATTCTCAACCACTAACACTAGTAAGTTCACCAGTCCGGAACCACAGAGCACTATCAGAGGGTGCAGGCTGTTAGCCGTCATGGATGATACCCATGGTTCCCACGCCAGAAGAATTATAACCTACAGCATCTAGGGGCTTCGACCGCTTTGAATAGGTTTGTTTGATGTAACATGCATAAGAATTAGATCATAATCGATATATACTTTAGGGATAGTCTTTATATACCTCAACCCCGACGATAACAGAATTTATTAGAAAAATCTTTGCACATTCTAGAAAACCAAGTAAGTACATATTAAGTGATATTAGATCCTTTAACTATGTCCACAAAAACTTTAAAAAAAAACAAAGCCACCAAACAGGGGCGTTCCATTTTCAAACGTAGAAAATCGGTCAAGTGCAACGTGTGACACCGAACCCAGGCCGAATGTTTATATTCGATGGTCGTACCACGATACCCTACATACAGCCTTACCGTTAAACAAATGAACTGACATTCACTATTGATTGCTGATATGCGTGATTGCATCCGAGTTTAAGGGCCTGTTTCACCACTTCCTGATAAAGTGGCGAATAGGCTTATTTGTCAGATTCTCCATACTCCATCTGTCAAGTTAAGTGGTGGATAGCCTTATCAGGAAGTGGTGAAACAGGCCCTTATAATCAAAATATGTGTCCATAATAATTATAGTAAATGTGTTTCTGACTGTCCATCTGTTTCATCTTCACGCTTTTAACAAAATGCTGTGAAATACTTTAGAGTCCTTGGAAAGGACATAATAATATTATGATCGTTTTATCTCAGACGATGCGCAAACTTTCTAAGCTGTGTAATGTGTTGCAAATAAAATCTAGCTGTCTATACATAGAGCTTGGATTGCGGTAATATTGTGGTAACGGTATACAGAAATCTAGCCTAAATCTAAAGGCGCCTACGTCAAAATGACGACATGCTTTTAAGAGCAAAGAATTAATGGTTCGGTACAATATTAGAATGCCCATTAGATGCCACAATTAATATGTAATTTAAATCTGTCTGAAATGTTTCATCTAGATGCTAAAATTATGGGTTTAATGACCTACAAAATGTTTGACGTAGGTGGTGTAAATTAAATATCAATCTTAATTTTGAAGGATTTTTTGTTAACTTTAGCGTTTAAATATTTCTTCATAGATATAATATTATTTAATAAATTCATACTTCATAGATATAATATTATTTAATATATATTGCTCTTTTTAACCGAGACGCAGATATCATCTCCGAGTGACACATCATACCTTTCCCACCCAGGGTATTATCTCGAGCACTCCTTTCTACCCAAAGCTGGAGTGTGTGTGTATATCAGAGATGATATCGGCTCTCGCCGCCTCAGAAATCTTGAGGTCATGGACCCGTCCATCTTATGGCTCCGCATAGATTGCGACGACCACCCTCGCGTCTATGCATGCCTATATAGGTCCCATAGTGGTGACCCCGAGACGGACCGACTCTTGGAGCACCTGTAAGCTGCTTTAGATTTTGTGCAGCAGCAGATCCCATCCGCAGAGATCATAATACTTGGCGACTTTAATGCCCACCACGCCGACTGGCTCAATTCCAGTAAAACTGAACATACGGGGAGATCTGTCTGCAACTTTGCCATTGCGAACGACTTGGCACAACTGGTTACTACGCCTACGCGAATCCCAGATGTGGATGGTCAGAAGCCTTCCTTGCTGGACCTCCTGCTGACTTCAAATCCTGACGGCTACCAAATATCCGTAACCGCACCACTTGGTTCATCAGATCATTGCCTTGTCAGGAGTTCTGTGTCACTTACGACGGTGTTAAGACAGCGTGCTGTTAAATACCGTCGTGTGTGGCACTACAAGTCGGCAGACTGGGATGGGATGCGGTCGTTTTTTGCATCCTATCCTTGGGGGCACGTGTGCTTCTCGCCGGATGATCCCGACAACACTGCCAACTCTGTTGCCGATGTGGTGATGCAGGGGATGGAACTTTTCATTCCGTCCTCTGTAGTGCCAACTGGCGGCAGATTTCGTCCCTGGTTTGGTTCATCCCCCAAAAACTCTTCTCGCCGGAAGCAGGAGGCTTACCAATCCTGGGCCAACGCGGTGTCTGCTCGGGATTTAAATACCAGCACATATAAAAAGGAGTACAACCTTGCCTCTAGGTCCCTCAAGAAAGAGATTACACGTCAATAGAATTGGCAAGAGACTTGAGCGCCTCCCCTCGGGAACCCGTGCATTCTGGTCTCTGGCCAAAGCTATTGAAGGAAATTTCTGCAAGCCAACCCTACCATCTCTACACGCAGGAAATGGATCGTTGGCCCAGGACGCAAAAGACAAAGCCGATCTTCTGGGCAAGCTCTTTGCGTCAAACTCGACCCTGGATGACGGGGGGCAAAAACCGCCAACCATACCGCGATGCACGAGCATCATGTCGGATATTCGGTTTCATCAGCGCTCAGTGCGAAAAGCCCTCCGTTCCCTTGATATCCAAAAGTCGAGTGGGCCTGCCGGAATCCCGCCTATTGTGTTAAAAAAGTGTGCTCCAGAGTTGGCTCCGGTCTTGACGCGTCTTTTTCGGCTCTCCTATTCTACTGGCATCGTCCCGGCTTCCTGGAAGACAGCCTTGGTGCACCCGATCCCCAAAAAAGGTGATCGCTCAAATTCTTCCAACTACAGACCAATCGCTACAACCTCTCTCTTCTCGAAAATAATGGAATCCATTATCACTAGCCAGCTTCTTCGATACTTGGACGGCCAGGGATTACTAAGCGACAAACAATACGGGTTCCGTAAGGGTCGCTCGGCTGGTGATCTCTTGGCGTACCTGACTCATCGTTGGGCTCAGGCAATTAAGTCGAAGGGAGAGGCATTGGCTGTTAATTTGCACATTGCGAAGGCCTTTGATCGGGTTTGGCATAAAGCGCTGCTTTCAAAGCTTCCATCATACGGTAGAAATTATGTAAGTGGGTCACTGGTTTCTTAGCAGACAGAAGCATAAAGGTCGTAGTTGACGGCGAATGCTCGGAAACTCAGTCTGTTGATGCTGGTGTCCCTCAGGGCTGTGTGCTATCGCCTACTACTACGTTATCAGTTCGCACGATCGTAAACAAATGATCCAACAACTTTATCAATGAGAACAAAACGTGATGATTATCAGCGTGATATTGTCATGTAGGTGGACCACACTGATTAATTTTTGAAGTGAAAACTTCTTACTGCATATCGATGACCTGTTGCAGACCAGCGGCATTCATTGCTATGCGGATGACAGTACAGGTGATGCTGTATATACTGGCTCCCCCAACATTTCTCGGCAAAGTGTCACTGAGAGTCGAAACGAACTTGTATCTAAGGTGGAGAATTCATTGGAGAAGGTCTCTGAATGGGGTAGACGTAACTTGGTCCAATTCAACCCCGCCAAGACACAAGTCTGCGCGTTCACCACTAAAAAGTCACCAATGGTCGTATGTCCTCGTTTCGAGGGCACGTCTTTAACCATCTCCCCTAGCATTGAGATACTTGGCGTCAACATATCGAGCGAAGTCCAGTTCTGATATCATCTAGAGGGTATCCAAATTAGCCTCGAAGAAGCTTGGTGTTCTTAACAGAGCGAGACAGTACTTCAGTCCGGACCAACGCCTACAACTCTACTAGGCGCAGGTTCGGCCTCATATGGAATATTGTTCTCATCTCTGGGCAGGGGCGCCAAAATACCAACTGCTCCCTCTGGATCGTATCCAACGAAGGGACTCGAATTGTTGACTGCCATAGTGTTTCAAACAACTTGGACCCCTTGTAATTACGCCGAGATGTAACTTCACTCTGCATCTTCTATCGGTTGTATCACGGGGAGTGCTCTGAGGAATTGTTCGGAATCATACCACCTGCAACTTTTCGCCATCGTCCCACGCGAAAAACATACCATCCTCATCACCTTGATGAGTGGCAGTCTTCCACAGTGTTTTTTTCACGTAACTTTCTGCCGCGCACTGTAAAACTCTGGAACGAACTGTCACCAGCAGTTTTTCCGGACCTATACGACCTGCAAACCTTCAAGAAAAGAGCGTATTCCCTCTTAAAAGGCCGGCAACGCACCTGCAGCTCTTCTGATGTTGCGAGTGTCCATGGGCGACGGTAGTTGCTTACCATCAGGTGGCCCGTTTGCTCGTTTGCCCCCTTATTTAATTTAAAAAAAAACATTTACTACTTAATATATACTACTTGTGGAAATATGCGTGGATGTCGCAAGGGAAGATTTTCCGATTGAGCGAGTTAGTATATTCGATAAGGCCACGGCCCACTAGAATCTAGTGACTAGATTGATTTCCGCCGGATTTAGATAGCTTCAATAGTGCGTTGCAGGATGGCGGTCTAATTTTTTGATATGTGCCTTGTAATTACTTCTAATTTGTAATCCTGATTAGTGAGCAGCATCATGCTATATTAGCATGAATATTAGCACTAATCAGAAATCAGGATTACAAATAAGAAGTGATTATTCAGGTAGATCACTCATGGATACCTACATTTTGTATGTTCCATCAGCACCAAAACCACTCTTGGGCTTAGTGCTAGTAGTATAGATTATTTAACCCATCAAGCCCCATAAGCTCACCGGTGAGCGAGACACATTAGAATAACAATAGATTTCCAAGAATCCACGATCTAAGGATTAAGTAACCCAATAGAAAATACAAGTACAAAAAGGTTTTTACGTTTGTATGTTTTGTTTTAAAGAGCTATTTACATTTTTTTACTACAAAAATTTACTGCTTACTCTATCGCGTCGCGATCTCTTTAAATACTTCATAAAAAAATGAAGTAGGTGAAGATACCGTCTATTTCATTGGTTTTTGCTATACCTATATATTAGAAAACATTAAGGATAGTTTGTTAACACCTTTTTCAAAGTACTTAAGTGCTATTTTCAAACTGTCACTAACCGCGTGTTGTTATGTCAACACACTGTAGTTTCCGTTTCAACTAGAGACTGTTTATCAACATCCTGTATCCTCCGCACGACGTTACCACTTTATTGCCCGATTAGAATGTCACACGTGTGACTTTAGGGGAGGGGGCCAGGCCTCCTCATTGTTTATCTCCAAACCAACTAGCAACAGACTAGTTATAGCCACGATTAAACTACCATGGTCTTAACCAGACCAGATCTTAAACCCTTTCGAAAAAAAAAAAAAAAGTACAAATACCCTCTCTCACATCTCGTCCAACAAACAGATCAATCACGTTATCAGTTCGCACGATCGTAAACAAATGATCCAACAACTTTATCAATGAGAACAAAACGTGATGATTATCAGCGTGATATTGTCATGTAGGTGGACCACACTGATTAATTTTTGAAGTGAAAACTTCTTTAGCGGCGTTGAGCACTTTTGTGGGATGGGTAAAAACTGTGAAACTCGCGTCAATTCTCGTGCTGATCGAAAAACCATATAAAAACCGTACTCGAACTCGAATTGATTGTAAGGGTTTCGATTAATTGAAAAAACCGATTTTTTAAAAATCGAAGTTTCTATTAATTAAAAAAATCGATTTTTTAATAATCGATTTTCATAAAAAATGGGTTAAAAAATTCACAACGTTAATAATCAAGTTTTCACTTCTGCCGGCACTCCCGGAGTGCAACCCGTCTTTTTTTTTAATCAGTGTGGTCCTTTGTAAGTAGTAAGTACTTTACAGTAATCAATCAAAAATATATATAAATAAAATACTTTACAGTAATCAATTCTGACATGTTGCACATTAGGTTTCGATACCGATGTTAGATGTCAAAAATGTATGGGAATTAACATAACGTATCGCAAGCGCAATGACACTCATCGGTAGTTCCATCATCTCATCTCTCCATATCAAAAAAAGTTATGAATACCTTGACTTCTGTTGACACTCCAATCATTTCCCAATTCCCAAAAATAACGAAATACCAATAATAATTATGTATTATATTTTTTTTATGAAATAAGGGGGCAAATAGTAAAGCAACTATCGTCGCACAGTGTTTTAGAAACGCCCAAAATCGGACATGACTAAGTTAATGCAATAGTCGATGGCGTCTTATATTTCAAATGCAAGAGTAGAACTCTCGTGTGCGCATTTTACTTCGTTTTTGAGAAAATTAATTTTGAAATTGCTCATTTTTGAACTCGTTAAAAACCAAATTATTTTATTTAAATTATTCACGAGGGCTTATAAACTTGCTATCCAGCTGATTAGATTAATCATTGAGAGACACAAATTTTGTACTTTATTTCATTTCTACAATTCAAGTGGTTCCTGAGATTTTAATGTCTTAAAATATTTAGACTTTATTTTTTTTTCTCCTTTCCTATATGATTTCCGTACCTTCTGTCCATACTGAAAAATTATTTGGTTTAGTATTTACACTACAATATTTTTATTTTTTGTGAATCGCGTCTCATACCAGAGATTTACGAATTTCAAATTTTTATTCGCGCCTTAAAAAATTTAAGAGCAAAGTTTTATCAAATACAATTTTTTTAAATAATCAGTTAAATAAAAAAACATTTACAATTTAAAAAATTTAAATAATTAGTCAAATATGTAATAATCACTCAAATAATAAATCAGTCAAATAATGAAACATTTTATTCTTCATCACCTTGGTCTTCCAAAATGCTGTCCTCTCGTGCCAAATGGAGGAGGATGAAGTCGTTAATAATATTAACGACACTATAAATGTATTATTATTATTATTACTTGACTGATTATTATTCGACTAATTATTTAAAAAATTAAATTGTAAATGTTTTTTATTATTTAACTGATTTAAAAAAAAATAGTATTTGATGAAACTTTGCTTTTAAATTTTTTAAGGCGCGAATAAAAATTAGAAATTCGTAAATCTCTGGTATGAGACGCAATTCACAAAAAATAAAAATATTGTAGTGTAAATACTAAACCAAAGTATTTTTCAGTATGGACAGAAAGTGCGGAAATCATATAGGAAAGGAGAAAAAAAATAAAGTCTAAATATTTTAAAACATTAAAATCTCAGGAACTACTTGAATTGTAGAAATGAAATAAAGTACAAAATTTGTGTCTCTTAATGATTAATCTAATCAGCTGGATAGCAAGTTTATAAACCCTCGTAAATAATTTAAATAAAATAATTTCGTTTTAGGGAGCTCAAAAATTTGCAATTTCAAAATTATTTTTTTAAAAAACAAAGTAAAATGCGCACACGAGAGTTCTACTCTTGCATTTGAAATATAAGACGCCATCGACTATTGCATTAACTTAGTCATGTCCAATTTTGGGCGTTTCTAAAACACTGTGCGTCGCCCATGGACACTCGCAACATAAGAAGAGCTGCAGGTGCGTTGCCGGCCTTTTAAGAAGGAATACGCTCTTTTCTTGAAGGTTTGCAGGTCGTATAGGTCCGGAAATACTGCTGGTGACAGTTTGTTCCAGAGTTAGATAATTGTGCAGGTAAAGAAATATTAGAACAGAATACAAGAAATATCATTCGTTCCTTATCAACTTATGTGTGGTATAGGCATTATTCTTTCACCTTAGCCATCAACTGCTTCTGAAATTCAGGAAGATCCTTAAGACTTAGATGATAATCATGTAATCTACTATTTTTAAGTCAATGTCAACCTTACGAGGTGTTACGAGTATCACCTATTTTCCGCGTTCACGAATTTAAATTTAGAACAACAAAATTTAAATGTTACAGAAGTATTGATAAAAGATAGCGCTGTCACGAGTACTATGTTTTTTTCATCTTAACTGCGCACATATTAATCGGTCGGCAAAGGAGTAGGACGTAAATCTTTTTTCGCAATAAAAATAGTTCTTTGCACAACTTTAAAAGTTTTGATGGGTCCCAACGATGCAGTTCTTAATAACTACAGCAATTATCACAAGTAAGTTTTATTATTACTAGTAGTTACTTGATTAGGATAATCATTAGAGATGATTCACTATGATCACTAGTAGAAACAATTATTGCATCTCTTTTGTTATACATAGGTGATACGGCTAATCGTTAGCAATTATAGTATACTTATTAGTACTGACATGACTAAGATAATTATATTGTCATCGTGTACTTAAAGGTGGCCATACACGGGACAATTATTATCGTAACGATTTATCGCCTCGATGTTAAAATCAAACGACAAATTGTACGTGTGTAGCAATATCGCAAACGATTTTACGTTCAAAAAATCGATTGGACGATTTTCTTGACGATCGATCGAAACGAGCTTTAGACAGGTTAAAAAGTCTTTGCATGTTATATAATGTAGGTTGGTAGACTAGAAAACACCTATACCTACCAATTCCCATCCATTAAATTGATCAAAAATAATATTATTATTAATTTTACTACATTAAATAACTCTAAAAGTTTCATACAATATTCTTGAAAGTTATTGCTTTTTTAAACAAGTGAAGCACTATTTTTATAAAAAAAAAATATCTACGCATGTGCGTAGGCGGTCTACGCCGCGTCGTAGAGGCGTTATCGTTCATTTCGTAGATATATAAAGATTACATAATACGTCATTATTCAGTCGTTCTATAGTAATCCTACTATTTTTAAAACAAAATATAAATGCGTGTTTTGAATATTTTTACTTCGTTTTGTTATGTTTACATAACATTTTGCTACAGTTTCAAATTTTATCCGTTCCATATTAATTATTAGGTATCATTAGGTAATTTCAACGTAAGCTTTTAATAAAAAAAACGAAATTCACAATGCAAAAGTCATTTAGATGACTATGGTGATACTTTGAGTCTCATAAAGAACATTAGAGCTTAAAAAAATCTTATCGTAGTAAACAAACAGTAAATGAAATATTATGTAGTAATAAATATAAGTGCATTAAAACATTTTAAGAAACGATAATCCTATTTCCAATAATTGTATGGGAAAAATAAACACTTTGTATTGACTGTTGTGGTAATTAACTCGTTATCGCCACTAATTGATATTTGGCTGCGGTCAAGTGAAATTTCATCCCTTATTCTAGTTGGAGTCTTCACCTCCGTACGTTAAGTCGTTCTGTGGTTTAAAATTAAAAGTTAAAATGGTTGTGGTGCTACACTATAGAGTGGCGGAGTATTTGATACGTCATAGCTCTGGTAGGTTGTTTTTTTTTTCTTTTAAATTTGGAACAAAAGTTGAGTTTGAATAGAAGCGTCTGTATCCCAAACGGATGAATCGTTTTTTGATTTCATTTTTTTGGTTTGTAGCTGAATGTGTTCGAGTACTATTATATAAAAAAAGAAGAACTTCTAATCTAAGAGCTTAGTTCACACTAGTTATTTGTAAAGCATTGCATAGATAGATACTCAGTGCGCGAGCTCAGAACAATCGGAGGCAGAGGAACGGGAGCGGGGCCTTGTGTCACGAGTTTTTCCTAACAAAAGTGAAAAAAATTGCTCTTTCAGCGTGCTACTTTTACAGGGGGCTCTATAGAGGGGACTCATACACACCATGAAGTAATATCACTTAGTTTGGTTACACCTTGTACAGTTTGATATAATATAGAGAGTATTTATTATCTGATTGTATCTAATAAATGGTCGCTTAAGTGATATATTTTTAAATACCGTCTCTACTCTCTAGTCGTGTTTGTCGTATCTGTGCACAACGCAATGTAACGTACGCAATGTAAAATTAGTTTGTCTAGAGTCTAGACACAACAGTGCAGTCAGAACGAGTTGCATTTCTTTTGTAAAGTTTCAAGCAGCATTAAGTAGAAGACAAAGGGATTAGGGAGACATAACACAAAAATGTTTAAATGACTTCGATGCGTTTTTTGACATATCAGTTATTGAATTTATGGAAGAATACCAGACCGGAACCGCGTTTAGATAGGAAAGCCTCTGTAACTAGATAATAGGGAAGATCTCCGTATAAGGAGTCAATCCATCTATAGGAGCAAGACTATAGACTATAGAGAGTATTACGATTAGCAAGACGATGAGCAAGACTCTATAGTCTTGCTCATCGTAATTTCATTCACTAAGTAGTATAATAGCGCTTACACTTTATAGATATAGACTACTGCAGAGTATGAAAGCTAATTTCGGCACACTATAAATACGTAAACGCAGACGTGGGCGGGTAGCCCACTCGCAGTAGCCGCGCGCCGCGACGCGCTGCAATCGTGTCATACCTCATACTCACCCTTTCTAATCAATTCAACGAAACGAGACAAACGACAAACATGAAAAACGTTCCAAATTCAAACCCCATTTACGCGCCTGAATCAGCGCACCCACAATGAACCAACCCACGGATTTCGGAATTGCATTTTTTACATTCGATTACTGAAATGTGCTATGGATAAGATGCTTTTAGGGTATTTTTTAATTGAATTTAAGAATTAAAGTCTTATGTGTGTTAAGGGTGCACTATGCCGGTTCCACGCCAAATACGTGATCGGTGAGTATGACAGAAGCATTGTCTGCAAGGTAAATTTTACCGTTATTTCATTCATAATTTTTTACTGCTAGCAAAGCAGATATAAATGATCCATTTGTTTTTATGTCGTAATGGACATAGCCTGTTTTTGTGTCTATGTTTTTAGGTAAATGGTTCAGTATTTCTGTAGGTTTCGCAAGTTCTCTGATAAAAACTGTTTTTTATTTACTTACTTAAAGTCTTTACAAAAATTAGGTAGTTATTATAAACTAAAAATGTTAGAAGTCATAACAATCTCTGTTATAATAATTTTAATCTTAATTGGCGTCAAAACAAATTCTATATTTTTAAATACAACGTTTGTGACGTTAGTGTTGTAAAAATATTCACATAAAAATGTCGATATTCTGGCTGTCAGCGTTATGATAACAACGCGTAAGGGTCACGTGTGGGCACAGAATATATATTGTTGGTGCGGGTCTATTTTTCGTGTATTTGTTTGCATAAAGTGCTCCTGTGATGTTATATTTGGACGAGCAAATAAATAACATCCTGTGATGCAGACGATATGAACCACTCGGCCCAAAATAGTTAACTTATTTACTAGATCTCCGAGGCTTGTTTAAACTAACGCCTAACTACGTTGCAGCCTACGCAGACTTTAGCGGTGTTTTGCCTTATTGATTTGTTGTATGTTTTACCTTGATTTACCTATCATTATAATAATTAATTATGGTACCAACTTTATTGTCAGTCCTATTTCTTTAAATGATATTTTTCAGATCAAGAATATAATACGTTAATACACACACACACACACACACACACACGTCACATAAAACGTCCATATTTTACATTCTTCAAATGTAATTTAAATTTAGCAGATATTAATTTTAATTTAACATAACTTGAAAAGTACATAATATTTTATTGGGATTACTCAGAGTTTAATCTTCAACGATGACACAAACAAGCCCTTTAAATACCAACTATTTGTCTCTCACAAATGGTAAAAAACAGTCAGCGAGCGTTAACTGTTGACTCAGTGATGTTATTTCGAGAGGAACGCATCCTCCCTCTTACTGTGAAATTGAATGATTTATGTTTATTTAGTTTGTGCTTTTCATCTCGTGTCGACATTAATAATGCTTAACTGACTCATAAAAACATCGATAGATCTATCACATCCATACGTAAAAAGATTATGCAGTTTGCATCCATACTAATTTTATGAATGCGAAAGCCTCTTTCTGTTACTTAGCTTCACGCCCAAACCGCTGTACTGATTTTCCTGAAATTTTGTATGGAGATACTTTGAGTCACGTGAAAGGACAAAGTATACATTTTATACCGGAAAAAATGTTCCCGGTTCCCGCGAGATAAACGAATTTTAGCGCAACGGAGTTGTGGGCGTTATCTAGTAAAATACAAATATGAACTTTGTTTAAGGTCTATGGTCCATAGTTACAATGGAACCAATTTCGCAATATGGCAGACGATTATAATAATATGACAACGCAAAAAGTATTCTCAATTTAGACCGAAGCCAGTTTTTGCTCATTAATCATCTGAACTTTGTGTGGGTATTATGCTTTGTACAAAAACGTTTCCTGCCTATTATTATCATAATTTTCTATGATAATACTTAATATCATTCTGTTTAAGTATTTCAATCCCTATTCAGTTGATCATCATCATCGTTTTGTAATATAAAAGTTAAAACACAAAAAGAGTTAGGGCCTGTTTCACCGCTTCCTGATAAGGCTATCCACCACTTAACTTGACACAGTATGGAAAATCTGTCAAATAAGCCTATCGGGCACCTTATCAGGAAGCGGTGAAACAGGCCCTTAATATAACAATGAAATAATCGATCGCTACCTAGAGTATAATTGTTATTGTTCTCTTTACACCCTTAAAACGATATTCTTCTGATTATTCCTGGCAAGACAGACGTATCGTCCGAATCGTATATTATAACAGCTGATCATGATCCTTCTGATATTTTTTGACACGTCAAAAAGTATTGTCAGTCATAAGTCGTAACATTAGTATACACTATACACTTTATACTTAGTCAAAGCAGCTAAAGTTATTTTGATATTAAATGATATCAACAAATCACAAAAGTGCAGCTCATTCAGCAAAGATCACGAAACGACAAAGCAGACACTTCAACTTGTCGTAATTTTTAACATCAATTATTATTAAGCGAGTTTGGCAAAGCACACCACCTTTGCAAGTGCGCCATAATTATATCTATGATTTCATACTGCTAACTGGAGATTTATCGATAACATCATAATCATTTCCCATCCCTATTGCAGAAGGCGAATTGGAAGCGGAGTGGCTGCAGTCGGCCGGTCTCGGCTCGCTGGCCGCGCCGTTCCAGGTCGGGCAGGAGGTGAGCGAGGCGCAGCTGGGTGAGGCGGTCCGGCCGCTGCCGCGCGAGCAGGCCGCCGCCGTCCGCCGCCGCGTGCGCCGCCTCAACCGGACCGTCCGCCGCAAGAGGGCCGCGAGCCGCGCCAAGAAGCCGGACATCAGAGACGTGTTTCGAGACTTGGAGGTGAGGGTCTTAGATGTAAGATATTGGATCTTAGAATATGTAAGAATGAGACATGAGTGCATCATCGTCATCATCTAAGCGTCTCAGGGTCGCCCCTTTGTAAGGTGGAAAGTTATGGCTCTGTCCATGTTGTTAGCAGACACAACGAATGTCTTCGGAGATCTATACAATGTAAGTTCTAAATTCAGGTTCCGCAGGTTTATAAGGATTTTACTATGAAAAATAAGTACGGGATTACACACTTACAATTCCTTGAAGTTGAAAAAAGTAGCGAATTAAGAATAATCGTTTCAATATCGTACAATCTCAGAAAAGTAAAGTCTATCTGTATTAAAATAAAAAGGGTTTAAGCTTAACATAACATCTTTGAAGACTGAACTTAAAATAACAACTTTTACATCCATCTAAGTAGAAATTTCCGTTTTCAAAATAGCAGCAGCGCCATAACAAATCCAAAATAAATATTGATGATGCCACATGCTCTGCGTATGAAATTATGAATGTCTCCACTAAGAATAATATGATTAATTAAACAAACAATTTATAACCGTGAGTCATTATACAGAAATAAATGAGCATAAAATACAACCAATTGAGCAAATACTAATTAGAGCATCGTGATAAGCGACAATAGATCTTATCACTGGTTTATAGAGTCGTAATCCGGTTACAGTAATCGCTGAAGACTGCCGTAATTGGTGTGTCAAGTTTATAGGATCACGCGCCGTTAGTTCCGAATCTTGTATCGTTTTCTAATTTCTCTCGAGGCTTGTTACGTGTATTGTGCTGTCACATTCTGGTTTAGGCGCTAATTCACTTTCTTTTTCATAAAATCATCTATCTCATCATATATTGACAAACTTGTATCTATATTTGTAGAATTAACAATTTTTTGGTCACTTTTGTGGCTTGATCAACTGTCTCAAATATAACACGCTGTATATATATTCTGTGACGCTGTTAAAACAAGTAGACGTCACATCCGCAAGTGTTTAGGAATACGGAAGTCAATATCAATGTAACTTGAATGCGTATGATAACTAGGTACATCGTTTTATGGCTAAACAGTTTTTATTGTTTTTTACCACCTAAATTGGGAAACTCGGAAGAATTTTTTTTGTATCTTATTCAGATCATGCTTTGTGTGTTCACTTTTATTGAAATCGTTGGTTTTATTAAGAACTGGAGCTCTACTTAAATCTAGAACAGGCAGACGTGATCGCTTTACTAAATACTTTTTACTGTACCAAATAAAAGACGTGCTTTTGGGACTGTTTTACTGTTTCATTTATATTCTCAACGTTTTTAATTTCTTTGACATAATATTTTATATCGATGAAAAAAAATCCTCATTCGATATTCAAAGTCAAGTTCGACTTTTAATTTGCGTAATTGTTTTCATAGGCATGGCTAAATGTGGGCATTGAAAACTGAAATTAGTTACGATATTGGCGCCGGAGAAATCGCGTAATGTGAAACCTGTTTCTGTGCAATTCGCTGTGCACTTATAAATGACAAAAACACAATTTCCTGTGCAAAATCTGACATTCAACATCTACAGAGTGTTGTCCAACCTGTCTTGTCCAAACTTTCGAAATCTTTTTTTTGGACTTCTAATCTAACCTCTTTTCTAGACTTCCAATAATATGTTTTTTACTCTCTAGGCGGGCGCCTAGACCTACAATAATGTTGAACAATATCACGTACTGCGTAATATTATTGACCGTCTAAGGTTGATACTGAACATCGCGCACCTTCAATCCAATTGTCAAATAAGCTCTTCAATAAAATTGAAGCATGATATTGACAAGAAAATTGCTCGCCAAGACGGCCGGTAAGCTTACCTTGCCTGTAATCTTTAGCTATCTATATCTTCAATTATTTATGTCTTCATCATCATTATCAGTAACAAATAGGTAACAATGGATACGTATATGGCATCACGTCATCTATATAATAGGCTCCATGATTGATCATTCTGTGGTCAATTAGTTGGCCATAAACGATGGTTTTCACATTGCTTTCTCTAGAGAAATGTTCGTTTAGCGCTAATGCTGAATCGATCCAAATATGTCCACAGTAGGTTAATCTGACTATCATCAGGCAAATCGCTTCATGACTCGTGATTTTCAGATAACCATGCATTAATAATGTCTTTATGTTCGTCCATGACTTTGAAATTCTAGAGTCGTTACCCATTTAAACATAAAGGATACAACAGTCAACAGTGGGCCTGCCAATCAATTTGGTTCAATATGTAAGTACGGTGGATTAAGCATCCTGCTATAAAATGTCTTTTTTCGTTTACAAACGGCGCAAAGTGGACTTTATGGAATATGGAAGTATGAATAGACACCTAAATAGCTCATAAACATTAGTAAATTAGAGTGATTATTCAGCAATTAGAGCAATTTGGGCCAACATGCTTATCACATGACGAGGTGCAAATTCTGTTTCGGAATGTTCATATATTTTTATATTTGTTCTTACTTAGCTGTAGATTGTTTACTTTTATATTGTATCACTTATATTTTGAGAGCTTTCTTTGAAACCTCCATTTTCACAGATTTTCAATTGTTATGCCGCAGCCGGCTGCCGCTTGGGGATTGATGGGATAAAATTATTTAGGGTCTACATAATAATTAATAAAAATAGTCTAACTTTAGTGCTTAGTTCTTAATACTATAAAAATTTGGTAAGTTTGGGTCAAGTAGATACTTAAGATAGTTAGCATTATGTTCAAGGAATTTCATTGCTGTTAGTTGTTACTCACAAGGAGAATACAGCGCATACTTTTGGGTATGATAAGAATGCCATTAGATAAATATGCAATTAAGGCTGGAGGTAAAACAGAAAATTAGTCTAAACACGCGCGACGGACGTATCGATATTTCAAAAATGGAATGATAAAATAAAAAAAATATATACTTATTTTGAAGAAATGTTAAAATAAAAATCGCAACAAAAAGACAATACCATACAAATAATTGGAATAAAGAATGGACTGTTCAGAATAAGGGATGCCTCATAATTACCAATTTGAATGAAGAACACATGAATCGTTCAGGAATTACAACAACAGCGGACGTACAATGTAAATTGCGGCGCGTCCGGTAAATTTGAAATCGTTGTTTAGTACACATCGTGGTGGTGTTGTGTGCAGTTTGTGCATTGTGATGTGTGGTCTGTGATGATCTGTGACAATGATATGCGAGGCCGTCAAGCACAAGGTGTGCGAGAAGGTGACCAACTGCAAGGGGTTGGCGCTGGTGCGGTCCTACATTGATTCGTTGGTAATTTTTTTTTTCTTTTTATGACTTACTGCACCGCTCGCACGCTTTGTTTTTGTTTTACAAAGAAAAGAAATTAATCAAAGGTACTGCAAAATATTTGCTGCAGTCTGGACTACTTATACAAAAAGTTGTTGAACTAGTAGGTAAACAACCTTTTGTCAAATCGGAGATTCTTGGAAATCTTTTATTATTCTATTATTGTCGCGATCACCGGTGCTCTTATGGAGCTTGATGGGTTAGTTGAGAATCTCTCAAAAGGCGAAAGGTAAATAAAAACCACAGATCAATTATTAAAAATATACTGAAGTTGAGACTCGGATATACTCAGATTAAAACTGCCAAATGTAAGGGTAAACTTGGAACATGCGCCTGTTTTTCAATTGACGTAGGTAGACTTAGGTCCACACAGTAAAATATGTATGTATGCCTAAGTCCTAACTACAGGATTGAAATAATAACAATTAAGCTAAAATGTTCCAAAAACCATCAAAACATATTATCCAAATGTGGCTCATAATAATTGGATTAGAAACAAACTAATGAAGGATACCCAATTAAGGCCAACCATAATTTATGTATCTCATGTTAAAATATTAATGAGAGGCACGCAATAGAAACTGCTAAAGAGGAACTAGGCTAATAAGTAGTTATAGCTAGTAGGTACAACCTACAGCCACAGAATATAATATATTAGTATTGCTACAGCTAAAATATACTGTTGTTGATATCTGAAGCATACTTTTCTTATATTATATTCTGCGACTCTTGCGTCTCAACAGACACTTTCTGCCGCCAGAGAAACAATTAAATAAATGTATTTGATAAGCCCCATACAATATCTGTCAAAATCTTCGTTAAATTGAAGTTTGATCATTTTTAAATGTCTCTGAGTGCGGCAGTTAGCTGGTACAAAAATCCGAGTACTTCCTAAATGCATCATCGGCTAATGAAAGAACGCCCATCCCTAAAAGGAGAGTAGGTACTGACCTGTTTCTTGATTCCTACTCTCTGGAGAGCTTGGCTTGCTGTGTATTTCTAATAGGCGCCAGAGCTACGGAGTCCAAAAGACCATGACAAAAATTCCATGCATGCGCTGAAAACAAATTCCATTTATCGGTAGACGTAGTAAATAATAAACATACCGTCGGAGATTGCCAATCTCTAGTAGAACAATAAATCCCAAACCAATATCCATGTTAATTTCCTGTGATTTCGAATCTTGTAACAAAGCGATTAAGCCATAATGTTGTATGTAATTGCTGGTGATCAGCTCTCTACGTCAGTTAACGCCTTCACGCACGATCTAGGCACGCGAGCGAAGCGCTAAACAATTACTTATAATTACAGTACGCTACAGCTCATTTCTTACAGTGCAGCCGGGCCCCACAATCAACCTTTTTCTTTGGCTCCAGACTTATAACACGCAGAAATTCGTATCCGAACTCAGAACTAGCGGTATCAGGAATACAATTCTGAGCAAACTATGGAAGTAGGTGTTAAGTTAATTTCTGTGCGTTTTATGAATCGGTATAATATGCCTAATGCTTTGAAGCCTATAAGTTTTGAAGCCTATCGAAACAAGCAAATCTTTCTTTATAATTTTAAGCTCATACTCAGGATTAGGTATGCACTTCCATACTTAGGAATCCCACAAGGACAATAGATGGGGGATAAGCGTTTTCCAATAGTGATTGGTATTCCGTCGTGGTCAGTTCCACGTACCTGCGTGATCAACCACCGCCCACAGTCCTTCGTGGAACCTCGGTCACTCACCTCTGAATGCTAAGTGCCAATCCTTCTTCGTTTAAGTAATAACTGGTTTAAAATTCAGGTCCTTGAAACAACAAAATACTACATGGTCAAAATATCCGTAGCCCATTTGATGATGCATAATTATATCAATCATACTCACGCCGAGTCTACATGAATTTGTATAGATAAATAATAGATAACAAAAGCGAACAACCTTTACGAAAATCGAACAGCGAAAGTGGGAAATCTAAGGCAATGAAAGACTAAAGAAACATAATGAATATTTTATTCAGCGAAAGAGGATTGATCGAATTCAAACGGATGAGAGGTTAAATACTACACTACACGTGTCAGTCCAATATGGCGAGTGAAACTTGGCGCAAAAACTAGTATTGAGATGGCGCTTGACATACATGGCCCCGGATCTCCGCTCTTCCGCCTATGTTGCCATGCGTCCCTGGTACTTTTACACGTCGATCACAAAAAAGTGGCACAAAAATTTGTATGCGGTACAGTCTCGAGGAATCTAGGCTAATCCGGATTTTAGTGAAGTAGACTCAGAATTCTGATAAGACAAACAAGGTATAAATAATGTTTTATTAAAAATATTCTTGAAACCTAAATTCTTTTAAGACATAACGAGATGTTGCACATCGGGAGTGCTGGCAAAAGTGAAAATTAGACTAGGAATAGCCGGTGTAGGCACAAAGAGAATATCTTACGCCGATCCGGTGGTCCACTCTACCCCCGTCTTACTTTTCTATCAGGTCACGTGTAGTGATGTAAGTCATTTATTCATCCCAAAAATGCCGCTAAAGAACACCTAAAAAACGGGTCAGACTACGCTCAGTTAATATCGTGTAGCCTACAGCAGATGATTGGATGATGAGTCAAATTTACTGAAGCCGAATCATGCCGTCCTATTACATCTCCCAATATTTAATAGGTTACGGGAACCACTTTCTCCTATTACGTGCCTGCAGCAATCCGACAACCCATTATACAATCCTATACGTTTATGGTATATTGTCTATGGCGTTACGGCACGCCTTCTCACAGCTTTCTACTTAACAAAAAATGTCATTTAATTCTAATTACCAGCAAGTGGTTTGATAATACCGCGTTTGTCTGACGAATTCCTATTGCTTCCAATGGGCCTATTGTGGAATTGTGGTGCGTTTTTGTGTTGTATTTTTAGCTCCCACTTACGAGTTACGTAGAAACGGAACTGTTGGAGCGGAAGTTCTATATTTGAATTTGGATGCTTAACTAAAATAACGTCATGTGACTTTAGAGTTTACAGTTTACAGCAGACAATGAACAGTAATATTTATTCTCCACAAGTGGTTCTTAGCATTTAAAAATAGGTGGAGCATACTAAAATAAAATAGGCGGATTAACTAGAGATTATAATGTTAACAGTGTTAAGTGTATTTCATACATGTTGTTGTTTAGTCGTAATCATTGGAAAAATATAGTGCTTTTAAGTAGTCAGATAGTAATGTAGAGTGTAGACACTTATTCCGATTTCTTTTTCAGAATTCAAGTGGCAGCGAGCCCCGGTCGCGCAGCGCGACCCCCGACTCCTTGGACTCGTTGCCGAGCGGCGGCTCTGGCAGCCCGCCCACAGAATGGGCAGACTCCGCCACGCCACCGGACTTTGTGTAAGTTGCGCTGCTTAGGCTGCTTAAAATAAGGGGGCAATCGAGCAAACGTCATGTGACATGTGACCACGACGAAAAGCAACTACCGTCGCCCATAGACACTCGCAAAATTAGAAGAGCCGCTGGTGGGTTGTCGGCCTTTTCGAATAGAAGTCATAAGAATGTCTTACGGCCGTTCCCAATATTTTATCTATCTCTGGTTTTGCCCTACTAGAGATAGGAATAGCTCTCATTAGACATTAGAGACATATATTTTATGTCAATTCAATGCTAGCTGCGATCGATCGTATGTCAAACCAAAGATAGATTGAATATTGGAAACGGCCGTTAATAAGCTCAGATAGAGCTCAGAAGCTAATAATATCAGTCTGACCATGAAGGAAACCTACATAGAAACCACTTCTTTAATCTACATAACAATACAAATGTTAAAAAGCTGAAGAGTTTCTTTGAACGCGCTTATCTCGGGAATTGCGAGTATTCCTCCCTGTAATTCTGAAGAATTGGGAGTATCGAGCTGGTGTGGCACAGGCCCCAGCACAAAAATACTTCACACTCCCGCAACATTCCTTATGATTCCTCGGATTTTAGAGCTCTTTGAAGGCAGTCTATGTCTGGAGTAGGTTTTATGGCGGCCGGACGAATCCTCGGCCGTACATGCTTGCTCTGGTTTTCTTCGCAAAGCCAACGAGACGAGGACGAGAGTGCCCTGTATGCACTCGCACTCGGCCTGTCTCGGGGTGTCTCGACAAGTTGTACAGCCGCCATAATAGGTTTCATAGACAATGAATCCAACATGGCATCTCTTCACAGCGACAGCTATCCGGTGCACGCGCCGCTGGCCCGCACACCGTCCGCGCCGGCGCCGCGCCGCGCCCGCCATTCCCCGCCTGCGCACTCCCCGCCCGCGCCGCACTCACCCGCGCGCGCCGTGCACGAGCTGTTCAAGCCCAACGACCTGCACTGGGCTGATATTGCTACTAACACTGGTGAGTCAACAATCAACATCCATACTAATCCATACTTCCATACTATCCATACTAATATTATAAATGCGAAAGTCTGTCTGTCTGTCTGTCTGTTACCTCTTCACGCCCGAACCACTGAACCGATTTGGCTGAAATTTAGTATGGAGATACTTTGAGTCCCCGGAAAGGACATAGGATACTTTTTATCCCGGAAAAATGTACGGTTTCCGCGCGATAATCGAATTTTGACTCAACGGAGTTGCGAACGTCTCCTAGTGAAGTTATACATAAAATAGTCTTCTAAGCTCCACAGTATAAGAGAGCCTGAAGCAGACTAACTGCTACAGTAAATTTACCCGTTGATACATATTTTGTAGAGATCGTAGGTTTAATCTAACTTACAGTAGCAACGTAACTTATCACAAATCATGTTACATAGTTGTAATGATAATCATTGGCAGTTTACAGACTTCAAAGTTTCCCATTAAGGAAACTATAACGTCATGACAGAGAGGTATTAATCTCTTACCTATAATTTACACTATGTTCGTTGCAGAGGGCATCGAGCTACTCGGCTATCAGCGGTACGGCACGGTGCAGGGCCCGCGCATCGGCCGCGAGCGCATCAACGGCTCCATACTACAAGACAACGATCCATTTGCGTGAGTATGAAACTTACTTTATCTCCTGACACCTGCTGCTTGCCGGGTAGAATCACATAATAGGCCTTTGGACCTTTATGGACAGTCACAATATTATTTCCAGTTGTTGCCACGATTTATCACCTCTGAAGAAATGATCCAGCAGTTTGTTATGTTGTCTAGTATTATTTTTAAAAGGAGCCTTTCTTTGACCGTAGCTCCGTTGATGTTCTGACTGCTTTTACAGGTTTTATTGTGTTATATGGCATCTATTTCTCAATATTCCAGGAACCACGCCCCGGTGTCGCGCACGAAGAGCGCGGCGTCGGCGCAGCAGCCGCTCAGCTTCGAGCACAAGTTCAATCTCGACCGCCAGATGCTGGATCGAGAGGAAGTTAGTACCTATACATTTCTTTATTAATCTTGAAGGAAACCCCTTTTTCTTTAGAATTATAGAAGCCTATGTGGCCAAAACCAGGTTGCTTCATTCCGACGTCAAGTTGCTTTTGGTAGCCAAGTTCCTGAACCGCTGTTAAAGGAACACGACATAAAACATAATATTTTGTTTAGGTAGTCCTATTAAGAATGGTCGAAAACTGCCTTATAGCTATTTCTTATTTCGCGGCAATATTTTTCTGCGCTTCTGAAAATCCAGCTCCATAACAAATTTTAAGGAAATAGGCAATAAGTCTGTGACTTATAAACTACTCGATTATTTCAGGGGTGGCCAGAGGAGAACAGTACGGTGGATATCGAGACGCTGAACGAGTCTCAACTGAAGAAACTCCAGCCTTTGCTTTGGCTCGAGCTCACGGCGCTCTTCGACCGCTACTCTCTGCCCTTCCACAAGAGGAAACCGGCCAAGAAGAAAAGGAAAGAAGGTACAATCATTATTCACCTATGTCTTTCTACAATAATCAAACTTGCGATTAATAGAATACAATCCATACTATCTATACTAATATACTAATAATAATATTATAAATGCGAAAGTATCTCTGTCTGTCTGTCTGTCTGTCTGTCTGTCTCGCTTCCACGCAAAAAGTACTGAACCGATTGTAATGAAATTTTGTACACAGTTAGTCTAAAGCCTGAGAAAGGACATAGGCTACTTTTTAACTGGAAAAAGGGGTTGTAAGGGGGTGAAAATGCGTAAATTTGTTAAAAATAAGTTAGTTCCAAAAATTCATAACAGATGGCTATGGCGGCTAAGAGTCGCCTACATCGCGCTATCGCTTGCTCATAAGTCTTTCTATAAGAGGTGGTACCATGTTGGGTCGGATGTTTTTGATTCTTTTGATTGCTATACACATCCATACTTCCATATCCATATCCATACTAATATTATAAATGCGAAAGTGTATCTGTCTGTTACCTCTTCACGCCCAAACTGCTGAACCGATTTTGCTGAAATTTGGGATACTTTGAGTCCCCGGAAAGGACATAGGATACTTTTAGTTCCGAAAAAATGTACGATCCCCGCGCGATAAACGAGTTTTGGCGCAACGGAGTTGCGGCCTGCGGGCATCATCTAGTAGTTTATACAGGACTAGATTTAAGAAATAAGAGCATTTCCTGGGACTCAAAGTATCTCCATGCCAAATTTCAGCAAAATCGGTTCAGCGGTTTGGGCGTGAAGAGGTAACAGACAGACAGACATACAGACAGACACACTATCGCATTTATAATATTAAGTATGGATATGTTTGGACTCTGGTATCATGGCTCCACTTATATCAACGATTCTTTTACGGCCAAACAAAGAAGGCTCTCTTCAATCTAGCGTCAATGCCATATTAGCTGATAGACCTACGATTTATGTTCATTACCTACCTAATAACATAATCTCTTTTTCAGAGGGAGGTGTATTCGGCGTGTCTCTCGAGGCTCTAGTCCGCAAGGACGCGTTACTGTACGAGGAGACGTGGAGCTCCGTGCCACTCGTGCTGCGGGCATTGGCCACGGCGCTGAGGGACCGCGCGCAGCACGAGGGCCTGCTGCGCGTGCCCGGCAACAAGCACAAGGTACCATTGAGGAAATTGATTCCTAGGCAGTTGACGACAACATCATTTAGCCGGATTGTCAATTCAATGTTATAATTGTGATCTGTCCTATCTGATTCGTCATATATCTAAGACTGGTCATAGACGGACCGCAAGTAACAAGTTGCAGTCGGGACCGACTGTTCTAGAACGGTTGCGTTGAAGTCATACACGACTGCATCGTGCAGTCAACCATACATTTGTTGTTCGACCGTACGACGAAACTCGACCGCAGAGTGACTGCTCTGACCGCTCAAGAACTGCTCGAGTGGTCCGTGCGTGCAAATTGCGGGTAGGAATTTAGTATGGAAACTGCAGACCGCTGTGACTCGTGAGGCAGCCGCATCTTGCGGTCGGTCTCGACTGCAAGATGCGCTCGGTCTATGGCCGGCCTAAGGGATTTTCGTTGCTGCTTATTGATGTCGATCCTTGCAACAGGGTAGAAAAGGTAGTGACCAGGAACTCGGGAGAAACCTTCTCGAAATGACCCCAATCTATTGTCTCCATAGGTGGAAGCACTGTGCCAGCTGGTGGAACGGTCGTGGTACAGCTCGCGGGGCACAGTGGAGGCGGCACTGGCGCGGGCGAGCGCGCACGACCTGGCTGCCGTGTTCAAGCGTCTGTTACGAGCGCTGCCCCAGCCCCCGCTCACTATTGAGCTGATGAGGCTGTTCTACCATACGTATGGTACGTGTTACAAACACGTAAAAAAACCTTTATAGTTTCTTAAAGTCGTGATGATGTAAAGGTGAATGAAAAATATACTATCTTCCACCGTGCGTTTTTTGCGTAACTTTCTGCCGCGCACTGTAAAACTCTGGAACGAACTGTCACCAGTAGTATTTCCGGAGCAATACGACCTGCAAACCTTCAAGAGAGCGTATTCCCTCTTAAAAGGCCGGCAACGCACCTGCAGCTCTTCTAATGTTGCGAGTGTATGGACATGGCCCATGGTGGCGACGCTAGTTACTTTCCATCAGATGACCCGTTTGCTGTTTGCCCCTAATTTAATAGATATAATGATAATTCTCTCTTAATATGATGCAAATAAAGACAAAATGCGTTTTTCTGAAATACAAAACGTTTTTATTAATCAATGTTTCATACATCGTATTTTCACTATGTATCACAATATACAATCATAAAACTTACCTGAAATACAAAAAAACAACATTTAATGCCTTTACTTATGGTTTCTAGATATTTTACAGAAAATAAGTAGTATAAATTTTTACACATTCACGATGAAAACAGCCATTCATGCCGCCAATGCCCTGACAATGACATTGACAATTAATTTTTTAATTACAATGTTTTAGCGGCAAAAACACAGACAATAATAAAGGAAAACAGTAGGTACTACAAAAGTTTTTCTTTACATCTCCCGCCCTCCGAGAGAACTATTGCACAATGGTTCGATTAAGAGCATAACACTGCTGGAGATAGCTTTGTAATATGGTAGAGATTGGATTCGGTCTTTTTATGTCCCGCATCAACTTCATAGATAGAGTTAGAAATTTTCTTTAAGATTCTGTATGGACCGATCCTCAATTCGTCCATTTTCTTCCGGTTCAATCGATTACCATTTTCGACATATACTCTGTCTCCCTCTTCGAATGTATAGTCTTCTCTACCTGAGTCATATATTTTCTTATTGTATTCGTGAGATTTTATTGAATTTTGAAGAGCTAGTTCTCTATCTCTTTTTAGATCTTCTTTTGTAAATCTTGATTTTAACTCACGTGGCAAAATATCCACATTTTCGCCCTCTAAAAGGTATTTTGGAGTATACTTTGTGACTGTATGTTCTGTTTCGTTATATTTTTCAACACATTGTTTTGCAACAGATGTCCAGGCAATCTTTTTATCATTTTCGTTTATTTTGCATCTTATCCTGTTGACTAAAGTTTGATTTAGCCTTTCATTGAGCCCGTTTGAAAATGGGGCGTCCACAGCTGTAAATATTATTGTTATGTTTTTCGTTTTCAGGAAGTCTTTAAATTCTTTGGAATTTATGCCAGGGTATTGGTCTGTTAATACCATATCAATATCATAGCTTTGTGTCACATTTTTAATAAGCTTAATAAAGTCACTGGAGCTTTGATTCCTTGACGTCAATATATAAGCATATCTCGTAAAATGATCAACCAGAAGATGCAAATATCTTTTTGTAGATCTTGATCCTCCGAAACCTCCAATGGTATCAATTGATACAATTTGGAATGGGCGTGTTGCTGGACCTAAATGTGACATCAGGCCAAACTTCGATTTTATTCTAGATTTATTCTTCACACAAATCTCACATTCGTCACAAATCTTCTTAATATTTGCTATATTTTTTGCTGTATAGAAAGGTGTTATTTTATTTATCATCTGGGTTCTTCCAATGTGACAGTAAGTATTGTGGACATTTTTAATCAGTGTTTTGCTAAATTCTTCTGACAATATGATTTTATTTCTTTTTTTATTCTTTTTGTAGTAGATTTCATTCTCTATTATAAATTTAGATTTTCTATGTTGTATATCTAGATTTGTGTGTTGGTCCCTTTTTATATTTTCCAAGGTAATAAAATTTACAACTTTTAAGAAATCATCAGTATTATCAAAAGGAGCTAGAACTGGATTCCGGCTTAAGCAGTCTGCTTCTTGATTTGATTGTCCCGGATTATATTTTATTTTAAAATTATATTGAGACAAATAGTATGTCAAATCACCTAGTTCTTCATCAGTTCTAGCCTTGATCTTCAGATTTTCCAATGGTTTATGATCTGAATATACCACAAATTCTTTTCCCATTAGCCAGTGCTGCCAGTATTTTATCGCCTCTTTAATTGCCAGACATTCTAAATATATTGCCTTTTTTTTCTTTTGAGTTTCTGTCAACTTTTTTGAGAAGTAAGCTACAGGTTTGTCGATCCCGTTTTTATCTTCTTGTTTTAATACGGCTCCAACTCCTTTAATACTCGCATCTGTATAAATTTTTATTTGTTGTTCAGGATCAAATATTTTTAGAATTGGTTTGGAACATAGTAATTCTTTTATTTTGTTAAATGATTCCTGGCATTCTGTTGACCATATGAATTTTACATCTTTCCGTAGTAAATTGTGTAATGGATTCAGGATAATTGCACTGTGTGGCACAAATTTATGATAAAAATTCACTTTTCCAAGGAACTGGCGTATATTTTTTCTTGTTTCTGGGACTGGAAAGTTTTTAACTGCTGTTAAATTATCTTTGAGAGGACTTACTGAATTATTTTCTATTATGTGACCCAAATATTTGGCATATCTATTTGCAAAAATACATTTCGAAAATTTCAGTCTAAATCCTTCTATTAATATTGCCTCAAGTAGTTTTGATACATGCAGTATATGTTCCTCAAAAGTTTTTGAATAGACTAAGATATCATCAATAAAATTGACTGCAAAATCTGAGAGTTTGTGTTTTCTTATAATATTGGTCAATATTCTTTGAAAAATTGCTGGAGATGTTCTTAAACCGAATGGAAGGCAGGTCCATTGGAAATGTCCTTCTTGGGTAACAAATGCCGTTTTGTATCTATCCTGAATTTTTAAAGGAATTGACCAAAATGCTGAATTTATATCAAAAGTAGAAAAAAAATTACAGTTCACAGTCCTTACCACTAAATCCTCGATCAAAGGGAATGGCTGCGATTGAGGAACAACGATTTTGTTCAACTCTCTAAAATCTATACATAGCCTTGTTTTTTTATCATCTTCCTTCTTGTAGGCCAAAGTAACTGGAGCAGCAAAGGGGCTATAAGATTCCTCAATCAAATTCTTCTCCAGTAGTTTCGATACTTGGTATTCAATTTCTTTTCTATCATCAGCTGTGCACCTGTATGGACGTTTGTAACAATATTTATCTACTATTAAGTCTATATGAGCTTCATAATCACGTACAGTCCCAACATCATATTTGTCCTTAGCAAAGACTGCTTTGTATTTCTCTATTAATTTATCAATTTCCCTTTTTTGATACACATCCAAATGGTTTACTGAAATTTCAAATTTGTCGATGTTTACATGTTCATTAAAGTTCACTTCCCATTTATTTGTATAATTAGCTCCTTGTTCCAGTAGCCCAGCATATGAAGAAACATCTTTTATATTTTTGTCACTTAGTGCATCAGGAATTTTGACATATTTTAAATCTGAATTGATATTTTCTTCATTAATTAGGAACCTGTCTTCTTTTGGATTGTTATATTGTTTAATATTTAAATTTTCATTTTGAATTAATCTGAACTTTTTTATACAATCCAAGCCAATGAGAAAATCATAATGAAAATTTTCATTTTCTATGACAAAAATATCCATCATTTTTTCCATATTAAATATTTTAATTTTTAGAGATACCATACCTTTTGTTTTTTTCTCACCATTAATAGTTTTCAAGTTTGCTGTTTGTGTAGTACTTATATCATTTGGCCTTTGTATCTTCAATAATTTTGCATTAATTAACGAGACATTTGAACCTGAATCATAAATTCCACAAACTTGTAAAGTGTCATTTAATAGTAAAGGTACTTTTATTAATGGTGGTACTTCTAGTTTTTTGGATTCTCGTTATTTAGTTCAATTTCCAATTCAGAGTTGTTCACACTTTTCACAATACCTTTTTTATTTTTCTCTTTGAACCAACAATTTTCCTCCAGGTGGAAACGTTTACCTTTTTTCTCGGAGACACAAATTTGGCATGGCTTTTTTTCTTCATTTTTTTTTATTTTTATATCCGGGTATGTGTAAGGTTTTTTATCATATTTATTCTTCCCAACAAGATGTTCTACTTTTCCCAATTCATTGTACAGATCTTCAGTTTGGTGTAAAGTCTCTCGGTCAATCTTGTCTGTTACATAATTAGGTAAACCTGCTGCTATAAGGTCTATTAGTGTTCCTGTATCAATCGACTTCCTCACTTCTAGTAATAATTTTTCTTTTTTTAAAGCATAATCAAGCAATGAACCCGCTTGATACTTAAAAGCAAGAGCATATCTGATGGGTGACCATCCTTTATTTCCAAATGTATCGCTGAAATTTTTCTCCCATTTGTTCCACTCTGATTCCACTGTAAACTTTATTAGCATACAGCTGTACCAATCCATACTGGAGTGTTCCAAAAAGTTTTTTAATATTTCAATCTTATTTTTGTCTTTGTCGATATGAAAACGTTCACATTCCTTGTTGAAACTTTTAATCCATTGGTGAGCATTTGCATTTCTGCCATTAAATTTCTCAATCATAAAGTCTTTTGAGATTATTGCTAAATTTTGAGTTTCACATGTGGTTTGTTTTTCCTCGAGGAATTTTTCTAATATTTTTTCAAATGTTTGACTTGAGCTACTAGATAAAGACTTATAATCATTTATGTTTTCCATAATTTCCTCCAGGTATATGTCATTAAACTGCAAGTTTTGTCCTTCATCCAAATATGTTTTAGATATCTCATCGGTTAAGTTTATCCATATTTTTCTGCTCTGGTGTCTTTTATTCAATGTTTTTCTCACCTTAGCATAGTTTGAAGTATTTATAATTACTTGATGTAAACTTGCAGGCTGATATTCATCCGGTATACTGAAAACTTGGCCAGTAGGTGTTCCTATTGAGGTTATGCAAATAATATTTGATTTTCCATCTGCTGAAGATTTTACAGCAAAATCAAACCTCAACTTTTCCATAATCAATTTACTATTTGCAGAAAATGTTGTTTTATAATGATAATTCTCTCTTAATATGATGCAAATAAAGACAAAATGCGTTTTTCTGAAATACAAAACGTTTTTATTAATCAATGTTTCATACATCGTATTTTCACTATGTATCACAATATACAATCATAAAACTTACCTGAAATACAAAAAAACAACATTTAATGCCTTTACTTATGGTTTCTAGATATTTTACAGAAAATAAGTAGTATAAATTTTTACACATTCACGATGAAAACAGCCATTCATGCCGCCAATGCCCTGACAATGACATTGACAATTAATTTTTTAATTACAATGTTTTAGCGGCAAAAACACAGACAATAATAAAGGAAAACAGTAGGTACTACAAAAGTTTTTCTTTACATAGATATAAAAAGAAATTTCCAAAACGAAAGGCCAACAAACTTACAAAACTGCTGATTTGACTAAAAGCGGAGTTCATTAAAAATCAAATTATACGTCAAAATCATCAATCTTCTTCGACTTCAATTCCAACGACTCCCTTAAATACTAAAAAATATTTTTTAGAGTTGAAATATTTTGTAGATAATTTAATATTTATGTATATATTTTTAGTGTTTTACTCTATTTTTTAGTGTTTAAATATTTAGTAGTAAATTTAGTAAAAAAATTTATACATAAAAAAATTTTTTTTAGTGTTTAAATATTTTGAAGTTAATTTTTGTTCAGGAACCTAGGTAATTACTATTTTAAGCTGAAAAATAACTCAAACATGTTAAATATTTTCGTATGACAAAATGATTTTGGTATTACGTATGTATGACAATTTCGAGGGTAACCCGGGCTCTTAAGCAGCGCTATTATCTCATCCATTTTTAATAATCTCTGAACATTCCAGCACTATCCGGCGCGACACAAGGACGCGCTCTGAATCTACTCGTGCTGCTACTGCCAGCGGAACAACGCGCCACGTTGCGCGAGTTACTGTGTCTCGTGCGCGAGATCGTAGCGCTCAGCGACACCAACAAGATGAGCGAGCACAACGTCGCCATGATCATCGCGCCCACGCTCTTCCCTCCAAGGTAATTTTGTTGGTCCTCCGAGCCAGATCAAGGCCAGACCACAATATACGCATTACGTATAACTATGAAAAAGTCACTCTAGCCGACTATAAAGTAGTCATGTATATCACATTGCTGACACGTGATAAAATTGTATCAGGTAGTGGTATTGCCTATTGGAATAATTTTGAAATATCACTTGATTCCACAACAGACAGCGGAGGTCCGGTCTTATTTAGCATATAATCTTCCATGTAAAGGAAGATACACTTTATATCTGTGCCAAATTCCACGAAATCGATCTCGTAGTTTCACAATCTATTTAATGCAAGCAAATCTACGTTGTAATCACAGACATAGATCAAGATAGATACCGCATGTCCCTTCATTTGTATGAAAACGAGCGTGCGGCTTTTTTCCTACCTACTGTGAGTTGTGACGTATAGCCCGTCAAAAAAGTCACGACATTAATAGAGTCGCCACTTGTTTCCGGTGTGGATTCTTATGGCCACACTGTATCCAGTCACTATAAAAGATTTTGATACTTTATATTAAATGCAGTTTAAAAAACGTGTTGTAAATATTATGATTGAAACAAACGCATATACTATACTTACCTGCTAAGTATGGCGATTGAGCGATCAGAATCGGAAATGTGGATTTTACTCGGAAATTTTACTATTTTTCTTCAATGAAAATCTTCAAATTTTCAGCACTCTGACACGTCTTTCACTTTAATTATTAACATTAATCACAGTAACATGTAGTTTTCACATTGTAAAACTAAATACAAGCAAATTGAAAATCTTTGTTTTGTAAATTTTGTCATAGACTTCATCGAGTATTGATACAACAAAGGGACAAATGTCAAAAGAGTGTTGCTATTGCTAAAAAAAAAGTTTCGCCTCCTAGACATTCTTGACGCACTATACCGATGATAAGAAACGTGTCCATTATCTAGGCCAACATTTCTATTCGAATTTCTACAGCTCAATACGGCACAATTAGGCATTTTTTTCAATCTGATTAACCTCCGATTCCGATTACGGTGGAGCGCAGACTAAAGAACAGACTTTCGAAAGGCGAGCATTGCTCGTCGTTTGGGAACGCGATATGGCACGCGAAGTTCATATAAATGCGGTATAGATACCGCATGTATATCAAGATAGATCTTAATCTATGTCTGTGGTTGTAATAGTTGCTATTCGAAGTCAAACCGTAATCAATAAATGTTCCAGCCTACTGATCAAGCAGACGGACAGTCTGGAGACGCAGCTGGCGACGGCGGCGAACAGCTGCCACGTGACGGAGGCGCTGATGAGGTGGAGCGACCAGCTGTGGGTCGTCCCCGCCTCCGTCCTCGCCGCCTCCCAGCGGAAACCACCCCCGCATAGACGGAACCATCACACTTGAATCACCGAGATGCCAACGAGGTGTTAATGTGAACAGCTAATGAACACCCTGTGTAATGTGAGAGACACACTGTATATTAGGGTTGTTTTTTATGGTCACGAACAATATGTGCGGAATCCTGGCTGGGCCGATCGGCGCCACGGTGCTAAGTATTATTAAGTTTCAGTCAACGTGCGCTGTGCTAATAATATATTCTGTGTATTTATTCCATATACTCCTGTGTTATTTTATATTTAGTGTGTTTTAGTGAAAGTTATGCCAAAAATACAATCTTAAGTAATTCCATTTGGAGGCTGAGCTAGAGATATTTAAGTGAATTTCTTCCGCTGCTTGTTTGGGTGCCATTTGCATGGTTTTGTGAAGTTACCGTTCCGCAGAAAAATGGTTGTTGTTGTGGTGCCTGTGGCGGTAGCCCTAGGGTGATAGAATGAAATAGAAATACTGATGTCATAGAGATATGCCTGCTAGATCTTTGCAGCTAGAACAGTATCGGAGCTATAATCCGACTTGAAGGACCAAAAAACGACATTTATGGTCACTAGGGTTGCCGCTGATACTAATTTTATTCAATTTATATTTAATGTCAATAATATAATGCTGTATATTTTACTGATGGACTAGGCAAGTAAAGACTGACTTGTGTATTCTATAATTATATATCTTTCTTAGTGTATAAACTTTTATAATAATAAATAAAAGTATGTTATATGAAAACTGTGTAACTTTATTTTCTAGTTATCTCATCACTTTACACTTAAGAACTTTTAAAGTTTACAAAAATGGCAAAACTTTAATTGATACCTTTTTCACAACACAAGCTCATAATGTCCAGCATTTTCCTCTGCAGATCAAATGATTTATTTTTTATAAATACTAATACTTGAAATTCTTGATCAAATACACTGCCTCATTGTCAGTCCCACACAGAATTCTTCCTTTATCACAGTGCAGAGTATTGATAGCTTTATGTAAAACAGGCATCAAAGCATTAACATTCATTGTATTCTTGTCTTCCAATGGCATAAACTCATCCACACCCTTCTTTGTCAAGTTTTCCATATTCCATTCCCAAACTTCCCCGGAAACAGAACTGGAGAGCATTTTGTTTGGATTTTCTGGATGGAACTCCATTTCGGTGACACCAGCTGCATGTGCGTTTAATAAGGACGTTGGAAACTGGTTCATGCGGAGATCCCAAAGTGCAATAGCACCGGACTCACTGCCAGCGAGAATAACGTGAGGCTGAGTGGGATGGCGGATTATACAGTTTGCTGCTAAATCGTCTCCAGACAGAAGAAAGGAAGCTGCTGGCTTGTCGTTGGATGACCTAATGTCCCAGATTTTCATATGACCTCTTAGATTTCCTGTTATTATCTGAAAAAGTAAGTATATAAAAGATGGAAACAATCTTAAGTAATTTCATCTAGTTTTGCTTAGCAAAATATTTGTAAATGGGACTTTACTTAAGTACAGATATTTTATTTGTACTAGACTTTACAGACAAGAATTAATTTAAAAACTCATGATTTAGAAACTGAAGTCTCGTAGTGAACCCTACAAATAACAAAACTACAGGAAACGTAACTCCCATACTTCAACTGTTTTAAATTTGGCTCCTTTTTGAACACTAAAATATGACAATTCAGATTCTCGCCAAGGTCGTTTCCCAGGTAACATATCATAACATTGCGCGCTGGACGACAGCCTGCACGGTTATTGTCACTGTCACAGTTATGAAACAAAGCCGTGGACAATAATTGTCAAAAGCGGATGGCATTATGCAGTATACACCAAACATATCTACTATCACAAAGAAAGGAGTACATAATTATTATTTTAAAATCAAACATTTTCCTCTGATCCTTAAGTCATCGATAATAATAATATATAATAATTTTGAACAAACCTTGTACGACTCGGACGAATTTAAAACTATCCAGAGCACCTAGACAAGACGTTTTCAGATTACAAAAATCTATGTGCTAAATTATTACAGAATTGAAATAAAAAACTTACGGTGCAAATGCAGATTTTCGTAATCTCTTTAATTTTCGGTCATTACTCATACAAAATATATCATGACTATTAAAGTGTATGCTACATAAACGAGTAATCTGGCTCGGCATCCAATTCGGTTCGTTTCTTACTAAACGAAGTACGAACGGCATTATAAAAATAAGATACTCCATACTGATGTCAGTCAGACCCTCGTTTATGAATTATGATTAAATTGTTACATCTTACATAACACTGTCCATGGCGACTTTGTAAAAATTTTGTAATTACATTATTTTTTGATTATTGCATTTTTACAATAACATGTAAACTTAATAAGACAAACACAAAGAGACCAGCTTAATTTTACGCAAATACCCTGGCATCCAACTTAAATAAACCATCTTTTTGGGCATGTTTTTGGGTTGGAAAAAATACAAGAACTTTACCTAAGCATAATTTAAAAAAAATCACTTACTGATGAAACTTGAAAGGTTATTCCTGTATTAAAAGTCTTATTTGTATGACTTCTACACCATTTCACAGGGCATTTAGGCATTTTAACAACGAAAATTTTGTAAAAAGCTACATAAAAAGTAAGTAAACAAATTGTAAAATGAGTTTGACAATAATTATCATGTCAACCTGGTTGAATGTCACTCGTGTATATATACACGAAAAATGTGTACCGAACACATGCATAAAGTATACATGTATTCGGGTCACATTTTGTAGTTTTTTGGTGCACTTTTTTTGACGGAGTTACTCTTCCTGTAGTTTAAAGTTCACTGAGTGAACCCTAATAGCTTTACTGATGAGTTTCAACAAGAAACAATTTTCTTAAAGACATTTCTTTTGGGTGCAATCTTTAAAGTTTTAAGGACCTCTCATAAATATCCTACTTTAGGCAATAAAAAACAAACCTCATTGAGCTTTAAAAAGCAGATGGAATGTAAGGAACAGCTGTCAGCCTCTTTGATGGTGCGAGACACCTCTCCTCTCCTAGTACTGTAAATGTTGATCTGTCCGTCTTCTCCGATACTTGCTAATTCTCCTTCCATTGTGTCTAGAGATGTACATGAACACACTTCTTCCCTACAAAATTAAATCTTAAATCGATCATCACTTTTTAAAAATAATGATGTCATATTGGTGTTGAAGGTTAAAACCTTCAACACCAATATTTTAAAGCATAACAAGAGGAACATACCCAAAATTATGTATTTTCTTCCAACAATTTATTTCTCGGAGAGGAATTTGCCTGTCGTAGGCACTAACATTGAGAATTTTAACATCTCCATTAGATATTGACACTGCTATGTTAGTTTTGTCCAAAAACCTGATCTGGGTAACATCTCCTTCAATCTCGTATGCAGACAATTCTCGTGGATATTCAGCTTCATCGTCTTCATTTTGGCTTTCTAGAGTCCACACCTTAATTGAGTTTACATCGTCGTCCCAACTTCCAGTGAAAAAATGTTTTGTTTCAACGTAATCTTCGGGTATCCAACGAACTTTGTTTATTTTTTGCGAAACAAAAGTTCCTTGTACGTCTAACGGCATTTTCGTAAGATTCTTGCTGCTAAGCGAAAACTATTCGCTTAGTATTTTGATTAATTATAATAAACTTAAAAATATTATAATTCTTGTAATAAGTTTCAATAATAATTCAAACTAGAAACCACAGATTACTAGCTAGAAACACAATTTCAAATTTTAGGTTATAATTTATATTGTTTTTTTTAATTTTTGTCAACTAGACCGTCTATGGGGTTCCGACCGTTCCGAGTTCTGACTCATCCGAGTTCCGACTTCCGAAAGTAGGTAGACGTCAGCCTTTTTTTTTGGTGTCCAATTCTATGGGGTCTATTGAGTATTGATAATTGACCACAAAGTATTGACTGCAAACTCTATTGAATAGAGTCTACAACTCTACACTCTATCGAGTATCGAGTATCGACTATCGGGCGGATCGGCTATCGCGGCAATCCGCCGTGCACGGTGCAGAGTGCAGACTGCAGCCTGCTGGACAAGTGGACATAGCTCACAGTTCACACATTAAAGTAATTAAAAAAAATACATTGAAAGAGCTTTGACACTTGACAGATATCAGATTTGTCATTTGATTCTGACAGTGACAAAGTGAAAAAGAAAAGTTTTGCGAAAATAGGTGATTAAATTATATCTCGAAATAAAGATGAAGAAATCCTTATTTTGACATTTCTTGAATCATGAATGATGTATTTCATAAAAAAATATTATAAAAGTTGTAATCTGTGGTTGTTTTTCAATTTTCTACCAGGTGGACGAAATTCCCGAACAAAAAAAAATTGGGTTCCAAATTTAAACGTAGCTACTAAACTTAATCCAATAATCTGTGCAAGGTCGACTGTGATTGGCTGATAAAAAAGACCATAGAGAATATAAACTACATCAGAAAAAAGACGAAGAAGGAGTTTAAAATTCAAAGTTCGATTTTAATTTTGTGAAAATTATTTTGTAGCAACTCATACAAAAATTGTAAATTAAGTGGATTAATTAATGAAAAACGAAAGGTAAGCCATTGTGAAATGTAAATGTAACCGTAAATTGATAAATTGATGCAAAACATAACTATGTCATACCGTGTTCTAATACAAAGTATGTCGTAGTATTATTTGCATATTTGTACAATAATTTACAACTTAAACTATATACTTCAGTCGGAATTTCCAGGAATTGCTATTGTATTCTATTGTTGTCGCGATCACCGGTGCTCGCGCGGGGCCTGAAGGATTAATATGAAAAAGATAGATTATTATTTCATAGAAAATATTATAATGTATATCAGTATGCAGTTAATTTGGAAAATGTTAAAATGTGTATATTGTTTTATTGTAATAATACATAAGGTTGATAAGTATACTTAATAATTTATGTAAACTGCTTGGAAATGTAGTAAATGAAAAATGTTTCATTAATTTCAGATTTTTAGGTCCCTATACTACTTTGCAACATTTTAGTCGGCAAGCAATAGCTGTTATGGAGATTTTAGGAGGAGAAGGAAGGTATGGGATTATGAGTGGTACAGCCACCAAGGAAAAATCCTCTGATCAAGACGTGAGGTGGTATGCAGCTGGCCTGAGCCCACTCGATAGATTTCAGCTGTCGTATGCAGGGTGTAACAAAACAAAGTAATGATACTTAAGTGTGTATGTATAAAGGTGCGCGTCCACTGGATCGGAATCGGAGCGTAGGTACGCGCGGACGGATTTGTTGCTTTGTATTTATGGTATTGACTACTGTGAACTGCACTAGAAGTACTGGAGCGTCATTCTGCGCCTGACAAATATATGACTACACGACGCGCCGTCCGCACCGTACGTCCCGATTCCGACCTGGTGGACGCGCAGCTTTAATCCCTTCCCTATATAGAGTTTACTGTATAAGCCAATCAAGTAGTTAGTAGAGTAGCATAGACAGCTATTCTATTATATTTATAAATAAAATACATAAAACTGTACTGTAATATTATTAATAGAAATCAACAAAAGCTTGTGGATTAAATCTGTTTTATTGTTTAATTTACCTTATTACCTATTTATTTAGCTATGTACAATAATTTTTATTGAAATAAAACATTTATTTGAGCTCATTTCTTTTTTATTTTATTTTTTTACTTTTTGGTATGTTTAGAGTGAAAGGTTTTGCACTTAAAAATTTCTCCTTTAGTTTCAAATTAAAAAAAATAACGGATGTTTATTTTTTTTCTTCTAAGTCCGACCTCTTGTTACGTAGTATACAGTTTACATCCTCTTTGTTTTCTACTAATTTCTTGTGGTTGTAGGTAAATTTTCTATAATAATTTTAATCTTTTTATTGTAAATATTACGCAAGCGAGAAACCGTAAAGTGTAAACGGTTTCAGACTACATATTTTTCCCATATGTACAAGTTACAACTGCAGTCTCAACTCTCAAAATCCTAATATTAAGCATTTCACATTTTATTGTCAAAGGGGCTATTAATATTCTAGTATTCACACTTTATAAAGGTTTACTAACAAGAAATTACTTAAGTTATTACCATATAACCCAGAAGTAATAATGTCTCTGGTAGCCTATGGTAATAGTGATTCTAGTGAATATGAAGAGGATGAAGATGGTTCTAGCGCAATTTTAGTCACAAACGTAAAAGACAATAAAGTAAAACAAGGTATAGACATTATTTACTTCTACGTCAATTACTAAGATCCTAAACATGAGGCTAGTGAAAGAGTTTAATAGAAATTAAGATGTTTTGTGACTTGTGGTTTGGACCATACTTGCATGGTTGCTTTACTGGTACTTGTATAAAAGACTCATATAAGTTAAATCATTCCAGATGTGAGTAAGATCATAGAAAATGAAACAACAGCAGATAACGAAAAACAAAGTGAACAAGACGAAAGTTTATTTGTTCAGCTTCCTCAGCCAACATCAGGAAAAATAACAATTGTTGAGGAGGATGATGAATTCCTTCACAAGAAAGCAACACCTTCCACTGCGCCAAAACCCAAACCCAAAATAACTATACCATCTCTGAGTGATGTAAGTATCAATAATAATAGTTCTTGCAATCTACGAGCGTGCATAGCCTTTATTTGTAGTTGGAAATGTGAATAGACATTTTAGTTAGTGTGTGTACCTGACAGAGCAGTCAGTAGCGAGCGAGCCATGTACGCGTGTATAGATATGGTCACTCACACAACTAAGGGCGACAAGTGCTCGTACATTGCAAGATGTACTTTAGTACATCTTGCAATGTACGAGCACTTCTTGCAATCATTTTAATGATTCATTTTATGTTTGTTACTTTATCAACACTAAACAATGTTTTTGTTACAGTTCAAAGATGTGGAAGACACAGTATTAACTGCAAGACCTAAAACAACAAACGGTGTAAGTTTCCAAAATTATGCTTCTTCCAAACCCAGAAATTGAACCATTGAATCTTTAATGTAAATTATTAACAACTAGATGATGCCCGCAACTCCGTTGCGCCAAAACTCGTTTATCGCGCGAGAACCCTACATTTTTCCGAGACCAAAAGTATCCTATGTCCTTTCCCGGGACTCTAGAGTATCTCAATGCCAAATTTAGGAAAAATTGGTTCAGTGGTTTGGGCGAGAAGAGGTAACAGACAGACAGACATACAGACACACTTTCGCATTTATAATATTAGTATGGATATTTGTAGCACCCCTTAAAGGTTTCATTAATTTCAGAAAAAATCTGGCCTACTGAGTATGCTGCCACAGCCAAAAAATGGCTTCTCATCTTCATCAACATCATTGATACCAAACTCATTAAAGCAAAAACCACAAACCAGTGCCAAGAAGAAAGAGCCTCTCCCATCACCAAAAGTTGCGGCAAAACCATCCACATTAATTGAATATTCCGATGAGAGTGATGATGAAGTACAAAATGACTTTTTCTCAATAAACAAACCAGTGGAAGCGTTGCCTGATGATATATCACTGGATATAGAACATAAAAATAACTCTCAGAAAGACTCAAATACAGCACCAAGAGGCATAGAGTCATATTTCAAGAAAGAGGAAATTGTGAATGAATTTCCAGAAGAGAATTATATACCGTTTAGTTCAGAACAGATGGAGACCAATAATGTGCCTGAAAGTTCAAATGAAGTGGCTTTAGATGAAGAAGCAGTAAGTTTTAATTTTTTAGATTTAGGACATAATGTAAATATTCTTTAGCTTATTCTATAGTTATGATCATTATTTAACCACTTAGTAGATAAGTAGTTAACTAAATTTTAACTTAATTTTAAGTTACTTATTGCATGTAAACACACAATTTAGTAGCAAGTTGCAACTAAATTTTAACTACTTATCAACTTAATATGTGTAAACCAGCCATAAAATATCTACTCTGTCTCTGTCATGTTGTTAAAAATAGTCGCACAACACCTTAATTTATCTATTCAGATTCTAAAGTTATGTGGCTCAAGAGGTAAGCGCAAGCATGAGGAGATCCAGATAATTGATATAAACCAACAAGAAGTTCTTAATGACGCTCGGGAGATGCTGCTGAAGGGTCTGATGGATGACACCAGCACAAGGCAGTCCGCCAGCAAGAAGCGAGGGAATGAGCCCACTAGTCAACAGAGAAGGAAACACCAGATCACATACTTGGCTCATCAGGTAACATACTTTTTATTGTAATGCTATTTGCAAACTGATGCAATGACTCATGATAAAACAGTAAAGAGTTTGGATCTATTTCTTTGCAATTTGTTGTATTGATGACAACCTTGATTTTCAAAGATTATTATTAGCCTTTACTAAAATATTTAACTAATTCCTCAGCTTACCTCCAGAATAATAACATTTTTTTCCTTCCAGGCTAAAGCAAATGAAGCAGAATTACAGAACCAATGGGCCAACAATAGAATGACTAAAAGAAAAACTCAATCCAAATATGGATTTTAGATTTAATGATGTAAATATTACTAACACTATTTTTAAGGCAAATAAAACGATTTTAAATTTCTAAAATATTTATTCCTAAAATACAAATATATAATTTACAATCTCCTAGCCTTCCTCGGCCGTGGTGGATTCCACGAGACTCGGGTGTCGTCTGACACTGATACAATATCCAAGCCACCCATCTGTAAACCCTTTACAGCAGCCTAAAAAAAAAATGATTGAATATTGAGAAGAAATTTTATTGCAGTAAGACTCTATTACAAGAACCATTTCTCTTTATATGATATCCTTCCTCCTACCATCCCTCACCCTATCAATTTAAAATCCGTCCTATCCTTTGTAAATACTCCCTTTGTAAAAACTTTGTGTATACATATACATACTAACCAAATTAAATTATAAGGTGTGGTACTAACTCTTCATGTTAGTGTTTGTTTTAGGTTAAGGAATTTTCAACAAACACCGTATGCGTTTCATAATTACCGTACCCTTGTTTTTCCACAAAACCTCTCATAAGGCAGAGTATTCGTCAACGCACTCTGACATTGGCGATTCACCAAGGAGCCATATTTTAAAAGAAGAAGAAGACTATTATCAGTTGTACAGTTTGTATAGTGCGTTTCATCAAATAGTTCCTTTGCCGTCATGTTGGCACTAATGCAAATTAATGTTGCCACATTACCCTTACTGTGTTACCTTAAATTAGGGGAAAATTGTACATAATTCTAACAGCTTTCGCCCGCGGCTCTGCCTACGTTAACGTCTATCCCTCGGGACCGTTCTTTTCCCCGGGATAAAAGGTACCCTATGTCCTCCATACTCCAGAGTTCCAGACAATGTGTACCTATGAAAGTTTTATGATGATCCGCTTAGTACTTAATGTGTGAAGGCGTAACCAGCAAAATCACTTTCGCATTTACTAGCTAAAAGCCGAGCTTTGTGAGGGCTCGCGTCATCACAACTTCACTGACTGATGATAACACATTTACATGTAAATACTATGTTAAAGCACAAATCAATAGGCGTGATAGTTTGTCCGTAAAGTGTACCACAAAATGTACAGGTTGTGAGAAGTATTAGGGCTCGCTTCGCTCGCCCTGATAATATTCTTGTACTAGCTTTTACCCGCGCCTTCGTTCGCGTGTATGTAGTTTTCGTTACTAGAAGTGTGTTTCATCAAATAGTTCCTTTGCCATCATGTTGGCATTCTTTGTTAATAACGTAAACACGGTAGACACGCTCTGCATGTATTCATAAGTTTTACTGTGTTTAAGGGTGATTAAACTGACGCTGGTAACCCTATTTCACTAAGCCGGCAACCCGGCCGGCGACTAATGGCGGCAACCCGAGTTTAATGGAATTATTGGGGCCTAGTTAACGTTTTTCACGTTCACAAAACTCTTTCACTCTTAGCATCATCATTCTTTCACCACTCTTTAATGTTTACGGCATGATTTTCTCACGAAATCACAGTAAAATTATGAAAACTCGCAGAGCATGTCAACCTTGTTTACATTATTGACAGACAGGAATGCCAACATGACGGCAAAGGAACTATTCCATGAAACGCACTATAACAGCGAACACAGCTGTCAGCAGTTTGTGGAATTAATCTAGGTGTAAATAAATTTCATAACTTATTACTTCTGGATTCTATGGTTTTATCAAATTATTTGATTAATAACCTCCTCGTTTTTTGGAAGTCGCTTAAAAAGTTAACTTACCAATCTACCAGGCCCTAGCCCTCTTACTTTGACCCTGATTGTTTTAAATCCTTTGTCTATCGCTTTCTGAAAAATATAAAACATACTATTATTACTCCTAAGTAAGATTACACGGTAAAATTTTCATCAATCTGATTGACGGAATATTGATGGTCATAAAAAGTTCATATTAAAAATATGATCAATCCATCAACCCGTGGCGTACATTATCAAATTTTCGTCAATCCGTACCGGATTGATGGATCAGAATTCAGATTGATGAAAATTTGCCATGTAACCAGTGACCAATATGTAATGTTAACATAAAGATACATTTAAAGTAGAATTAATACTTCAGTCGGAATTTCCAGGAATTGCTATTGTATTCTATTGTTGTCGCGATCACCGGTGCTCGCGCGGGGCCTGAAGGATTAAGTTTCAGTTGAAGAGCTACTGCTGTTACAGAGCATGTAGAAATTTGTAAGGTGAGAGCTAAATTTTATGTTTGATGTCTGAATGTACCACTAATGTAGTAATGAGTTAGTATTTAAATTTTTATGTGATCACTGAAATAATATAACTACTACTCACATTAGCAACGCTTATGGCTGTAGTTTGAGCGGCAATATTAGTCCCCTTTTTCGTATTTTTAAAGCCTTCTATACCACATGATCTTATGATCTTCACTGTTCCTTCATAGTCTGTCAGGGTAAATATTGTGTTGTTATGGCTCACGCGAACGTTAACAACGGGTAGTTTCTTGTAAGGCGTACCATCGAATAACATGTCATCAGACTCGAGGGTGGGAAATAAATTCTGCTTCCTGGAAGTAAGAAAGTTGTGAATAAGAAGACATTACTATTTTGATTATGTTACGGTAGGAAAATGCACAGTACTTTTTAAGAACAGCGTCTAGATCGACTATTTTTTCTCCTTGTACGCCTTCGTCGTCTGCTGGGATCCTCTTGTGGTCAAATTTTTCTGTGGCTACTGGAGTTGTGGTCTGGAGAGAGCGCACCAAAGAATTCACTGACAGTCTTACACAATTTCTAACAGCACTTAACATTTTGTGTTTATTATTATTGTGTATATGTCTTAATTTACTATAATTTTATTGGTTTCCTATTTATTCTCAATGAAGATAAATAGGCACATAACCTAAAAAATTTATTTTGACAAATGACACTGACAATCAATAAGTGACAGCTATTTTTTATTTGATAATTAAATTATAAGGTGTGGTACTAACTCTTTGTTTGTGTTTGTTCTAGGTTAAGGAATTGTCAACAGACACCGTACACGTTCGTAATTCACCGTACCCTTGTTTTTTCATAAAACCTACTCATAAGGCAGAGTTTTCGTCAACGCACTCTGACATTGGCGATTCACTAAGGAGCCATTAATAAAAAAGAAGAAGAAGTAGAAAATAGTAGGTAGGACCGTAGGCCACGATGTAGGCAAATGCGAAAATGTGTCCGTCTTTTTGCACACTCTTGTATCTCCTCCCGCGCCAAACATTTATGCGCGCGGCCCGAGAAAAGATGACATGCGGAAAACCTAGTTTGCCACACAGGGCTTCATAACGTTATCGAATAACAGAAAAAATATCGTTACGTACCGTTATTTTCATAATGGTAGCCAGATAACGTTATTTTTTTTAACGATATCTAGTAAAATAACGTTATATTTACCGTTATTATTATAACGTTATGGCATAACAAAAAAATAACGGTATAATAATAACGGTAAATATAACGTTATTTTCTGGTATCAGGTATGCGATCGTGCACGGTGCACCAAATCTCACTCATATTTAAAATGTAATAAGCGTTCTCTGTGAAAATACAAAGAAAAAAATACACCTTAAAAGCGTGATTACGTTTAGAAAATTTTATTTATTTATTTATTTATTTAATAATTTATGTACACTTATCTAGTTAACAGAGAAAAACCTTAAAATAAGAGATACATTTTAGTACAAAGGTACTACTTATTCCAATTGGAATCTCTTCCAGTAGACCTATTACAGGAAAAATTAAAAAAGAGGTAACAATAAGTAATTTTCCCGCCTGTCATGACTTTCTTGACGGACTATAACGTTATCAAAGAACATATATTTACCGTTATAAATCCTATATAACGTTATAACATTTACCGTTATTAAATACATTTATAACGTTATTTCTAGTATCGGTTAAATTTTCATAACGTTATCTATGCCCTTGAAGCAATAACGTTATGAAAAAATAACGTTATTTGAAGCCCTGTTGCCACATACATCAGTTCTCCTGATCCGATTTCTTGATCCGTTTTCCGAAACCGGGCCTCCGAACGCAGTGTAAATTCATACAAAAGTAATTGCATGTCACACATTCGATCAGTTTCCGTACGGTTTTTTTTCGTGATACGGTTCCCGAATCAGGAAAACATCACTTTTCCTGATTCAGGAACCGTATCACGTGGCCGCCCTTCGGAGGCCCGGTTTCGGAAAACGGATCAGGAAATCGAATCAGGAAAACTGATGTATGTGGCCGCCTTTATAATATTATTATGATTGCAAGCTGCTGAACGAACATTCTTGAAGTGAAAACCTCCAAATTCCAAAACTTAATAAATAAAACAAAACCATTTATTGTGATATTTCACATTATATTACTATTAATAAATAAGTTCAATATACACATAATATGATCGAATTAGATTATTACATTTCACTTAAACATATTCCTGCAATATTGCACAGATTGACTAAAACCTCTGAGTGGGTTTGGTACCCCTGCTGCCATGAGCTGCAGGTGGCCGGCTTCGGCTAGATAGTTGCCTTTAACCAGCTCCCCTGTGGCCCACCGCACCGTGTACTTCTTTGAATCCACATTATTGGTGGCTTCCGAGTTCATTATGTAATTAATGATAAGCATGTATATCGGGGTCGAGACCAGTTTTATGAACATTCCCTGGTCGAGTATTTCCTTGATCAGTTCGTCGTCAATTTCCTTGCATGTGGTTATATCAGTCTGCAACGAAAATATAATAGGAGTTTATAAAAAGCTTTTGATCGGCTGACATCGAAATATTATAAACCTCAGAAGCTGGTCATATTTTTAGCATTATCATGTGATAAAAACGATTGTAAAAATTAAACGCCATTGATGTTGAATCGAATATGTTACACGAGTTAAGAACTATAAGCTCACCAGCTGCCCTAGCATGCCCACAAAATCAAATATAACGCCACTTTATGACATAGGCTATAGTCCTAAAAATTAAAATAAAATCCTACTTTATGACATGGACTCACTAATCTCTATTATACAAGTACGCTGGATCGATGACACCGACCTGCTTTTTGTGCCTATTTGAAGCGGAATCAGCGCCCCCATTATGGAGGCTGAGAACTAAATTTGACGTAACCACAACCAATAACAACAGTTGTCATCACTAGTATTAGTTCCAACTTCCAAATACTCTCACTACTACTATCAGCGCCAATATGGCGGCTTTCAAACGTCATTTTTACGTCAGATTTAGATCTCAACCCCAATGATGGGGGCGCTGATTCCGCTTCAAATAGGCACAAGAAATAGCTGTCATTTCAAAGGGTATCAGCGATCCAGCGTACTTGTATAATAGAGATCAGTGCATGGACTATAGTCTACAGTGGTGGACTTACGTCATAAAGTGGTATTTTAGTTGAATTTTTACCGGTCGAAGATAGCCGCGGTAAAGATCGGAACGGCACAGTTTATCTCCACAGAGTTTCTATACTTTCGCATTTCTACTGTGGCCCATAGAATTATAACCTTTAGAAGAGGCATTCCATACAATCGTCAGCGCGAAAATGTGTCACCCTTGAAATGAGTGAGCTCACTCATCTGAGAGCAGTGTGCCTTAGGACGCGGTGACAGTCGGACGTGTTTAATTCATTGATTACCGCGTTGTTTTTCGCTACATTTCGCTCTAGAAAGCCGTCGTGTGCCTTCCGACAGTGCAGTAACAATACTAGGAATACAAATAAGTCAGTCAAATCAGTATTAACATCGTTGCTGTGGCCATGCTAGTGTCGTAGGGAATACTATTTTTGGATTTGTACTTATATTGGATACGCTCAGCCTTCAGAAGAGTGCATATTATGTGTTAGATTACCTGCCGCCTTGCTAGCAGCTCGCGAAGTATTTGTGCAGCACGGTCGCATTTACTAAGCACCACGACCCACACAAGTAGAATTATTTGTAGAGAGTCATCAGCTGCCAGCCATTCTACCTCCTGTACCAATATAATAATATAACCAATAGAGAAAACAATATTTAATATATTATGTATATACTGTACTCGGCGAAACATGGCGGTAGCGGTCATTGACGCCCTGTCAAAAACTTGTCATTTTATATATTTAAATCCGCGATTGACAGTGAAGTATCAAATGTTGTCAATCGCGGCTTTGTATAGAAAATGACAAGTTGTTGACAGGGAGTCAATGACCGCTACCGCCATGTTTCGCCGAGTACAGTATACAGGGTACAATTAAACCTTTCTGCCAAATTTTGATATATTGATCCTTGTTAAAAATAAAAATACACGTATTTTTTCTTTTATAATCACTCGGTACTAAAATGTTGAGAAATAGCTTCCGAAAGTTATCCTAAAAACACTACAATTAATGGACACGATGCGTCGCCCGTGCGTGACGTGACCCAGCGCGCGCGCCTCCCCCTGTGCTACCCCCGATCATTCCCCCGCGCCGCGAGTGACCGTTCTGCAACGATATTTTTAAATGCGATAAAATGTCATTAAAAAAATAACACCCATTTTTTTCAGTTAAATGGACTCTCCTAATGATACCTAAGCCCTGGAAAAAATTTGGCAGGAAGGTTTTATTGCACCTGTAGTTGTAATATAAGACTATAGAGTATTTGAAATTGAAAACAGCGCCAAAAATCAATCTGTAGTTGACCCAGCAAAATCTGTTTTGCAGTTTTGCCATATAAATTATTTCTGTTATCAATATAAAAAGTAGATAAAAACCTTCTCAGGCCTAACGAATGTATGTACATACAAAATTTTATTAAAATCGGCTGAGCCGTTTTGGAGGAGTTCGCGCACAAACACTTTGACACAAGAATTTTATATAAGTATTATGGAGGCACTTCACATGGCTATTTGTATTTGCGTATTTGATGTATTCGCCAAACAATCACCATGTGTAGACGGTATGTTTGACAAAGTATTGGCCTTATTTGCCTATTTGACAAATATGACATACTAGCTGTTGCCCGCGACTTCGTCCGCGTGGACTTCAGTTTATAGCGCGCGGTGTCAACAAAATTGGTGTCAAATTAAAAAGCTTTTTAAAACCCTGGTACCCCTTACGTCACTGCATAGGTAAAGTACTGAGTAGTGAGTTATTTAATAACGTGGTAACTGGTAACAATCGAAAGAATCGAAAAACCTAACTCAATATGGTGCCACCTCTTATAGAAAGACTTATGAGCAAGCGATAGCGAGATGTAGGCGACTCTTAGCGTCATCTGTTATGAATTTTTGGAACTAACTTAATTTGAACAAATTATCGCATTTTCACCCCCTTTCAACCCTTTTTTTCAGTTAAAAAGTAGCCTATGTCCTTTCTCAGGCTTTAGACTATCTGTATACAAAATTTCATTACAATCGGTTCAGTAGTTTTGGCGTGAAAGCCGGACAGACAGACAGACAGACAGACAGACAGACAGAGATACTTTCGCATTTATAATATTAGTATAGATTACCAAATATACGTATCCGTACCTTTTTGACGCACATCAAAAGAGTCAAATAGGTAAGTAAATAAAATCAAGTAAAAGTTTGGTATTTGACGTCTATGTGTGGAAGGCCGTATTTGCCTTTATTTGCTTGTTTGTGTATACGTCAATAATTTTGCCAAATGCAACAAAGGCATGTATTTAAATCGATATCTGTATATTCCCTTTTCTTGATCAAAATATTTTCACCAAAAATACTGACTTGCACACTAATTATGCACACTAAATAATGCGAATTAAATATACTATTTAAAGGTATTTGCAAAACTGTTTTACTGAACGAATAACTATTTTTAAAATAGTATATCTAATAATTCCTTAGTTCAACAAACATATTACAACTTTTTAAAGGAAAATCATCAGCTAATTTACTTTTAGGAATATCATTTATTCTAAATATAACCCAATTTAATTTGTCATGTTCATATAATTAGGTACACATAAAAATCATTAAGTGCTAACTTAACATGACGAGGGTATAGTGCTAAAACCCAATAAGTGTAAAATTGTTTTTTTCGAGATATTCAATGTTAAAGGTTCAAGAACAAAAATACACATTTTATTCAAACAAAAACATTAAAATTAATATTTGTTATAAAAGCGTATACATTCTTTTAAAATAAAAACATATTTTTAAGTCTCTAAAGTGGTTATTTTTTTTATAAAAAATATATAACTCACGTAGGGTGCCGACTTATTGGGTTTTCGTCCAAACAATTATGACGTATTTTGTATTTTAATCAATTTATTTTGAAGAAATTTATCAAAAAAAACAGTACTATTTATTACTCCTCACTCTCAAAAGCCGGTTGTTGGCTGTGTGTCTTCATATCTCGTATCCACGCATGGAGTTCTTCGGGAGTAATAAGTTTTTCGTACATTTTCATGAGATCCTTCTTTTTTGCGATACTTAAAATAGGGATACGCTCGTAGAGTAATAGTATAAAAGCTCTATTTCAGGTGATTCATGTAAATTAACTGAAGGTGGGTTTGAATATCGCTTTGCTCTGGTTTTTTAATCATCAAAAAAGAGGGGTGTTATAAGTTTGACGTATCTGTCTGTCTGTGTGTGTGTCTGTCCGTAGCATCGTAGCATCCAAACGGGTGGACCGATTTTGATCTGGTTTTTTGTTAAAAGCTGACATGATCGAGATTCGAGAGTGTTCTTAGCAATAATAATTCATCATCATCAACCTGCTCAGTGCTGAATAATCAGGGTTTATCTGGTTCATGAAAGGTTAGCATTAACTTGCAGACGCACTTTGATGGGTTTAATATATTTCATTTTAGTTCGTAACATTTGTGATTTGTGAATATACAATACCTATATAGTATACATATACACATTAATGGAAAATTGACCTGGTGCTGGAGTATCACCTGGTAATCTATTGATTAAATAGGATAGGATATCCAACTCCTCGCCAACTTGGAGCAGAGGTTTCGTGTTTGGGCTCATTTTAATAACGACAGGCAGTAAGACGTAGATAAACAGTAAATATTTACATGCTGCTGCTGCACCATCACCTGGATTAAATAGAAATCGAGCTCCTTATAAACCCAAAGTGGAGGTTTCGTGTTTGAGCTCATACTAATAGCCTTATCGAAAAGGACTTTCATGAATAGATGGTAATCATAGATCGGCGGATATGATCCTGTTGATAGATTATTCTGCATTACAACCAACACAAGTAATTAAAAAAGCATGAAATAAAATTAAATTAAGAAATTTTAAAAAACCCGTGAAAAGCGGCTAGCGGCTAAAAATCTTCTTCCATTCACTCACGCTGCTTTAATAGCTACATGCATGACATGATGAGTATGACCACTTTTCAAAAATAAGTGGTCAATTTTTTGAACAGCCTAGAGCAAAAGTGCTGAAATGTTTTGAAACCTATTTTGCATACTGCGGGTTTCAGAAAAAATGCTTATTTCTTTGACGGATTTAGGTAATTCCTTTGATAAAAAGTAATAAAGACACATAGCTATCTCACAACTACCTTTTTAACCATTTACTTCTCTCCAACACAGACAGTGATATGCGTTGTTAGGTAATTTTGCTAAAACCGTATAAGTATATTTAGTTATGCGGTTTTAGCAAAATTAACTGTTAATTTCGAAATATAATTAAACAGTAAAAGCCAACAAATATTTTTATTTGGTTTTAGTATTTGTGGTTTGTGTCTTATCTTGTTTATTTAACTAAAGCTAAAATCCAATAAATACGAATAATGGTTATTACCATAAGCCTTTATTCAATTCTAATTGAAAACTGTAAATACTTAATACAGATAAATCATATTTTGTGGTTTTAGCTTAAAGTAAAAAAGGATTTAGAGGATTTAACACGCTTTATTGTGTTTTAGTTTCTCAGTCATGGCTAAACAAGGGCAATTTATTGGGTTTTTACCTCAAGTAACTTTCTTTACACTGTAAATTCTATTTATTTGATTACACTACTAGAAAGAGCGCAAAAAACTGATCAAGATGGACTAAAAAAACATTTTTTGATTTTTTGACACTTATTGGGTTTTAGCACTATACCCTCGATGAACTAATCTTTGGCACATTGAATGGTAACTCAGTTTAGAACGAGAAGCTTCGTAACGATAGACGCATGTGCGGCCGCGGCATACCCAAAAATAACACTTGAGTTGACTTTACTCTCGGCAATTTGCATAGTGTTTTTTAACGCCTTTAACCTAACCTACAGTGTTTTGTGACGGTCGTCGGCTGCTGCCGCAGCACAGTCACAGTTCTAACCTAACCAACTTTTGGAGTTTCTGGATTTTATCAAGAAACCTTGAATTATATATATTTGAAATGATAAAATCTTTCACCATAATATCTGCGACAATTACCAAAAATCTTTGTCGCGTTAGATGCTAATGACTTGAGCGAGCGCAAAGGAGTTAAGCGCAGTTAAGCGCGGCGTTAGAGGAGCAGGCCCCGACATCTTTTTCAGTAAAACAGAGAAACAAAAAGAAAATAAAGTTAGGTTAAAAATATTTTAGTTGCACGATTAGTCAATTTGTAGGCTTTTTTTGATAATAGAAATTTATTTTATTGTGGTGCACCTTTAGATATCGTTTTTAGAAATTCCGTTGTGAGATTGTCCAATTTAGAGTGTAAGTTAGTATTTTTGATAAACAATTTGAATTTTCGTTTTACAAATCATATATCCGATGTTGTACAAACCATATTTTTTGTGTGAAAGGTCGTCTCGATTTGTATGATGTTTAAGTTTTTTTTGTAGGACATGTTCAGTTAATCAATTGTTTTTTTTTGATCAGCGTTAGTTTTTCTGGTATGCATTCAGTTAATTAGTGGAGTTACCTAGTGTGCTGAAAAATTATTCTGATGTGCATTTAATAATATCCCTGCAACAAATAGCCAATGGCAAATACAAATAGCCATGTGAAGTGCCTCCATTAGATTCAGCATATTGTCTGGTCATACACACCTCGTCCAACAGCACAGGTCGCTGCAGCAGCAGCTTGGCGAGCAGCACGCCCTCCGCGCCCGCGCGCCCCGCCACACCACGCACGTAGTCACAGCACACACTGTGCTCACCACTGGCAAGAAAAAAATAGTTAAAGCAAGAATCAAAATCGATTTTAATACGGTACCAGCTAACGTAAACGTGAGTTCATTACTAGGACTGATTTTTGGGGCTCTATGGACTGAATTGAAAATCTATTGTTTAGTACGGTACCAGCCAACATAGAATATGTAACTTCTGTACTAGGATTTCAGTAATTTTTGGGCTCTACCAACTTTTAGACTGTGTAGAGAGTAGAGACTGATTTAGAGATAGATTAGGTTCAAGCGAACATCGCCCATAGTTTTAATTTTTTTAACAGTTATAAATTATGTCGCGATACACTTTTCTTACTACCGAAGTTTGAGCCACTTTCCAGCGGTTACAACGACACAATAATAAAAGTAAAATTCCGTAAGCACGTAAAACTATCCGTAGAGACAGTTGGAATTCAAGCGAATTCTGAAAAACATCTACAGACGAACATATAACCTCCTCCTCGCTGGAAGTCGGTTAAAAAGGGACTTTAATAGACTATAAGAGAAGAATAAGAATTATTTAATACTTAAGTTCATTTTTTATAATTTGTATTTTATACTTTTTCCACGGCCACAGTCGTTGCTTTCCTTCATGTGACCTGGTTGCTCGTTTGCTTTTTCATAAAAAAAAATAACTGTCATTTAAATAATATATTATATAAGCTCACAGCATAGTTCGCGGCCAACAGCGTAACGCGTGCGCGAGCGCGAGGCGTCGCGCGGGCGTGTCGGCGGCGTCGCGCGCACGCTCGTACGCGCCGCACCGCCCCTCCGCAGAGCTGAGCGACTCCGCTGCGGATAATAGTTAGTCAATAATAGGCATTATTCGCCTATAATAATAAACTTGAGAGGTGTCAACTGTCAAGAGACACCCGAAGAGTACCGCCACTCCACCAAGCTAAAAAAATCAAATTTCCCGCCATAGCGGAATGGTAGAATTTTAAATTTCCCGCCAGTTGACGTCATCAACACATCAACGCCCTCTGCCTTCTACTTATTACAGTACTTCACACTTCGCAGGTACTAAAATAAGTGTCGGTCAAAAAGTGTTGTTACAACTTTTTCCGTCTAGCCCCCTTTCGCAAGGCGCGATAAGGAACTTAGAATACATTTTGATACGTGTTAGAGCTATTAAGTTTTTATATTCAAAAGTCATATCATCAGTATGTATATAGGCTAATATTAATGCCTAATGTAGGCCACAACCTACTTTGATAAATGTAACTGTAGAGGCGAAGCCCTACGACGGTTGTGTGAGCTGATTGGGGAGAAGGGATATAATGAAGGAAGATACCTGGTGATTGAGAGACTGGCGGCTGCGCTGAGACGAACTAAGCTGAGGCGGTCACGACTCACGACACTGTCACCCTGGTCTATAATCACTATCACTGAGCTGAGTTCATGAGGATAAATCATGGATAATTATTGGATTAATCGCGAAGTTTGGGCCGATCGGCTAACCGAGAGAAATTTTCGTATTTTACGAACGCGCGCCGGCAACGTTTCAAAGCGGAATGTGTCACTTCACAGTGCGCGTATGACAGTTGACAGCGCAGAGTGCAAGCTCACGCGCTGCAGTGCTGCCAACGTCGCGCTAGAGTTTGGCGCGAACAGTAACCATTGTTTATAATTTGGATTGATTATAACACTGACGTCTTCCCTTACTAATAAAGATATTTATAAAGCATATAACTATTCAAAGTTCGCTGTCATTATCTGTCGTGTGACTTTCCAAAGGACAAATACATGACAAATAAATACATTTTATAATTCGCTGAGTAAATATAGATAGTCAATTTAAGCTAGTTCAAAATTCCTTTAAACTTACTCGTCAAACCCATCATGTATTCATCATCGGGCCATTCACTCTGGAACAGCAGCAGCGTGGACTGCGCCACCTTGCCGTCGTCATCATCCAGCCTGGTCTTCTGGCTTAGGGCTAGTAGACCGAGCTGGCGGTGCGGCGGGAGACCGTGGGCCGTCGCCACCTCCATCGCCTCCTCGAGGAGTTCTTCGGGAAATTGAACGCCATCTTTGTGGTACTGCGTGAGACGGGTAAAGATCGTTTGGACCTCTCTGCGGATAGAGCATTATACTCTGTTTGATTTCATGATGTGACAACAAGATAACTGAAATACGAGCAATAGATTTTAATGCGAGAAATATCACGTAATATAAGTTTAATGGCACTACGTGACCTTTAAATTGCTCGCGTTATATCCATTAGCAGCATTAAAAGAAGACTGGTCACGGACCATACAAAATTTACCCATGCCCGACACGAAAGAAACGTATCCCATTGTTTTCGTCATGTTATGGGTATCCAAGATATGTAATTTTTATATTCATTAACAGTGGCTAACATGTTATTTTATTGCTTTCTTTTTTCTTCAGGCGCAGTATGAAAAGTGCAAATATAAAGCCACTTTATTCAATATCATTGGCTAACATGTAAATGCACTCATTAAATGTAAAATGCAATCACGACATGTTGCTTCAAAAACGTATAATATATAAATATATAAAACATAGCAATGTACCATCGAGGAAATTGATTCCTAGGCAGTTGTCGGATCAACGTCATTTAGTCGGCTTATGTAAATTCAATGTTAGCTGTGATCTGTCTGTGGCTTGGTTTGACGCAACGCGACCAAACTACGTAGGACCCTCATCTGACTAGGAATCAACTTCACTAATAGTACAATCCCACTATTGATGGAAGATTTTTTATTAATGAATATTATTGACATACATGTTATCATGGAAAGCGAACATTAGGAAGTTGTGCACACGTGATAAGTGCTATTATTACTGCCTAGGATGGGCTAGACATCTCGTTTTAATGTTCCTTAGCTAAAGAAAAACTTATGTAGGTATCTATATAGATTTATCTCGCCCTCAGTATTATAATCATCACGCGTGATAAAATATAACATGTTTGAAACATACTACCTAGTGAAAAAATATATTTTTTACACAAAATAATGTTTATTATGGTTTTTGTTTTTATATAATATATTTCTAAGTGTTCCACTGATATTGAATATAATTACATGCAAATAACGATTCTTATTTTTCGTTTAAGCTCTTTTCATACCGCGCCTGAAGAAAAAAAGAAAGCAATAAAATAACATGTTAGCCATTGATTTTGAATATAAAAATTACATGGGTGAGGCCGCCAATTTTTGCTGATTTTGCAATTATTTTTCTCCGCCCTTTGTATTTTAAAAAGTATTGTGTTTATCTTATGCTCGAAAACTGATTCTAACGAAGAAAACAAAGTGCTCAAGCATGCATTAGAATTATTTGAGTTCCAATAATAGTCTAAAAATATATATTTTACAATTAAACATAAAAAAAGGTAAGAAAATAGCTTAAAATATACAATCCGCCGTGGAAGAGGTGCACTTTAACTGTCGCTGTAGCAGTAAGTATGACAGATTTGAAGATAAATCTGATATGTTATGAATACTTATATAAATGGCTATTACCTCATCTAATTCTTATAGTATTTTAAGATAACTTTCTTTATAAACTTTTTCAAATCAAATGAATCGTTAGAAACATCAATTCTATCCCACATTTTAAACGTCATCAATAATACCGATTTATTGTTATCGTTGGGTGTTAGGGAAGGTAAAATCGGGAAGTGGCAACGCTGAGTTTTTACGTATTCTATGGAAAATCTCGTAATATTAGCCATTTCTCGACAGTTCACATTTGAACCTCAGTCGGGCTGTGTACACAGTTTTTTCAAAGGAAGTTTTTTGTGACACAAATGTAAGTATTACTGTTTCACATAAAACGATCAATGCATCATGTGAGTAGTCAAAAGGGCCATGTTTGGGGCTATAATACAAACCGCATTGTGTTATATTTACAGAGATAAGTTTGATTTTCTCTACGCTATGATAGCCTCTACGCTATCATTTTGGTGCTCCAACGGCATATTTCTCAACGCTATGATAGCGTAGAGAAATAAATTCCCTACAATTTAGGTGCTCCAACGTCACAAGCAGCGTAGATTTTCTTTCTCTCGCAAAAATTTTCTGCGTCATATCAGCAAAAATTGGCGGCCTCACCCACATATCTTGGATACCCATAATACAACGAAAAAAATGGTAAATGTCTCGTTTCTGTCGGGCCTGAGTCATAAATGACCCGTCGCCTTTAATTTTTATACATGTTTATCATATTAAAATATATTATTATGAGAAGGGATGTGATATAATTTGACATACGATTAACAATAATCCTGGCATAAGTCAGCCTCAGTGAAATCCAAAGACCTTTAATTCTTAGGTCAATGGTGAAATCAGGGGCCGTACCACGAAACCGTTTTGAGACTCAAACAATCGAACGAGAATGCCGCGTCCTACTCTAACAAACGTGAAATGACGTTGTTAGAGTAGGACGCGGCATTATCATTCGATTGTTTGAGTTTCAAAACGGTTTCGTAGTAGGCCTACTGTAACTTTGCTTTCTGTCAGGATTTTTCAAGTTTTTTTTTATTACAAAATAATAGCTAACTCTGTAGTCTGCGCGTTCCGCAGCAAGTGGGCGAAGACGGCGAGCGCGTCTGTCTGCAGCTGGAGACAGCGGACGAGCGAGGCGAGCGAGCCGGCGCGCAGCCCGCACACCACGAGAGCGCCCGCCGCGCGCGTGCACGCCGCGCCGCACCCGTGGCTCATCTCTAGCTCGCTGGAACAATATGTACACGTATTAAGACTCAAAGATGTGTTAGCTATAATATATCTGGGGTTTATTCTTTCGCTGATAAAGCTTATACGCTATGTTGTAGTACATTTAAAAAAATGTTCCAGAATTGACCTCTATCCATTGTCCAAATTTTTGACGTTGTTTCATTGTTATATGAGATGATTCTAGCCACAGGTCATAAGCGTAGCAATCACGATAGCATATATGTACTTACGTCCAGGCGTCGCCATGCGGCGCGTCACTGTTCTCTATGAGTGTGCGTACGGCATCACTGTGATAGTTGTCCAAGAAGCGCGCCCAGCGACTCAACTCCTGGCCCGCTGCCGACCACGTCAATTCACTAAGGCAAAAAGGGGGGTTTTTGAGAGAAGGAAAGATGGATGTGTCACTTTCACGCAAAAATTACTTATCGAAATTATAATATGAAAAGTGTTTTTATACATTAAACCGTGACTCTTGACTGGTTTTTAACCGACTTCCAAAGAACGAGGAGGTTATATGTTCGGCTGTGGTTTTTTTTTTGTATGTTCAACGATTACTCCGCCGTTTGTGAACCGATTTTCGAAATTTTTGTGTTGTTGTATTAGGTTTCACTCCAATTTGGTACCATGTTCACAAAAGTGGTGACCTGATGATGGGATCCATGAGTAATCGAGGGAACTCCTCGAAATTTATATGGAAACATAATTATGGTGATTTTGGTTCTATCTCGTATTGGTTGGTAGTATCTCGATATTTTTTTTAATTAGGCAAGTAGAATCATGCGACTTGGTTGCTGTTTGCATATTAAAAAAGGCTTAGTTCTTAATATTTTACAAAGACTCACGGGTCATTGTGACACAGGCCCGACACAAAAGGACATATCCCTTTTTTTCGTTATGTTATGGGTATCCAAGTTAGGGTAAAACAAATAGTGATTGGACAGTACCAGTTATTGGACAAAACACAAAAACGCAATATTATTATGAAGTTTGCTTTAAAAACTGCCTTTTTTAAAGTAATAGAACGCGTGATTTTAAAGATAAATAGGTAGCTATTAAAGCAACCTTAATAAATATTATAGTGTTTTTGTGCTGTGTCCAATGACTAGTACTGACTAATGTCCAATCACTAGTCATGTTCACCCTATATAATATTTATATTCCAAATCAGTGGCTAAGACGTTATTTTATTGCTTTCTTTTTTTCTCTTTAGGCCCAGTAAGAAAAGTGCTAATACGAAGAATAAGAATCGTTATTTGCATGTTTTTTGCAATTATATTCAATATCAGTGGCTAACACTTAGAAATTATTATTTTCATACCGTGCCTAAAGAAAAACACAAACCCAAAAAAAAATATTTTGTTTACTTAGGTACATTTAAAAAGAAATCAGTCAAGTGTGAGTTGAACTCACGCACGAAGGGTTTCATACCATTATAGAGCAAAATTAATAAGTATTTGTTGCTATTATCATTGTTATTATTATTCTGAATTGATAAAATATGTATGTAGTTACAACATTTTAATGCAATATATTTTATTAGATTTTAAATGTATTTGGTGTAGGTTAATTTAATTTGATTTATTTTAGGTTGATTTCATTTTATGTAATTTTTATGTTTATTATAATTTTTTATGTTTAATTTAATGTAATTTGGTATGACTTGATATTTCTTCTATTTGAATTTGATTTATATTTGGTCTAGGCTAATTTAATTGGATTTATTTTAGGTTGATTTCATTTTATGTAATTTTTATTTTTATTATTATTTTTTATGTTTAATTTAATGTTATTTTGTATGACTTGATATTTCTTTTATTTGAATTTGATTTAATTTAATGTAATTTTCTTAATTCAATGTAATTTAGTTTAATTTTATTAACAATTTTTACTATCTTAACATTTTTTAACATTTAACAATTTTTTAAAATTTTTTGTAGCCGATATAATAGCAAGATGTAATAGCCTTTAATTAAAAGTGCAATAACCATGATCAATGTTTAAACCTTGTCAATATAATGTATGTATAATTGTAACTTTTGTTGGCTGTTCATAGCAAATAAATAAATAAAGTAGTAAAAAGTTTTATAGTACCCAAGTGTGTGCCCGTGTAAAAAGTCGATCGTGCACCTGATCTCTCACCAGTCATGTCGGTCTTCCGCTCCATTAGGTTACGAGAGTAAAGAATAATGCTCTTGTGTATTGCGCATACACTTGGGCACTATAAAATTACTTCTGCTTAACTGGCCTGGTTTTATTGAAACCAAAGTGCTCTTGTGTATTGCGCACACACTTGGGCACTATAAAATTACTCCTGCGTAACTGGCCTGGTTTCATTGAAACCAGAGTGGTCGTGTTTATTGCGCACACACGACCGTTCCGACACGATCGTATAGAGGGGGAAAATCCAGGCAGAACAAGCCTAAGAACCCCATATCCAGGACAAACAGTTGCCGAGTTATAAGCACTCAAAGTTTGACATTGACAGCTCGGCAACTGTCAAACGTCGAACAAAAGTGGCCATAACTCCGCTCCCAATAGGCCTAGAGGAACGGGGTTTCTTCTAACATCAAAGGCAACACCTCGGCTACCCCCTCCCCGAATTTGAACTAAATCGGAGACATCAAATTTTGTCTCAATTCTGAAGCCAGGATCGAATAGAGGAGAAAAATCCAGGAAGAACAAGCCGATGAACCAGAGTGGTCGTGTGTATTACGCACACACGACCGTTACGACACGATCGTATAGAGGGGAAAAATCCAGGAAGAACAAGCCGAAGAACCCCATATCCAGGACAAATAGTTGCCGAGTTACAAGCATTCAAACTTTGAAATCGACAGCTCGGCAACGGTCAAACGTCTTACAAAAGTAGCCATAACTCCGCTCCCAATAGGCCTAGAGGAACGGGGTTTCTTCCAACCTCAAAGGCAATACCTCGGCTACCCCCTCCCTGAATCTTGACTAAATCGGAGACATCAAAACTTCAAGGACGAATCTTCTACTATACTTACAATACTTTTAAATGAATAATGTAAAATTTGTCTATTACAGTAATGTAATGGACAAATTTTACATTATACATTCTTTGCATTTAATGGACAATGAAGGTTCGATAGTGGCTCATTATTTTGTAAAATGGCAATGTAAGATACTCCATTACTATTTTTTTTTGTTATATTATTATATTTTTTACATTAAGATTTTTGCAACATTGCTTGAAACCATCACTACTAATGCGAAAGTGTGTCTGTCTGTCTGTCTGTCTGTCTGTCTGTCTGTCTGTCCGTCTGTCTGTCTATCTGTCTGTCTGTTTGATATCTCTTCACGCCCAAACCACTGAACCGATTTTGCTGAAATTTGGTATGCAGATACTTTGAGTACCGGGAAAGGACAATTCATCCCGGAAAAATGTACGGTTCCCGCACGATAAACGAGTTTTGGCGAAACGGAATTGCAGGCATCATCTAGTTTTAAACATCCTTGTAAAAACCAGAAAAAAGTAGGAGCGCCACATTATATCAGGTAGGTACTTACTGCCGAAGCATACAACAAGATATATTTAGGATATGCTCACCTAGATATAAAAAAATATTAAGTTTTGAATCTAAATTACATATTTTTTTTCATTTCAATCTTTTTTTGGGAATATAAGCAACAATATAAACTAAAAAATAATGAATATATATTTCATTCTATTACTACATAACCGAAAGAAAAAAAAACGGTTTTCTTCAAAATTTGAAAGTTTATGAGGCCTCATTTTATTTAAAAGCAAATTTTATAAGTTAAAATCATTGTTTCTATAACTAATTAGATGTTAGACATCCAAATCGGGTGCACAGATCTCATGCACGAAAATCCTGTTGACTTGTGTAATAAATCTAAAGAGATGGTTCGCTTTGGATTATATGTATCCCACACTAATATAGTTTTTCTAAAAGGAACCCTCCTGTTTTTGTGTAATTTTTGTTGGAAATAGTAGTAATTTTTAAAATATTTATGTTTGTACGCATAGAATAAATTACCAAATATACTATTGTAAATTAACTTTACTTAAAATAACAATCAGTTTTAAAGAATACACAATTTTAATAAAAACGGCTTTTTCTCAGAACTGTCATCGTGTTGGTTGAGTCCGGTATGCATAAATAGGTCCATTTGACATTACTTCTGAGAAGTAAGCTGCTTCGATAATTAATACAAGTAACATGCATGTCTCACAACAACACATGAAAACAACCTTATTTCAACCTTTTGCATTGCGCTTAGCGTTCATAGTACAATAACTGTCTGGCGTCTCGCTTGTTATAATCTGCTAGGGCTGTCAAGCGAGCGGCGCGGCGGCGCGGCGCGCGGCTGGGTACCAGACCGGGCGGCGTATTTACAAAGGCTATACCGTTTGAGTCACGAGCCAGACTCTAATAGATGAGCTTTTGTTTATGCATATTACTCGACAATACCTATTCTATCTCAGTAAAAAAAATTGACTCAAATGGATTAGCTTTTTGCCTTGATATTTTCAAATAAAAATGCACGTCTTACAAAACCTAGTCGAGTAGAGGCTCACCGCCATAATATTTGTTTATCGCGAGCGTGCCATACTCGAACAGCATACTTTTAAATAAGACTGACTGTTATTAACTACGTTTAAATTGTAAAAATACTAAACTAATCGTGATAAAAATGATTATCTGCGTTTTGTATTTTACATTAGAGGTACCTAACTACGCTAGAAAAAATATTATAGTTTTCTTAGCTATAAATGATCAGACAGATCAAAGACAAATAATTTATCTAAGATAGTTTTATAATTATATTTTGTACTCTCAACAAGTGTGTAGTTATGTACATACCTGTTTCTTACCTATTAATTAAAGTTTGTTAGTTAATTAAGTAGTATTTTTTGTCACTTAAATACAGAATAGAAACGAGTAAGTAATTTCATTACTGTAACATTAAAATATAAGTAATAACAATTTTCATGTAACTATCCACCTACATATTTTTAAAGCTAACAATGACTATGTATTTACCATATCGGTATCAAATTGAATAGCATAATATGTTGCTGCAATGATAGAAACAATTTAACTAACAAAGTCTAGGCGATTTCGGTCATTTTCTGTACTGAAATAGATAAGGGTTTTGTCAAGTTTTTGTCTAACAAAAGCTAAGCCAGTTCAGTTTGCGCTTTCACTCTAATGATATAGATTATAGCCTTTGTAAATTCGCGACCAGGCGCGCACTAGCGGACGAGCCGCAGCGGCGCGCGGCGACGGCCATCGAGATAGATATATTAATATTGTACCTTAGTATGCAACCGCCATAGACCTCGCGCACCTGGGACCCAATTCTCAGAACGTGTGAAAAGTTCATCTTCGAATAAAATACCGAATAATGAGATTTTTACGAGCGTAACACAGTTTGTCTATTTTCAAAACTTCACACTCAAAATATTTCGTGCAAAGATCGCTCGAGTCGAACGAGTGGGGCCGGTTATTATTAATAGATGTCCGAATTCGTATAACACCACAATGTGGCCGCTTGGGAGTTGAAGCGTTCGAGACCGGTCTCTGCACGACACTTATGATTTGTTGCTAATCTGTTGCTAATAGTTTGTATCCTTCGATCGTGGATTCTTGGAAATATATTGTTATTCTTTTGTGTCTCGCTCAGCGGTGAGCTTGTAATAAGATACGTAGAATAATATAATACAGGTGTATTATTCTACGTACCATCGAGGAAATTGATTCCTATGCAATAATTGATATACCAACGTTATTTGGTCGAATATGTCAATTCAATGTTAATTGTGATCTGTCGGCTGGGTTTGACGTAACGCAACCAAACTGCTTAGGTCCCCGATCTGCATAGGAATCAACTTCTTTGATAGTACATAGTACGCGATAGTTTACTACTTACTAGGTAACTAAAAACTAAAAAGAGTGAATTTATTATTTTTAACAAAAAATTAAAACCGACTTTCAAGGTAAAAACAATAATAACATCCTTATAATATGAATTAAAAAGTATTAAATAATTTTTCCTATCGAATAGTGCCTTTTTCCGAATGCGGCTAAAACTCAATTATTTCTGTACTCAATCCTTCATAATTTTGAAGTCGGTGCCTGTTACAAATGTTTCAAATATTTTGGCAGACTGAAGATTCAGCTATATCTGGTACCGACTTCAAAATGATGAAGGATTGAGTACAGAAATAGCTGAGTTTTAGCCGAATTCGGAAAAAGGCACTATTCGATAGGAAAAATTATTTAATACTTTTTAGTTCATATTATAAGGATGTTAATATAAGGATTGTTTTTACCTTGGAAGTCGGTTTTAATTTTTTGTTAAAAATAATTCAGGACACAAAGTAGTCTTTGCATCCTGAAAAACAAGTTGTGGCGGTACCCACAATTCGCCTAACAATCCTGCATTGCGCTATCGAAGTTTCGGAGAACGACAAGATATATACAACGTCTGAAATGACGTCAGTGGGCTTCGGCCTGACCGAGCATGCTATCCCTCTCGGTCGGAAGATCTTCCTTTTCGGCCGCCACTAACCACGTTAAAAAGTAAATGCGAGTCAACTCACGCAGGATTTCCGTCTTGTTTTTAACCGACTTCCAAAAAACGAGGAGGTTATATGTTCGGCTATGGATATTTTTTTTGTATGTTCAACGATTACTCCGCCGTTTGTGAACCGATTTTCGAAATTTTTGTTTTGTTGTATTAGGTTTCACTCCAATTTGGTACCATGTTCACAAAAGTGGTGACCTGATGATGGGATCCAGGAGTAATCGAGGGAACTCCTCGAAATTTATATGGAAACATATAGTGATTTTGATTTTATGTGAAGTGTACTAAGAATATGCTACCAAAAAGTCAAATATTGGGTCAAGGTATACCATGGTTTCGAAGATGCTGAGAGAACTCCTGACTCTTTATAGATACACGTTTGGGAGTTTCAGCGTTGTTTTAAGAACAGAAAGCATATGCTACCATGCAATTCAAATTCATCATCATCATCATCGTCATCATCATCATTACCACGTCGTGTTAAGGTCACCAATGTCTCATGGCACAAAATAGATAATAGTACAAGGTATGGATACAATAATAATAATTATGTACATAACACCAATTATTATAGGTTGTTTAATATACACGGCGGTCGGCGCCGCAGAGGCAACGGCGTCGCCGCGCGCCGCCGCGGCGCGTGCGTAAACATCGTATTCAAGTTCTAACCAGAATGTCAGGGCATGCGGCATGCCGCGCTGCGAGCTTTTTGCACTGCAAAATTTGCAGCATGTGTTCACTTAGATTTTTTAAATGTATTGTTTAAATTTATCTATCTACCTGATATTTGGGCCTTTGCGTATGCCGTATGACTCTTAACAGTCTTAACAAATTGTAATAAGATACGTAGAATATACGCAGTACCACCGACGACCACTTATAAATTCGTGGACTATGACGGAGGTCAACTTAATAATAATTATACGAGATCAATTACCACTCAATATTATGATTTATGTTGTCAATTCAATGCTCACTGCTCACACCAAGCTCACTGTTGAGTTGTCAGTTGCTTACAAACTTTCAACATCACAATAGAAATCTGTTACAGGTTACAACTACCTTTAAAAAACTTCTACGTACAAGCGATAGCGCGACACAGGAGCGCCTCAGTGACATCTAGTGAAGACAATATGAAACTATTTTTTATTACAATTTACACAAATTATACAATTTGAATTGGCACTAACAGTTTACCTACTAGGTAACTAAAAAGAGTGAAATTATTATTTTTAACAAAAATTAAAACCGACTTCCAAGGTAAAAACAATATTAATAGCATCCTTATAATATGAACTAAAAAGTATTAAATAATTTTTCCTATCTAATATGTAGTGCCTTTTCCCGAATTCGGCTAAACCTCAACTATTTCTGTACTCAATCTTCATAATTTTATTCATAATTGTCCTGGGGCAAAAGCTATATAAATTTTCCATGTTATATAAATAAATAAATTGCTTACCCCTTGTTCACCTTGAGATCGGCCTCGTGCTCTTGCTGACAGTAGTCCACGGCCTGCAGCAGCATCACGCTGCGAGTGTTGGACGGCACGCTGCAACACATTATTACCATAATAAAAAATAGTAGATACATACAGGAGTAGCTTCTGATAGTTAGAGTGTCATAGAAGGCGCCACTGTCGCAAGTAAGTCAAATAATACAGTACCCGGCAATAAATATTGCACATCGACCTTTGGAAAGTGACAGTCGGCTAATTTCGGTTTTGTAGAGCGTTATCTCTTACGCACGAAATACAAAAAGTCCGGTATATATTAGGAGCTGTTAAAACAATTAAGGTTTGCTTCTTTTGACAATTTCATTCTTTGTATAAAATACACCAAATTTTCTATAAGTTATGGCTTTATATTCTGGTAAAGTAAAATAAAAAAGGATGTTCAAATTATGTTTACGTATTTAAAATTGTTTTGGAAAATTACAGCTGTAGCATTTAGTGGTGTTAACAACTCTATATATTATATTATATATTATATATTTTGAACTGGACGCGACTGCACTCTATTGAATTTGAACAACGACTGACATAATGTCAAATAGGTGTGTGCTACAAAGATAACGCTCTATGAAACCGAAATTAGTCGAATGTCTCTTTCCAAAGGTCGATGTGCAATATTTATTGCCGGGTATTGTACATATTATGTCACTTAAGCGCCGCGCTCGTAGCAAAGTATGAAACTATAAAGAAAACTATTGTTTAATTCAGTGCTAAGATGTATGTGATTATGGCTAGTGATTTCAGCATTTTGGGCGCCTATTTCCTATTGTTTTGTAGACATTTTGTTAATTGGTAAGTCTACCTTAAAAACTAAACACTATCATCTAATTGCCAAAAGGTCGACATTAAATAATTCTAAAGCGTATTAACAGTTAAACGACTAAACTAAGACTATCCCCACACGCCAATAGGAATTTAAGACACATACCGTGCGAGTGCTTCGGGCGAGAAGCAAGCGGCTTCTAGGAATGTGAGCAGATCCGCGGGCCGCAACTTGTTAAAGAAGCTCGCGCACTGCCGGTACTGCTGCATCCACTTCTTGCTACCGCCAGAGAGCGGCGTCTGCGGAATGACAAGGGTGAAAGGGGCGTGGCTGTGCGTGGACACGCCTGTTTATTGAACTGTATCACGCTAATCATAATATTTGCTTATAGCCGGGTCTAATTAGACGCAAATCGTAACCTCGGATTAATTCGCATTGAGCTGAAATTGGCAGAGACGTTAAATACATGGTATATAAATAAAACCTCAAAAGTCCCCGGCGATCCTCCTTGTGCTAAAAAATTATTCAAGGTCAAATGTGTGAAAATGAGGTTTTTCCCTTTTTTCCAAATTGTACAGTGTACATTTTATCATAAAAATAGGTAAGACAATATTGAAGATCATAGAATTCTCTACAAAAAATATTCAGACACTTTTATCATACGACTTACCGCGCGGGTCGGAGCGGCGGCGGCAGCGCGCAGCAGCTTGCCCAGCAGCACCGCGCTGTCGGGCCGCATGATGCGCGCATCGTGCAACACGATACAGTCACTACAGCATCTATACTCACGCTGAACAGATAGTGTCGCAGCCAGTCGGCGTACAGCTGGTGCGTGCGCGCGGAGCGGAGCGGCGGCGGCAGCGCGCGCAGCAGCTTGCCCAGCAGCGCCGCGCTGTCGGACCGCATGATGCGCGCATCGTACGACACGATACAGTCACTACAGCATCTATACTCACGCTGAACAGATAGTGTCGCAGCCAGTCGGCGTACAGCTGGTGCGTGCGCGCGGGGCGAAGCGGCGGCGGCAGCGCGCGCAGCAGCTTGCCCAGCAGCGCCGCACTGTCGGGCCGCATGATGCGCGCGGCGTGTTCGCGCACTTCCGCGTCTTCCGCGCCGCCGCGTTCGACTAGTAGCTTGTAGTCCAGATCTGATGTGGATGTAATTATTTAAGTGATAGTGAACTTCTCATGGGAGAAATAACCGCTCAAAACCATTTTTTAAATTTTTTTTTATTTTACAGAGGCTTATAACACTCAGTGTCAAAACCATCTTAAAAACTAACAAAGTCAGGACAATGCCCTAGAAAAAAGAACATAACAAAATATGGTCTATACAAACGTCCAGTAACAACATAATATTATCATCCAGTATTTTTATTTCTTTGTCGGTTACTATTTATGCCTTCTTTTTTGCGTTTTAATGACGATTCAAAATAGGATTCTCTTCCTCTCCACAAACAATCAACCAACCTTGCGATGCCGCCTTAGCCTTCTTCAGCAGTTTGATGTGTTCTGTTGGAGTGAGGCCGTGCCACTGCAGCTTGTCGTCGATCTGCTTTAGCGCAGTGAACAGCGCGATAAGTGCAGCGTGCTGCGTGCCGCTTACGGCGGGCCAGAGTGTTGTCGCCACTCTATAACATACAATAATACATTTAAAAATTAAAAGACTAGACAAGGACGAAACATTATTGTGTTGGCGTGTAGACACTAGACAGCACTGATTTGGCATAAAAAATTGAGTCAATGACAGAAACATGACACAACATAGATACAATACAAATTACAAATTTCATCTTATTCAAAATTTCCGTACTCGAGCGAGACAGACATATCCTCTCTCTCTCGCTCTTGAGCATTGTAGGTACCTTTCAGCGGCGCCGGGCGGGCATTCGTCGGGCAATGTTTGCGGGTCAAGCTGCGTGAGGTCGGTCAGCGCGCCGGCGTACTGCAGCCACGCCTCCACCGGGTCCAGCGAGTACTTGCGCGCGAGCGAGATAGATATATCCACGTTCTCTTTCTTACACGTCCTAAGAACAGATTGAGTATGTTGAGTAGAACCATTTTGCTTGAAAATTATTTTACTGTTGACTTTTACCACAAGCCGAAATAGCTCAGTTAGGAGAGCGTTAGTGTCTAAACACACTAGGCTGAATTACGCCGGCGTAAATTCTGCCGCAAATGTCAAACGCATACAAATACGCGACAGAATAGTGTGTCGTCTCTCGCGTTCCGTCCGTATTTTGTATGAGTTTGAAACGCGGCGTATACGCGGCGGAATTTACGCCGACGTAATTCAGCCTAGTGTGTTTAGAGCCTTAGACTGAAGATCTAAAGGTCCCTGGTTCGATCCCGGGTCTTTAAGCCATTATCAGATTGGTTAGCGCTGCACGTATCATCGCCCCGTATTCATGGTAATATCTAATAAAATGATGTTTAACCCTGGATAAACGCGAGCAGCCCTAAGCCATAACCTAATATTTATACGCACCTGGCGAGGCTGTGTATAGCCTGCACGCGGTAGTCCGGGTCAGCGGCGAAGAGCGGCGCGTTGACGGGCACGCCCGCCGCGCGCACGCGCCGCAACGCGCCCGCATCCGCCAGCCGCCGCAGCCACGACCGCATCAGCGACATCTGCGACCCCGACGCGTTGTTCTCCGCGAGCGTCTTGTGCGCCATCTAGATAATGTATTGTATGTAAGTTACAAAATAATTTATGTATATTAACTGACAAAACTAAGAAAACAGCACTATAAATGCACAGCAAAACTAGTTAGGTATATTTTGTTAATTGTATGTCTTAATGTTTTCATTTAATTACTATGAGCTGCGGTAGTTTTCGTTTTATATGATTTACAAACGATTTCAAAACAATAATTACTATAATGAGGTCTCTTTTTGTCTTATATAAAATTCGCAAACGTTGTATTAAAAAAAACGATTCCCGCAGCAATTACCTGTAGCGGCTTAGTGAGGTACACGTTATCACGTAGCTCAGGCGCATTGCAGTGTATGAGTGCGGCGTAGAGGGCGGCGCTGAGTGCGGCCGGCGTGCGCGCAGCCCCACCCGCCCCCTCCCGCGCCGCACGCAGCGACCACGCCACACTTGTAGCTGTGTCTACGTGCACTGTCTCCTCGGCGCATCGCTGTACCACTTAACATAGTATTTTATTTATTTTTATTTTATTAGGAAAACATACAGTGATATAATTAACAACCTTAAATACTACATAAACTTTTAACACTATTGACACGTTTTCACAGACACTAAATACTAATAAAAGCTTAATATGATCTTACAATGAAGTATTAGTAATTATTAATGAGAGATAAGTTAACAGTATGGTAGTCACAAGTACTTAATTTACATATTATACGAGAAAGTAACCGTACACACTGAAAAATAACAACATTATACCAATAAAAAATCATTCAATCAATCAATCAATCAAGCAAATTAACAAGTTACAATTCCAACAGTTAAGAAACAGTCTCAAACCATTGTTTCGTCATTAGCTTTCTTGTAACGCTTAGGGAAGAATTAAATAAATCAAGATCCGTATTAGTTGGTTTAAAGGTCTCAGTTTAACCCATCAACTCCCAAGCGGCACCCGGGTGCCGCGTCGCAATTGAAAATCTATTGTCTCTGTGATTCCCACGATCGAGGTATGAAAATTTTTGCCTGTAGCACATGAAAGTAAGTACACTGCAATATTACTCCTGCAAAGTTAGAGTCGTTGCAAAGAAAACATACTGTCACCGTCACCGAAACCGGAGTTTGAGGCGGTATACATTTTTTAATATTATCTTACCAGTTCCCAATGACTAAAACCAAAAAATATTGTAGTAGAAAATTGGAGTAATGAATAAAAACTCACCGTCCAACTCCAAATGCGCGGCGTCGGCGTACAAACAGTCGTGTACGTAGTAGGCGTGATGCGGGCGCTTGGGCGGGGCTGGCGGCGCGAACCGCTCGTACGCGTACTGCGGGCCCGCGCGCACGTCGTATATACCGCGGTAGAACTCCGGGCAGCAGACATCCTCGCCGCACGGCTCAGGGTCCGGTTTGGTTTCTCTAAAAATATAATCAAAATATTCTTTGTAGTCTACACTTAGATGCTAGTGATGATAGTGTTGCTGATGCGATACTGATAGATAAAATTGAATGGTATAAATGATGAGCTCTGTTTGAATGGAAATAACGTTTAGGGCCTGTTTCACCACTTCCTGATAAAGTGCCGGTCTGTCACTTAAATGGTGGATAGCCTATCCGCTACCTATCAGGAAGTGGTGAAACAGGCCCTTAGTCTTGTTTATGGTAGTAAGTGCTTCAATTTGATGTAATAAGTGCACATGAGGGCAGTGACAAATTGAACCGTACAAAATACGTAATAACACAGAAATTAAAATAGCGAGCAAAAACTACCCAGTAGTGAATTTGTTCTGAATGGAATCCAGCAAGTAGTTCAACAATGGAAGTTTCTTGTCACGTTGCGGCTCCACCAAATCTTTTTTCTCGATAACAGGCTGAAAAGACCAATTCCAGGTTATAATAAAAAACCTTAAAAATATCAATAATAATTATGTACGACATAGTTACCGTAGTAATCGCGTCAGAAAATTCATCGTCCGTCGACGGCCATCGCGTCGCGACACGGGCGTGTTCTTTAACCGCCGCTGACATTTGCTGCACGTCTTCTAGCTCCAATTTTAACCTATATAAAAGAGTGTTATAATATTAAATTTTCATTTATCGTTATTTATACTTATAAAAACATTTATCTGTAATTATCTAGACGTGTAATATGTAAAGAATAAAATTTTATACGTCTGTACACAAAAGCGTTTTTCTGTTTGAATTAGTTGCGTAATTTTAAACTACTTAATTTATTTTTGTTGCCTGACGTTTCTTTAGTCTTTTTATAATTTTCCGTAATTTGGCGATATTTTTCTCAACAAGTACTGACCTATCCCGCAACATATCCTGCAGCATATGGGGCGGAGCGTGTGTCAGCGCCGCAGCGAGTAGATGCGCCCGTGCAGCGCGGTCTGCGTGCGCGTGCGTGGGTGCGTGCGCGGCGGTGCGGGCGAGTAGCGCCGCGGCGGGCGCATGGCGAAGCGCGGCGAGGCGCCTGCCCGCGGCCGCTGCTGCTGCCCCGCCCGCTACGCCCGCGTTAAGCGCGTGCTCGCATACCAACTCTAGGACAACGCCCTCTCTAAAACAACGAGAGAATTATTTGTATTGTATTAAACTTGCGCTTAACAAAAATGTTTGTCAATTTAACTTAAAACTTCGCTTAACAAAAACGTCGTGAGTTTATCATTTGTTTCATTTTATTACTCGACAACTAAATAAACTAAAAAATATAACTTATATATTAGGAAAGTTAAATTTGAGACTACAAGGATTGAGGTGACAATTTGAGGGTACAAGTAAAAATTTAATTTTATATCTTAAGATATAATTATAACCCAAACCTATCAGTCTCTGACGATTGGTCGATTTAAGTAGGTTGTTACCTGGTCTGCTCATCATCCCCCGCTATGCGCAACAGCTTGGCCAGCTTGAGCAGTTTATGCGCAGCGAGATACGCGCCCGAATCCAACCGCAAGCAATCGCGGATCAGGGACAGCTTGTCCTCACACAGACGGACTGAAAATTGTTGGGATTCATTGCAACCTAGCTCTATAGTTCTTTTCTCGTAGTAAATTAATACTTGCGTATATGTACATAAGAATCTAGTTTATCGGTTATGTTATAAAAGACTAGAAAGTTTGGAATAATCGCGTTACGGTCTGAATTGACCCAAGGAGTTAAGAGTTCCGTTCACCTTCGGTGCAAAATCTTTGTTTTTGGTAGCATTTTTTTTTATTAAATAAGGGGGCAAACGAGCAAACGGGCCACCTGATGGTAAGCAACTACCGTCTGCAGGCGCGTTGCCGGCCTTTTAAGAAGGAATACGCTCTCTTCTTGAAGGTTGGCAGGTCATTTTACATTAAAAAGTCAAAATTACAATTACAAATAACCTTGAATAGGAAGTATGGTTAAGTTGAACGCGCTAAGTATAGGTAGCGCGGCGATCAAGTCAATTTCTTGTTCTATTTCCCTGTTCCCGCTCTCTATCAGCTGCAAGCAACACCTGAAAAGTTGTTATTCAATTTAGAAAATGTATTCCAATTTAAATGTATTTTACCGACTTTGACTTAGAGTAAATTGACGTTATTTATATACAATAACAGGTCATACCTAATATTGATTACCGTAATCATGACCAAGCACTCCACTCTATTAACAGACGTTGGTCGAGAATTTTTCAGGAAAGGATCATTTATGCCTTATAGTTGATAACAGCTTAAATCAAACATACCTCGCAAGTTCCAAAGCTGGATCAGTGAGAGACGAAGCGGAGTTAAAGTACTCTTTTGCAGCATTCGTTACTAGTTCCGTACTGCGAGCGTACGGCAGAACATGAGCTAGTGGCGCGGGGGGAGCACGCGCGGGGAGAGCACGTGTGGGTGGTCCTTGTACAGGGGGTCCTCTTGCAGGGGGAGCACGCGGGGCGGGGGGTCCCCGCGCGGGAGGACGAGGGGCGGGGCCAGCGGGCGCGCACGTCAACACATTCGCAGCAAGACGGATGCTCGCCGCGTCACCCGATGTGAGTAGAGCGAGCGCGTAGATCTGTGATACAAGTGTATTGTAACGTATGTGAAATAATTAGTTTTTGATTTATACAGAGTGTTACAAAACAAAAGGATAATATTTTATGGTGTGTACTGTGTATACCACTGTACATAATATTATTATGTTCATTTTACATTAATACCTACATACACTGTATGTATCCCGCATATAGAGTTCACTGTGAAAGAAGTGGAAATCTCACCGCTGAATAAATTACTTTTATTTCATTTAATAGGCAAATTCATGACGTTAGGAGTTTCTTATAAAAACATAGAAGTCAAAAGTAGGTCACTTTCAGCGCTGCCACAGTTTGCTCTATACAAAGAGCACGTGCACGCCCTAAAGCAGGGGTTCCCAAACTGTGCGCCGCGGCGCCCTGGTGCGCCGCGGAAAGGCAAGAGGGGCGCCGTGAGTCGATCTTCCATCATTATCCATAACCACAAATATTATAAAATAAAATTAAAATATGAATTATACAAAGCAGGCAGATAATTAGATATTTGTTTATTATTATTTACTTGCTGAACCTAATTAATATAATCATTAAATGTGTTTATTTATGTATCTTTTTGTAATAGCTAGGTAAAGTAGGGCGCCGTGACAAAATATTGACTTGTAAGTGCGCCGCAGGCTGAAAAAGATTGGGAACCTATGCCCTAAAGTGTTATCTCTGTTTTTTACCACTTACTTCATAACACTCCTCCTTCGTGACATCCTCGAATAGCGTCGACTGGAATTCTAGAATGTCCTGCAGTAGCTCCTCCCAGTCATCTGGCGTTGGCTTGTGATCCCTAAGTAACGACAATAGTAATTTTAATAATCGTTTCGCATCATCGCATTCGTTTAAACTTTTAAAGTACGGCTATTACACTCAATTGTAATTAATATTAACGCATCTGAAAATAGAAGTGAAACTTGTGTAGGGATTGATAGGGAGTGTAGGGGAAATCTTGGATGCTGGATGATAGCGTTGATGCTGATAGTGATGCTGATGCTGATAGTGGAGACCATGGAGCTTGTATAGAGAGGAGCTGTCGTAATCAAGTTTCCTTATGAAACGACGCGTGACGATTTGCGGGGTGAGGGGGTGTCAAGCGCCGCCCACTTTTCAATATTTCATCTATCGGCTAAAAGCAAAACTACTAGCTTAGGTCGATGTTGATGTTACTACGTAGTTCAGCTATCTTACACTAGATGTCATTTTGTCTTGAATAATGTATATAATGTATGTAATCATTAAATAACCTTATTATATCAATAAAATTAGGGTTAGCATTTTGACCGATTTTTAAATGTAAAATAAGGGGACAAACGAGTAAACGGGTCACCTGGTGGAAAGCAACTTTCGTCACTCGCAATTCGCAACATCAGAAGAGCTGCAAGTGCGTTGCCGGCCTTTTATGAGGTAATAGGGTAGGGGAGGGTAGGGAAGGGAATAGAGTATAGGTACTAGGTATTATTTAGGAATAGGTAATAACCGCTCATACCTACTTAAATCGACATTTTTTCGTGAAAATTTACTGTGTTGTTATAAGAAATATTTTTCTGACGATTTTTATGGATAATAAATGTCTTTATACTCTCAATCTCGTTACCTGTGGCTTGAATAAAAAAATAAACGCAACAGACATCTGTCAATTTCGCCGGTCAAAGTTAAGGTTAAAGCTAAATTTAGTCCTAACTATAACTTTAACCTTAACTTTAACTTTAACCACGCCCCTGGTGCAACCTACCCTTAAAAATAATTGAATTCTAAATAGTATTTAGAATTCAATTATTTTATAATATTATTTGGAAATACAGCCCTGGATATATTGTTACGTTTCAAATAGTTATCCTAGATGACGACAGATGGTGCTTTATAAGTACTATCATAATAAAAGCTATATAAGTGCCGTTTTAGCTATTAAATGTATTTAAGACAAAGTGTATAACAATTTAAAGTATTCAAGTATGATAATTGAAATAAAGTTATGCAAAATTAAGACGCATTTACGTCTGTATTATCTTTCAAAGGTTTGGCCATCTAGTGTCAAGTAGTATAATTAACGCTGAAAGCTGAAATGTTCTAGAACTTTTATATTTAAACTACAGTTTTATTACGTTTAAAATTATTAACGAATGAAATGTGATGTTATTTAAATTATCAGACGGTCTGTCTGAGTAACTTTGACATTGTAAAACACAATACTTAATCCTTTCCTTGTTAAAAATGCAGAAAACACCAATTTATTGGGAGTCTCGTTACGTGTGCACCTGACAAACGCCGAAAGTGTACTGACTTAAGCCCCGCCCACAATGATGACGTCAGGACCTAGTTGAAAATCACAGTGCACAGTTGCTTAGGCCAGCTCCTCTCTATTAATCTCCATGGTGGAGACAAATGATACACTCTTGATGCTTATTAATAATCTGCTTTATTTTGATACGATTGTTTAAATTTATATACAAATAAATTATTATTGATAATAATTGATACGGCACAATGTGCGAGTTCATCGACACGCTGAACCGTACAACTTGCCTTTCGGTTTTCTGAAGCAAATCATACGACACTATTATTATTAGAAAATAATAAAATCTGTATTTTACATCTATACTAATATTATAATTCTGCAGTGTTTGTTTGTTTGTTTGTACGCGCTAAGCTCGGGAACCTTGAATGGTCCGATTTGAAAAATTCTTTCAATGTTAGATAGCCCATTGATCGAGAAAGGCTGTAGGCTATATTTTATCATGCTCAGACTAATGGGAGCTAAGAAATAGAGGAAAATGTGGAAAAAACGGGGGAAACTATATGAAAAGACTTATTTGAACTCGCTAATGTCAGGAACTACTGGTCCGATTTGAAAAATTCTTTCAGTGTTAGATAGCCCTTTTATCGAGGAAGGCTACTTAGATAGCCCATTTATCTAGAAAGGCTATAGGCTATATATTATTACGCTAAGACTAATAGGAGCGAAGAAATAGAGGAAAATGTGGAAAAAACGGGGGAAATTATATGCAATTGCTTATTATCTTAAGAACTACTGGACTCTGGAGCAATTTTTATGTTATTTGGCAAACATGAAGAATAGACCACGTGAAGGGACATAGACTATTTTTTGCGGAAAAATGTACGGTTGCGTGAAATTCCTAAATTACGCAAGCGAAGCCGCGCAGAACATCTTTATAATAAAATCGTAGGAAAGTTAATTTTGTACAATAAATAATACTTGGGATGTGATCTACTATGCTAACGCGGACGAAGTCGCGTGCAACAGCTAGTTAATTATATTAATAGTGTCATTTATTTATATTATATTATTTAGAAAACTGTTAAAGTTGAAACTAATCATAAAATTTTATTTTATTTACGTAACAAATACTCATTACATTATTTAAAGACACTGAAAATTAAGTTAAACAAGCCTAAAATACCATTGCTTAAAAAGAAATTTAACATGCATTGTGGTGAATTCACTTTAATATTCTATGAAAAGCACCATCGCGGAAAATGATTCCTAAGCAGATTAACAGACCAACGCGACGTCATTTGGTCGGATCATGTCAATTCAATGTTAATTGCGATCCGTCGGCTAGGTTTGACGTAACGCGACCAAACTACATAGGTACCCATCTGCTTAGAAATCAACTTCTTTGATAGTACAATACATATTTCGTATGCGTTGCGTTTGTACATAACACTTACCCAGCACAATCGGCAGCCAGCGAGCGCGCCAAGCGGGCGAGGAGCGCGCGCGCGCGGGGCGTGTCCGCCGCCAAGTCACGCAGGTCGCACGGTGTGACCGCCACGCCACGCCGCGCCGCACGCTCGCAGCCCGCCACTAGACGCTCTAACGCGGTCGCGCGACGTACAAGCGACGATGCTGATATGCTGCCATCGCTGTTAATACAGTATGCCTACTACGAAACCATGTCTACTCAATCGGACGAGAATGCTGCGTCCTGCTCTAACGACGTCATTTCACGTTTGTTAGAGCAGGACGCGGCATTCTCGTACGATTGTTTGAGTCACAAAACAGTTTCGTGGTACGGCCCCTGGTTACAGGTTTATAGCAAATACAACGTCCTTTAAGTTCTAACACCGCGTAATTAAAAAATAACAACTTTTCAGGAGAGAGAAAATAATAATTGCACAATTTTGTATAGATACCATAGTAAAATAGGTTTACTATAACATATATTTTAATTCTTTTAGAAGTTATTAGTAAGTGGGTATTTACTTGGACTTCAGTATCTAACATATTAATGGTCCAACTTCAACTGTTGCCCTTCTCTTATTTAAGCTTTATCAGTATGTTCAACACACATACACGTCCTCTGTCCTATCACACATTCCTAGTACTCACGTCTCCCGCAGTATAGTGGCGAGCAGGTCGCAGGCCATGTGCAAGTGTTCGGTGCCACGGTACGCCAGCAGGCAGCGCTCCGCCAGCTCCAGCCGAGTCGCCAGCTCCAGCTCAAACGACCGCGACTGCAGCACCTGCATTATTTCAGGTATGTGTGTGTGTCAAAATATTGACATTACAACTTTTTAATTTGTGTTTGAAAAGGTGCAAACGTCACAAAATTGTGACCATAAGCAATGAAGTTCATGTTCATCCAAGTTACATATTAAGAGGGAAGGTTATATCGTATACGAATTATGCTGTGTATGAGTTTATTAGTTTTACTGTGTGTACGTACCAGCAGTATATAGAACAACTCGATGTTTTATGAGTTATGACTGTATGCATGTGTGTGTTTATTTGTAATTCATGTGTAACAGCTGCATATAGGATAGGTTGATGTGTGCGTGTGTGCATGTGCGTTTATTTATTTTAGTGTGCGTACCAGTAGTATATAGGACAGGTCGTCGCGGCTGTAGCTCTCTAGCAAATCAGCGAGCCCCGTGAGACACACCCCCTCGCGCCCCGTCATTTTCTCCACTCGCTTCAAGAACGGGATCACGAACCGCTTGAGATCAGCTACAAACGTATCCGCTGTTGACTGCGAGATTAATTATTAATAGTATTTAGTATATCAAATCAAAATCAAATCAAAATAATTTATTCATGTAGGTCACACAGTAACACTTATGAACGTCAAATAAATAGGTAGTTTATACATTAACAGCATTATTAAGATTTAACTTCCTTTAGTTATTACAAAATTCCATTTTATATAATTACCATACATAATAATATTATATACAACTGTCAAAATTGAACTTTTATTTAGGTTGTAATACATTTTTATAATAATGTTTGTATATTTTAATGCAATAATAATAAAAAGTATGTAAAAAAATATGTCAAAATATAAAGTTTAAAATATGTTAAATTAATATGATTAATATTTTAATATATGGAATATAATATTATGTCAATGTATTCATTTATAATTTGACTAATTACCTTTATTACATACAGAAAAGCATAAATTTGTTTTGAACATACTATTCCCATGGATGGATGTCATCAAAAAAGTCGTTTATTTTGTAGTAACTCTTTCTAATTAATTTATTTTTTATACATTCTTTAAATTTATTAAAAGGCAAATCTAAAATATCATCAGGTAATCTATTGTAGAAACGTATACCGAGTCCCACGAATGAATTTTGAACCTTATGAAGACGTGAGTAATTAACTGCTAGTTTGTTTTTATTACGTGTATTAAAAGAGTGCGTGTCGGATTTCTTGCTATAAAATTGAATGTTCTTTCTAATAAATATAATGTTGTCAAAAATGTATTGTGATGGAACCGTCAAGATATTTATGTCTTTAAACTTTTCCCTTAGAGAGCACCTTGATCCTAGTTTATATATGGCGCGAACAGCCCGTTTCTGCAATATAAATATTGTTTGAATATCTGCAGCACTTCCCCACAGTAGTAATCCATAGGATAAGATGCTATGGAAATAGCTATAGTAAACGGTGCGAGCTGTTTCTTCGTTAGTCAATTGTCTCACTTTCCTAATCGCAAAGACTGCTGAGCTAAGTTTTTTTGCTACATTTGAAATGTGAGCTCCCCAATGAAGCTTAGAGTCAAGCGTGAGACCTAAAAATAATGTAGAGTCAACAAAGTTTGGATTTACATCACCAATTTTTAAATTAATTTCATTGTTAGCTTTCACGTTAGGCATTCTGAAAATGACACATTTTGTTTTGTTAGAATTGAGTAACAGATTGTTCGAAGAGAACCATTCTAATACAAGAGCAAGTGCTTTATTTATACTAGTAAAATCTGGATTTTTTCGTTTTAATTTAAACAAAAGGGATGTATCATCGGCAAATAAAATAATTTCACAAAGGGATTGCACGATGAAAGGCAAATCATTGACATAGATCAAAAAAAGGATCAAAAAAAGAAAAGAGTGCGACAATTATATTTAAAATCAATTGAATGAATATAATAAAGTGTAATATTATTAATTAGTATAATAAGTTAACACTTGGAATTAATATTTGACAATTTAATATACATGGTTTATGTCTATGATACATTAGCTCTGCAATGACATACTTTATGTAGGTATATTTATAGTTTATGAATATTATATATTTATTTATATTAATATTATAATATTTATAATAATATTATGTATTGTATAATATATTATGTATTTTATTGTTTATGTAAGTCTATTGTAATTAAATTTATAAATAATAGCTTCAATGATTATTTATATCTTAGTTATAAATCCATTTATTTTACCGTTGATCCTTTGTGTCTCATTACCATGAATGCGCCTGTATTATACATTCTCAGTATCACCCTAAGGTTGGTTGGTAGAGAATACCACAAGGCATTAAGCCCGCCTATGTAATTTGCATAAAGTGTGAATAAATAAATAAATAAATAAAAGGTCCTAAGATGGAACCCTGTTGTACTCCCATTTTAATAGGCAATCCCGTAGATTTATGTCCATTAACATCAACAAATTGAACTCTATCTGTTAGATAATCCGTGATGAGATCAAGTGCAGTGTCTTCAATTTCATAGTGCTTAAGTTTATGAACAAGTGTTTTGTGGTCAACGCAGTCAAAAGCTTTTGACAGATCACAAAATACACCTATCACATCATGATGGTCTTCCCAGGCTTTAAAAATATATCTAATTAAACTAACACCTGCATCTGTGGTTGAAACGCCTTTGGTGAATCCGTATTGACGGTTGTGCAATAATTTGTTAATATTAAAGTGACTCTGTAGCTGGTTAAGTATCTCCCTTTCAAATATTTTGCTTATAGCAGGTAAAATTGAGATAGGTCTAAAATTACTCGGGTCGCTTTTTAAACCTTTTTTAAACAAAGGAATTATTCTAGACTGCTTCATAAGACGAGGAAATACGCCAGCATCAATGCAACGATTAAAAATAGCGGCTAGGTATGGTGATAATTCTGTTATGATATTTTAAGCAATTTAACTGATATACCCCACAAGTCTACTGCTTTTTTGAGGCTTAGAGAGTTAAAAATCTTTAAAATATCTTGCGAATTTATGTGTCTGAACTGAAACAAGACCTTCCTGTCTACAACATTTTTTCTAAGTAAAATGCCCGCCTTTGATGGACAGGAGTCGAGAGAACGAGTTGTTTAACTTATAATAATGGGCTTTAGTCCGAACAGCCCCGGATTTACAAATAGGCCGTATATGCCGCGGCCTAGGCGCGGCAGCGTCCTAGGTATGCGGCAGCGTTCATATCAGGGGGCCGACAGGTTTTGTACTATCAGAGAAGTTGATTCCTAGAAAGATGGCGGAACTAAGTAATTTGGTCGCATTAAGTCATACCACTGACCTCCATTATACGAGTACGCTGGACAGATGATACCCAGTTGTTTTTTGTGCCTATTTGAAGCGGAATCAGCGCCCCCAAAATCGGGGGAAGAGAACTAAATCTGACGTAACTTGCAAATGGCCACTCAATCGCTATTGGTCGTAGAAACCAAAGAGAATATAATCACTACGGTGGTAGAAACTAGTATTCATTCCAAGTACTCCCACTATCAGCGCCAATATGACGACTTAAACGTCATGTTTACGTCAGATTTAGTTCTCTTCCCCCGATTTTGGGGGCGCTGATTCCGCTTCAAATAGGCACAAAAAACAGCTGTTTCAAAGGGTATCAAAGGTCCAGCGTACTTGTATAATGGAGGTCGGTGAGTCATACCCATCTGACCGATCACAGCTGCTAACACTGAATTATTGACATAAGCCGACCAAATGACGTAGGTCCGTGATCAGTCAACTGCCTATAGGAATCAATTTCTTCGATGGTACATGGGACGGTAAAAATAAAGTGGCCTACACCCTAGATATGAGCGCCGATGGGTAAACGGCCGGCGGCGGCGCGCCAACTTTTTGTGGTCGGCGGCGGCGGCGCCGTCGGCGGCGTGCCTCAAATGCGACTTTCATCTGTTTTTAGGGTTCTGTACCCAAAGGGTAAAAACGGGACCCTATTACTTAGACTTCGTTAGCTAAATTAAACAATTAAGCGTAGCTCCTATACAAAAACCCAATTTCAGCATATTTTTTATCTCTATTGGTACGGAATCCTTCGTGCGTGACATAGCGAACATTTTGTTCTTCTAATGACGACGACAAAGACGCCATTTTGATGCAAGCGTATATTGCTCCTCTACACAATGGACCATCGCTGGCCCATCAAAATATGGCGCATGCGATGGCTATACAATGGTTGCAATGCATCTACACGATGGCCGCGTTCAGTTGTGATCTATACGTCTTTCAAGATGGACATGTAAGCATTAGCCATTGTGGCAATGCAAAATGCACATTTTTAAAAAATTTATAACTTCACCAGATAACCTAGTAAACTTCGTATCACTTTTCCTCCTAGTATGAACCCTGAACTTCTACGAATAATTATTTCGAGACTAAAATTAGAATAATGATTTATGGTTAATGATGATAATTATGAATGTAATAATAGCATCATATGCTTTCCGTTCTTAAAACAACGCCGAAACTCCCAAACTTGTATCTTTAAAGAGTCAGAAGTTCTCTTAATACCTTCCGAACATTGGTATACCAGATAGGTACACCTCAGTGCAAAATCTTACTTGTTGTTAGCATATTATTATGCTTAGAATACTACCCACGAAATCGACGTCACCACATGTTTCCATATAAATTTTGAGGAGTCCCCTCGATTACTTATGGATTCCTTCATGAGGTCACGATTTTTGTGAACATGGTACCAAATCAGGATGATACCCTATAAACCAAAAGAAAAATTTTGAAAATTGGTTCACAAACGGCGGAGTAATCATTGAACACAAAACAAACGGACAGATATCGAAATTCGAAGTATCAGTAGGTCCCGTATTTACCCTTTGGGTACGGAACCCTAAAAACGAACATAACAGTCATAACACCTCCTTCATTTTGAAAGTCGGGTAAAATTTTAGCCTATGTGTATTCTGATGTATAAGCTGTAACTGTAAACTGTAAAGTTTTATTAAAATCCGTTCAGTAGTTTTTGAGTAAAAGAGTAACAAATATCCATACATCCATATTCCATACAAACTTTCACCGTTATAATATTAAAATATTTAAACTTCATTCATTATGAGAGTTGAGACCATGATGGGCCACGTGTAGATGCGTACCGCCATCGTTAGGCCATTCCCTTTGATGTGCGGCCGAAAAACTGACACCGACGCCATTCCACGAGCATCGCTCGCGCCATCGGCCTCCGACACCACTACGTCCTCCACACGCTGGACCTTCGTGATGGTCCACTACGACGGGCCATCGTGTAGAGGCGCTATTACCGTAACAACGAGTTCGTTCGTACTGAATACTGATTCATTGAATCGTATTCCAGATAAATTGTGTTCCAGGGTGGAAGACGCTGGGAGCTGTGTCACAGTCTTAACTTGACTTAGTATTGAATGATTTACTTATTTCGTATTGAAATTATCTTAAATATGCCTTATTTATAAGCTTTTGAATGTATATGAATTGAAACAAAAAATCTTTCCTCTCGCTCGGCGCGCCGCTGCTTTTTCACGGCGGCGGCGGCGCGCCGGCGCGGCGCTCATATCTACAGTATGATACCCATAAAATAAATGATTTCGGGACTGAGTCTGAATAAAGATCACTAATTATTAAAAGTTAACTGACGTACTGCTACTCGTCTGTTACACACGCACGAATGTTTAGCTGTTGCCTTTCAAAGGCTGCGTTTCTACCAGAGCTGAGAAGAGAATGTGTTTTTGAGAACCAATAGCATCGCCGCGCTGAGCGATGTCATGGCAAAGTCATGTCAATGAAGCGATTCTATTTGTTTTCAAAAACACATTCCTCGCAAGGCGCAACACAGCTCCGCTCAGCTCTGGTGGAAAGGCAGCCTAAAGGTCCGCAATAGGAGTGCGGTGGCAAAAGTTTGGAACGCGAAAGTTAATAAAAAGGATGTCTAATAATAATTTTACGTGCTTCGCGAACGGACTATATAATATGTGTTAAGAGATAGTGCGTATAACATTGTATTGCATACAAGTAGAGAAAATATTACAAATAGACATTTTAAACATATTTTACAATAGTAAAGTATAACCTAACGTTGTATTATCTACTAAGTGTTGTCTTGGTAGTTACATATTATACTAACTACTAAGGGTGAGTTGCACCAACTTACTTTAACTATAACTGTAACTTTAACTATAACTACAGAGCAAACTCTCAAATCTTTGGTTACCGTTTAATGTGGCGTCTGACGCCATATTGATATATCTAAAAAAATTCGTGAAAATTTACTATCTTTCATAGTGTTATATTTTTCCAGTCGATTTTTAGGGATAATTCAAATTTTTATACTCTCAATCCCATTACTTGTAGCTTTAAAAATAAACGCAACAGACACCTGTTAATTTCTGTGGTCAAAGTTAAGGTTAAAGTTAAGTTAGCCATAACTATAACCATAACTTTAACCTTAACGTTAACTTTAACCACGCCTCTGGTGCTCAACCCACCCTAAGGCAACACTGTGAGCCGTCAAATTCAACTTTAACTTTAAGCGAGCAAAATTGAGTGGTTAGTCAAAGTAGCGGTCCATTATTGACTTTAACCAGAGATTTGACGGTTCATTTGACATTCTGTTATAGTTAAAGTATAGTAAGTTGGTGCACCCCACCCTAACACTTACCATCTGCATGAGTAACTTGCAGGTGTCGAGGTGCGAGAGCGTCTCGAGCTGTGCGAGCGACACGCCCTCCACGCCCACATCGTACAGCAACGTGTCCAGCGTTCGCAGGTGGAACCGCACCTATTTACAATATCGAAAGGTTTAATATCGTTTAGCAAACTTGCAGTTCCGCGTTTAATCTGTTATAAACGTAGCTACAGCATTACAAAGTCTTTTGAGTCTAATTTATAGATTATAACTAGCTGTCCTGACTCCTGGCAAACGTTGTATTGTCATATAAATTATTTGTAGTTGTAATGTTGTTCTTTATTATTTTATTGAAAAGACTAAATAAGTATGGTACCATGGCAACGTCCATCGCTCTCCCGTTGCTCAAACAATGGTCGCCGTCAGTCTCGAGTTGTAATAATTTACTATTATTTATTCAACAAATGCACTTATCAATATAAAAAGTTCCCGGTAGCCGATTCTCAGACCTACTTAATATGCATATAAAATTTGGTTAAAATCAGTAAAGCCGTTTCGGTGGAGTACGCTATCTAACATTGTGACACTATAATTTTATATATTAGAAAAACCTTACATTATAAAAAATCTTAAGGAGTCGTCTAAACTTCTAAAGCACTTGTGCACAAATAATTGTAGTATTAGTAGTGCAATAAAATAAATTGGAGCGGTCATGAAATGCCTCATTATTCAAAGCGTCATTTAAATAATCAGCATTATAAAAAATTAATAACCGTGGCCAGTGGCGAGGGCGGGGCGCGCGGCCCCTCTCCGTCTTCGGGCGTGTCCGCGACGCAAACCAGCGTGAGCGCGTGCGACGCGAGCCCGCACCGCACCTCTATTTCACGTGCGCGGCGCGCGTACCACAGCTCCGCCTCGTCCGACTCCTCCCCCGCACCCCCCGCCTCCTCTGTCGCGTCCTCCGACCAGTTCGAGCTCCAGATAGATCTGATGGGTCATGGAATATACAAAGTGTAACATAACTAAATGATTATACTTTAGGGTGTGTACTGTGTATGAGTCCCCTGTACAGAGTTCACTGTAAGTTTCTAAAACTCAAAACTCACTAGGTTGAAAAAACGCAGCCGAAGTTCGACATGATTACGTCAGCAATGCGCTACGCATACAACATAACGCGACGTAATTTCGGCATGGTCTGTCATAGGTAATTTAAAATACATACATTGCAGGCGTAATCATGCCGAACTTCGGCCGTGTATTTTCGTCCTAGTGTGTTTAGACACTTAAAGTAAAAGGACTGAAAGAGCAGAAACTATACCTTTGTTAAAATAGGGTTAGTTACCAATTACTATTCGGCAGATTTAAATTTATCGCGAGAAAGGGACAGATAGAAGAAACCGGTGACCTAAATTTGTAACAGATCAAAACATTATTATTTACCTGAAGATTTCTTTTTTACACCAATCGTTTTCGTGTTCTGACGGTTTGACCTTTATGGGCGATTTGTTCTCGAACCAAGCCTGTGGTTCCTTTGTCGGCAACAGATGTTGGTACTCCAGAGGATTGAGTGTCTCTGGCAAATGGTCGAGCACTGACAGTTTCATAGACAAGGTCTTGAGGTACGACCATAGACAAGTGAGGGCCTCTATTCTGCCCTCTTTGGCTATCTCCATAGCACTGTGCAGTATGCTGTTGCTTCTGAGGCGGTCGTATTCATCTTTCACGTACGTCGATTTCTCGCATCGGAGTATGGCCTACACAAATAAGTATTTTTTTAAAAACCTGTTAAAATTATTTTTGGTCTATCATAGATTTCTAAAGACAGTAGCACCATCTTGTATCACAAATTACCTAACGTTCTTATTTCCACGAAATAAAGCCATCAAAACTTACGACAAACTGATGTCTTTCTTATACGGCCATGTAAAAGATACATAATTATTTGGAAAATTATACAGGTAATGGAGTATTATAAATATTTGAGTATGGGCACTGAAATAATTAATGTTTGAATCGCAAAGATTATCTTTTGTCTATGGTCTCTTGCATCATAGTCATATAGTCTGTGTTCTATTGTTCAATGTCTATGGTCTATTATCTATGGCTACTCACCTCGTACAGGCGCAGCCGTTCCCTGTAGAACAGCATGACGTGTCGACAGCGCAGCAGCTCGCTGGTATACGCGTTCAGGTCCTCCAGGCGTATATCGTCGAAGGATTTCCATTCGTCTTCCGGCAGATCTTTGTTTATTTCTATGTAATGAAGAGTTTAAGGTATTATGTGAATGCGTTGTGTGATTGCCGTAACTTAACTTAGCAAATGATTTTATTCTGCCCGTTTTATTTTTATAATTATTAGTAGTCTAATTAGTAGATCATGTCCACAAGATCCGCTATTAATTTTAGAAAACCTAACATACAACCGGAGAAATCGATTTAAAGGCAGATGGCGGACTTAGGGTATTTAAGTGGGTTATTTCAATGTTCGTAATCTGTCATAAGTCATAACCCGACCAAATTAAGTCCACTTTCTGCCCATTAATAAATTTCTTTGATAGGATATTGCAAACAAAAATATAAACGACCTTAAAGTCTAAATAGTAAAAAACCCAAGTTGTCTATGGTACTATGGGCCGAGCGATCAAAGCCTGATTGTCTATGGTACTGACTACTGACCATCGAGAATGTTCTGGTTGGTGAGGTCAAGGCCGAATTGCAGCAGCTCTGTGGCGGCGGGCAGGCTCTCCGGCAGCCGGTCCACGCATTGGTGCACTGCCCAGATCTTCTTTGATACTTTACTCTGTCGACATGGTATTGATTATTTATTATATTTTCTAGTTACTGTAAATTTAAGTAAGGGTTTTCGGTGATTCATTTGCCATCAGATGGAGCTATGTAGCCGTAGGGTCTTTCAAGTCAATGTATACATAATAATATTGACAGCTATAACGTGACAATTATTGACACGATAGACCCGAAGACTACATAGCGGCACGTGGCAAATGAAATATCAAAAACCCTCATTACTGAGGGGGAGGTTAAGGATTTTGTGGAAACAGGACTAATTAAGTAGTAAGTACTATTATTACTTAATATTATTTAGTTAGTAGTATTTCGTACTAACCATGGAGTAAAGACACACGGAATAAAGACCATGTGTCGCGTAGCGACATCTATTAGGCCTCTTTAGAACCTTTACGCCTAATAGATTGCGTCGCTTATCGATAATTTATAACTCGGAATGAGGTTAGTAGCGTCATCTTTGGGGTAATGGTGCAACTATTATAACTCTTTGTTGGGATATCTGTTATTTTTACCAGATATTTTCCTTTTTTTATTAACTATTTCATAATTAAATAAAAAGTATTGTTTTAAATTACATCTACCTAAAGATAATTATATTTTTTAACTGAATTTTTTTTTGTTAACGACTTTTAATTCGCGTCCTTTGACAGCTACTACTGTCAACTTTAAAAAATATACCGGCTTGGGCGTGACTTTCTTTTTCTTCACTTTCAAAGGACCCCCCGTTTTTGGTGAGTGCGTGTTTAGTGTTGTGTTTGTAGGATTTTCCAAGTTACTTGTCTTTTAATACCTTTTATTGTAAATTCAGTTTAATTCTGTATTTGGTTTTTATTGTGGCGAAAATCACATTATGTATTTGTCTAAATTGTAAAATTTCTCTTTGTGATAGACCACGTGTTTGAAGGCTTCCTGTTTCAACCTTTTATTTTGTAAAGTAGATTCTTATTTGTAATATTAACTTTCTAATATTAATTCTTTCACCGTGGTCAAATTATTTTCTTGGTTTTCTTTGTTGTTATAACAAAATAGAGCAAGAGCCCGTGAGGGCCAGACCTTCGTCTTTTTATAAAACCTGAAAGTTCTTCTGTGTATATCCCCAATACAGGTAAGAATGATCCCCACCCATGAAACCTGGGTAGTGGTGGCTTTGGCAGGTAATAGGTAGCAAAGGTGTAAGAAATTCCGCCTCAAATTTATCAATTTATAAAACTCAATTTCTTTATATTTTATTCATAATAATATTAAAACTCGCGTTGCTCATTGCCAGACACTTAGTATGGTTACAACCCCCTGCCGGACACCCCTAAACTATTATAATTTGTAATTATACTTACGTTATATTATAAAAGCTAAATTTTACATATGTTTTTTGGAGAACTATTAAATAATGTTTCCTTAGTAGCCGGACAGTTTCGAGGGTTCTATCGTCCTGCCAGACGTATTGAATGTGTACAATACTTGTGAGCGCGAGGAGCATATATAGCAACGGGTGCGAGTGAAATAGAGTGTTCGGTCTATTGCGATCCTTTACTGCACATCTACTGTTGTTTACTCCGAATTATCTAGTAATCTTTTTTCTAATTTTTTGAGAAATTTGATTGAATAAAATTATTACAGTCTGAGCAATAAATTTTTAAAACAATATTCTGTAAAATTTTACAATAAAATATCAATCATATCAAAAATCTAGTAACTCAATTCATATTATTTCTAAATTTTATGAAGTTTATTATATTTAATTCAACTGAAATTTCAAAGTCATCAAAATCTTATTGTTTATTATACGGAAGAACTGTCCGGCTACTAAGGAAACATTATTTAATAGTTCTCCAAAAAACATATGTAAAATTTAGCTTTTATAATATAACGTAAGTATAATTACAAATTATAATAGTTTAGGGGTGTCCGGCAGGGGGTTGTAACCATACTAAGTGTCTGGCAATGAGCAACGCGAGTTTTAATATTATTATGAATAAAATATAAAGAAATTGAGTTTTATAAATTGATAAATTTGAGGCGGAATTTCTTACACCTTTGCTACCTATTACCTGCCAAAGCCACCACTACCCAGGTTTCATGGGTGGGGATCATTCTTACCTGTATTGGGGATATACACAGAAGAACTTTCAGGTTTTATAAAAAGACGAAGGTCTGGCCCTCACGGGCTCTTGGACTAAAATTTCAATAACCTTTTGCTCTTTAATAATCGTATTTTGATTTTCTTAATTCCCTTTTTAATTAGTGTTTTTTTTAATGTTTGTGATGGACCCTGCAACCACGTGCTCGAAGTCTTCGGGTGGAGAACACGTGCTTGCGGGGGGGGTCATCAACAGCGTGAACACTCTCCTAAGGCCTGCCTCGAACATTCCAGGGGTTCACCGTCTGGAGCAACTCCTCTGCTACGACCGGAGCAACTCTGCTACGTTCTGGAGCAGCTCCTTGAACTCTGCTACGTTCCGGAGCAACTCTTCTGCTACGTTCCGGAGCAACTCCTTGTGCTCCGCTACGACGGGAGCTACGCTCCTGGAGGTTCTACCACCCCACCGGCTCGCCACGTGTCAGCCCATGCCGTCTGGCTGACGCGCCATCTGACGCCACACACCGAATAGGCTTGAGGAGCTGGAGTCCCGCAAGTCGCTGCCTGTCCCCAGATAAGTGTCGTGTCCCTAAACCCGAGAGCTAAAGATTGAGAAATAGACCGAGGCTAAGTTTCGTACCCGCGTTCCCCGCTCCCCGCTGACTAACTAGTTTTTATTTAAATAAATTTGTTATTTGTTAATTCTCTTTTTATTTATTTCTTCTTTTTATTGTCCCTGTGCCGGCCAGGTGACACATGGAGTAAATAAAATATAACTGGATGGTCGTGATGTCATGACGTCCAGAACGATTCTTCAAGTTACGAGCAATAATAGCACCTCTGACGTTGGTTGAACCTAAAGAAGTTGTTAGCTATGAGTCTAATTCGAAACAAAAGCCTTCCTTTAGAAAGCACAATAATTATCTAGAGGAACCGTACAAACTTTAGTGTATACCATAAAAAACAAAATAATATTTTATTGTTCCTATCTTTCAAAGGTTGTCTGGGCCCTGGAAGAAATTGCTATTTAGTCATAAGGCCGCCTTTGTTGTACTCTTATCAATTTATGTGTTTTTATTTTATGTGTATTGTAATTGTAACTGTGATTGTGCACGATAAAGTATATTTAATTTCATTTCAGTTCTCACTAGGTAATTGTGTATGGCGTCCGTAGATACGGGCGTGCGACGCCATTGCTGCTGGTACACGGGGTCCGGGTCCAGCCCGCACGCGTCCGCCAACGCCAACGCCGCCGCGTACTGACCGCTCTCGATCTGCGAGACAGATATGTACGAAAATATGTAAGTGTGAGAGAAATAGCGCTATACAAGGCCGCTGCGTACTGCCCACTCTCGATCTGCGACACAGCTATGTATAAGGAACTGTGTCGTTGAGAGAGAGATGGCGCTATACAAGGTCGTCGAGTATCTGAGAGACAGATATATGTAGACTGTGTAGGTGTGAGAGAGATGGCGCTATACAAAGCCGCTGCGTACTGACCGCTCTCAATCTGCGAGATAGATGTATACGGAACTGTGTAGGTGCGAAAGATATAATGCTATATAAGGCTGGCACGTACCGCTTTCGATTTATAAAACTGTTGTTTATAGACTTTTTAACCTCTATAACTATTGATTTTAGTCTCTTTTCAAAAATTGTAAAAATATAATATGCAACCTCCTCATTAACACATCAATTCACTCACCTTTCTAGAAAACAGTTCAGTAGGTGTGGTACTTTTAACTCCGAGTAGACGGTAGACTCGAGCCACCACCGTGATCCGTTTCGGCTTGGGCTGAAAACTTTCCATGTCAGTTATGGCGAACAGAACTGCCTTGAACAACTCCTTAGCGACGTCCATCATTGAGTCATCGGTTTCCGCTTCCGCTTTTACTACCTCCATCTAATGAAGAATATATAAAGCTTTGAAAAGTAGATTAGCGATATAAATATATAGCTGGCGTCATATATTATTCTATTTTTTACTGTAGGTTTTTTAGGTAATTTATAAATTCTCTTCTTAAAACTACGAAACCCTAAAAATCTCATCAACATTTAAGGTTCGCTGTCTTTTCTTCAGTGTGATGTTTCCAATACGTCAGACAAAAGAAGCAGATCTTGATAAAGATTAGATTAAAGTCATTTAAAGCACCAGATACAATATGATTTTATGTTGTAGGCATAAAGCTTAGAACAAACCTACGCGTCAGTGACGGAGCGTCAAGTTGCGTCAAGTTGTCAAATGTGTTTTTTGTATACAAAATACCATAAAAATCAAAATAATATTTTATTGTTCCACATTTGACAACTTGACGCAACTTGACGCTCCGTCACTGACGCGTAGGTTAAGCCTCAGCTTTAAAGTCAGCAATAAAACAAGTGTGAAAGGTTTGTATCACTTACCGAGTCGTCAGTACGACGGCGTCCGGGCAGCACGCTCGACTCGCACTCAAGCGCCATGAACGCGCCGCCGTGCGCGCACGTCACCTGTGAGCACGCACGCAAATGCATATTTATATGTATAGTACGGCAAATTTCTCATGTTTTTGGAGTCAAATATTTCATATATCGCGTGCCATATAATATTTTGAACTAATAAGCAATTTATTTTTAGTTTACAAACTTTTTATTCTACAGTAGATAACATTAATCCACACTCAAGTACACATGTGCGATTCTTTTCCTGATCATTTTATGAAAAGGAAAATAATACCCCTACTACGAGGATAACATAGGATTCGACTTTCAATATTAAAAAAATACAACATTAGCTTACAGAACATTGTAGGTGTCAAACAAAGCTACATATGTAAGCAAAACTAACCTGTGGCGTTCCCTGGAAGAACTCCGGCTTCTTCCCGAGCACGTTGACCATATCGTCCACGCCGCATATCGTCACAGCCCCACTGAACCGGGACACTATTATTTCCTGAAAATGTCAAAATCATACTAATATCTAAGTTTGCTAAAGACAATGCAGGTTTGTCACCTGATAAGAAAGAGTCAGATTTGCACTAAGTTGGTCCTTACTCCTTAGCCTGATATTTTGACGGTCGCGTCGACAGTCTTTGTCTGTCATGGCAATTTTCCAATTTGACAAAGACAAGCAGGAATTGTGTTGTTATTTGCTTCGTAGTTCGTAAATATTTTTATTAAGTACTAGAAGGATTTAAGTATTGTAAGTATGTAATCTTTGCATTACAAAACTGAATAATGCATATTTGGGTTAACGGACACTAAAGTCAGTGTAGGAGCCATTGTTATTTAAAAAATTTTGCTGCGTAATATCTAAGTAACATTGTAATAACAATTCGTGAGATATGTTACACACCTCGTTGCTCCACCAGTTGATGTCAGCGGGCAGGTAGGCGTTGGGGGGCGTGTCGGCGAGCGGGTTGCGCGCGTCGTGCTCGGGCTGGTCACGCAGGCGGTGCACGCGCGCGCGCAGCCCCGGCAGCGTCCACACCGACACGCCGCCGTCGCAGTGCACGCACGCTAACTTGTTGCGGTCCGGCGACGCCACCATGCGGACTATGAAATTCTGCAGTAACAGTAATACATGTATGACGTATCGCGTAAACTGTTATTTTAATCGGTATAAATATTAATATTTTTGTATAACTAATTTTTAGCTGGTAAACTTTACTTGTGTAAACAGCTTTGAATGGAAAATTTAGAAAATGGCCATGTCCAAGTGTATTTCAGACAAAATAATGATCAATCAATATGTACAAACTTAAACGGCCTTGGCTTATCGGACAAGTTGTATATTACTTATCTTTAGACGCTCGGCTTCACTTGTTTAGTCAATATAGTCAAATGTATATAAAATATATAATAGTCAAATGAATTTGAATTTGAATTTGAATAACTCACCAGACTCTTATGGAAGACGTACGGCAGATATAGCTGGAGGGAATCCCCGGCTAGTTTAGCCTCGAGCTCAGAAGAGACTACAGACAGCTTGTAGTATGGTTCATCGTTGAGCACTCGCCACGCTGTCAAACCTGCCGCCAGAGGAGATGTAGCCTCCTGCGTTAGATGGAGAAAAATGTGAGTAAGAAAGAGTGGGAAAACCCTCGAAAGGCCTCAATGCCCTATTATAGTGTCATTGTTTTCATTTTCACATCAAAAGAGATACAGAATAAAGTTTTATTTCCACACTACATGTTGCCACAAATTCGTTTCTTCGAAATCCATATTATGGTCGATTTACACGGGTGACTAACGGGTCGATTTTAGTCACGCGGCAAGTCACAAGTCGAATCGCATAAACATGGGTGTTTTTCGCTTTTACACTTTAAAAAATGTTATTTTTGTCCATGTTTTCGTGAGTACCGCCCGAAGTCTGCGGTCTCTACAGTAGTATTCGCAGCAAGCGATCGCTTGCGTCTGAGCGTTTGCACGGTCGATTTTAGTCACCAGCCGACTTTGGGACTTTCGGCTTTAGCCGCATGCGGCGTAGTCGAATTGCCATTTACACGGTCGATTTTCGCCGTGCGGCGTAAATCGTGCGGCTTTAGTCACCCGTGTAAATCGACCATTATCTCGCAGAACTAATTTTTTTAAGATAAAAACTATCCTATATTCTTTAGCTAGACTATACTTATGCAACAGACAGATAGAAAGACAGGCACACATTTATGTTATGTCAAATATTAATAAAATAATATAAAGCAGTAAATCATGCATAAAATCTGCAACATTTTAGAAAACACTACCATATATGGCGCGCGCGGCACGCCCGCAACTTAAAGCGTGTCGTGCGGGCGCACATACGCGGTAAGCGATACGTGTGTTGCGGCATATATAATCTGTGTCCACTGTCCGACACCAAATAGCCGCGCAGACGACCGACATATCACCACCACATCTTCCTGTTCCTGTTACATGTTAATATTGACTCTGCTAAACGTTATCACTTACCATGTATGGCGCGCGCGATGTAAAGTGTGTCGTACGGGCGCACGTACGCGGCGGCGGCCACGCCCCCCGGGAAGCGGAACGTGTGGTGCGGCGCGTAATCTGTAGCCGACACTAGGTAGCCGCGCAGACGACCGTCATATCACCGTTATATCTCCCAGTTTCATGTCAATATTGACTCTGCTAAACGTTACCACTTACCATGTATGGCGCACGCGGCACGCCGGCGATGTACAGCGTGTCGTGCGGACGCACGTACGCGGCGGCGGCCACGCCCCCCGGGAAGCGGAACGTGTGGTGCGGAGTGAAGTCAGTAGCCGACACTAGGTAGCCGCGCAGACGACCGTCGTATGTCACCACTACCACCTCCCAGTTCCTGTTGCATGTCAAATGTACTTAAGATTCTTTATTTAAAATAATTAAAAGATTTTGAATTTTATCACTGAGTGTCGCGATTACGTCTACAAGCCTAGTCTACTGTCAAACTTTCCCTTATTTATTAAATACTCTAGAGGACGCGCTAGCTCCGTTGCGCCAAAATTTGTTTATCGCGCCAAAACCGTACATTTTTCCGGGATAAAAACTATCCTATGTCCTTTCTCGGGACTCAAGGTATCTCCGTGCCCAGCAAAATCGATAATATTATTAGTTTTATTTAATATTATAATATTTACAAGCATTATTCCCATAAGTACCATTACCAACCATTATATTATATAAAAGAAAAGTCGTGTTAGTTACACTATTTATAACTCAAGAACGACTTTACCGATATGGCTGAAAATTGGTGAGGAGGTAGGAAGGGAGCCAGGAAACGGACATAGGATACATTTTGTCCCGGAAAAATGTACGGTTACTGCACAAAATTTGCGCGTAAACTATTCAATCGATTTTTATGAATTTTAGGATGGAGATACTTTGAGTCTCGGGATTCGGGAAAGGACAAGGGATTACCAGAAGCCTAACTCTCTGCAAGCTCAATAAGCACCTTAACAGAATAGGTGCTAGTAGCTTAACGATTTGCAGATTCTGCGAGGAGGAGGATGAAACACCTATACGCCTTCTCCTTGACTGCCCTGCTCTACTACAGAGCAGGAACAGACACCTTGGTTGCTACGAATACTCATCCACAGAGGAAATTCGTGGCACCAACCCCAACCACATCGTTCAATTTATGAGCAGCATTGGGTTGGGGACGGAACTCTAATACGAAGGATTCACAATAGATCCTCAAGGGTCGCAGTGACATCAGGGCTACTTGACCTGCCTTCAGCAAAAAAAAAAAAAGGACAAGGGATACTTTTGCTCCCGGAAAATGTACAGTTCCCGCACAATAAACTTTTATGATTTTCGCCTAAACTCTTCAATCTATTTTGATGAAATTTGGTATGGAGATACTTTGAGTCTCGGGACCTTTCCCGAGACTCAAAGTATCTACAGTAGTAAGTACATTTTCCGGGACAAAAAGTATCCCTTGTCCTTACAATGGATAAATTGTCCCGGAAAATGTATGGTTCCCGCACAATAAACTTTTATGATTTTTCGCCTAAGCTAGTCAGTCTATTTTTATAAAATTTGGCATGGAGATACTAATTTTAATCTATTGTTTTCTTAATTATACCCATTCAAATTAAATAATCATCGCTAAGACAGGACAACGTCTGTCGGGTCAGCTAGTATAATAATTCAAATTCAAATAATTTATTAGGCCATACAATATTATACAATAGTATAAAAGCTAGGTTGCATACATCACGTCATCTAATCCCATGCTAAGTAAAAACTTGTAAGTAAAAAATAATAAAACCAAGTTCAACTTGACCTTATTATTCTATACAGATTTGGGAAGGTAATGATGGTTGATATGATATTTTGAATGGATTAGGTTAAATTAGGTTTACTATACTACTAGAAGGTATAATTGCCCACATTTATTGTGACTTACCATTTAGTATCCTTGACTCTAAGAGGCATGAATATAATGTCCGCAACTGCATGAGTGTTGTCTGTACATTCTAAGCCACCTGGTTTAGAACAGTCCTAAAATAAAATACTAAATAAACACACTTCTCAATTTCTTAGCTTGGGGCTGTACTCTGCATAACCATATTTTTATTACAGACTTTTTATAATATAACAATGAACTTTTTTTAAAGTATTTAAAGAACAATATTTGAAGTAACGTGCAAATGAAACTACTAAACAAGTTAATATTATGTATTATCAAGCAATGGTTACTTACAGCAGGAATATTGTAGAGATTAGATGCAGTGAGGTCAAAGAAACTGACAACACCATTTCCATAAGCAAGAACAAGAAAGGAACAGTCGGGGCTCCATACTATTTTTCTCCATTGAGGGTATGCATCTCGGCTTACTGAAATGTTCAATATTTTAATCAGTACATTCAATGTTGCAGAATAATATTCGAAAAGAAACAAAAAAATATATAATACAAAAGCCCATTCCTATTGCAAGTTTTACTCCCAATTATTTCAAAATAATGTTGTTAGATGCATCATGTACCTGTAGTTCTGGCAGCGATTGTGGCATATTCAGAGCGCTTTGTCCTGATCTCCAAGATGTTGTCAGTGAGTACCGCAATCACTTTGCCTTCATCACCCAGGGCGATTTGCCATTTCTGTTGCCTTTCTTTGAAGCTGCAAATGGCTTATTTTTATTTAGCATGTACTATCAAAGAAGTTGATTCCTAGCCAGATGGCGGATCTAAGTAATTTGGTAGCATTAAGTCAAACCCATCCGTCCGATCACAGCTAGAGATAAACTACGATAACATGGCGCGCCCCTCCAAATTACTGTTTCAATGTGTGTAGTCTAGGGAATGTTATTATTCGACAAATTTACTATTCGAATAATTCGAATATTTTACAAAAGTTTTCGAATAATTCGAATATTATTCGAATAATTCAAAAAATTTGAAAAATGCAGAAAACTCCGAATAAAAGTAACAAAAAGCTTCGTACAACCATGTACAACCTATTTTGTTAATACTATGAAGTAAGCAATTCTTATTTTTACTTTTATGAACATAATTCTTTGTAAATGACATAGTTGATTTTTATGGTTAAACACTTTAAAAATGTATATTTTACAGCTGGGCAATTAAAGAAAGACTGTTAAGTAGGGGTGGGCCGAAATTCGTTTTACATTCGGTTTAACCGAACTTCGGCAGTTTGAATCGAACTTCGTCATTCGGCCGAATTTCGGTTAAAATGCCGAACATTCGGCACTAAATATACCTACTTGTACTATCATAATAGAAATTAATGAAAAAAACATAATAATATATGTATTATGTAGTAACAGTGAAATAAAATAAGTCTGATACAATCCTTCATAGTCATTTACTTATTTGAATTAGAAGAAGTAGGTAGTCATACGTGATAAACAAAAAACTTAAATTGATCTTTTTAACGACCAGTCTCAAACATTTTTGGTTACATATACAAACAAAATACAAAATTGAACCGCTCTTCTTACTAACCAAACCAGCCTTAGAAATCTTTCTTACTTAATCAAAAAACTAAATTTTACTGCCCTTCTCAACTAGTCTAAGAAATCTCTCTTACTTAAGCAAAAAAAAATTTTGACTTTACTTTTACTTTACAAAATATGACTAGCTGGCTAACGGCTCCGCAGGGAAGAGCGGAGTGCAGGCGGGGCACATCTAGCAATATTTGCAGCAAGTGCGTTTTAAACAAGTCACAACACGAAAGAGCGCGGCGAAATTGAACCGAAGTTCGGCCGAACTTCGGCCGAATTTTTCATTTTTAACGAATGTTCGGCCGAAGTTCATATTCGGTTCAAACCACATTTGGCCTATCACTACTGTTAAGTGTAAACCGTTTTCGATTGTAGCACTTTTTACTTTTCTCATATTGTGATTATGCTTAGTCTTGCTAGGCAATTTTTTATCAACTTGTCGAATCATAGATCACACATCACGAGCTTCAAGCCAGAAGGGCGTATAAAAAATGATTTTTTTATTTTAACTACATATTTTGAAACTCTCAATATTTCACTTACACCTATTACCTTCTTAAAAAACGAGTTTAATTTTTGTACACCCTTCTAGCGTAATACCTCGATCGTGGGAATCGCAGACACAATAGATTTTCAATTGTTATGCGACAGCCGGGTACATTTTGGGGATTGATGGGTTAAAGCCAGCAATTTATAGATATCATGGTAGGCAAAAAAATTGAGAAAGCTTGAAAGAAGCCAATGGATACAGATCGTGAGCGACCATTACTGACAATACTGAAATCCATGATTGAAAGGAGTTTTGTATATTCATTTTCATGTCTTTAGGCAAAATAATGTCTAAAACATGGTCAACGGCAACGATGAATGGTCGTATATTCTTTAGTTAGACTAAAAACAGACTTAAATATATTATAATTACTAGCTGACCCGACAGACGTTGTCCTGTCTTAGCGATGATTATTAAATTCGAATTGGTATAATTAAGAGAACAATAGATTAAAATGTAGTATCTCCATGCCTTTCATCAAAATAGATTAAATAGTTTAAGCGAAAATCAGTTTATTGTGCGGGAACCGTACATTTTCCGGGACAAAAAGTATCCCTTGTCCTTTCCCGAGACTCAAAGTACCTATCTCCATACCAAATTTCATAAAAATAGACTGAATAGTTTAGAAGAAAAATCATAAAAGTTTATTGTGCGGGAACCGTACATTTTCCGGAACAAAAAGTATCCCTTGTTCTTTCCATAGACTAATAGTATCTCTATACCAAATTTCATCCAAATATATTGAATAGCTTAGGCGAAAATCATAAAAGTTTATTTCGCGGCAACCATATATTTTCCGGGACAAAAAGTATCCCGTCCTTTCCCGAGACTCAAAGTATCTCCATACCAAATTTTATTAAAATCTATTGAATAGCTTACGCGCAAATCACAAAAGTATATTGTGCAGTAACCGTACATTTTTCCGGGACAAAATGTATCCTATGTTCTTTTCCGGGACTCAAAGTATCTCTCCACCAGTTTTCAGCCAATTCGGTTCATTCGTTCTTGAGTTATAAGTAGTGTAACTAACACCACTTTCTTTTATATATATATATAGATTTATCAAAGATGTAGAATATTCATGAATAATATTATTTTTCTGAAATAAACTTAATTATGTTCTTATTACATGTTAATTTTATGTTTAATAGCATTTTAAACAAAAATAAAAAATATTTTTACTATTCGAATTATTCGATAAATAATTTGGCGAATATTGGAATAATAAAATCGTCGAATATTCGAATAAAACGAGTATTCGAATAATCGAATAACATTCCCTAGTGTAGTCACATCCTTATGAAAGAGTTTGTATGTAGTAAGTATTCAACCGGTAGTCGTAATATTTCACTGAATGTCACTTATTACCAAGATTTGTTGGTCAACTAATCATAACTAGCCGACCGCGCAAGACAATGCACATCAAACGTGAATTTTGGAGGGGTGCGCCATGTTATCGTAGTTTATCTCTAACATTGAATTGATATAAGCCGACCACATGACATAGGTCCATCAACTGCCTACAAATCAATTTCCTCGATGGTACATACTTACTTAGTATTTTGTTTGGTATCTTAGTTAATAATAATAACATTGACTAATTTATCATTTTAACTGGGTTATTGCAACTATACTTACGCAGTTACGCTGTCAATAAGGTTTTTCTTGGGTCCAAAGAACCTCAACCATCTCCATAGTGCTGATATATTGTCAGGTAATATATTATCAGGTTTTTGCTGAAAACATAAAAGTTAGTTTACTAGACACTCTCTGATAAGTTCACTATGTTTATAGCCTACAATATAAAACCAATATCGTACAAACCATGTACTCTGGTTCTGGTTTCCATTCTGAAAACACATACAGCTCATGTAATATTGATTTCCTTTCAGTCTCCGTCATTGTTATTTTGCTGAATACGTGTTTTACATTTGTTATTTTGTGTTTTTTATGAATTTATGTATCAAGCTTTTTCAAAATCATGAATTATTTTTTATTTTTCAATTAATGCAATCGATATTGATTTTGGCAAAACGATACATATATGTATTTGACATTGACATTTCAAAAATCAAAACAAACCATTTGCCAACTTGGCAAAGAAATTTTTTCTTTTTTTTACAAACGCAAAAAAACCTGTTAATTGATTTATAGACTATAGTCTGTCAAGATTTCAAGAATGACGCGCGTATAAATTTTCAAATGAATAAAGTCTCGCGTCCGGAATCCGGGCCGTCGACACGATAACAGGGCTTCAAATAACGTTATTTTTTCATAACGTTATTGCTTCAAGGGCATAGATAACGTTATGAAAATTTAACCGATACTAGAAATAACGTTATAAATGTATTTAATAACGGTAAATGTTATAACGTTATATAGGATTTATAACGGTAAATATATGTTCTTTGATAACGTTATAGTCCGTCAAGAAAGTCATGACAGGCGGGAAAATTTTCTAAACGTAATCACGCTTTTAAGGTGTATTTTTTCTTTGTATTTTCACAGATAACGCTTATTACATTTTAAATATGAGTGAGATTTGGTGCACCGTGCACGATCGCATACCTGATACCAGAAAATAACGTTATATTTACCGTTATTATTATAACGTTATTTTTTTGTTATGCCATAACGAAAAAATAACGTTATAATAATAACGGTAAATATAACGTTATTTTACTAGATATCGTTAAAAAAATAATGTTATCTGGCTACCATTATGAAAATAACGGTACGTAACGATATTTTTTCTGTTATTCGATAACGTTATGAAGCCCTGCCTATTATACGGTCAATATTATCACCGTCAGTACCACAGAGTACTTTTTTATATATAGGAATAGAGGTACAACTCGACGGCCAAATAGGGTAAGACAAGTGGCGCTCTCTGGAAGTAGGTTTTGACAACTTTTTGTCAATATATATACCTACATATAGCATTGGTTACTGGGTTTAGGTTGCTTTTTGTTTCTTTTTATAGGATGTTTTTCAATAAATAAAACACTGACAACCGTAATTGATATAATTTATTTTTTTCTTTTAAAACATTTCATATATAATTTTTTCGCTTTCAGCATAAACAAATCCGTATCATCATCACACTCTCTCCTATTCATTAATATTCTATTTATATTCTTACAGTAATTGTAAATGAAGAATCTGCAGGATATATTGATTAAAAAATCGATTAATTTTTCTTTATGCAGTTCACATTTTAAGAAATCAAATTGTATGTGAATAAATATCACTGTTTTAATTATTTTTTTTAAAAATTTTTTATCTAAGCACTTTTTAATTATTGTGTAATTTATATCCTGCAGATTCGAAACACAATTCAAGAGAGAGTCGCTGGGACTGCAAAGCCATTTTTTATTAGCGTACTCTCTACGTTTTAAATACTCTCCTTCCTGATCGGACATTAAGTTTTTTTTGCATTCACTACAACCCTTGAATTGAAGACTTTCTTCTTAGCGGTTTTAACAAAATAACCGCTAACATATTGTAGCCCCCCAACTATTCGGGGGTCACTTTTGTCTTCAAGGGGTATAATTTCTATGTCCGGAATCTTAGACAGCTCGCAGTTTATTTGTTCTTTGCAGGCCCCGCTTGTGATGAGAACTTCATGCAAAGCATGGCAATAATCCACCTCACAATTTGCCCCAGGGGCATGGACACTAGATAGGCTGTTTATTAAAAGGCTGCTAAATGCTGCTTCAAACCCATCTGGAGTAGGGTTTACGTTCCGGCATCCTTGGCTCCTTATCGATCCAAAAAAAATTTCGATTGGATCCTGGTTCAGATGCCGCAACCAAACCGATGTCACTCCGTACTTCACAGCAATTTTTTTTAATAGTAGTTCTATTCCTTCTAGTGTCCATACCCAGTTATTTAAAGTGGGAACATGCTCCACATTTAAGGTTTTTACATTCACAAACTTCATATTTTTTAAAAATATTTTAGCCTCCATCCATGTTTTGTGATGTGGCGAGTTTGGCGTCGCAGGTCCCAGAAGAGGTTTACTGTGCTTCTTCCTTTTTCCGAAGCTTCTATTAACTGAGTCAAAAAGTTGGTCAAAAAATAAGATTACGTCTGCGGTGTTTTGCGAATCTTGGGAGATTATTCCTTTTTCTGCAAAAATAAGATAAGAATAAATTATAAATAATATTCCTCACACATTCTCACAACGCAATCTTGTCCCGAACAAAGCATTCCTTGCTTGTAATTTGGGTACCGCAGACAACAAACCTATATTAATAACATAACACCTACAAATGATTGACTTACACGGGAATCGAACCCGCAATCTCCTAAGTAGGCAGATACACTAGCTACTATGGCATCCACAGAGTACTTTTTTATATAAGGAAGATCGTCTCGTACAAGTTTTTTTTTTTACAAGAGAAAAGCAGCAGAAGCAATAATACTCACATGCGCGTTAAAAACTTAACGCATGCAAAACAAGACGGATTATTGTTATCTTTCGGATTCCATAAAAATGGGCATGTTTCTTACAAAAGAATAAGCTCCTTGAGGTCATCAAGCTCTAATAGGCTACTTGACCTATTTTTTTTCTTCATTCTAATCGCTTCTTAATCATTCATTTTCACTAAAAAAACTAATATTTTAATATTTTAAACAGTAGAAACCCATAAAAATGTTGATTGAAAAATATGCCCTATATATGGCGCCGAAAACACTGTCCGCCATTGTGCCGCCATAGTGTGACGTCATGTTTTTGTATTTTATACTTTCTTTATTGAAAAAAGTTTTATGTGTTAAACGTACGAGTCTAACAGTGCTTAAAAAATTGAAAAAGAATTTAGAAATCATTTGTAATGTTGAACACTTTTGTAGAAAAGTTTTGGCCATTTCATTTCCTAACTACAATAAATGGAGATAATAATTATATAAAACTGGTGTTTTATTTGAATTATTCAAGAAAATATATTTTATAAATCCTTCTAGGCTTATTCATATTATTTATGTACAAATAAACTTACATATAACGAGCGCGATAAATAAAAGATATTAAATTCCAAATGGGATGACGTCACATCCAGATCGGATGTACCGCAAAAGCGTCAGTACAATTCCTATTTTTATAAAATCATATTTTAAAATCGACTTTATTTATCAATCATAAGCTTTTATTTCACGATAAGGGTGAAATACAGTTTCCTAGGCCAAGTTCTACTAGAAATATGCATTTTTTCAATGAAATTAAATATATGTCAAGTAGCCTATTATTGTTACAAGAAATTTCTATCTCATTATTAAGTATGTTTATTATGAAAATTATATTTATGAATTCTGTATATTATCTGCATATTATATTATACTAGCTATATGACCGATGAACGAACTCGAATTCAAAAATTTAATACTTTTTTGTGAATGAAGGTAGAAAAATAAAAAATCCTAGTTTACGAATCACGCGGCGAGAGCGTCCCTACCTATATAAAAAGCAGTGTCGTCTTCGCGAGTGTCAGTATTCAAAAACGAGCCTCTCAGAACGAATCTCTGCTCGAACGCGCCGCGTAAAAAAAAATCAACTTCTACGTCGTTACTATGCGCGATAGCCTATAGAACTATTTAATCAGCCAAGTGTGAATGAGTGTGTGTGTGTAAATCTGTGTCAAGAAAAGAAGAGAAGAGGGCCCTCGAAGCGAAGCTACGGAACCAAACTGAGGTTGGTGAAATTATCTGCTTTTCCCGTCTTTATTCCCGAGATACAGTCCATTCAACTTAAATGAGAGGTTTTCTTATTTTTAATCTCCACCAGACGGCGCGACGATAGACACTTCTAGATTTTCTATTGGTTCCCCACCGATCTGAAATTATCTGTAGGTTGGCATCAGGGCTTCATAACGTTATCGAATAACAGAAAAAATATCGTTACGTACCGTTATTTTCATAATGGTAGCCAGATAACGTTATTTTTTTAACGATATTTAGTAAAATAACGTTATATTTACCGTTATTATTATAACGATATTTTTTCGTTATGTTTAAACGAAAAAATATCGTTATAATAATAACGTTATTTTCTGGTACCAGGTATGCGATCGTGCACGGTGCACTAAATCTCACTCGCAGCCCACTTTTTTGCGAGATTTGTGTGAAAATACAAAGAAAAAAATTTAGAAAATGGCTGATATCTTTTCTGGTACAATTTTAACATTTTGAGGTTTAGTTTTTGTCAGAGGTGGGAAAGATGTTAAATTATTTGTTATGTCTGCATAAGTAGAATTATTATTTCTCAAAGATATGTTTTTCTTAATTTTAGAAGCCTTAATTGGGCACTCCTTAGAAATAGCTAGGTGATTACCTCCACAGTTTTTACATTTTAAAACTTCTGATGCACATTCTTTATAGGAATGATTCTCTGCACATTTAGAACATGCTTGTTCATTAAAACAATATTTTGCAGAGTGATTGAAAAGTAAGCATTTAAAACATTGTAGAACTGGAGGTATATAATTATGAACCTTATATCTCCATCCATCTAAGAAATAGGCTACTTGACATATATTTAATTTCATTGAAAAAATGCATATTTCTAGTAGAACTTGGCCTAGGAAACTGTATTTCACCCTTATCGTGAAATAAAAGCTTATGATTGATAAATAAAGTCGATTTGAAAATATGATTTTATGAAAATAGGAATTGTACTGACGAAAACGCTTTTGCGGTACTTCCGATCTGGATGTGACGTCATCCCATTTGTAATTTAATATCTTTTATTTATCGCGCTCGTTATATGTAAGTTTATTTGTACATAAATAATATGAATAAGCCTAGAAAGATTTATAAAATGTATTTTCTTGAATAATTCAAATAAAACATCAGTTTTATATATTATCTCCATTCATTGTAGTTAGGAAATGAAATGGCCAAAACTTTTCTACAAAAGTGTTCAACATTAGAAAAGATTTCTAAATTATTTTTTAATTTTTAAGCACTGTTAGACTCGTACATTTAGCACATAAAACTTTTTTTCAATAAAGAAAGTATAAAATACAAAAAACATGACGTCACACTATGGCGGTACAATGGCGGACAGTGTTTTCGGCGCCATATAAAAGGCATATTTTTCGATCAACATTTTTATGGGTTTCTACTGTTTAAAATATTAAAATATTAGTTTTTTTAGTAAAAATGAATGATTAGGAACCGATTAGAATGAAAAAAAAAAATAGGTCAAGTAGCCTATTGCATTGTGGTTATACAGTGCCAGAAAAGGTAACAGTAGGTAATAGTATTTAACGGAACAAATGTATTATTTTCTTTTTTCATAAATCTACTTATACCAGTTATGTCAATATCGCTACTTATTTTTTCAAATAAATCCGTATTACTAATTTCCTTAGGAATGTACCTAACTACCCCAACCCTTTCCACAGAGGCTGCTGGGATATATGCTCTTAGATTGTTTTCTTGAATAAATGATGCATTGAGGAAATCATTAGCCAATGCCGCTTGTTTGAAAGTTATTTTTATTTTGCGGGCGCTTATTCTAGCTCTTTCATAAACTCCTTTTGCGTTTTTGAAAATTTTCGAAAGGCTAAGGGGGTTCATGTTTCCTATTTTTGTATCATTACAATGTTCGACGAAGACAATAAATTCTCCGCTGCAATTATTGTCAGGATATTTTCTAGAATACGAAGGCTTACTAAAGGGTTTGTACTTATCGCCTGAGATATCATCTATTTTCCTTTTCGTCGATGACGAAGATTTATAGTTCGCTCTCGTCCTGCATATACTATATAAAAGTACTTTTAAAGTACTTTTAATGTATAAAAACTATTAAATACGATTTTTCCAAATTGTTAAAAAAAGGCGCCTTCCTCTTCCCGCCAAAAACAACAAGTCAAAGGAACAAATGTCAAAAGAGTGTTGCTATTGCTAAAATAAAAAGTTTCGCCTCCTAACTTTTTAATTTGATTGTCAAACAGTTTCCATTTAGTAACTAGATGGCGTATGGGTAGACAACTATCGGTAATACCACCAATAATTGCTACAAAACTGGGCAAAAGAATGTAAAACTTGATTTCAATTTGAAAACGACGCCATAATATTCCAATGGCTAGGTTAACAAAGTTATTACAACGATGTTTTAGTTTCAACTCACGGAAGAAATAGCCCTATTTACCGATATTCACACCAAATATCACAGGAATTATACATTTTGGTTTTGACAACATTTTATCTGCACTTGTGCCAGTAAACGGGTATTTCATGGCTAATATTTTACCAATAATGAACATCAAAGACCCAAATAACACAATTTGGGAAAAAATAATAAAAACCACACCAACAATAAAAAGTAGGAGTTTGAAAGTGACATGCCCATGACATGCCCGCCAAAACTCTATCAGTTGTCAGTTTGACAATTTGCATGTTCCTAAACTGTTACCAGTATACTGACCTAATCGCTTAGGCCAATGATCGCTTAGGTTTAAGATATTTTGATTTATGCCACACTTGACAGTACACTGATATTTTTTAGAAACAACCAATATGTATCCGTGATGCCAACCACGGCTTCAAATAACGTTATTTTTTCATAACGTTACTGCTTCAAGGGTTTGCTTGCGTTATGTTTAAACGAAAAAATATCGTTATAATAATAACGTTATTTTCTGGTACCAGGTATGCGATCGTGCACGGTGCACTAAATCTCACTCGCAGCCCACTTTTTTGCGAGATTTGTGTGAAAATACAAAGAAAAAAATTTAGAAAATTTTCCCGCCTGTCATGACTTTCTTGACGGACTATAACGTTATCAAAGAACATATATTTACCGTTATAAATCCTATATAACGTTATAACATTAACCGTTATTAATATCAATTTTTAACGTTATTTTTAATATCGGGTAAATTTTCATAACGTTATTTAAGCCCTTGAAGCAGTAACGTTATGAAAAAATAACGTTATTTGAAGCCGTGGTTGGCATCACGGATACATATTGGTTGTTTCTAAAAAATATCAGTGTACTGTCAAGTGTGGCATAAATCAAAATATCTTAAACCTAAGCGATCATTGGCCTAAGCGATTAGGTCAGTATACTGGTAACAGTTTAGGAACATGCAAATTGTCAAACTGACAACTGATAGAGTTTTGGCGGGCATGTCATGGGCATGTCACTTTCAAACTCCTACTTTTTATTGTTGGTGTGGTTTTTATTATTTTTTCCCAAATTGTGTTATTTGGGTCTTTGATGTTCATTATTGGTAAAATATTAGCCATGAAATACCCGTTTACTGGCACAAGTGCAGATAAAATGTTGTCAAAACCAAAATGTATAATTCCTGTGATATTTGGTGTGAATATCGGTAAATAGGGCTATTTCTTCCGTGAGTTGAAACTAAAACATCGTTGTAATAACTTTGTTAACCTAGCCATTGGAATATTATGGCGTCGTTTTCAAATTGAAATCAAGTTTTACATTCTTTTGCCCAGTTTTGTAGCAATTATTGGTGGTATTACCGATAGTTGTCTACCCATACGCCATCTAGTTACTAAATGGAAACTGTTTGACAATCAAATTAAGAAGTTAGGAGGCGAAACTTTTTATTTTAGCAATAGCAACACTCTTTTGACATTTGTTCCTTTGACTTGTTGTTTTTGGCGGGAAGAGGAAGGCGCCTTTTTTTAACAATTTGGAAAAATCGTATTTAATAGTTTTTATACATTAAAAGTACTTTAAAAGTACTTTTATATAGTATATGCAGGACGAGAGCGAACTATAAATCTTCGTCATCGACGAAAAGGAAAATAGATGATATCTCAGGCGATAAGTACAAACCCTTTAGTAAGCCTTCGTATTCTAGAAAATATCCTGACAATAATTGCAGCGGAGAATTTATTGTCTTCGTCGAACATTGTAATGATACAAAAATAGGAAACATGAACCCCCTTAGCCTTTCGAAAATTTTCAAAAACGCAAAAGGAGTTTATGAAAGAGCTAGAATAAGCGCCCGCAAAATAAAAATAACTTTCAAACAAGCGGCATTGGCTAATGATTTCCTCAATGCATCATTTATTCAAGAAAACAATCTAAGAGCATATATCCCAGCAGCCTCTGTGGAAAGGGTTGGGGTAGTTAGGTACATTCCTAAGGAAATTAGTAATACGGATTTATTTGAAAAAATAAGTAGCGATATTGACATAACTGGTATAAGTAGATTTATGAAAAAAGAAAATAATACATTTGTTCCGTTAAATACTATTACCTACTGTTACCTTTTCTGGCACTGTATAACCACAATGCAATAGGCTACTTGACCTATTTTTTTTCTTCATTCTAATCGGTTCCTAATCATTCATTTTTACTAAAAAAACTAATATTTTAATATTTTAAACAGTAGAAACCCATAAAAATGTTGATCGAAAAATATGCCTTTTATATGGCGCCGAAAACACTGTCCGCCATTGTACCGCCATAGTGTGACGTCATGTTTTTTGTATTTTATACTTTCTTTATTGAAAAAAAGTTTTATGTGCTAAATGTACGAGTCTAACAGTGCTTAAAAATTAAAAAATAATTTAGAAATCATTTCTAATGTTGAACACTTTTGTAGAAAAGTTTTGGCCATTTCATTTCCTAACTACAATGAATAGAGATAATATATAAAACTGATGTTTTATTTGAATTATTCAAGAAAATACATTTTATAAATCTTTCTAGGCTTATTCATATTATTTATGTACAAATAAACTTACATATAACGAGCGCGATAAATAAAAGATATTAAATTACAAATGGGATGACGTCACATCCAGATCGGAAGTACCGCAAAAGCGTTTTCGTCAGTACAATTCCTATTTTCATAAAATCATATTTTCAAATCGACTTTATTTATCAATCATAAGCTTTTATTTCACGATAAGGGTGAAATACAGTTTCCTAGGCCAAGTTCTACTAGAAATATGCATTTTTTCAATGAAATTAAATATATGTCAAGTAGCCTATTTCTTAGATGGATGGAGATATAAGGTTCATAATTATATACCTCCAGTTCTACAATGTTTTAAATGCTTACTTTTCAATCACTCTGCAAAATATTGTTTTAATGAACAAGCATGTTCTAAATGTGCAGAGAATCATTCCTATAAAGAATGTGCATCAGAAGTTTTAAAATGTAAAAACTGTGGAGGTAATCACCTAGCTATTTCTAAGGAGTGCCCAATTAAGGCTTCTAAAATTAAGAAAAACATATCTTTGAGAAATAATAATTCTACTTATGCAGACATAACAAATAATTTAACATCTTTCCCACCTCTGACAAAAACTAAACCTCAAAATGTTAAAATTGTACCAGAAAAGATATCAGCCCAGGACATTATTAATAATCAAAAAATTTTAGAAGCCATAATAAGCACTTTGTAAGTATAGGAAATTCTAATGAGATTAATACTACAACACATATTAAACAAACATTCATTAAAAACTTTAATAAGTAATGGATAGTATTAATATTGTACAGCATAACATCCAGAGTTTAAATAATAAAAAACATTTACTTCAATCACTCTTAATAGATAAAGAAATAGATATAGCTTTATTAAATGAAACATGGCTGAAAACTTCAAGTCCTCGGATTCATTTCCCTGGGTATAATTTCATTTTTAAAAATGCTTCAAATGAACACTGAGGAGTGGCAATAATTATTAGGAATTCTATAAAGTATGTGCAGCATCCGACTCCAAATTATCAAGATATACAGTCTGTATTGCTATAACCATAGAAACAGGTATAGGTTCCATTACAATCCTTTGCATTTACAGTCCACCTAGAAACAAAATTAATATAACAAAATTAAAAAACAATAATTAACAATCTTCCTAAACCTATTATCATATCGGGTGATTGTAACGCCCATCACATAGCTTTTGGTTGTACAATAAATAATACAAGAGGACGAGACTTGTATGAAGTTATAGATGAATATAATTTATGTATTTTAAATACAGGTTGTGCTACTACAGTAAGTAGACCAAACAATAACACTTCTGCAATTGATGTTACACTAGTGAGCCCAGAGCTGGCTCCCTATTGTGAATGGTATGTCGGTGAGGATCCGTTGGGAAGTTATCACTTTCCAACTTTTACAAAACTTAATACTTCTCCTATGCAATATGACATAAATAAAAATGTAAATAAGTATTTATTCAAAAAAGCTAACTGGGATAAGTTCTTTAATATGTCAAATGATTTATTTCAAGATTTTGAATATAATTTACAAAATCCTTTAGAAAGTTATAATCATTTCTGTGATCTACTAAACACTTTAAGAGATGAATGTGTTCCAAAAATTATAATAACTAATTCATCTAAAAAAAATTAAAAAAGGGTACCTGCTCCGTGGTGGAATGATATTTGTGATAGGGCTGTAAAGGATTGTGGAGAAGCTTTGGAAAAATATAGAAATAATTTGAGTATGGAAAATTATATAAATTATAAGAGATTAGATGCATTCAAAAAAAGGATTATAAAAGAGGAAAAGAGAAAAAGTTGGCAAAATTTATGCTCTACATTTAATAGATCCACCCCAGTCACAAATATTTTGAATTTTATCAAAAAATATAAGCGTGTAGATTCTAGCATAAATAGTAAATGTGATAGTTTTGTACCAGAATTTTTAGACAAATTTACAAAATATGATGAAGTATGTGACAGTTCATTAGAAGATATATTTAAAAGTAATAATGATAGTGAATATTTCAACTTTTTCATGAAAGATTTTAGCTGGGATGAATTTCATAGTTCCTTAATGTCAAGAAGAGATTCTACTCCTGGACTGGATAATTTACCGTATTTAATGATTAAAAATGTACACAAAAACGCACAAGTAGTTCTTCTTAATATCTACAATCACTTATGGTCCAAACAAGTTGTTCCCGACGAGTGGAAAACTCAGTGTGTTTTGCCCATTCTGAAAGAAGATAAGCCAATCCATGATCATAATTCTTACCGTCAAATATGCACTTCATGCATAGGAAAAGTTTTTGAAAATATGATAAAAGTTAGGTTAGACTACTTTACAGAAACTAATTCAATATTACCAGATTTTCAGCTAGGTTTCCGTAAAGGAAAAAGTACAGTTGACGGCTTTGTTTCATTTCTTAATGATATTAAGAATTCTTTAATGGCTCATTCAAATGCAATTTGTGTATTTTTAGATGTGCAAGGAGCATACGATAATGTTAATTTGTCTGTACTTATAAAGGTTTTAAGTGAATTGGGCATTCCTGGTAGATTTTTAAATTGGATATATAGATTCTTGAATCACCGTCTTGTCTATGTGAAATTTAATGATATACTACATGGTCCAAAATTTGCACATAAAGGCAATATTGTCAATATTGCAAGGAGCAATATTGTCTCCAATCCTGTATAATTTATATATTACATCACAAATTTGTAAATATGTAAAAGTATTAGGTGTTAATGTTCTACAATATGCTGATGATATTGTTATATATTGTATTAATCGTCTACTACGCTCGGCCAATTGTAATATTAATTTAGCTCTTAAGCAACTGTTAAATTATTATAATAACGAACTAAAACTAAATATTAATTCTTCAAAAAGTTCAGTTATGACTTTTGGTAAAAGTCAATGTAATGTTCAAGTTAAATGTAATAATGAAGTAATCTCAATAGTAAATGAACATAAATTTCTAGGTATAGTTTTAGATGACAAACTCAAATTTAATAAACATATAGATTATATATGTAATAAAGCTTACCAGCGACTCAACATATTGAGATGCTTAGCAGGAGTTTTTTGGGGTGCTGATCCAAAAATTCTCTCAATGTTGTATAAAAGTTTAGTTAGGAGCCACTTTGACTATAGTTGCTTAGCATATATTAATGCTAGCGCTAGTCTTCTAAAAAAGTTAGATATAATTCAAAATCAAGCGCTGCGCATTACAACTGGTGCGATGAAATCCACCCCGATAAACTCAATGGAAGTTGGAACTTGTATACAACTCGGGCGAATTAACTTGACACCTGGCTTAAATTTTACCCCTCCCTCGCTTCCCCGCGCAGCACCCCGCTCTCGTCGTACGCGTCCAGTAGCGTTAGCATATCTGTTACCGTTACACGTGTGTTATTGAGTTTGCGTTTCGGAGTTATTTTTTAGTAGTTAATTGTTATTGTTTTTGGATTTTTGTTGAGTTTTGTTGTGTTATTTGTTACGTTTTTTACGGCGGGAAAATTTTACAATTTTTTTCACATGTGAAGCACAATTATTAGTAATTATTATTACATAATTTGGCATTAAATTTGATAAGCAATACAAAATAGACATTACTGGTCAGTCTCATGTAGTGGATTAGTGATTTTAATAACGTTATTGCGTTGAGTGGTATGAAGTAGCTACTCACGGAATATATTAATATGAAGCTAGATACAAATTATCGGACGCATCCATAAACCTCGTATTCCTGCTTGGGAACCCTTGGGCGAAACCTACTCGTACTTGGCCGAATAATTGCATAAAATACTGTGGTTAGTGTAGCCCTATAAAAATAACTAGTTCCGGTAACGTTATTTTTTTGAATTAACTTAAAATAAAAAAAACTTTTTTTGCACTCAGTACTTTAGAGAAACGTCAATTGAACCAGGTGTCAAGTTAATTCGCCCGAGTTATACCTCCTTTATTCTTGAGACGACTCATGTTAGCTAAGAAATACTTTGTTAAGATGATTGCAATTAAGTCCTCACTTCCTGTAAGAAAACTGAAAGTATCTGAGGAAATAGCTCACAGAACACTTTTACTCCTATCGGACAGGGCTTCAAATAACGTTATTTTTTCATAACGTTATTGCTTCAAGGGCATAGATAACGTTATGAAAATTTAACCGATACTAGAAATAACGTTATAAATGTATTTAATAACGGTAAATGTTATAACGTTATATAGGATTTATAACGGTAAATATATGTTCTTTGATAACGTTATAGTCCGTCAAGAAAGTCATGACAGGCGGGAAAATTTTCTAAACGTAATCGCGCTTTTAAGGTGTATTTTTTTCTATGTATTTTCACAGAGAACGCATAATACATTTTAAATATGAGTGAGATTTGGTGCACCGTGCACGATCGCATACCTGATACCAGAAAATAACGTTATACTTACCGTTATTATTATAACGTTATTTTTTTGTTATGCCATAACGAAAAAATAACGTTATAATAATAACGGTAAATATAACGTTATTTTACTAGATATCGTTAAAAAAATAACGTTATCTGGCTACCATTATGAAAATAACGGTACGTAACGATATTTTTTCTGTTATTCGATAACGTTATGAAGCCCTGCTATCGGAGAAGAATGACAACTCTATACAATCAGTTTTTACTACCGCCATCTATATGCAGCCCGTACCGTACTAATCGGAAAAAAATGAGCGCGGGAAATTTCAAATTATTAGTGCGGTAAATTTAAATTCTATAGTTTTAAATGGGGGTTCTTAAAGGGTATTTTTTTAGTTGTAAGAAAAACTAAATAGGTAAACCTATTATTCGGACTGTCGTTTACCTATTTAGCTTTTCTTACAACTAAAAGTTTACATAATATGAAATAAAACAAATAGGTATATTAATAACATTTTGGTTTTATTGAAAGTTCACGTCTTACATTCTCCATTTATAAAATATATTACTTGAAGGAACAGACTCTTATAAAATAAAATATTACTGCTACTTACAGATATATTTAATAGAATCAGGCAATACTTTGCAAAATTTGAATACTTTAAAAAGTGTATTTATTTATACAAATATTACATACTAGATGACGCCCGCAACTCCGTTGCGCCAAAATAGTTTATCGCGAAGGAACCATACATTTTTCCGGGATAAAAAGTATCCTATGTCCTTTCCCGGGACTCAAAGTATCTCCATGCCAAATTTCAGCAAAATCGGTTCAGCGGTTTTAGCGTGAAGACAGACAGACACACTTTCGCATTTATAATATTAAGTATGGAATAAAAATTATGTGTAGAACTTTGTGAATCAGTTTTTCTTACATTTTGTTCAACCATACATTTCACTCAACATTAAATTTAAAATGCTATACTTAGCAAAATATAACATATTATTATATTTTCTGTGGAGAATGCTTACTTGGTATTTTGTATGCAATTACTGGTGTAAAATAATTTTCATTTTAAGTTTTAAAGAAGAAGTCGAAGCTTCTTCAGCAAAAGAACGGTTTTTTAAAACGCAGAATCTCTTTATGCATATAAAAAACACACAGTTAATAATTGTTTCCAAATTGTTATCTTTGTGTAAATTGCATGGTTGAATAAAATCAAACTTGACAATACTATTTATGCGATCTAAAATTTTTATCTTTATCATTTTAACAAAGGCATTATCTTTTAAAAATTATTAATAACTGATGCACATAACTCTACACAGAAAATAAAATCTTTATGGGCATAATTTAAAGCTTGAGAATCCGTTCCATATTCCCTGTTTGCGACAAAATTGTGTGTTATATCTATGTTATCACTAACAAATATTTTTCTACATATTTCACAATCCTTCAATGGTAGTTTCTTTAATATGAATCCCGCCACATATGCACATGCCTGTATTTCAGGATTGTTTGTGTTTATTGCTTCATCAACTTCAAAATACAGAGCATATGACGTTGAAGATGATGAAGCAGTAACAACTGAGTCTTTTTTTTCCTGCGCAGACTGCGAAACTGACAAGAAGCTATCAAAATTATTAATTATAACATTGTTGTCAGTTTCGCAGTTTCCAGTAGTTCCCATATGTGATAAATTACTAATTATGGCAGCTTTGAGCCCAGCTACAAATTGTCCGCATGTAGGGTTTGTGTTTGAGCCACAGTTCCCACGAATACACCCAAAAAGATTTTCTAGGGCATCTTGTTGGAGTCTTCTTGTAGCTAGGCCTTTCACATTATATTTTTTACTTAAATTTCTCCATACCCTTTCTACAGCATTTAGAGTCCATATCCAGCCCTCTAGCGATGGAGGTTTACATGGACTGCCTATAAATTTTAGTGTAGAAAAAAAAATTTTCATTTTTTGAAAGAAAATTAAATGGGGGCTGGTTGCTGTTAAGTTTGTGGCATGACATTTTCCTCTTCTTAAATCCGATGTTTCACTGTTTAAACAGTCAAATATTTTGTCCATATTGGCAACAACATTTGCTGTTGTTGTGGCTGCAGCTGTAAGGCTTCCTGTAAATGAAAATGAATGTATTAGAACGGAAATAGAACCTTATCTTTATTTAAATACATTTTTAAAATAGTAGGTAGTGTATTATTTGATATAAAAGTCCGCGACAAAATCCGTAATTGTATGTATGTATGTATGTATGTATGTATGTATGTATGTATGTATGTATGTATGTATGTATGTATGTATGTATGTATGTATGTATGTATGTATGTATGTATGTATGTATGTATGTATGTATGTATGTATGTATGTATGTATGTATGTATGTATGTATGTATGTATGTATGTATGTATGTATGTATGTATGTATGTATGTATGTATGTATGTATGTATGTATGTATGTATGTATGTATGTATGTATGTATGTATGTATGTATGTATGTATGTATGTATGTATGTATGTATGTATGTATGTATGTATGTATGTATGTATGTATGTATGTATGTATGTATGTATGTATGTATGTATGTATGTATGTATGTATGTATGTATGTATGTATGTATGTATGTATGTATGTATGTATGTATGTATGTATGTATGTATGTATGTATGTATGTATGTATGTATGTATGTATGTATGTATGTATGTATGTATGTATGTATGTATGTATGTATGTATGTATGTATGTATGTATGTATGTATGTATGTATGTATGTATGTATGTATGTATGTATGTATGTATGTATGTATGTATGTATGTATGTATGTATGTATGTATGTATGTATGTATGTATGTATGTATGTATGTATGTATGTATGTATGTATGTATGTATGTATGTATGTATGTATGTATGTATGTATGTATGTATGTATGTATGTATGTATGTATGTATGTATGTATGTAGTATGTATGTATGTATGTAGGTATGTATGTATGTATGTATGTATGTATGTATAGTATGTATGTATGT